>OX422216.1:254143162-255393162 GCA_949130495.1 Sambucus nigra | reverse complement strand
AAATTTATTTTTCTCTCACATTCCTAAAATGATAAGTGAATCTCTCCCCGACAACGTCCCAAGAGGACCCCTAAAGCATCCCAAACTTCAGGTTATCTCTTATTCCCCAAAAGTCTCAAATTTTCTAAAGAAAAATGTCTGATCCCCGGACCACCTAATCACTCCCCCAATGGAATTAATAGCATCAAATCAACTATTCCCCGCAAAGTCTCCAGAAGATACAAAAGTTTCCCCAACCATCAGTTCTCCAACTCAAATCGAAATCACGAGGTAATTTCTCGGACAAAGTTCCCCGAGAACATCTCCATTTAAGCCCTCATAATTGGCTTCGACCCGCAGAATTTCTCATCACAATTTAAGCCCTCAGAATTGGCTTCGACCCGTAGAATTGGTCATCACAATTTAAGCCCTCAGAATTGACTTCGACTCGCAGAATTGGTCATCTCAATTTAATCCCTCAGAATTGGCTTCGACTCGAAGAATTGATCATCACAATTTAAGCCCTTAGAATTGGCTTTGACTCGCAGATTTGGTCATCACAATCTAAGCCTTCAGATTTAGCTTTGACCCGCAGAATTGGTCATCATAATTTAAGCCCTCAGAATTGGCTTCGACCCATAGAATTGGTCATCTCAATTTAATCCCTCAAAATTGTCTTTGACCCGTAGAATTGGTCATCCTAATTTAAGCCCTTCGAATTGGCTTCGACCCGCAGAATTGGTCATCATAACCTAAGCCCTCAGAATTGGCTTCGACCCACAGAATTGGTCATCCCCAGTATTGCTTTAGGTCCTTGAAATTGACCTCAATCTTTGGTCATCACTTCCTTTTTTTACCATCCACAGTATGCTCTTAAGGTCCTCAGAATCGACCTTGACCCTCTAATTTGGTCATCCCCAGGTCCTCAGAATCGGCCTTGGCCCTCTGAATTGGTCATCCTCTTTCAAAGGCATCATGTGGTATCTATCCGATGTCTATCGTTTGTTCCAAAACCACCCATCTAGGGGCCCTATAGACACCCCATTCTAGCCCCCCTACATCACCACGAACCTAGGTCATACCCTGAGTACTAACCTAGAGTCCATCGGGCACTCCCAGGCTCTATTTGACCAAAATTCAAACTCCTCATATTGATTGAGACTGAATGAATCCTCAAAGGGAATTGAAAACCCTTTCCAATTATCTATCCCGTGCACGATTTTGACTTACAGTGCAGACGAATGACTCGTTTTTCCTCAAAACTCAATTAGGAGGCCACCGGACGCTCCCGGGATCCATTTAACCAAAGTCAGCTCTTCAGTTCGACCGAGACTCAATGAATCTTCAAAGGAAACTTAAACTCCATTCCAAAGGTCCATTTTGGTCTCAATTCTGATTTACAGTACGGACGAATGATCCATTTTACTCCGAAAGGTCACCGAAAGCTTTTAGGCCCCGGTTAACCAAAGTCAACTCCCCAAACCGAGTCAAACTCTTTGAAATGTCAAAGTACATCTCATAACCTTTCCAATGGTCCGCCCCATGAACAATTATGACTTACCATACAGACGAATGATCCATTTGCATTCGATAATCCCCCGTCCAAAGGACCGATGAGCACTTCTGAGCCACATTTTACTTTGGGACAATCCCCCAGTTGCATCATTTGATATACCATACGGACTGATACCTATTCACTGTCCATTGGCGAGCCACATTTAACCCAAATGAATTTTGAAGGTATCTGAAGTACCTTTCCATCGGTTCGCCCCGTGCGCGATTTGGATCAATGGTTTGCGTTCCACGACTATTTTTCCAAAGGAACCTGAAAGAGACTGTCAAACGGCAGGTTCAAAATCCTGCCTATCGGCAGTGTGCTTAAAAACACCTACTGATTGGCAATACCAAACCCATGTCGATCGATAATGTCCTAGCCCTATAAAAGGAGGGCCTGACCTCATTGCAAATGATAAAAGATCTGAGATCCATTACTCTCAGCGAACTCAAAAAACCTCTCTCGAAGTCATCGTGATTTCTACATCCAAATACCTTTCCAACCCTCACTTTTCATCATCTTTTTCACCAAACTTGGTGAATTAACTACCCTTCATCATCACCCAAGTGTTGCTCTGTAACATCCAAGATCAAACTCTAGATCTCCAAGAAGGTCCAACTTTCTCAAATTCTTCTAAATTCTCATTAACTTCTTTTATTACTTAGAAGTTTTATTCTCTCCATCTCACATATCCTAATATATCTTTTTATTTAGTATTATTGCACATCTCTTATCTTTCATATAAATAAAACCAAACAAATAAGAAAAAGGGGGTTTGCTCATAAATTCCAACGAGAATTCTCATACTTTTCTCACAACTAAAACAACTTTTTACATACACACACACATATAAAAGAAGTCCCCGATTGGATTTAAGGGATAAACCCCACCCCTCATTTTGTATGAGAACTACGTGGACTTTGATGCCTCTATAGGCTACGTAGGCATCTCGGGGTAAAACCCGAGACTTGAGTCCTATTTTTTTCAATTTTTAATTTTTCTAATTCTTTAACTTTATTCTCTTAGATTCTATATATTTACATATACATATATTTCTTCTTGTGGCATATTATTCCATACGCGTTATCGTTCCATTATAACGATCAACGCAAGGATAATCGCGTAAATCATATTTTTTAATATTACTTTTAGGAACATTCCTATGGATGACTCGCTTTATCTCTTCCATCATACAAGTCGATGATTCCTATCTCCACTACATATACACATGAACACATATCACGAGGAAATAGGGTAAAATAACAACAAATCCATGAGAGACCGTAAGGGAGGAATGGATGCCTAACACCTTCCCATTTTGTAACTTAGCCTCGAACCCTAATCGAATTACCTTTTGGTTTCGTTGTATCAATATGTCTTTGATGATGTCCTTAGGGATGGCTTCACTTTCTTTTGTCTGTTTTGAGTAAAATAGACTGGCGACTCCATCTCTCTACATTTTCACCTCACACGTCAACGACGACGGGCGAAGCACTCCCGATAGGGATGCACGGAACCGAGATCCTCCCACCACAAAAAGATACCCCCTTCCTTTTATCCCTCTCCGCGAGGATCGAGGATGGCCACAGGTGTTTTACGAGGATGATAGACATGTATTGTTGTTTCATAACACACATTTATATGTTACTGTGAATAGGAATGGTCTGGGTGGGTACTTATGGCATTGTGCCTTCCACATTTCACCAGTGCGCGAAGGCCAATATTCATGGAACGTGAATAGTGATCAATGCTACAGAGAGGCCTTTTGGAGTGGAAGAAGATCATTTAGGAAATGGAAAATTCTAAATAGATCTTGATGAAGAAAGAAAGACATGTTTGATCAAAAGAGTGGAGGAGCCCCGATCAGTTCAGGAAGGGGGTTAGACAAAGTGATTTGTTCACGACAGGTTGGGCCACAAGTGGCACCCCCGAAAGCAAAAGATAAAGGAAAAAAAAGATGGGAGAAAAGGCATTGCCTTCTCGGACTTACAAGAAAGTTGTTTTCCCAATGACAAAGTGACTTACCATTTATAACCGTGCACGCAGGCAACATTTTGGGATGAGAGCATCGATTCGGCTCCATAATGCTTTATGATTAATGAATCTCATTAATTGGAGCATGTTAAAGAGCTGTAATAAGTCCTAGGGTGCATGCAATATGGACCAAGGGAGAAAATACAAGAGCTAGAGGAGTTGAACTTGGGGGAAGAAGGTGGCGACAAGCGGCCCATCTTCGTCTCTAAGGGTTTGAACCTAGAAAAAAGAGAATAAATTGCCAATCTTCTCAATGAATTCACAAATGTGTTCACATGGAAATATACAGAAATGTCTAGGATAAATTCAGAGGTAAGTTCTCATATGCTGAATATTTTCCTAATGTCTTGCCTATGAGACAGGTTACTCGCACTTACAAGGCTGAGTTAGACATAACGATAGAGGAAGAAGTTAAGAAATTTCTCAGAGCTGGTTTCATTAAACCCATACAGCATCATATTTGTCTCTCGAGAGTTGTGACCATTGCCAAAAAGGATAAGGAACAAATTAAAATTTGTGCGGACTTTAGAGACTTGAATCGCTCATGTCCAAAGGATGAATTTACATTACCGAGTATTGATAGCTTGTTGGATGCGACCGTTGAACACAAAATGTATAGTTTTATAAGTGGATATATTAGATATAATCAGATAAAATGAATCCAATGGATATGGAGAAGATAACTTTTCAAACTACTTTAGACAATTTCCACAATACAGGTATATCATTCGGTTCAAAGAATGTCGGATCAACCTATCGGAAAACTATGATGGCCATATTTCGTGATTTATTTCACGACATACTGGAATTCAATTTGGATGACTTGGTGGTGAATTCAAAAACAAAGAGCATGCATATCCATGATTTTAGAAGAGTCTTTGAACATTGTCGGAAGTACAAATGTGAATGAACCCCTCGAAGTGTGCCTTTGGGGTTACAAGAGGCAAATTTCTTGAATTTTTAGCCAATAGATAAGGTGTGAAAGTGGATGCAAAGAAGAAAAAAAAACAATTCTAATGATTCCACCACCAAAGAGCCAGAGGCAACTCAAGAGTTTTCAAAGAGAAGTTTCTTACCTGAGGATATTTATACTAGCTTTAGCAGAAATTACTCACCCATTTTCACCACTCATGAAAGATAACGTGAAATTGGGGGGTGGGGGTGAGAAACATAAGGCATTTGAGAGTATAAAGGATATTCTAACCTCCTCCTCAACTATTATTTCCCCATAGGAAAGTAATCTTTGATCTTGTATAACACTTTAATAGAAAGATTTATTGGGGCCTTGCTTGCCCAAGAGAAAGGAAGGTAAGAAAAGCATGTATATTACTTTTCCTGAGTGATATCTCAGACTGAATCCAGTTACATAAGTGTGGAAAGGAATTTCTTAGCCTTGGTGTTTATGGATTAAAATTTGAGGCACTAAATGCTCGCATTTATAGTGCATATCATCACAAACTGTGATCCTATCAAGTACTTGCTCGCAAGAAACATTTTAGGGGGGCGAGCAACCAGGTGGTTTCTTATACTCTCAGAATATGATCTGCAGTGTTTCGAACCTAAAGCTATCATAAGTTAAGATTTGGCTGATCTTTTAGCCAACTTCCCAAGTCAACTTTTGAACCTTCGAGGGAGGAGTTTCCAGAGGATAACTTTCAAGCTTGCATTGTCGAAGAAATGGAAGAATAAAAAATGGTACTTGATGGTTCGTCTACACAAGGTACTGAAGGAGCGGGAATCTTACTCTCCAATACAAGGGAAAATATCATTTTTTCCTATAACTTAGACTTTTAGTGCTCGAACAATGAAGTAGAGTATGAATCACTCATACTCGGGATAATAGATGCTTTAAGAAGAGGAACTAGAGTTTTATGTATGCGAGGGGATTCAAAACTCGTAGTTAAATAAGTTAATGGAGAATTTGTTCTCAAGCATGAAAACCTTTCTCCTTACCAAGAAATCATCCATAATTAATCAATTTATACCTGTCAAGATAGAGAGGCACCTCATGATGATGAATTGGCTTTCAGATGCTCTAGTAATAATTTCTCAAAACTTAGAGATGGATGATCCAGAATCTATGACCACTGTTTGAAGAAGAAAAATTTCTAAAATAGTGATATCTCTATTCCTAAATGAGGAGTCCAATAATTATAAAGCCTCCATAGTGACGCGTTGGAAACACGTGAGAGCAATATGAAGTTATCAGAGCTAACAAATGTCTACATGCTGCAAGGCACTCTCTACTTTAGAAGTCTTGGGGGATACTTAACGAGATGTATAGGAGAGGAAGAAGCTCCCAAAAATCTATGAGTGATGCATGCAATACATTGTGGTGACACATTTATTCCACTTTATAGGCATTTACAGTGAGGAGGTTACTACTGCACCAATATGAGCACAATGAGCCAATGAGAACTTCAAAGTCATTAACAGTAAGCCTACATAGCTTGAAGTTCTCATAAACCCTCGATTCTATTAACTTTGTGAAGATATGCAGAGAAAGTCAACTATATGTGAATATGATACATGCCCCATCAATGAGACTACATAGTTTGGACGCTCCTTACCCATTCCACACTTGGGCATTTAATCTAGTCAGAAAGATCACCCCAGCCTCTCGTGGAAAAGCCTTCATCCTAGTTGCTAAAGAGTTATACACTAAACAAGAATACACAATCCATCTGAGGAGGATAACTACTCAATCAGTTACTCAGTCCATTCGTGAGTACATCATCTACAAGTTTGGTATCCCAAAGGCCATCCTCACAAATAATGAAAAAAAAAATTCTCAAGGAAATGGGACTTCTCAGTGATAAGTATAAGATCATCCATAATAGTTCAACTATTTCATATCCAAAAGGGAATGGACAGGTAAAGGAAACCAACAAAACCTTGATCAATATTTGAAGAAGATGCTTGAAGATCTCTCCAGAACATGGGATGAAAAATTGCCCATGGTTTTGTGGGCGTACAAAATTTCAAAAAGGAAGCCAACGGATCACTCTTTTCTCTTTGTTTTATGGAACATAAGTTGTCCTACCATTGGAATTGGTAGTACTCTCCGCAAGAATGGATTTAAATCATGATTTTCTACCACAGTCGAGGCATGCACAATTGGAGGCCTTGGACGACCATAAAGATAAAGCCAAGGATAACTTCAAAGTCTACACCCAACAACTTTCAAGGGTCTATGAAAACTTGGTCAATCTAGGGGAATTTTAAGTGGGGGACTTAGTTCTTTGAGCATCCACTCATCACTTGGGAAACATGTCTACCTTAAAGTTCAAGCCTAATCGAGAAAGACCATTCGTGGTTAGAGGATCAGAGAAGTTAGTGTATTACCAGATTTCAAAGAGTGGTTGTATCTAGTAGATCAATTGCAAGTTGCTCAAGAATTACTATGGATCAGGTATCTTAGTGTTTATCTCTTTTATAGTTAATGAAAATCAAACTTTATTGTATGAAAAAGAAACCCATTTTTGTATGAGTAATACTTAGGAATATCAAGTTTTATATAATGTATGCAAGGGTATATGCTTAGTTATAACAATTTTTCTTCTAAGTTTGAAAATATTGATTTTATTACTTATCTGTGTTGCGTTGTATAACGAACAAGTTTTTTTTATATATCTGCTCGCAAGACCGTACGAGGGGATACATTTCAAAGTTAAAATTATACTAATTTAGTTAACATTATAATGAGGAGACTAGTTACAGGATTCCTATAATATGAGGGAAAATAATTTTTATGGGAAAAGGCATTGCTCTCCCTATTTTGACGAGATATATTTTCAAGTTAATGTCCATTAAAAAACAAACGACAAAATATAGCGAGCAAGGCACCTTTGAATTCCCAACATATAGGAAAACACATTTTCGAAATGAGTTTTAATTTGTTCGTAATTTTTCAAGGGATATAATTGTCTAATCCTAATTGCATAGATCAAAAGAAAAATATAACGATCATAGAATTAAGTTCCCAAAGCATAATGGAAAATGTTTATTTTATCAAAATTTACTTACTCACAAATATTTTATTAAAATATTGCGAGCGGATAATCCAATAATATAAAGGAAAGGTAAAAATATTTCACAGGCTATTATCATTTTCTCGAAGGCATGGAATAAAAAAGTGCAGATACACACACAAATATATATTGGTAATTGACATTCCATTTCACAAAATAGCCTACTCGAAAGATAGGTAGAAAAAATATTATAATATGTAAAAAATGATGTAAAAGTACATAGGGCCAGTCGCCTGTCATAAGGAAAATAAGGTCTTCTCTCTTATAAAAGCCTTGCCACGATAAACCAACCTCTCACTTCATATCCTCCTCAATCTTGGTGATGCGATCAACTCATTCCTCGTCACTCCACATGAACTCAAGTTTAAGGGACTTGATCTGCTCCTTCAAGGCTTCTCCGCGCTAATAATATTGCTCAGCTTTGGCATTCTCACAGGATTGAGCCTTTATCAATATTATCATAGTATGGTAAATGAGGCCGTGAACTACAATATCCAATCAATCTAGAAAAATGATAATCATTTTCCAAATCTTTGATAGTAGCAAGGAAGTTTCGAGAACCTGCAAGAGTGATCTCATTTAGAGAAGTGGGAGTAAACAGATGAACATGGCTAACAAGTGTCTTTAGATTGGTAATAGAAATACCTCAATATTACAAACATACCTACTCGTGAAAATCTCTAGGTGATGTTCGAATATCAAGTCTAAGATACCTCGATCCTCTTTGCGAAACATATTCAACCGACGCTCGCATCATAGGTATTTCATATAGAGGTCTGGAGCATCTATATCCAACGTTTCAAAGTCGGTGTCCATAGAGCGTTCATTAGAATCAATAGTAGGCCTCTTGCCAGACTATACTAGTCCTCACGCACATTGTAATGAGTAGCTTCAGAGTCCTTCTTATCCTTCTCGTTAGTTTCTTCTCCCTTTCTTTCTTCCTCCTAAAATCAAAAGAAGTAAATGATAAGTGCATTAAGTTTGAGATTATGTGATTATTAGCAGTTTGAAAAAAAATAGGCTTACTCTCATGCCTATAGGAGTTGACATACTACCCAAGATCCTCTGTTGATCTATATCCTACAAGAAATTAAAGTTGTAGGCCCCTTTATTTTTCAAATCAACTTTGCTTTAAGGATGATGAAACAACTTTCTCTTTTTGAAAACCCTTTTTCAAACTTTTATGTGCACCAAATTGCGAATCAATTTTAACTTAACCAAATTTTATCTTGATTAATCCTAAACATTCATCTAGTGATTAAAGAAAGTAAAGTAAGGAAAAGAATGCTCACAGGGCTGGATGTACGAGGAAATCACGAAGGGAAAAAACCTCAAACGACCCAAGCTAGACAATCACTATGAATGCGGAATTGTAAGGCACAGACACAAGTCTTACTCAGCAACTCGATCCCTACGAGACTTGATGCTCTTATGATCTTCGACCACTCCTCTATAGTTCCCATGCAAATGCTTTCGCGATACCTGTCCATAGCAGTCACCTCCACGAATGCCTCAGTGTCCACCAATGTAGCGTGGAAAGTCTACGGAATCGGAACATGAACTCACTCGCTTCTTCATTGTAAAACACAACGATGTTCTTCAAAGTGTAGAACAAACTCCAACAGGTGCAAACAAAGATCACAATCGCATATGATAATGAAAATTCGGATCTTTGAAACTCTAAGGATGTTTTGTACTTAGAAAACCTGAGAAAAAATGTGCAGAATATATACTGCTTGTATACTGTTTTTTCAGATTGCACACTTACAAAATTCTGAGGAAAACACACCTTAAATAATTTTCTTAAGGCGGCGCATCATTCGAACGACTTATCGTTCGAACGAGATATCCATGTCGTTCAAACGACAATGGAATCTCATTTGAACGACAGTTAATGTCGTTTGAACTAGAAATAGTAGAGTTTGCGAATTACACAACTCTAATACATCCTTATCTCAGAATAAAATGAAGTGTAAACATAATCAAACACTTTAAAAACATTTTAAAAATATTTCTTTAATAAAATAACACCCGTAAAGATTTTAAAATAAATTTTGAGTTCCATTGAAATTACGCATTCACACCTAAGTGATCTCGGAATGAAATTTGATTGAAGATGAAATATGCACCATAAACCGGCATGATTAATTTCTTGAAGTTTCGCCGTAGTGTCTTCAATAAACTTCAAAACGTCATAGTCTGTGTGGAATCATGACAATAAAAATTAACCTATGACTCAAACGTGTTTTTTTCCGGGAATAAGTCAAATAAACATACAACGGACTCAATTGGAAATTTTGTCCTTATAAAAGTACATAGTTAGAGCAATATTTGAAATCAATAAAAATATAATAGGATCAAGAAATTAATAAGCTCATTCGTTGCTTGGAAGAAAGATCCACAGTAAAAATGAGCAAATGGTCACTCCTCTGCCCGGTTTAAAAAAATTATCAAAAGAAAACAAGATGATAACACGTGAGAAAAAAATGTTTACACATGAAGTAATCACAAGAAACCAATAAGGGTAAAATTTTACCTCGGGATCCACATGTATAAGAGCATTCACAATGTTCACCTGAAAACAAAGAGACGGGATGAGCAATTGGGCAATTACTTGCAAAGTATAAGCAAATAAACGAAAAGGTACAACAATTTAGTACATAAGGCTCCTTAGACATAGGAGCGCTTATAATATCCACCTGAAAACAAAGAAACATGATGAGAAATTAAGCAAGTACTTGCACAATATAAGCAAATAAATACAAAAGTTTTGTACCCGAGGCTCCACATACACAGGAGCACTCGTAGTGTCCACCTAAAAAGAAAGAAACATGATTGAGGACTCGAGCAAGTATTTACAAAGTATAAGCAAGTAAACAACAAAAGGTAGGAGTTCCACAGTCACATGTGCACTCGTAATACTCACCCAAAAATAAGAAAACAAGACGAGTAAGAAAGCAAGCATTTTCACAACATAAGCAAATGAATATAAGGGTATAATAATTTAGTACTTGAGTCTCCATCAGCATAGGAGCACTCGAATATAGTACACTTGAAACCCGAGAACAAAGAAACTGGTAGATTACATAATACAAAAATGGCAAAGTATGAGCAATGGTGCCAGATAAGAAAAGAAATAAGGTTATATAAATGAGTCCCCTCAGACACATGGGTACTTGAACTTAGCACAACCAGGAAATTATAAACAAGATTGAGCGCCAATGAACAAAGTTTGCAAAGATTGAGAAAATGAATGAAGTATATGTACCTCACCCTCCACAGTGAGAGGAGTTCTCAAACAAGCCACCACGATTTCCTGAGATTGAGAGGTATGAGTAATTGTGAACACCTTGATCTGTGATCGGGGTGTGGTACAATTTGTCTTGTCACAAATGACCACAAACACAAACCTCGAAAAAATCTACAAGAATTATAACACCCCAAACCAAAAAAAAAGTTCAAGGTGTAAAAACTAAGAACAAAACCTCCAAGGGGTTAAAATATAAATAAGAAAAGGTATAAAAAAAAGAAAGCCAAAAGTCCCTCTAGGTCCTTTAATCGATCAGTTAAAGCCCCCTATAATCCTTTAAACGATAGGTTAAAGGTCCCCCAAACAGATAACCACTCAATATCCCCACCAAAAGTAATCATTGCGAGATCTTTAGAAATATCTTCTAAACCATCCATGTGTCTCACATCTGGGATCCACCAACCAAGGGCTTTAACCCATAGGCTGAAAGTCCTAGGCCAGACCCCTATAAATATATGTCTCCACTATCCACTAAAAGGACACCAAAACCCGACTTCGATTCGATTTTCTCACTTTCTTCTCCCCTGAGCATCCGAGATACTCGAGCTCATTTTGAAAACTCCCGAAGAAATTCATACTTCATAAAAGTCACTTTCCTCTCAAGGAAATATCATACTTCTGTGGAGTCACTTCAGTACCAAACGAGGTTAGTACTTATGAAAAGTTTCCTCCGAAACAAAAATAGAGGAAAACTCTACAAAAATTGGCACTTATAAACGAAGCTTTGCTTGACTAAAAATAGATCTCTTCCCACCTCTTTCCACCTCAAGTGGGGACACTACCCTGAAAAAATTCGACTCACGCTACAAGGGTAAAGAACCTATATCCAAATTTTGGATCAAACATCCCCTATATATTGTGATATATTGTCCATATCTATTTATCTCTTTTAACCCGACTCCCGTTTAGGGGACCAGGTATGCACTTTACGACGTTTATATTTTAAAGCCTAGTTTTTAACCCAGCACCTCTAATAATTGAATTGACATGATCATTTGTTAAAACAATGGTAATCAAAATCCATAATGATCAAATACAAAACGTAAAAACACACTATTGAAAACCATTATGAGGAAAGTGCCAGTGAGCAGAGTCAATCCGAAATTTTGCACATGCCAAAGTCTAAAATAGGACTACTAGCATCGCTTATCCAAACGAACAAAGATCATCCCCACGGAGGCATCCCAAATATGTATTTTCATATCAAATACTTGTCAATTGCAGGCCTTTCATTAGACATTATTTTTCATATATAAATATATCGATCAAACACAACAAAAATGCTATATTAAGAACTAGCCTCTATAAATACATAATGTTGTATATTGTATACCCGATATTCCTTAGCCTACACTATAAATGTTTTTCGTTTGTTGGAACTACGTTGGCTTTGATCCCAAATCTCCTCGGGTACGTCGGCGTTATACTAAACTAAACTTGTGAAGCCCAACGCCCCTCAACATATTATTTCTTAGAGATGCACCCGTCCCCGTCCCCATCCCGAATCCCCCTCTATACATACTTGAAGGTAGCGACAGATGACACTGCATTCTTAACGTTACACCTCCAAACTAGTCTGAAGGACAATACCTTCTTGCTAGTAATCGACCGACAATCATAACATGATATTCCAATTTTGGAGATCTTTGGGTCCACTCCCATTCTGAACCTCCACCAAAGCTACCTTATGGCCCACAAATAGCTTCTCCTCCTCCCGAAACAAGTCCCACACTTGCTCACACATCACGTTAGAACACGTGAACAATCGAACTATGTAGGTTTTGATCTCATGTTTACAAGAGTACGTATAATATCGAGTCCTCCTCGTGAGAACAGTCCTAGACAATATGTCTCTCGACATACTGTGCCCATAAAGATTCAATCATCTCTTAACCCCTCTTATCCCTTTCTAAGGAAAATAGGATATCAAACTATCTCAAAGCCACTATCTCTCACACACCCCACACAAATGAGTAAACACTCGGACATACATCACGTTGGAACACGTGAACGATCGAACTACGTAGGCTTTGATCTCGTGGCTATATGAGTACGTAGGATAAATACTGAGTCCTTCTCATAAGCATAAGCCTCGATAATATATTTCATGATATTTTATTCCCCACAGAGATTCACTCATCTCTTATTTCCTATCCCTCACCCATTTACAACCGTAAAGTATATATACTCTACACCACCAAGCTACATAGGGTTTGATCTCGTGGCTATTCAAGTTCATAGGAAAAATACAGAGACCTTATCGTAAGATCAAACCTAAAAAATATATGTCATGATATGTTGTCCATAAAGAGATACACCCATCTCTCTCGGCCCTTACCCCTCATTCTTTATAGTCCTCGTGAATATACCACTGAAAGTGTGAGATATGGATTATCCGCCCACGCATTTGAACATACTATTCTCCATTAAGATGTTGGAAGAAAAATTATATTCATAGATGTTAACACTCTCATGATTAAGCAGTTCATCTTTCATATAGGTATCATACCTTGCATGATTATGACTTACTTGAAGTGCGAGTATAACCATTACAAAAACTATGATCTTTCCAAACTCAATCACACATGTTTTAAAGCAAGAAAAAACCATTAGCCTTCACCCCTCAGCTCCTTCGTATAAAACAAATGATATATCAAACTACCTCAAGTCGCGAATTACCATGTATACCTACACAAACGCTCAAATGCCTATACAAAATCGAACTACCTAGGCTATGATCCTAAGTCTTCTTGAGTAGGTAAATGCAATACTCAGTCCTTATTATGTGTAAGAGCCTTAATAACGTATCCCTCAATATTCTCTCACAACATAGATGCACTAATCTCTCATATTATCTTGCTATCTCTCTCAAACTTTGAAAGAATATCAAATTATCTCAAAGTTAAGCTCTCTCACACACTTACATGCATACCAACGGTCATTCATTATATATTAGCACTGAGTCATGCATAAGAGCTCTTGTCTACCTACATCAATTAAGTAATGTTCATACACCTCTCAGTAACATAGTTTTCATACCTAAAGAACATATCCATACTTAATAGAATCCCAACCTAAGGTCTCTAAACTAGCTCTAAAAATAACTATAAAGTAATCAATTAGTGTTAAGAGTGATAATATGAATATAATTAAGTAATCATAAAGAACAAGTGGGGTGCCTAATACCTTCCCCACTCGTTATCTGATTTCCAAACCCGCATAACAAGAATCTATGGACCAACTGCAGACTTAAAGATTCCTTATGATCATCTCGAAAGGGAAAACCTGAATCTTTTGTTTATTTTTATATAAACAAACCTGCGACTCTGAACAAACCAACTAACCCCTCATCGCATTAGAACACACTTAGGCTTAGGAATAAAACTAGGGATGTGAGAGTCAAAGTAAATATGACATCAAACATCTTTCGGGGTCAAAGTTCATCGAGCCATGTGGAATCGATAAACCTACCTTGGGGGGACGCGGTGGACCGGGAGACAATCACTCCAGGTCATCTACCATGAAACACATAAGAGTTCCCTCGGGAACATCACCGTTCAGAGCCCGCAATAAAAAGAGAAGGATCACCCATACCAACATAACAAAATAAAAGATCAAGTACATGAAGTGATAATCCAAATAAAGGATAGTAAATATAACTTTATATTTTATTTTTGAGGGAGAAAGTAGAACATTGTGTTACATACTCCAAGAAAGAAACAGGTAATGGGGCGCCACTTAAATCTAAAATAAAAATAGTTTGGGTGGAGAGGGATTAAATATGAGGCCTATTGTCCATAGGCAAGCACACCTTGAGAATAGAAATCATGTCTGGGGGAGCCAGTCCTGGAATAGTCACCCTAGTTGGCAAAAGGACACCCCCAAATGCAAGGGGGTTACTCGTAAAAGGTCCCTATAGAGATAGAAAGTCAAGAGTCACTTTCTTTAAAAAATAAAAAATGTCTAAAGAAAAAGATAAGGCAACTGGATAAAATTACCTTAGCTAAAGGAATGGCATCACTGATCGGGAGATGATTGGACAAACTGTTCTCCTCTGAAGAAACTCTGGGACCACAAGAAAAAGGTAATAGTACAATAGGCACTTATTAACTTAAATAAATTAGTACAAAGTTAAAGAAATATAACATAACAAATAAGGTTAAAGACTTTCTAGATACCTTAGAAGAAATTCTCGTCACACGACCCGTGGTACGAGCAACCATTGAAGAGATCCTAATAGTTTTGGAAAATACAGTCAAAAGCTTCAAAAGAAATCATGAAGTTAGTTATGAGCATTCATGTCAACCTTGTTCTAGAAAATTCACAAATAAAATTTTTCCAAGAGAAGCATACCACTTATGCCAAACTTAAAGAAAATACCAACGTAGAGTTCCTTTCCCTTTGGAAAGGGGCACGGGGAGGACGAGCAAGTGAAAGGGAAGAATAATATATTGTGATCACCGATTGGTCCCACTCATCCCCATAGATGAAACCTGCTCAAAGAAAACATAAATAATTCATTAGTCACAAATTAAGACAAATAAAAGAAATTTGAACAAGTAAAAATGATAATAATTACAGGCTTCAAACAAGCTGCTTTACTGTAGGGCAGTGGTCTAGTAGTGGGGCTAGTTGTATTCAGAGAATGGAGCATTGAGTCATCATAATTGCTCGAAGATTGCTTCTCAAGGTCCAAAATCATATTTCTTGGAGCTGATAAAAAAGATGAAGTATCAGTATAGTGATATCGATTGATGGCGAGTGACCTAATGCCACTTGAAGAAGAACTATGATAATTATAGGAAGGTGCACTTCCATAATCAATAAGTTCCACTTCGGATTAACATGATGTTGAGCAAGCACTTGTGTATCCATTACTTTTATCTTCATAAAGTAAGAAAGAAATAACAAAAGTACTTTCCACAGGTAGAGAAGTAGTTGGGATGGATGGATGAGAATGAGTCTCTTAAATAAACTCGTGTCCTTGCTCAGGGACAGTCTGATATGCCTCTTTAAAACCAAGTGTGTCTATATCAGAGTGCTAATCCATTAGAATGGCAGCACCAATAGCTTTTCTTAATCCGATATTTATCCTAGTTGCTCGAGTTTTTATAGGGGACATGGGCAAGTAAGACCCACCAATTTTAGCTTGAACAAAGTAGGAAACATATGTCGGGATATTTCCTTTTAGAATAAGATTTAGCTTTCAACATACCCTTGAACTTCGTTTATTCAGCTTCCACTCTAGGATGCTTTCAGTAAATAGTTTCCTCGCAGATAGGGTTTACCAAAATAGGAGTGATCGTATCCAGAGAAGGCATCGCAACCTAGATAATGCCAGGCTTCATCGTAAGTGTGCTTAATAAAATATTTTTTAGAAGTGGGTACATTCTCAATGAATGATTCATGAGGAACTCTTAAATTCAAGACTTAATAAATTGGAATTGACGCTGCCAAAGTGCAAAATAAGAGCGACTGATAGAATGCAGATAGTCACGAGTGAATACTAAGAAATTCTAAAATCTCGCAGACCTACAGGCCGTTCCATCATGAGTGAAATTCTAATATAATTCCCCACAAAATTTCTTGGGAGAATTATTCTCGGGGACGTCTGGGGAAAAAGTGCCTTGATTATACACAGATTTTCTCCTTACTTGCTCGAAGTGATAAAATTTGACTCACCCTCCTAACTCAGTCAAAGATGGAAGAATGCAAGGAAAAATGAATTCCATGGTAGATATAAATGGGAAACTCTTCACAGGCTCACCATTTGTGGGGGGATTGAAAGGTTGAGAAACATAAGGAAAGAAATTCCAAGTAAATATACCCCTAACGTCCTCGCATAAGGACGAAGGCATGATTCCAAGAAGAGGTTGTATGAACTCATTGGAGTCTGTCGGTGCCATATACCAATTCGAAAAGTGCTACCAAGGAATGAACGAGGCACTGGATACTTATTTAGAAAATGCTTGAACAAGAACCCCATCAATATGAAAGAGTTGACAAAGTTAAAGATATTATAATAACCATGTTACCTTTCCATATTTATGGTTCTTGGTCTAGCTAAGTGTACATGGAAACTAAAGTTAAGGCAACAAGTGGTACATTCTTACGATGAGCAAGTCTAACTGCCAAGCGAAATAAAAGCTCACGAGGGGAATCATTGGGCCTCCCCTAAAATAAAAACCTTAGAAAGTGATAAAGAATGCAACGAGGTGACCTTTAGCTTTCAATTTGGGTTCATCTTGACTTTTGGGAATCTTGGTTTTGACTTCATGTTTGGATAACGGTTCAACGTCTATGAACCAATACCTTTCCCACCTGGTAAAAGAGTGTTTGCTCGTACTTGTAGGAGTAATCCCCACGTAATGTATGCAATCCTCTAGTGATTTGTTAAACTCCTCGCACAAGGCTTTCTCTTCAATGTCTTTATTACCATTTGTAAAGAAATGATTCTCCCAAATGGGCACACTTGTGAGTTCACAGATATATTCTAAGGTAATAGGGAACTCTCCCCAACTAGTAACAAAGGTGTGGGTATATATGCTTTAGCCAGAAATAAAAATGTTGAGAGGGTTCATGTCTTGCTAATTGTACATCTCTTCAAAGTTTTAAGAGTACTTTCTAGACCTATCCCATTGATAGTCTTGCGATAACTATCCATATACATGGTGTAATCACCTAGTTCTCCCACTCCTTAGGGGCTCAACAATAAGTATCAAAGTTAATATTAGAGAAAGTAAAATTACCCTTATCTATTTGGTTCTGCAAAATTTTACTGGGCAGAACAATTGAGGTATCCACAGATTTCAAAAACCCCAAGAGAGGTTTCTCGACCACCATGGCGAAACGTTATCATCCTTATCGAAAAATGGAGTGCAGCTATAAGAAGTGAAATCCCTATTTGATTGTGCATACAAGTGTTTTGAATGATCTTTGTTAATGGAATAATAACCACCAACCCTCCCGTGAGGCTTAGAAGTACCAGCACCGCCATCGATGGTGGGGACGATGGAAGAAACATAAAGCATGGTGGTGGAAATGATAGTGGTTCTAGTTATGGTAGAGGTCACCCTTGAAATTTGAATATATAAAGATCCCATCATCATCTCAATCACGAAAGTTGTGGTGATGGATGAAACATTGGTGGAAGAAGAAGCCACTGAAGACGATTAACTTAGTGAAAAAAATTATAACTTGTTTGAATGGAAATAGGGAGCACGATAAACTCTCAGGAAGCTTTCTCTCCCTAAAATTCTCAAAAGTGTCGGTAAGGCTTTTGAGAAGAAGGTTGAGGGATATTTATACCTTAGGAAGATAAAAGGGCATCGTCAATTCACAAATATAAAATAATGATTACCAAATCATTAGTGGCATGCCTAATACTTATGCAAGAAATGCTAGTAAGGAGGCTACGTGAGAAACCTTAAGTCACGGAGCTCTTAAATAGGAATAAACACACGAGAATCCCCCTGACTACCTAATAAAGTGAATCTCGAGTAGTTACTCAAGTAACACATAAATAAGTGGACTCCCATTTCCTTCACTAACGCTCAACTTTGTTATCTTTGACATATTTACTTATCAAGAATCCTTGGTCGAGCAATCAAGGCTCGAGTAGATGGACAATTGGGACATCTTGAGAGATTTGGTTTGGAGGCTGGGAGGAAAGTCTCGTTGATCAAGATAAGGTTCAACCACTTCAATACCTTGGGAAATAGAGAACTTGAGTCAAGGTACCCAAGAGGTCACTCACACTCATTCACTTGTTATACACAGTCTACATAGCGAAACAATGAGCCATCACTTAAATACTCGCTAGACATTTTAACACTACAAATGGCAAGTGACCCTCAAGGTCACTTGCAAGTTTTCAAACTTATTCACCAAGAAACTTTGATAACAGACAAAAAAGTACTTTATAGCATCATGACCTACAAGATCAACTTTTTATTCACTATTTTCGCAAAGGAACATTTTTGGGGGCACAAGTGCCATGTATGGCCTAGAACGTTTACTATAAATTGAGCACTAGGTGCACATGTATTGACAACAACATAACAAGCACTCTTGCACAAATTTCCACATATATATTCTCTCCCTGCTCAGAAAATCACTACTCTCGAGAGTATCCATTCCTTTATTTATTATTGAAAAGTTGTATTCAATCATTAGTTGCTTAATCTTGCAATCAAAACTTCATTATTATATTATAAAAGTTGTTTTGTCCATGTTCTTGTTCTTGAAACATTATTACTTTATATTTTTTTCCATTTGAGTGGATCACGCCTCACCCATTTACAGATATTCATAGACCCTATACCATTAACCTCCTACAATTAGACATAACGCCAATTTAGTGCAAATTGACGATTAAACACATATTTCATGGAAAACTGGGCACACTGAATGCAAGTAAACACGTTATTCCATGCAAATCACCATTTTTTATTCTTCATGTGGTTTTATGCTTAATTATTTAAAATTGGGGTTAAATCAAATATTGTATTACTAAATTAGAAAATTATCAAAATGACCCTAGATAGTGAAGATTATGCTACATGTGTGGAGTTCTATTTTATATTTTTTCATTTCTTTTCTTTTATTTTAAAGTTAATTCTAACTAAAATCCTAATAATAGCTTACTATTATGAAGTAACCCCAATATTATGGATCCAAAGATTTGCCTATGTTGTCTCTACATGAGCATCTATTAACATCATTCTCTCTCTCTCTCCTAATATATATATATATATATATATATATATATATATATATATATATCTGGGTTATTTGGAAGTAGACATTCGTTAGTTATTTCCGTTTGGGGTTTGATACTCCCTAAAAAAATTAATGTACCATTGGCACTCTATTTGTAAGAGAAAACGTTATAGGTCCATTTTTTTAAGAGTGTATTGAAAAAACCTCTCTCTTTCTCTCTCTCTCTCTCTCTCTCTCTCTCTCTCTCATGATTGACTCTCAAAATCTAAAAATGGCATCCTGACCCGAGCTCAAGAAAAAATTAAAAAACTGTAAAACAATGCAAAAAATACCCAAAAAATTGTACAAAAATTCTCATATAAACACATACACTTTTTTTTATTAATTTTTAAAGGCTAAATATATTAAATAAATGAAAAAATGGAGAGTGAGTGAGCCCACTTCCAAGGCATATGACAACCTAAAAATCCCCTAAAGACTCCTGCCATGCACCTTATAAAATAGCCCAACACAGAGAAAAAAAAGGGACCTAAAAAGTTTGGAAGATCTTCCCACAATAGATCACCAAGATAACAAGCTTATACAAAGCATAAAAGCCTCAAAATCCATGTTGTAAGTTGTCTTGATTTGATTAATCTTTTACTGCTTTTGCATTTGGCATAATTTTAATGGCGACGACATCAAAATGATCTTGATAATAGGCCTCAATAAAAAAAAAACAAGACAAGGGTAATCTGAGATGAAAAAAGGTCCAAATCGAGGATTCTAAATTTTCTTAAGTTCAATGCATCGAATGAGTGTATTTCATTTGAGACTTACTTTTGCTCGTATGTCGTTCATGTTGATCTAGCTAACATATTATCTAAATCCAAGAAATTGTTCTATATTTAAATCTTGGACTATGTGGCACTTCACGATTTATTTGCATATAACTTTAAAGTCTTGAACAAAGATAGTAGAGATTATAGTGAGAAAAAAACTTGACAATTATCTAAACACTTTTATGGGTTATGGGTAAAACTTAAAATAATATTGGTTATGGATACAAGACAACGAATATTTTGTTTTATTAACTGACGTGGCATACTATGATTGGTTGACGTTTTATGGATATGAGTCTGCGTCAGTGGCTTTATTCAAAAATAGGAATTAAAATTATAAATAAAATGTTTATTAATCTATTGCCAAAATCCTTATTACAATAGGGCCTAAATTTATAAAGCCTCAAGATTTTATCATAGAAAGGCCCAAGTGTATGTCATTGTCAAGTAGTAAAAACGTAAACTTTTGATTAATTATTAAGTTGCAAGTAGAAATGACAATGTGATTTTGTGGAGGCATTGAAACATTTTAGAGGTCTCCATTAGAATTACAAAACTATAGATTAAAGTAGAAGTGAATTGTTCGACCGAAGAGATAATAACATTTATGAACCTAATAAAGATACTTGTAAAATTTAGACTGGTAAACTTTAAATGAGAAATTAACCTACTAACTACTCTTACAGATGTGAGCAAAAAAATCTTTTTTTTTTCATTTGAAATTTTAGAATCAAATATTGACTATACAAGTTACTTAATTTAATTGAAGGCAAGAAAACCATAAATGAAGAACTTAAATTATAAACTAATCTAATTTAAGCAAAGAAACAACCAACATAAAATAAAATATTATACGAGGAAAGAAGAAAGTATTGAATATTATAATACACGAAATAAAGTAAAGAGAGTAAGATAATCAATCCATATATATCAATCTCACAAACTTCAAGTCTGTCTAAATTCCTCCAATAGATGAAATATCCTCCTAACTCTATCGAATACACATGTGAAGAAGTATGATAGAATGTATGATATTGTAAATTATTTATTAATTGAAAAAAAGTCTCATGTGTAAAAAAGCTTTGTGAATAAAAGCTCATTCCAAGTATCTTGGGGGCCAGGCAAGCACCAATGCACACAATCAGCATAACTAATTGGGTTGGCTAGTTGTTCGGCAGTTAACGGACTCCACTGCTTTTTGTAGATTGACGTGTGAGCGTCTTTTCGATAATTTGATAACTGTGTGATGTTGAGAAATATAATGGGCAGATTTGTTTCACCAAGTACTTCTCCCATTACCCGCATGATACTTTTTCGGGTATCTGATCCCCAATATGTAGAATTTTTTATAATATTTGTTTCATTATAACAATTTCCATTTGAATCGCCTCCCCAATCTCTGCTCCTGTAAAAAAAATAAAATAAAATTTTAATGCACCAATTCAACGTTAATCTAGTTGAGAATATATAATTCTTGTTTTTAACTGAAATTGTAACTCATGATCAAAAATCTTTTGGATGTGTGGTTTATTAACATTATGTAGATTCTCTACCATATAAAAATCATGCCACCTCCATAATGTAACTTTGAGGGACTCATTCAGGTTGTTTTGAGATCTCATGCAAGCTCTAATTCAAGGGTATGGAGATGCCCTTCATCAATTTCGCACCTTCTTCATATTCATGGATGGATTTTTTTAAATTTATACTTATTTTTTTTATTCTTCTGCATTTTAAGGATAATTACCTATAAAGCGTTCTAGAAATATGGATAGGGAACATAATTTATCAAATCTAAAGATTATTGTCATTGTCGATCCCTTGCTTTTTAAATATTATCGAGTGTCTTAACATATGTTTGAAAATCAAAATTCTAACAAGTGGTCTTACCACTTGTACAACTTGTGCAAAACATATAGTAAATATTTACTCTATCTTGTAAATTTGGAATGTAGTATTGTTTACCATTCGTGTAAAACATGTAATATAACCTATTGAAATTTTTTCTTAAAAAATTAATTAACTTTGAATTTTTACGAGGATAATATTATTTATAATTCATCATGAACTAAATGTTAGTTTCAAATTAACTACTCATTCTATGCTAAGGGCCACCTAAATTAATTTTTCTCTTCTCAAATGGAATATTTTTAAGGGGGAAAATCAGCGCATTCAAAATTTATATGATTTTACGAAACTCGAGGAGCACATTTTTTTCAATAGAAATGGTATGTTTTTATTTGTAAATATCATGAGCTATAGACATTGTGGGGATAAATGGATAGAGTTAGTTTACTCACTTATTATGCGTAGGTGACATGCCAGTGAAAAAGACCTTTGTTTTCATCAGATTCATATTCTTCTTTATCCAACCGGCCATACTCTCCATTCCCATACGGTAAGCATCCTCTGTTCGAATTTCAACAATATTTTTTACTTCATCGTTAAAAGACCCTTGCCTGTGTAAAGACATTGCATTAAATTTTAGTTTGGTGATCGCAAAAAAATAAGAGATTAGAACAAATAATAACTTTTTTAAGGGGAAGAAATTACAAGATCTTGAAAGTTCGACCAGTCATCCACCAAAGATAAGTGCCGTAAACTAAAATATCAGCACCTTTCCAATATTGTCCATGTTTATTAATCGAACCGTTTCGAACCATTCTATTAGATTCAGAAACCCTGTGTATGCTAGGATCATCCGCATTTGATTCAAGAAGAAATGGTGCCCAGTAATATTCAATCGTCGCATTGTAATCCTAGCATATATCGAAATGCGTTAAATGAACCGAAAAATACGTGTGCATGCATATATACTTGTAAAAATTTAGAAGAAAAAAAATTATATTATGATACCTTGATGGTGAAAGCATATCCGTAAGTATCCATGGATTTGGAATGCTCTGGAATGATTGAATGAATAAGACAAACAAAGGAAATATATTGGCCTCGAATTAGGGAATCGCCAACGAACAACATCCTCTTCCCTCGAAGTGTTTCCAACATTAAAGTGGCGTTAAAACTATAAAATTTCAATAAGAATTATGTTATTAATTTATGTTTTTTGTTAAGAGAACCGAGCCCTTATACCTATTTATATTAAATGAATCATAATAAATTTGTAAAATGTGTTACTACTCTGATTTAATCACTATATGGCGAAAATGATTTTTTGATGGACGATCAACTATAAAAATTTAATGTGTCTAATTTTAATGCATATTTTATTTGATACTTTAATTTACAGTATATGGATAAAGGTCAAGTATCAATAACTAATATAAAAGACATTCCTATGGGATAAGTATATTTTAAAAGGAAACATTAATGCATACAAGAGATCTAAACAACAATTGATGCTTTTGTGAAGTGGATTAGAATTGAATAGAGATAAATTTATAAATAATCAATAATGTAGATGTTTAGAAAACTTATAAACAATTAACGATTGGTGCTCGAGCAATTATAAAATTTAAGACATCCAAAAAATTCAGTTATCATTCACAAAATAGGAATTATCGGTTCTAATGTATATGCTATACATAAACTACAAAATAAACTCACAACCCTATAAGAGATTAGCTTTTATCACACGATAAAACGATAAAACCTTTAATGGATTCCTTCTGCTAGCGAAAATCATCAAGACATGTGAAATTTCCTTGTTGGATTTTTTACTTTAATTGTGCCATTTATAAGTCCACTTTAAATCATTAGATTATAAATTCAAACAATTCCCCGGGGGGAGTTATATTGCACAAAAAATATGTTCTACAATATTAAAACAAAGGAGAACACATATAAATTAGAAAGACATTAATAATAAGCTAAAATAACGATACTTAAAACTATATAATCAACCAAAATACAATATATATATATATATATATATATATATATGAGAGAGAGAGAGAGAGAGAGAGAGAGAATCATATGAGGTCCCTCAGTTTGAGGTTCCTGAATGAAGTTATTTTCTTAAAAATAATAAAAAAAATATTTTGTGTTGATTTTTTTTATGATTTTTAAACATTTCAGTAGGGCTAGATAAAAAAATCAACTTAAAATGATTTTTTTTACTATTTTAAACAAATTAGTCAAACTCTATGAATTTTTAACAACTTAAAAACAATTTAAAAACTGACACAGTTTGACCATTTTTTTAAATAGCAAAAAAATTCATTTTGTGTTGATTATTTTTTTTATGGTCCTACTTAAATGTTTAAAAACTATAAAAAAATCAGTCCAAAAATATTTTATTTACTATTTAAAAAAAATGGACTTCATTCAAGGACCTCAAACTAGGATCACACTTGATCTTTCTCTCTCTCTCTCTCTCTCTCTCTGTATATATATATATATATATATATATATCCGTGTGTGTGTGCGAATTTATCTAACTGTTCAGTCAGACGAATACATTTTAAAATGTTGATTTGGGGAATCTTTACTAGGAACAAACGCCAAAAAGCTTGGGTTTAAAAACAACATCTCAATTTCTTTTCCAGCTGAATAGATAAGAAATATCCAACCATAAATCTTCCACATATTGATCAACACTAAATGCAATTAGGTTATATTTATTCTCGGGATGTTATAATGTGTTATTTAACAAAAGTACATAAACTTAAAATTATTAACTCACTAATAAAATGGTTAAATTATTGGCAACCTCTTGAACTATAACGATTATACAAATCACTCCCTGGAACAATAAACATAACAATGCCTCCTAACTATTGAACCATGACAAATAACGCATTTTCATTAGAAAAAATTGATAAAAACATAGTTGTGTAAATAAAATTAAAATTATTAGCTCACTAATAGTAAAAGAGTAAATTATAGCAAACCTTCAGAACTATAGAAAATTTACAGATCACTCCCTGGAAAAAAAAGCCAACAATGTGTCCCTTAAACTATTGAATCATGACAATCAAAACATGCAATAGTAGTACTTCAAATCGCAAGCAACAACGAACCAACAACGGAAGAACTCTCTTTATTATGAACATGAAAATGGACTTACCAATACAAAAATATAAGAATGAAAAAATCCAACAAAAAAAAACTACACACCACCAATTTACACTAAAATAAATGGCGGTTAAAAGCAGTTAATATTGTCACTACTCTAAAAGAAATTAAATAAAAGGTCCAATAAAATTTAATAATTTGGCTAAGTCACCTAAAGTCCATGACCCACGGCTGTGTCGAGCCGGACCAGGTCGGGCAAGCGGCGACGTGTTGATTTGAAAGTCAATCAAAGACCATGTTGGTTCTCACTCATTCAAATACTTAAGATATCCCAAGGGCACCAGGGGCGAAGTTGAGAGATGGCAGAGGATAGCCATGCCCCCTTCCAAACTTTGAAAATGGTCAAGAGTAATAGGTAAAATTGTGGTACCATTTAATTTTTTTTTATAGTTTGTGGTCCCTTCCAACAGAAGTTTTACTCTACTTTTAAATAAAAAAAGAGCACTACCTTTTTATGAGGCCCACACATAACCCACTCACTTAATAGTCCACACCACACAAAAAATATTTTACTCTTTAACCTAACCTTTAACCTTTTTTATCATTCTTTATCTCTCTCTCTCTCCCCTCTTTAGTGTTAATTAGTTATTCATTTCTTTTCATGATAAAAACTATCACCATTAATTTTATCCCAGTTACATTACATATTTAGTTAGTATTAATTAGTTAATATTAGTATTAATTAGTTAATATTGAAAAAATATAATTAGTTAGTATCAATTTTATCCACTGTTATTAATTAATTTGTGTTTGTAAAAAAGAAAGAATTTTTGGGCTTATCAAAAGTGAAATTTGTACTTGTGGAAATTATCGAGTAATCAAAGATGAAAAAAAAGACTCGAAATTTTGTGATCAATGCGGAGTCATTTGTTGATTCTCGGATACAAATATATCAAATGGGCTACATCAAACTCGCATGCCCAATAACCCATGTGTTGTATTTGAAATGTCCTCCTAGTTATTTTGTTAATCTTTTATATAAACCTCTTAAAGAATTAGAAGGCCTAGTATACTGCGATGTGTGATTTGATCAAAATTCTGATTTTATAGATTCGGAATGAGAAAATGTCATCCCATTCTCTGACAAAGGGAAAAAGAAGCTCAATTCTGAATGGAGGAAGAAGTAACAAAATGCCAGGCCCAAGGGGTGAGATATCAGTGACGATAAGAAGAAGCAACAAAGACGGTCTCCAGGAAGAAAAAGAAAGACATGCAATTGGTACGGAAAGCCTGGTGACTTTGCTCGTAGTTTTAGAGTGAAAATGAGAGAAGAAAATGTTGTTGAGGTTGGTTCTCATGATAATAGGACCAACGAGAAGACTGTTTTTACCCCTATTGTAATTGTTAATTTTTTATACGCTATTCGAGTGTTTAATACTTAATATATGCTAATTAACATTTTTAAGAAAAATTAAAAATTTCAATTGTTTTATTTTTGTGTTGTAGAAATATGGGGAAATCAAATACCCTTGGTTCATTTATTAACACAAAACATGCCGAAAGTAAAAATGTTATATCTTTGTTTTGGCAAAAATATATATATAGGATGTGGTGCAACTATTATATTTTGACGGTGAATATATATGATATTGTTGGGAAAAATGCTTTAATATATTTTTAGTGCTACAATATTGCATAAAAGTATGAATAACCCTAAAAAAATCGCCGTGAGAGCACCCCAGTATATTTTTCCCCTGACCTCCCCCTCCTCCCTAAAAAATAAATAAATAAATAATAGTAAAATCCTAGCTTCGCCCCTGAAGGGAAATATGCCCAAAAGCCACAATGGATTATAATATACTATACCAATTTCTCATATTTTATCTATGTGAAACTTTGACTTTTCACAACACACTTTAAACAAATTTCATATTTCAAGTGGGTACTTCGAACAACAAATTTTCATTTAATGATTTATGGTTTTATACATATAAGCATACCACATTATATTTTCATGGAGAACACATTACCACTTCGACCCGTCTCAAAAAACATATAGGCCCAATAATTAATTGATCCTAAAGTTGACCAAATTAATTTTTTTTCAACACATAAAAATCATAAATTCCAACATGTGGTTACTAATTTATCCTAATAAAAAAATGGTTTGTAATTTTGATTCTTGCCCTTTTTTTTTCTCCCGTGAGACAAACATATTCATGTGAAACTTTTCATAATAGTTATAGGCCGACTCGTGATTTTCTTGTGTCCGTTGCAATACAGTGATATGTCGTGTCACGAATGATTATTGCCTTATAAATGTGGGTCCGCACCAACGACACTAAACAATCGCGGCACTTCATGTCAGTGTGTGGCGAACGGCACATTAAAATCACGTGTGTCCGTAGAAGGACTCAACTTTTCATGTAATGCTAACATATCACAAAAGTAACTTAGCAAGAAATGTGTTTTCAACTCCCTTTTCTTCATGCTCCCTCTGCCTAATTATTGTAAGTACTACACCACTCTTTAAAATATTAGCTCTTGGCTTTCTTTAGTTTCGTATCTCACTAAATAGTATTGTACTTTAATTAATTAAAAAAAGCAAATCCGTGTATCTCACAAAACAAAACATGAAACATGTCCACAATGTATAGAGAGGAAATCCAATATTTTCTTGAATTAGGTAAATCCAGCGATAACAAGAGCAGTTGTTTGTATCTTACAAAAAAGAGCCTATGCTATGGATTCAGTAGTATGAAAATTTATAGATGATGAAGAAAAAAAGGTTAATCTTTTATATAAAAAAATCTCTTAAACTGTGGAGTTTGTGTAACAAATCCCTAGCACTATTTTGAGTCAAAATTTTGTAAGAAATCCCATAGATTGTTAAAGAAAAAAATATTTTGAAATATAGTACGTGGACCCTCTTCAATTTATCTAAATTGTATTAAAAATAATTTACAGACTACTGAATTTCACAAAGAGCCATATCCTGCTCCTTCATATTTATAATGGGTTATCACCGAATCAGTCACATGAACATTCAAGCCATACTGTATAAATGAGATCAAGTTCTTTATGTCCCTTATATTTTTATTAAACAACAAATTTGGAAGCACTCGTGTTGATAACGTGTTGTAAATTAAATGAGACACAAAGAAAATTTAGAGGGAGTGAATCGTTCATTTCATTGATCTCTCAATACTAAATGGTTATGACCCATATTTATAGTACACAATAAGGTAATCTAATAGACTCCTTAATAATTGCGAAATACCAGTGAACTGAAATTTAAGAGGACATCCACTTAAATAAACATTTTATAACACATACTTCTTTTTTTGTTGCAAAAACTGGATATTTGTGGAAGATTGTTTCCTTTTTCCCCTTAAAATATAAATAAACTGTATAGCATCACATTATTTAGGGAAAAAAAAATCTTTATCTTAGTTTCAAGTAAAATAAAATAAACAAACCTTGGGAGAGAACAGTCATGAGGTTGCCATCTCCAATATTGATAATCCGTATCTGGTCGTCCATTTGCTTGACAAGTCATCTGTGGCTTTATGTACGGACAATCTGACTCGTTATAGAGTGGACGAGTCGAATTATCCCAAATCCACTTCCCACTGAACATATCGCACCCTTTATTATAATCCTTCGTTGATAACAAAGAATAAAACACAACATTAGTGGATTGAACTAACAAATGACTATCATATTTAAGTAGTTTATGGGCATAATTAACTTACTAATGTTGGTGATGATTCGATATGGATGGCGACTTTGAGGATTATATTGGCCAAGTTTGCAAGTTGTGTCTTGATAGTAGAAAAGGGTAATGAAGACAAAGAGGCCACAGAAAGGGAAGAGATACGGAAAGATCAAACGAGTGTTTCCCATGGCACAAGAAGATATGGGGAGCTTCATGCCTGTAAAATGTTTACCTTTTTTTATTTTTCAGCGTGTAAATAAGAATTATGTATTATGTGAAAAATGGCTAAATAAATTGAGGAATTCCTAGTTTCACAATGTGTTTGAATAGAGTTGAATGTAGGCGTGGAATGAAAGGAAAGGGGATAATAAAGTTGGTCATGAGATTGATGAAAATTGATAAGGCCACATGCAAAAATTATAAATTAGGTCATTTTTATGTGTATTGATATAAAAAATGAACTTTCAACATATTAGTAGTTACAAATTGACCAGCAGGGACCCTATGCGATCACCCACTTAGCACATGCTCAGGATCACCCCTGAATAAACCAAAGTGGCTAATCCATAATTCACTATGATAGTTGGATTTAAGTGTCTATTCCACATATAGGGTATTTTTGGGGTAGGTTAAGGTTAATATTTTTTTGTTAGAATTATGTAAACCAAAGCAGTTAATTCATAATTCACTATGATATTTAGATTTATGTGTCTATTTCATATGTATTGAGATAGGGTATTTTTGGGGTAGGCTAAGCCTAACATTTTAGTTATAATATAATAAAACTTGATTCTAAATTTAAAGGTAATAAGAAAATTCCAAATTTTGACTTAAGCTTTAGCCGACCTCTAGCACCATCCCTTAAAATATTGCATGAATACATGTATGATTACTATATATAAAATATTAAATTTGATAGAAAATGTAATAAAGATCCTATTCCCCCATTTTTTCTCCCAAAAAACCCATCTTTAAAAAGATTTTTCATCTACTATAATAATTTTTTTTATCAAATCGATCCACAAAATATGAATGCTTTGTAAAAGCTTACTCCTGCAAGTCGTCTTCACTAGAGGCACTGGAATTAGAAAATGTAAAAAATTTCCCTAAATTTTAATTTTGCAACTTAAAATTGATTAAATTTATGCATCGCTTGTGAAAAAAGGAAAAAAAAATCAAACCACAAGAAACATGATTTCATTTCCTTTAGGTCCTTTCAACAAACTTATGTCATACTAATCAAATTTGTATGAATTTGGTAAAGAACATTTTAAATTGGTTATCTCCATTCAACTATAATGTACTATTTCACCCCATTTAAGTATAACCGAACAAAGAATGACCAACACGAATAATTCAGAATCTTTAAATAATGACTAGGGCAAAACAAGAAGATAAATCCCTAAGTTTAAAAAACATCTGGTTTTCTTGGCTAAGGGTCCACTAATCCAACCCAAAAAAAATGCAACGTCCTGTTTAGGGGTGTCAATTTGCGACATGACCCGGTAACATGTTTACAATCCGTTCACGACCCGTAATTCAAACATCCCACATCGATTTGTTATGAAAATTTTCCATTCTTAACTAAGTATAAGTAAGTTGTTTCCTCTCTAAAATTTTAAAAGTAACCGGGTTACCTGGTGAATCGAATTAAATAGGTGAATCAGATTAAATGGGGGAATCGAGTTAAATGAGTGAACTGGGTTTAATGGGGGAATAGACGGGTTGAACCCATTCGTTTATCTAACGGGTGCAAACGGGACGTGTCGTGTCACTCGCTATATAAACTAATTGTGTATGGATTTAATTTTTCCACCCATTTAGTAAATGAATCGTGTTTTGATGGATGGATTTTTGATACTATTCGTTTATCACTCGACACGAACTCGGTTCGACACGAACTTGGTTCGACACGATTCGTTGCCACCTCTAGTCCTATTGGTGAAATAAAGAACAAAAAAATATAAATTTAATGTTAGAGAAACTAAAAACATTTAAAATATTATAAATAGATTACAGCTAATTATTTCTTTCTAGAGCTATTGTCAATTTCTAAAAATGAAGAGCTTACTGGGAGAGAAAGTGAGAAACCATTGGTTATAGAAGTACCAAACAACATACATACATAAAATCTAAGGTTTAGGGAGATAATAACGGTTGCAATGATCTTTATTTTCTCTAAATAAGAGATAAAAAAAAATCTTGAATTGACCTTTTTCGTGGATGTTTAAACATTTCTTCCTATCGCTGTAAAAGAAAATCAACTCAAAATGATTTTTTATACTATTGAAAAAAATGGGTCAAAGTTTGATAGTTTTTGAGGATGAAATGTTTAAAACTACACAAACAAATAAATTCAAAATAATTTTTTTGGGTATTTAAAAAAAAATTAATCTACACTGAGCAATCCTTGAACGGTCCTTCAATAAGCCCGTATAGGATCCGACCTCTATATTTTCATATATAAATATTATGACACCCGCTCAATGTAACTCAAACAATTGATATTGAAAATGGCTTACCCTGTTAACATTGCATATAAACAAATATAAATATATTATTAGTGCTTAGAATTATTCACTTGTTATACAATTGGAAATAGCTGGTACTAAATTTGTGAAAAATGAAAAAAAAAATACAGATACAGGTAGAAAGAAAAAAAAATCTAACATGCATAAGAAAATTTATCGTCAAAATCTAACATGCTGGGTCACAACAATTTTTTTGGATTGGGAAAAATGACTACTTAAATTTTGACCAAACAATAATCAAAATTTCATGAACAGTTTTAAAGAAAAAAAATATTAATCCATAAAAATGCCTATATACATGTAAAATAGACATCAAACATCAAAATAGCACTAAGTAACTTTTCGTGATAGTATTCCTTAAATCCACAAAAATAGGAACAAATACAACTTCTAACAAATTAATTTACCATATGATAACATTAGAACATTGAAAAGGATCTGCAAAAGAACCAAAACAAAACATATATTTGAATCTTCTCTTTATGAATGAGCCAGAAATATTCAAGAGCACATACTTGAATCTTGAGGAGAAAAGGAGCAAAAATTATAGAGTTGGTGCTGTGATCATAATATATATGCTTATAAATGATAAACAATGAGAGTTGTCTGTGTATATACAACGAAAGAGAAGAGATGAAAAGACATAAAATAAGGCCTTGGATGTGCATTTAAATTAAAAGACACCAAAAGTCTCGTAATAAATTTCAGAGAATATAAATATTTAGTCATGAGATAATGCACTTTCACCATATTATGTCACGTCGCATCTTAATTCACTTTCATCATTTCTATCATTTATACGCCTTTTTGGGAGGCTTTTCTCATTCTTTCCTACTCCTTCGGTTTCTCCACCCGTTTATTTCCTCTTCAAAATTGTTATTTTTTATAAATTACGTTCAATATTTTTTTAAATAACTCATGAACAGTATTTTTTAAATTATGCACAATATTTTTAACAATATATACATAATTGTTTTATTGTTTTTATAAACTACGTAAAATATTTTTTTAAATAAAAAACAACTTTTTAATTTTAAAAAAAAGATTTCTCTTAATTAAAAAAAAAATCATTTTAAGTGTCTTATAAAAAAAAGTTGTTTTTTGACAAAAATAAAAACTGTTAACCATGAAAATTAGGGGTGAAAATTCGTGTATTTGGGTCATGTTTCGGGATGACACGACATGACACGAGAATGATTTTTTGGACACGAACACGACCCATATAAAAACAACATAATACGACACAACACGAATAACCCGATTCCTTAAAATTTCACTCTAAATTAAACATAAATAGACACGATAACCCTAATAAAACGACGATTAACATGACAAGACACGATAACACGACTCATAATTTTGACATGAACACACAAGGCACGACTTCGTGTAAAAAAAATACGACACGAACACAACATATTATATCAATTTTGGGTTAATTTCGTTTCGTTACGTGTCGTGTTTTCGTGTAGTTTTTAAAATTGTCACCACCATATTATGCCATGTGGCATCTTAATTCACTTTCATCATATCTATCACTTATAAGCCTTCTTGGGAGGCTTTTCTCATTCTTTATTGCTCCTTCGATTTCTCCACCCGTTTATTTCCTCTTCAAAACTATTGTTTTTAATAAATTACGATCAATATTTTTTTAAATAACTCACGTACACTATTTTTTAAATTACGCACAGTATTTTTAACAACATATACATAATTGTTTTATTGTTTTTATAAATTATGTAAAATATTTTTTTAAATAAAAAACAAACTTTTAATTTTTTAAAAAAAAGATTTTTCTTAATTAAAAAAAATCATTTTATGTGTTTTATAAAAAAAAGTTGTTTTTTAACAAAAATTAAAACTGTTAACCATGAAAATTGGATGTGAAAATTCGTGTATTTGGGTCATGTTTCGGGTCGACACGATCTAACACGACAAGAATTTTTTGGACACGAACACGGCCCAAATAAAAACGACATAACACGTCATGGCACGAATAACCCGATTTTTTAAAATTTCACGCTAAATTAAACATAAATAGACACGATAACCCGAATAAAAACACGATTAACATGACAAGACACGATAATACGACTCATAATTTTGACACAACACGACTTCGTGTCAAAAAAACACGACACGAACACGACATATTGTGTCAATTTTGGGTCAATTTCGTTTCGTTACGTGTCGTGTTTTCGTGTCGTTTCTAAAATTGTCACCCCTAATGGAAATAAATTATTTTACACTGTTAAAAAATGTTTTTAACTGTTTAAAAACTATTTTTTTTATAAAGAAATTATTTTTTAAAGATTTTTTTAATACATAAAAGAAATGGTTTTAATGATTTTTAAACTTTTGAACTAAAAAAATGTTTTAAAATAACTATTTTTACCTTTTTCTAATTGTTTTATGAAATTAAGAAACTGCTCCAAAGTTAAAGAAAAATATTTAACTATTTAATATAAGAAAAATAAATTAATATAAAAATTATTTTAATGTACCTTTTTAATAAAATAAGTACCATATATCTTATATAAAAATACTTTTTTTTGTTTTTTAAAAACTGTTTTTTTATATAAAAAATGTTATAACTATTTTATTAAAAAAAATTATTTTTTAAATAAAAATAAAAACTTTGCTCTATTTTTATAGGGTATTTTGTAGTTATATTTTTTTTTACATAACTTGTGATCACGGATACTCTGAAGTTTTTAATCAATATTCTATTTTTACTTAGCATCCCTTCATGTATTGACAATTCTATAAATGGTTATCGTACACTCAATGTATAACTCGCGCAACGCGCGGATTTCCAACTAATTATTAAATATTTTGGGCCTCATCTAACTCTGATTGGGGAAAAAATTAAGTTATTGTTTCAACTAATAATGCGTGAGGGTCACCAAAATCCATTTGTAAAGTCGGCTAGCAAATCTCGATTAAAAATGAGGGGTTTTGTAATTTAAGACATATCGTATTATGTATTATGGAAATAGGACAATAAGTATTTTATTTTCATTTTAGTCCTTATTTTTTAATAAAGTCGCTGACGTGAACCATATCCATAAAATGCCAATCAATCAAAGCATGTCACGCCAGTCGATAATTTAAAAATAGAAACTGAAAATGGTAGCAAAATGTTTATTACTTTATATCCATAACCAAAATTATTTTAAGTTTTAAAAGTGCATAATTTATAAAAATATCGAGTTCATGACACATGAAAGAATAATTATTGCATAGTCTTCCGTTTTAGAATAGTTAATAATAATATCAAGAAAACTAACTATTACTATGGAACACAAAGAACATATTTTACTCATGTGAAAAATAAATCAAGAGTTCCCCATTAAATGTTATGAGAGAGAATAATCTGGAAGGCTTAGAGACGAGAGAACATATAAGAATATATATATGTGTGTGTGTGTGTGTGTGTGTGTACAACATAATTGAACCGCCAAAAGACTACATGTGTATGTGGCCAAAGTGTGTTTTCTTTTCCCATTATATTGTGGAGTTATAAGTTGCATGTGTACTGGTGGAGTCTCACGAAAGGCATCTTTGCAAATTAAAAAGCTCGTTTGGCTTTTGTGGGAAGTTAGTTTTCAGAGCATCCACAACGGTGGATGCCCTTAACAGGTAAAGTTGCAGGTTTTTACCTTTCGTTAGCAGATGTTTTCACAATGGGGATAAGTACACATCAACAAAGTTTGTGAAGGAAATAGTTGCTACGAACTACTATTGTTAGTAGGAACTATAAATATATTTCTTACGGACAACATTTGTTCGTAGGAAAATGTTACGAACAAATGTTGTTCGTAAGAACCCAAAAATATAATAAAAATAATTATTTATATTTGTTACGAACTTCATTTGTTCGTAGGAATTCCCACGAACAAATGAAGTTCGTAAGAAACACTTGCAAATTCAGCACGCGTTCCGTAACTTTACAAACCCACTACCATTTATCCTACAAAATTTGTTGCGTTCAATCCCCCATTGCAGAGCTTCCAATGTGTAAACTTACAAATTCTTTTGACTTCTAGTATCACCACTACAGGTTGTCTCACAATGGGGGAGTAGAAAAATTTGTAATCAGTGTTCCTACGAACAACTAATGTTCGTAGGAAATAAAGATATCACTTCTTACGAACAACATTTGTTCGTAGGAATTGTTACGAACAAATGTTGTTCGTAGGAACCCAAATTTATAATAAAAAAGATTATTTATATTTATTACGAACTTCATTTGTCCGTAGGAATTCTTAGGAACAAATGAAGTTCGTAGGAAGCCTTTACAAATTTTGTGGGGGTTCCGTAAGTTTGGAGAACCATTGCAAATTCTTTTACGGATTTCGTCCCTTTCAACTCACCATTGTAGCCCTGCAAAGTTGTAAAGTTACAATTTTTGTTGGACTCTAGCATTCCCATTGTGGATGCTCTTAGAAGGGTCGACCTTATGGGATGGCGAGAGAGGCGGCTGTCTTGAGCTGCCAAATTTTGGTCAATTATAGGGGTCCTATTATTTTTAAAACAATATTTTTCTATGCATTTTTATTTTGAATCCGTGTAACTACTTAAATAATGATACTAGTAGCCCAATTGGTCCCTACATTTAAAAAAGCATGAGCTTGTTTGTTGAATCCCAAGAAATCAATTGGTCTAATTGCGTGGAAAGCAAGGCAACTAACTAGAAAATTACTTCTAATGCTATATTTTAAAGTCCTCGGATATTTAAAATTTGAGTTTCAAATTTCATTATGATTATTATTTTTTTATATTAGTTCATAGAATTAAGTTAGTTTAAACCTTAAATCAAAACCTCCAAAATAATAATTTTTTTCTCGTTTTCCGAGTAAGCACATTTGTTTTTATATGATATACTATATTTAAATTCTAATACACTTGCATTTGGGGATGAAATATATTGAATTTTAGAATGTTATTATGATAATAAAAAATTATATCTTGTCATAATTAAAATAAAATTAAGAGGCCTGATTTTGAGAGTTCGCCTCGGGCCCCCATATTCTCAGAGCCGGCCCTGGCTGTTAGAGCGATGAATGGATGCCATTTGGTCATTTGGTTTGCATGCGGTTCAATTTGGCGATGCATGTATAAGCTCTCTACATAACTAAACTAAACAAATAACTAAACACTATGAAAAAGTGAAACTAAACACCAAAAAGAAAAAAAATCTAAACCTTAAAAAGAAAACTTTATTCCTAAATAAAAAAAATTATAAACCCTATAAATGACAAAGCACTGAAATATAATAGAATAAAACCTAAAACATATTCCCAAAAAAGGAGTTGCGAAAGAAAGTAGACGAGAGACTTTTTGGAACATAAGAAAATAAGTTCGACTAAATGGAAAATACACTTAATTTTCTAAAATTCTATTTGTACAAATAAAAATCAAATACAGAATTAATATAGTTTTACAAAAATGGAAAAGAAAAGTATGTTTGATACATCAGTTTGCAAAGCAGACTCCCAACCAATATGGTGGGTGTTCTATAATTTGTAAATACTTTTGACAACTAATATGATTACTAAAAACAGTTGAATAAACAATTAAATTTTTTTAATGAGTTTTTGGCATTATATTTTGATTGTCAAACTATAAACAAGATTGTGTTTAGGGCAGGCTAGGGAGACGGCCGCCTCAAGCCCCCCGATTTCTGACGCATTTTAGTGGCTGCATTTTTTTTTACATGTATATATATTTATAGACATTTTCCAATCGTTCCAAAAACAATTTGTTGAAAATTGAATGGACAAAATATTTAATCGTGCTGCAACTCCCGAAAAATAAGTCGCCAACCTTTCGGTTAAAAAAAACCACAATTTATAAATTAGTAAAAAAAATCTCTTGTTAAATATGGGACCTCCAGTTCGAGAGTTTGCCTTGATCCCCTAAAATCTTAAGACCGATCCTGACCATAAATCCTAATAATTGTTGGTGTGAAAATCATAAACCATGTTAACCGTGATAATAGTTGGTGTGAAAATCATTAATCGTATTAACCATGTCGTGTTTTAAAGGTGTCATGTCCCTACCAGCAAAAATAAAAAATTAATCATTAATCGTTTCAATGGGCTCTGTCGAATCACGGGAGAAAAGTATGGGAAGAAAATGATATTCCACTCCTAACTATAAACGTGATTTATAATACTATATGTTATTGAAAACTAAAATGCTCCGTTGATTTAAGGAGTTATATAACATGTATTAATATTTAATATGCAGAAACAGACTAATTTTGCATTTGCCCAGAAACACCTCTTGTTTGGGGCAAAACATTAGATGCAAACATTAGGGTAGTTTATGTGGCAGCATCCCATACAATTAAAGGTCACATTTCTTCTTAAAAGGAATGAAGAAAAATGAATGCAATACTATTTAAGTTAATAGTAGTCTTCAAGAATATAAATAAATTTATTTTTTCTTGAGAGATACAAAAATTTATTAAAAATAAGTTGAGAGTTTTCTTTAAAAAAAAACATAAATGAGAGTTAAATTAAAGTGAAACACCACAAAAACACATAGAGATTATCATAAATTGTTGATATCTTGTAAACATGAAGTTAAAAGAATGTACTTAAATAAGGTTTGCTTTTTAGAAAGTATGGTCCTGTTTATATGTCTCTACATTTGTTGTACGAATGCATATATATATATATATATATATATATATATATATATATATACACTCGCGCATATGTGTGAACCATTTATGTTAAAAAAAGGAATAAGAAGAAAACAATACCTAGCAGATTGATGCTTGGGTTGTGATGTTTTCCAAACTTCTAACAAACGTAAGAGAGCCTGTGCAAGCTTAGAGGTATGAATATATAATCACCCTCTTCGATGTCAAATTTCTAATGAATATTAAATTTGATTGCATCCCTTCGTTTGACTATTAAATTTGATTGAAGAAGTACTGAATTGAAAGAAGCAAAGAGTCCCTTGGTATGATCCCTAGTATTCCATTGGAGTGAGTATTCAATTTTTGAATGAAAAAGACTAAAATCAAAGCAGAAAGGACGGGTCCATTTGGTTCAATATAAAATATTTTTTATCTTGAAAGATAAAATGGTGAAATATATTTTTACTAATTAAAATGAAATATTATTTATTATTTTTGTTTAAAGATGTACAATTATATGATGTGTATTTATTCACAATTTCAAATCAATAAAAAAATAATATTAAATATATGAAAAATCATTTCACCATTTTATTTTTCACCGCAGTTAAAAGTACTTCACTTCGAAAATAAACAGACCCGAAAGGTTAAAAATAGGAGGAAGAAGTAAGTACTAACGGGATGTGCATTTTTTTTAAACGCGCACATAACAATAACCGTTAACATTCACGTTCAGCACATCCACATTCAAAGAGTGATCCAACACTTTAAGAGAATCCTTTGACCAAACTACAAAAGAATTCAAATGTTCACTACACCAAAAACAGGAATTTGACACGGTTTAAAACTGTGCCAAATCAAATTTGGTACGGTTTTGAACTGTGCTAGAATCAGGTGTTCCAAAATGACCAATTTTTTCTGGCACGGCTCAAAAGTGTGCTAGATTTTACCAAATAGGAACACTTTTAGCAAACTTTTAAACCGTGCCAGAATTTAATATTTCTGGCATAGTTTTGAGCTGTGTCAGATTGGGCACATTTTGATAAACTTTTGGCAAAATTTTGAACTGTGCCAAATTTTTGGATAAAAGAAAAAAAATTATTTATTTTAAAACTAGAAAATTCACAAATTGCAAATCTCGAAAGTTGTTGATAAACTAATGTGCATACAAATTTTAAAATATTACAAATAATAATAGTTCACAGACCAAAAAACTTGGCCAGAGTTTGCTCTATTTTTTGGACATTCTAAAACCTGTTAATATAATACATGGGTAAGGTAAAGCCCGCACGGCCATAAAAAATAACAATAAAATGACAAATGCCTGCACGGCCATAAAAGCTAACAATAAAACTACAAAAGTCCGCATGGACATAACACAAAAAAATATAATCATGAATATTAACGACATTAAGTAAATAATCCTCCTGTTGTAGACCATTGCCGTCATGTGTTCCACATGGATAAAAGCTAATGGCAAAATATTATTATGCAAAAAATAAGATACAATACGAGATGATTTTAGTAACCGAGTAATTTTAAAAAAAATCTTATTGAAGCTGAAAATTTGTATATACGAATAAAAATTATCATTGTATTCACAAATCGATATTTTTGTAACTACGTGGTCATCTCCTATAAGTTAAATTAATCCCATACGAGGTGTCCGTACCTCTAACGGCGACTTTTGGGGGATGACTTGGGTTTTCACCCTTTAACGACTTATTTTTAAGTTTAAGTGTTGATTTTTATAAATTATCGTCATATTCTCAAATCGGGAGTCCCGTGACTACGCGGTCAGTTCCTATAAGTTACATTGGTCCCGTGCGAGGTCCCGTACCTCTTACGGGGACGTTTGGGGGATGGTTTAGGTTTTAACCCTTTAACGGCTTATTTTTAAGTCTAAGTGTTGATTTTTATAAATTATCGTCACATTCTTGAATCGGGAGTCCCGTGGCTACACGATCAGTTTCTACAAGTTACATTGGTCCCGTGCGAGGTATTTGTGCCTCTTACGGGTCCGTTTGGGGGCTAATTTGGGTTTTCACCCTTTAACAGCCTATTTTTAAGCCTAATCTATATGTTTTCAAATTGTCATCATATTCTAAAACTGGGAGACCCGTGACTACGCGAACGATTCCTGCAAGTTACATTGGTCCCGTGCGAAGTGTTTGTGCCTCTTACGGGGACGTTTGGGGGATGATTTAGGTTTTCCCCCTTTAACTTTTTTTTTAAGTCTAAGTGTTAGTTTTTGCAAATTATCGTCACATTCTCAAATCGGGAGAATCGCGACTACACGGTCAGTTCCTACAAGTTACATTGGTCCCGTACGAGGTGTTTGTGCCTCTTACGGGACCGTTTAGGGGTTGGTTTGATTTTTCACCCTTTAACGGGTTTTTTAAAGCCTAATCTAGATATTTTCAAATTATCGTCATATTCTCAAACCGGGAGACCCGTGACTACGTAGTCAGTTCCAACAAGTTACATTGGTACCATGGGAGGAGTTCGTGCCCCTTACGGGGAGGTTTGGGGGATGGTTTATGTTTTCACCCTCTAACGGCTAGTTTTTAAGCCTAATCTAGATATTTTCAAATTATCGTCATATTCTCAAATCGGGAGACCCGTGACTACGCGGTCAGTTCTTAAAAGTTACATTGGTCCCGTGCGAGGTGTTCTTGCCTTTTACGGGTTCGTTTGGGGGATGGTTTAGGTTTTCACCCTTTAACGACTTGTTTTTAAGTCTAAGTGTTGATTTTTGCAAATATCGCCATATTCTCAAATCGAAGACCCGTGACTACACGGTTAGTTCTTATAAGTTACATTGGTCATGTGCGAGGTGTTCGTACCTCTTACGAGGACGTTTGGGGGATGGTTTAGGTTTTCACCCCTTAACGGCTTGTTTTTAAGTTTATGTGTTGATTTTTATAAATTATCGTCATATTCTCAAATCGGGAGACCTGTGACTATGGGGTCAGTTCCTACAGGTTACATTGGTCATGTGCGAGGTGTCCGTGCCTCTTACAGGGACTTTGGGGGTTGGTTTAGGTTTTCACCCTTTAACGACTTATTTTTAAGTCAAAGTGTTAATTTTTGCAAATTATCGTCATATTCTCAAAACTGAGAGACCCGTGACTATGCGGTCAGTTCCTTCAAGTTACATTGGTCCCGTGCGAGGTGTTCGTGCCTCTTATGGGAAAGTTTGGAGGATGGTTTAGGTTTTCACCCTTTAACGGCTTATTTTTAAGTCTAAGTGTTGATTTTTGTAAATTATCGCCATATTCTCAAAATGAAGACCCGTGACTATGTGGTTAGTTCTTACAAGTTACATTGGTCATGTGCGAGGTGTTCGTGCCTCTTACGGGGACGTTTGGGGGATGGTTTAGGTTTTCACCCCTTAATGGCTTGTTTTTAAGTCTAAGTGTTGATTTTTGTAAATTATCGTCATATTCTCAAACCGGGAGACCCGTGACTACACGGTCTGTTCCTACAGGTTATATTGGTCATGTCCGAGGTGTCCATGCCTCTTACAGGGACTTTGGGAGTTGGTTTAGGTTTTCACCCTTTAACGGCTTATTTTTAAGTCTAAGTGTTAATTTTTGCAAATTATCGTCATATTCTCAAACCGGGAGACCCGTGACTACGCGACCAGTTCCTTCAAGTTACATTGGTCCCGTGCGAGGTGTCCGTGCCTCTTATGGGGAAGTTTGGAGGATAGTTTAGGTTTTTACCCTTTTACGGCTTATTTTTAAATCTAAGTGTTCATTTTTATAAATTATCGCCATATTCTCAAACCGAAGACCCGTGCCTACGTGGTAGTTCTTACAAGTTACATTGGTCATGTGCGAGGTGTTCGTGCCTCTTACGGGGACGTTTGGGGGATGAGTTAGGTTTTCACCCCTTAACGGCTTGTTTTTAAGTCTATGTGTTGATTTTTGCAAATTATCATCATATTCTCAAATCGAGAGACCCGTGACTACACGGTTAGTTCCTACAGGTTACATTGGTCATATCTGAGGTGTCCGTTTCTCTTACAGGGACTTCGGAGGCTGGTTTAGGTTTTCACCCTTTAACGGCTTATTTCTAAGTCTAAGTGTTAATTTTTGCAAATTATCGTCATATTATCAAACCGGGAGACCCGTGACTATGCGGTCAGTTCCTTCAAGTTACATTGGTCCCGTGCGAGGTGTTCGTGCCTCTTACGGGGAAGTTTGGAGGATAGTTTCGATTTTCACCCTTTAACGGCTTATTTTTAAGTCTAAGTGTTGATTTTTTAAAATTATCCCCATATTCTCAAACCGAAGACCCGTGATTATGTGGTTAGTTCTTACAAGTTACATTGGTCATGTGCGAGGTGTTCGTGCCTCTTACGGAGACGTTTGGGGGATGGTTTAGGTTTTCACCCCTTAACGGCTTGTTTTTAAGTCTAAGTGTTGAGTTTTGCAAATTATCATCATATTCTCAAACCAGAAGACCCATGACTACATGGTCATTTCCTATAGGTTACATTGGTCATGTCTGAGGTGTCCCTGCCTCTTATAGGGACTTTGGGGCCGAGTTTAGGTTTTCACCCTTTAACAACTTATTTTTAAGTCTAAGTGTTAATTTTTGCAAATTATCGTCATATTCTCAAATCGGGAGACCCGTGACTACGCGGTCAGTTCCTTCAGGTTACATTGGTCCCGTGCGAGGTGTTTATGCCTCTTACGGGAAAGTTTGGAGGATAGTTTAGGTTTTCACCCTTTAACGACTTATTTTTAAGTCTAAGTGTTGATATTTGTAAATTATCGCCATATTCTCAAACCGAAGACCCATGACCACGTGGTTAGTTTTTACAAGTTACATTGGTCATGTGCGAGGTGTTCGTGCCTCTTTCGGGGATGTTTGGGGGATGGTTTAGATTTTCACCGCTTAACGGCTTGTTTTTAAGTCTAAGTGTTGATTTTTGCAAATTATCGTCATATTCTCAAACGGGGAGACCCGTGACTACATGGTCAGTTCCTACAGGTTACAATTGTCATGTCTGAGGTGTCCGTGCCTCTTATAGGGACTTTGGGGGCTGGTTTAGGTTTTCACCCTTTAACGGCTTATTTTTAAGTCTAAGTGTTAATTTTTGCAAATTATCGTCATATTCTCAAACTGGGAGACCCGTGACTACGCGGTTAATTCCTTCAAGTTACATTGGTCCCATACGAGGTGTTCGTGCCTCTTACGGGGAAGTTTGGAGGATGGTTTAGGTTTTCACCCTTTAACGACATGTTTTTATGTCTAAGTGCTGATTTTTTCAAACTGTCGTCATATTCTCAAATCGGGAGACTCGTGACTACGCGATCAGTTCCAATAAGTTACCTTGGTCTCGGGCGAGGTGTTCGATCCTCTTACGAGTCCGTTTGGGGGCTGGTTTGGGTTTTCCACCTTTAACAACTTGTTTTTAAGCCTAGTCCAGATATTTTCAAACTATCGTCATATTCTCAAATCGGGAGACCCGTGACTATGCGATCAGTTCTTAAAAGTTACATTGGTCCCGTGCGAGGTGTTCGTGCCTCTTACGGGTTCGTTTGTGGGTTGTTTTAGGTTTTCACCCTTTAACGGCTTATTTTTAAGTCTAAGTGTTGATTTTTGCAAATTATCATCATATGCTCAAACCGAGAGACCCGTGACTACGTGGTTAGTTCCTGCAAGTTACATTAGTCATGTGCGAGATGTTCGTGCCTCTTACGGGGACGTTTGGAGGATGGTTTAAGTTTTCACCCCTAAACGGCTTGGTTTTAAGTTTAAGTACTGATTTTTGCAAATTATCATCATAATATCAAATCGGGAGACCCGTGACTACGCAGTTAGTTCCTACAAGTTACATTGGTCCTGTGCGAGGTGTTCGTGCATCTTACGTGGACATTAGGGGGATGGTTTAGGTTTTTGCCCCTTAACGGCTTGTTTTTAAGTTCAAGTGTTGATTTTTTTAAATTATCATCATATTCTTAAACCAGGAGACCCATGGCAAGTAACATTAGTCCAGTGCGAGGTGTCCGTGCCTCTTACGGGTCCGTTTGAGGGTTGGTTTAGGTTTTTCCCCTTTAACAGCTTATTTTTAAGTTTAAGTATTAACTTTTTGCAAATTATCGTCATATTCTCAAACTGGGAGACCCGTGACCATGCGGTCAGTTCCTACAAGTTACACTGGTCCTGTGCGAGGTGTTCGTGCATCTTACGGGTACATTAGGGGGTATGGTTTATGATTTAACCCCTTAACGGCTTGTTTTTAAGTTTAAGTGTTGATTTTTATAAATTATCGTCATATTCTCAAACCAGGAGACCCGTGACTACACGGTTAGTTCCTACAAGTTACATTGGTCCCGTGCGAGGTGTTAGTGCCTCTTATAGGGACGTTTGCGGGATGGTTTGCATTTTTACCCTTTAACGGGGATTTTTTAAGCCTAATCTAGATATTTTCAAATTATCGTCATATTCTCAAATAGGGAGAACCATGACTACGCGACCAATTCCTACAAGCTACATTGGTCCCGTGCGAGGTGTTCGTGCCTCTTACGGGTCCGTTTGGGGGATGGTTTAGGTTTTCACCCTTTAACGGTTTATTTTCTAGTTTAAGTATTTATTTTTTCAAATTAGTATCATATTCTCAAACCGGGAGATCCGTGACTACGCGGTCAGTTCCTACAAGTTACATTGGCCCTGTGCGAGGTGTTCGTGCCACTTACGGGGACGTTTGGGGGCTGGTTTAGGTTTTCACCCTTTAATGGCTTATTTTTAAGCCTAATCTAGATATTTTCAAATTATCATCATATTCTCAAAGCGGGAGACCCATGAGTACGCGGTCAGTTCCTACAAGCTACATTGGTCCCATGCGAGGTGTTCGTGCCTCTTAGGGGTCCGTTTGGGGGATGGTTTAGGTTTTTCCCCTTTAACGGCTTGTTTTTAAGTTTAAGTATTGATTTTTGCAAATTATCATCATATTCTCAAACCGGGAGACCCGTGACTACGCAGTCAGTTCCTATAAGTTACATTTGGTCTAGGTTTTCGCCCCTTAACGGCTAGTTTTTAAGTCTAAGTGTTGATTTTTATAAATTATTATCATATTCTCAAACTAGGAGACCCGTGACTATGCGATCAGTACCTATATGTTACATTGGTCCTGTGCGAGGTGTTCGTGAATCTTACGGGGACATTAGGGGGGATGGTTTAGGTTTTCGCCCCTTAACGGCTAGTTTTTAAGTCTAAGTATTGATTTTTATAAATTATCGTCATATTCTCAAACTAGGAGATCCATGAATACGCGGTCAGTACCTACAAGTTACATTGGTCCTGTGCGAGGTGTTCGTGCCTCTTAAAGGGATGTTTGGGGGTTGGTTTGGGTTTTTACCCTTTAACGGCTTGTTTTTAAGCCGAATCTAGATATTTTCAAATTATCATCATATTCTCAAATCGGGAGAACCATGACTATGCGGCCAGTTCCTACAAGTTACATTGGTCCCGTGCGAGTTGTTTGTGCCTCTTACAGGTCCGTTTGAGGGTTGTTTTAGGTTTTCACCCTTTAACGACTTGTTTTTAAGTCTAAGTGTTGATTTTTGCAAATTATCATCATATTCTCAAACCGAGAGACCCGTCACTACGCGGTTAGTTCCTACAAGTTACATTGGTCCTGTGCGAGATGTTCGTGCCTCTTACGGGGACGTTTGGGGGATGGTTTTGGTTTTCACACCTAAACGGCTTGTTTTTAAGTTTAAGTATTGATTTTTTCAAATTATCGTCATATTCTCAAACCTGGAGACCCGTGACTATGCAGTTAGTTCCTACAAGTTACATTGGTCCTGTGCGAGGTGTTCGTGCATCTTACGTGGACATTAGGGGAGATGGTTTAGGTTTTTGCCCCTTAACGGCTTGTTTTTAAGTCTAAGTGTTGATTTTTGTAAATTATCATCATATTCTCAAATCGGGAGATCCGTGACTATGCGGCCAATTCCTACAAGTTACATTGGTCCAGTGCGAGGTGTTCGTGCCTCTTACGAGTTCGTTTGGGGGTTGGTTTAGGTTTTTCCCCTTTAACGGCATGTTTTTAAGTTTAAGTATTATTTTTTGCAAATTATCATCATATTCTCAAATTGGGAGACCCGTGACTATGCGTCTAGTTCCTACAAATTACATTGGTCACGTGCGAGGTGTTCGTGCCTCTTACGGGTCTGTTTGGGGGTTATTTTAGGTTTTCACCCTTTAACGGCTTGTTTTTAAGTCTAAGTGTTGATTTTTGCAAATTATCGTCATATTCTCAAACTGAGAGACCTGTGACTTCGCGGTAAGTTCCTACAAGTTACATTGGTACTGCGCGAGATGTTCGTGCCTCTTATGGGGACGTTTGGGGATGGTTTAGGTTTTCACCCCTAAACGGCTTGTTTTTAAGTCTAGGTGTTGATTTTTCTAAATTATCGTCATATTCTCAAACCGGGAGACCAGTGACTACGCGGTCAATTCCTACAAGTTACATTGGTCCAGTGTGAGGTGTTCGTGCCTCTTACGGGTTCGTTTGTTGGTTGGTTTAGGTTTTTCCCCTTTAACGGCATGTTTTTAAGTTTAAGTATTAATTTTTGCAAATTATCATCATATTCTCAAACTGGGAAACCCGTGACTACGCGGTCAGTTCCTTTAAGTTGCATTGGTCCTGTACGAGGTGTTCGTGCATCTTACGGGTACATTAGGGGTTATGGTTTAGGTTTTCGCCCCTTAACGGCTTGTTTTTAAATTTAAGTGTTGATTTTTGTAAATTATCATCATATTCTCAAACCAGGAGACCCATGACTACACGGTTAGTTCCTACAAGTTACATTGGTCCTGTGCGAGGTGTTAGTGCCTCTTATAGGGACGTTTGCGGGCTGGTTTGCATTTTTACCCTTTAACGGGTTATTTTTAAGCCTAATCTAGATATTTTTAAATTATCGTCATATTCTTAAATAGGGAGAACCATGACTACGCGACCAGTTTCTACAAGTTATATTGGTCCCGTGCGAGGTGTTCGTGCCTCTTACGGGTCCGTTTGGGGGATGGTTTAGGTTTTCACCCTTTAACGGTTTATTTTTTAGTCTAAGTATTGATTTTTGCAAATTAGTATCATATTCTCAAACCGGGAGATCCGTGAGTACGCGGTCAGTTCCTACAAGTTACATTGGCCCTGTGCGAGGTGTTCGTGCATCTTACGGGGACATTAGGGGGGATGGTTTAGGTTTTCTCCCCTTAACGGCTAATTTTTAAGCATAATCTAGATATTTTCAAATTATCGTCATATTCTCGAAGCGGGAGACCCTTGAGTACATGGTCAGTTCCTACAAGTTACATTGGTCCCATGCGAGGTGTTCGTGCCTCTTAGGGGTCCGTTTGGGGGATGGTTTAGGTTTTTCCCCTTTAACGGCTTGTTTTTAAGTTTAAGTATTGATTTTTGCAAATTATCATCATATTCTCAAGCTGGGAGACCCGTGACTACGCGATCAGTTCCTATAAGTTACATTGGTCCCGTACGAGGTGTTCGTGCATCTTACGGGGACATTAGGGGGGATAGTTTAGGTTTTCGCCCCTTAACGGCTAATTTTTAAGTCTAAGTGTTCATTTTTATAAATTATCATCACATTCTCAAACCAGGAGACCCGTGACTACGCGGTCAATACTTACAAGTTACATTGGTCCTGTGCGAGGTGTTCGTGCCTCTTATAGGGACGTTTGGGGGCTGGTTTAGGTTTTTACCCTTTAACGGCTTATTTTTAAGCCTAATCTAGATATTTTCAAATTTTCATCATATTCTCAAATCGGGAGAACCGTGACTACGCGACCAGTTCCTATAAGTTACATTGGTCTCGTGCGAGGTGTTCATGCTTCTTACGGGTCTGTATGGGGGATGGTTTAGGTTTTCACCCTTTAACAACTTGTTTCTAAGTCTAAGCGTTGATTTTTGCAAATTATCATCATATTCTCAAATCGGTAGACTCGTGACTACGCGGTTAGTTACTTTAAGTTACATTGGTCATGTGCGAGGTGTTAGTGCCTCTTATGGGGATGGTTTAGGTTTTCACCCCTTAACGGCTTGTTTTTAAGTTTAAGTATTGATTTTTGCAAATTATCGTCATATTCTCAAACCGAGTGACCCGTGACTACGCGGTCAGTTCCTATAAGTTACATTGGTCCTGTGCGACGTGTTCGTGCCTCTTACGGGGATGTTTGGGGATTTGTTTAGGTTTTCACCCTTTAACGGCTTGTTATTAAGTCTAAGTGTTGATTTTTGAAAATTATCGTCATATTCTCAATCCGGGAGGCCCGTGACTAGACAGTCAGTTCCTACAATTTACATTGCTCCCGTGTCAGGTGTTCGTGCCTCTTACGGGGACGTTTGGAGGATGGTTTAGGTTTTCATCCTTTTACGACTTGTTTTTAAGTCTAAGTTTTGATTTTTACCAATTATAGTCATATTCTCAAACCGGGAGACCCGTGACTACGCAGTCAGTTCCTATAAGTTACATTGGTCTCGTGTGGGGTGTTCGAGCTTCTTATGAGTTAGTTTGGGGGCTGGTTTGGGTTTTCACCCTTTAACGACTTGTTTTTAAGCCTAATCTAGATATTTTCAAATTATCATCATATTCTCAAAGCGGGAGACCCTTGAGTACACAGTTAGTTCCTATAAGTTACATTGGTCCCGTACGAGGTGTTCGTGCCTCTTACGGGTCCGTTTGGGGGATGGTTTAGGTTTTTCCCCTTTAACGGCTTATTTTTAAGTTTAAGTATTTATTTTTGCAAATTATCATCATATCCTCAAATCGGGATCCCCGTGACTACGCGGTCAGTTACTACAAGTTACATTGGTCCTCTACGAGGTGTTCGTGCATCTTACGGGGACATTAGGGGGGATGGTTTAGGTTTTCGCCCTTTAACGACTTGTTTTTAAGTCTAAGTGTTGATTTTTGTAAATTATCATCATATTCTCAAACCAGGAGACCCGTGACTACGCGATCAGTTCCTACAAGTTACATTGGTCCTGTGCGAGGTGTACGTGCCTCTTACAGGGACTTTTGGGGGATGGTTTCGGTTTTTACCCTTTAACTGCTTGTTTTTATACCTAATCTAGATATTTTTAAATTATCATCATATTCTCAAATCGGGAAAATCGTAACTATACGGTTAGTTTCTACAAGTTACATTGGTCATGTGCGAGGTGTTTTTGCCTCATATGGGGTCGTTCGGGGGCTGGTTTGGGTTTTCACCCTTTAATGGCTTGTTTTTAAGTCTAAGTGTTGATTTTTACAAATTATCATCATATTCTCAAACCGGGAGACCCGTGACTACGCGGTCAGTTCCTACAAGTTACATTGGTCCTGTGCGAGGGGTCCATGTCTCTAACAGAGATGTTTGGGGGTTGGTTGGGGTTGTCACCCTTTAATGGCTTATATATAAGCCTAATCTAGATATTTTCAAATTATCGTCATCTTCGCAAACCGGGAGACCTGTGAGTACACGGTTAGTTCCTACAAGTTACATTGGTCTCGTGCAAAGTGTTCGTGCCTCTTACGGGTCCGTTTGGCGGATGATTTAGGATGTCACATTTTAACGACTTGTTTTTAAGTCTACGCGTTGATTTTTGCTAGTTATAGTCATATTCTCAAATCAAAAGACCCGTGACTACGTGGTCAGTTCCTACATGTTACATTGGTCCTGTGCGAGGTGTTTGTTCCTCTTATGGGGACATTTGGGGGATGGTTTAGGTTTTCACCCTTTGACGGGTTATTTTTACGTCTAAGCGTTGATTTTTGTAAATTAACATCATATTCTTAAACCGAGAGACCCATGATCCTACGCGGTGAGTTCCTACAAGTTACATTGGTCCCTTTCGAGGTGTCCGTGCCTCTTACAGGGACTTTGGTGGCTGGTTTAGGTTATCACCCTTTAACGGCTTATTTTTAAGTCTAAGTGTTAATTTTTGCAAATTATAGTCATATTCTCAAAGAGGGAAACCCGTGACTACGCGGTCAGTTCCTACAAGTTACATTGGCCCCATGCGAGGTGTTCGTGCCTCTTACGGGTCCGTTTGGGGGATGGTTTAGGTTTTCTCCCCTTAACGGCTTATTTTTAAGTTTAATTGTTGATTTTTTAAAATTATCGTCATATTCTCAAATAGGGAGACCCGTGACTATGTGGTCAGTTCCTACAAGTTACATTGGTCCTGTGCGAGGTGTTCGTACCTCTTAGAGGGACGTTTGGGGGCTGGTTTGGGTTTTTACCCTTTAATGACTCATTTTTTTAACCTAATCTAGATAGTTTTAAATTATCATTATATTCTCAGACCGGGAGAACCGTGACTATGCGGTTAGTTCCTACAAGTTACATTGGTCCTGTGCGAGGAGTCCGTGCCTGTTACGGGGACGTTTGGCGGTTGGTTTGGGTTTTCACCCTTTAACTCCTTGTTTTTAAGTCTAAGTGTTGATTTTCGCAAATTATCATCATATTCTCAAACCGGGAGACCCGTGACTTCGCGATCAGTTTCTACAAGTTACATTGGTCCGGTGCGAGGTGTCCGTGTCTCTAATGAGGACGTTTGGGGGATGGTTTGAGTTTTCACTCTTTAACGGCTTGTTTTTAAGTCTAAGTGTTGATTTTTACAAATTATCGTCATATTCTTTAATCGAGAGTCCCGTGACTACGCCGTCAGTTCCTACAAGTTACATTAGTCCCGTGGGAGGTGTTCGTTCCTCTTACTGGTCCGTTTCGGGGATGGTTTGGGTTGTCACCTTTTAACGGCTTATTTTTAATCCTAATATAAATATTTTCAAATTATCATCATCTTCTCAAGCTAGGAGACCCGTGACTACGTGGTCAGTTCCTACAAGTTACATTAGTCCCATGTGAGGTGTTCGTGCCTCTTACAGGTCCGTTTGGTAGATGGTTTAGGTTTTTACCCTTTAAAGATTGTTTTGAGTCTAAGTGTTGATTTTTGCAAGTTATAGTCATATTCTCAAACCAGGAGACTCGTGACTACGCGGTTAGTTCTTACAAGTTACATTGGTCCTGTGTGAGGTGTCTGTGCCTCTTACGGGGACGTTTGGGGACTAGTTTAGGTTTTCATCCTTTAACGGCTTATTTTTAAGTCTAAGCATTGATTTTTGCAAATTATCATCATATTCTCAAACTGGGAGACCCGTGACTACGTGGTGAGTTCCTACAAGTTACATTGGTCACGTGCGAGGTGTTCATGCCTCTTACGGGGACGTTTGGTGGCTGGTTTTGGTTTTCACCCAATAACGGCTTATTTTTATGTCTGAGTTTTAATTTTTGCAAATTATAGTCATATTCTCAAACTGGGAGACCCGTGACTACGCGATCAACTCATACAAGTAACATTGGTCTGGTGCGATTTGTCTGTGTCTCTTACGGGGACGTTTAGGGGCTGGTTTGAGTTTTCACCATTTAACGGCTTATTTTTATGCCTAAGACTTGACTTTTACAAATTACTGTCATATTCTTAAATCGGGTGTGCTGTGACTACACGATCAGTTTCTCACAAGTTACATTGGTCCTGTGCAAGGTATTCGTGACTCTTACGGGTCCGTTTGGGGGCTGGTTTGGGTTGTCACCCTTTAAAGGCTTGTTTTTAAGCCTAAACTAGATATTTTCAAATTATCGTCATTTTCTCAAATCGAGAGACCCGTTACTACGCTGTCAATTCCAATAAGTTACATTGGTCCGGTGCGAGGTGTTTGTGCCCCTTACGAGTTCGTTTGGGGGATGGTTAAGGTTTTCCCCTTTAACGGCTTGTTTTTATGTCTAAGTCTTGATTTTTACAAATTATCGTCGTATTCCCAAACCGGGAGATCCTTGACTACGCGGTCAGTTCCTAAAAGTTACATTGGTCCCGTGCGAGGTGTTCTTGCCTCTTACAGGTTCGTTTGGGGGTAGGTTTTCACCCTTTAACAGCTTGTTTTTAAGTTTAAGTGTTGATTTTTGCAAATTATCGGCATATTCTCAAACCGGGAGACCCGTGACTATGCGATTAGTTCCTAAAAGTTACATTGGTCCAGTGCGAGGTGTTCGTGCCTCTTACGGGGACGTTTGGGGTATGGTTTAGGTTTTCACCCCTTACTGGCTTGTTTTTAAGTCTACGTGTTGATTTTTGCAAATTATCGTCATATTCTCAAACCGGGAGACCCGTGACAACGCGATCAGTTCTTAGAGGTTACATTGGTCATGTGTGAGGTGTCCGTGCCTCTTACGGGGACATTTGGGAGATGGTTTAAGTTTTCACCCTTTAACGGCGTGTTTTTAGGTCTGAGTGTTAATTTTTGCAAATTATCATCATATTCTTAAACCGGGAGAACCGTGACTATGTGGTTAGTTCCTACAAGTTACATTGGTCCTGTGCGAGGTGTCCGTGCCTCTTAAGGGGACGTTTGGGGATTGGTTTAGGTTTTCACCCTTTAACGACTTATTTTTAAGTCTAAGCGTTGATTTTTACAAATTATCGTCATATTCTCAAACTGGGAGACCCATGATCCAACGCGGTGATTTCCTACGAGTTACATTGGTCCCGTGCGAGGTGTTCGTGCCTCTTACGGGGACGTTTGGGGGGCTGGTTTGGATTTTCACCATTTAACGGCTTATTTTTAAGCATAATCTAAATATTTTCGAATTATGGTCATATTCTCAAAGCGGGAGACCCGTGACTACGCGGTCAGTTCCTACAAGTTACATTGTCCCCATGCGAGGTGTTCGTGCCTCTTACGGGTCCGTTTGGGGGATGGTTTAGGTTTTTCCACTTTAACGGTTTGTTTTTAAGTTTAAGTGTTGATTTTTGCAAAATTATCGTCATATTCTCAAATTGGAAGACACGTGACTACGCGGTCAGTTCTTAAAAGTTACATTGGTCCTATGCGAGGTGTTCGTGCATCTTACACGGACATTTGAGGGATGGTGTAGGTTTTCTCCCCTTAACGAATTATTTTTAGGTTTAAATGTTCATTTTTTAAACTTATCGTCATATTCTCAAATAGGGAGACCCGTGACTACGTGGTCAGTTCCTACAAGTTACATTGGTCCTGTGCGAGGTGTTCCTGCCTCTTAGAGGGACGTTTGGGGGATGGTTTGGGTTTTTACCCTTTAACGACTCATTTTTAGCGTAATCTAAATAGTTTTAAATTATCATCATATTCTCAGACTGGGAGAACCGTGACTATGCGGTTAGTTCCTACAAGTTACATTGGTCCTGTGCGAGGAGTTCGTGCCTCTTACGGGGACGTTTGGGGTTTTGTTTCGGTTTTCACCCTTTAACGGCATGTTTTTAAGTCCAAGTGTTGATTTTAGTAAATTATCATCATATTCTCAAACTAATAGACCCGTGAATTCGCGATCAGCTCCTACAAGTTACATTGGTCCTGTGTGAGGTGTCCGTGTCTCTAACGGGGACGTTTGGGGGCTGGTTTTATTTTCACCCTTTAACGGTTTGTTTTTAAGTCTATGTGTTGATTTTTATAAATTATCGTCATATTCTTTAATCGGGAGTCTCGTGACTACGCCGTCAGTTCCTACAAGTTACATTAGTCCCGTGGGAGGTGTTCGTTCCTCTTACGGGTCCGTTTGGGGGATGGTTTGGGTTGTCACCCTTTAACGGCTTGTTTTTAAGCCTAATCTAAATATTTTCAAATTATCATCATCTTCTCGAGCTGGGAGACCCGTGACTACGCGGTCAGTTCCTACAAGTTACATTAGTCCCATGTGAGGTGTTCGTGCCTCTTACGGGTCCGTTTGGTAGATGGTTTAGGTTTTTACCCTTTAACGGCTTGTTTTAACTCTAAGTGTTGATTTTTGCAAGTTATAGTCATATTCTCAAACCAGGGGACCCGTGACTACGCGGTCAGTTCTTACAAGTTACATTGGTTGGGTCCTGTGCGAGGTGTTTGTGCCTCTTACGGGGACGTTTGGGGACTGGCTTAGGTTTTCACCCTTAATGGCTTATTTTTAAGTCTAAGCGTTGATTTTGTAAATTATCGTCATATTCTCAAACCGGGAGACCCATGATCCAACGCGATGATTTTCTACGAGTTACATTGGTCCCGTGCGAGGTGTTCGTGCCTCTTACGGGGACGTTTGAGGGGTTGGTTTGGATTTTCACCCTTTAATGGCTTATTTTGAAGCATAATCTAGATTTTTTCGAATTATGGTCATATTCTCAAAGCGGGAGACCCGTGACTACGCGGTCAGTTCCTACAAGTTACATTGGCCCCATGCGAGGTGTTCGTGCCTCCTACGGGTCCGTTTGGGGGATGGTTTAGGTTTTTCCACTTTAACAGTTTGTTTTTAAGTTTAAGTGTTGATTTTTGCAAAATTATCGTCATATTCTCAAATTATAAGACCCGTGACTATGCGGTCAGTTCTTACAAGTTAAATTAGTCCTGTGCGAGGTGTTCGTGCATCTTACACGGACATTTGGGGGATGGTTTAGGTTTTCACCCCTTAACGGCTTGTTTTTAAGTTTAATTGTTGATTTTTTTAACTTATCGTCATATTCTCAAATAGGGAGACCCGTGACTACGTGGTCAGTTCCTACAAGTTACATTGGTCCTATGCGAGGTGTTCGTGCCTCTTAGAGGGACGTTTAGGGGATGGTTTGGGTTTTTACCCTTTAACGACTCATTTTTTAGCCTGATCTAGATAGTTTTAAATTATCATCATATTTTCAGACTGGGAGAATCGTGACTATGCGGTTAGTTCCTACAAGTTACATTGGTCCCGTGCGAGGAGTCCGTGCCTCTTACGGGGACGTTTGGGGGTTGGTTTGGTTTTCACCCTTTAACGACTTGTTTTTAAGTCTATGTGTTGATTTTTATAAATTATCGTCATATTCTTTAATCGGGAGTCTCGTGACAGCGCCGTCAGTTCCTACAAGTTACATTAGTCCCGTGGGAGGTGTTCGTTCCTCTTACGGGTCCGTTTGGGGGATGGTTTGGGTTGTCACCCTTTAATGGCTTGTTTTTAAGCCTAATCTAAATATTTTATAATTATCATCATCTTCTCAAGCGGGGAGATCCGTGACTACGCGGTCAGTTCCTATAAGTTACATTAGTCCCATGTGAGGTGTTCGTGCCTCTTACGGGTCCGTTTGGTAGATGGTTTAGGTTTTTACCCTTTAACGGCTTGTTTTAAGTCTAAGTGTTGATTTTTGCAAGTTATAGTCATACTCTCAAACTAGGAGACCCGTGACTACGCGGTCAGTTCTTACAAGTTACATTGGTTTGGTCATGTGCGAGGTGTCCGTGCCTTTTACGAGGACGTTTGGGGACTGGTTTAGGTTTTCACCCTTTAACGACTTATTTTTAAGTCTAAGCGTTGATTTTTGCAAATTATCATCATATTCTCAAACTGGGATACCCGTGACTACGTGGTGAGTTCCTACAAGTTACATTGGTCACGTGCGTGGTGTCCATGCCTCTTAAGGGGACATTTGGGGGTTGGTTTTGGTTTTCACCCAATAACGGCTTGTTTATATGTCTAAGTGTTAATTTTTGAAAATTATAGTCATATTCTCAATCTGGGAGACCCGTGACTACGCGATCAACTCCTACAAGTAACATTGGTCCTGTGAAATTTGTCTGTGTCTCTTACGGGGACGTTTAGGGGATGGTTTGAGTTTTCACCATTTAACGATTTGTTACATGCCTTAGAGTTGATTTTTACAAATTATTATCATATTCTTAAATCGGGTGTCCTGTGACTATGCGATCATTTCTTACAGGTTACATTGGTCCTGTGCGAGGTATTCGTGACTCTTACGGGTCCGTTTGGGGGCTAGTTTGGATTGTCACCCTTTAAAGGCTTGTTTTTAAGCCTAACCTAGATATTTTTAAATTATCGTCATATTCTCAAATCGGGAGACCCGTTAATACGCTGTCAACTCCTATAAGTTACATTGGTCCCGTGCGAGGTGTTTGTGCCTCTTACGGGTTCGTTTGGGGGATGGTTAAGGTTTTCCCATTTAATGGCTTGTTTTTAAGTCTAAGTGTTGATTTTTGCAAATTATCGTCGTATTCTCAAACCGGGAGATCCTTGACTACGCGGTCAGTTCCTATAAGTTACATTGGTCCTATGCGAGGTGCTCGTGCCTCTTATGGGGACATTTGGGGGATGGTTTAGGTTTTCACCCCTTAACGGCTTTAAGTCTAAGTGTTAATTTTTGCAAATTATCATCATATTCTCACACCGAGAGACCCGTGACTACGCGGTCAGTTTTTAGAGGTTACATTGGTCATGTGCGAGGTGTCCGTGCCTCCTACGGGGACATTTGGGGGATGGTTTATGTTTTCCCCATTTAATGGCTTGTTTTAAAGTATAAGTGTTAATTTTTGCAAATTATCGTTATATTCTCAAATCGGGAGATGCGTGACTACGCGGTCAGTTCCTACAAGTTAGATTGGTCATGTGCGATGTGTTCGTGCCTCTTACGGGGAAGTTTGGAGGATGGTTTAGGCTTTCACCCTTTAACGACTTGTTTTTAAGTATAACTGTTGATTTTTTCAAATTATCGTCATATTCTCAAATCAGGAGACCCGTGACTACGCGGTCAGTTCCTATAAGTTACATTGGTATCGTTCGAGGTGCTCGAACCTCTTACTGGTCTGTTTGGTGGCTTGTTTGGATTTTCACCCTATAACGACTTATTTTTAAGCCTAATATAGATATTTTCAAACTATCATCATATTCTTAAATCGGTAGACCCGTGGCTACGCAGTCAGTTCCTAAAAGTTACATTGGTTCCGTGCGCGGTGTTCGTGCCTCTTACGAGTCTGTTTGGGGGATGGTTTAGGTTTTCACCCTTTAACGACTTGTTTTTAAGTCTAAGTGTTGATTTTTGCAAATAATCACCGTATTCTCAAACCGAAGACCCGTGACTACGTGATTAGTTCCTACATGTTATATTAGTCTTGTGCAAGGTGTTTGTGCCTCTTACGGGGACGTTTGGGGGATGGTTTAGGTTTTCACCCCTTAACGGCTTGTTTTTAAGTCAAAGTGTTGATTTTTACAAATTATCGTCATATTCTCAAACCGAAAGACCCGTGACTACGCGGTTAGTTCCTACAAGTTACATTGGTCCTCTACGAGGTGCCCGTGCCTCTTACGGGGACGTTTGGCGGATGGTTTAGGTTTTCACCCTTTAACGGCTTGTTTTTAAGTCAACGTGTTGATTTTTGCAAATAAACGCCATATTCTCAAATCGAGAGACCCGTGACAACACGGTCAGTCCCTATAATTTATATTGGTCCCGTGCGAGGGGTTCGTACCTCTTACAGGGACGTTTGGAGGATGGTTTAGGTTTTCAGCCTTTAACGACTTATTTTTAAGTCTAAGTTTTGATTTTTGCAAATTATAGTCATATTCTCAAACCGGGAGACCCGTGACTACGCGGTCAGTTCCTACAAGTTACATTGGTCTCGTACGGGGTGTCCGAGCATCTTACGGGTCCGTTTGGGGGCTGGTTTAGGTTTTCACCCTTTAACGACTTATTTTTAAGCCTAATCTAGATATTTTCAAATTGCCATCATATTCTCAAAGCGGGAGACCCTTGAGTACACGGTCAGTTCCTAAAATTACAATGGTTCCGTGCGAGGTGTTCGTGCCTCTTACGGGTCCGTTTGGGGGATAGTTTAGGTTTTCACCCTTTAATGGCTTGTTTTTAAGTCAAAGTGTTGATTTTTGCAAATAATCGACATATTCTCAAACCGAGAGACCCGTGACTACACGGTCAGTTCCTACAATTTACATTGGTCCCGTGCGAGGTGTTCGTGCCTCTTACGGGAACGTTTAGAGGATGGTTTAGGTTTTCACCCATTAACGACTTGTTTTTATGTCTAAGTTTTGATTTTTGCAAATTATAGTCATATTCTCAAACCGGGAGACCCGTGGCTACGCGGTTAGTTCCTACAAGTTACATCGGTGTCGTACGGGGTGTTAGAGCATCTTAAGGGTCCGTTTGGGGGCTGGTTTGGGTTTTCACCCTGTAACGACTTATTTTTAAGCCTAATCTAGATATTTTCAAATTGCCATCATATTCTCAAAGCAGGAGACCCTTCCGTACACGGTCAGTTCGTATAAGTTACAATGGTCCCGTGCGAGGTCTTCGCGCCTCTTACGGGTCCGTTTGGGGGATAGTTGAGGTTTTCACCCTTTAATGGCTTATTTTTAAGTCAAAGTGTTGATTTTTGCAAATAATCGCTATATTCTCAAACCGAGAGACCCATGACTACGCGGTTAGTTCCTATAAGTTACATTTGTCCTATGCGATGTGTTTTTGCCTCTTACGGGGACGTTTGGGGGATGGTTTAGGTTTTCACCCCTTAACGGCTTGTTTTCAAGTCAATGTGTTAATTTTTGGAAATTATTATTATATTCTAAAACCGAGAGACCCATGACTACACGGTCAGTTTCTACAAGTTACATTGATCTCGTGCGAGGTGTTCGAGCCTCTTACGGGTCCATTTGGGGACTGGTTTGGGTTTTCACCCTTTAACGGCTTGTTTTTAAGCCCAATCTAGATATTTTCAAACAGTCGTCATATTCTCAAATCGGGATACCCGTGACTACGCGGTCAGTTCCTAAAAGTAACCTTGATCCCGTGCGAGGTGTTCATGCCTTTTACGGGTCCGTTTGGAGGATGGTTTAGGTTTTCACCCTTTAACGGCTTGTTTCTATGTCTAAACGTTGATTTTGATAAATTATCATCATATTCTCAAACCGGGAGACCCGTGACTTCGCGGTTAGTTCCATTAAGTTACATTGGTCCTGTGCGAGGTGTTAGTGCCTCTTACGGGGATGTTTGAGGGATGGTTTGGGTTTTCACCCCTTAATGGCTTGTTTTTAAGTTTAAGTGTTGATTTTTGCAATTTATCGATTTATTCTCAAACAGAGTGACCCGTGACTACGCGGTCAGTTCCTACAAGTAACATTGGTCCTGTGCGACGTGTTCGTTCCTCTTAAGGGGATGTTTGGGGGCTGGTTTAGGTTTTCACCCTTTAACGGCTTGTTATTAAAGCTAAGTGTTGATTTTTGCAAATTATCATTATATTCTCAAATCGGGAGACCTGTGACTACACGGTCAGTTCCTATAATTTAAATTGCTCCCGTGCGAGGTGTTCGTGCCTCTTACGGGGACATTTGGAGGATGGTTTAGGTTTTCACGCTTTAACGACTTGTTCTTAACTCCAAGTTTTGATTTTTACAAATTATAGTCACATTCTCAAACCGGGAGACCCGTGACTACGCGGTCAGTTCCTACAAGTTACATTGGTCTCGCGCGGGGTGTTTGAGAATCTTACGGGTCCATTTAGGGGCTCGTTTGGGTTTTCACCCTTTAACGACTTATTTTTAAGCCTAATCTAGATATTTTTTAATTATCACCATATTCTCAAAGCGGGAGACCCTTGAGTACACGGTCAGTTCCTATAAGTTATATTGGTCCCGTACGAGGTGTTCGTGCCTCTTACAGGTCCGTTTGGGGGATGGTTTAGATTTTTCTCCTTTAATGGCTTGTTTTTTAGTTTAAGTATTTATTTTTGCAAATCATCATCATATTCTCAAACCGAGAGCCCCGTGACTGCGCGGTCAGTTCCTATAAGTTACATTGGTCCTGTGCGAGGTGTACGTGCCTTTTACAGGGACGTTTGGGGGCTGGTTTGGGTTTTTACCATTTAACTGCTTGTTTTTAAGCCTAATGTATATATTTTTAACTTATCATCATATTCTCAAATCGGGAAAACCGTGACTATACGGTCACTTCCTATAAGTTACATTAGCCATGTGCGAGGTGTCCGTGCCTCATATGGGGTCGTTCGGGGGCTGGTTTGGGTTTTCACCCTTTAACGACTTGTTTTTGAACCTAATCTAGATATTTTCAAATTATCATCATCTTAGCAAATCGGGAGACCCGGGACTACACGATCAGTTCCTACAAGTTACATTGGTCTCGTGCGAGGTGTTCGTGCCTCTTATGGGTCCGTTTGGCAGATGGTTTAGGATTTCACCCTTTAACGGCTTGTTTTTAAGTCTAAGTGTTGATTTTATCTAGTTATAGTCATATTCTCAAACCGAAAGACCCGTGACTATGCGGTCAGTTCCTACATGTTACATTGGTCCTGTGCGAGGTGTCCGTTCCTCTTATGGGGACGTTTGGGGGTTGGTTTAGGTTTTCACCCTTCGACGGGTTATTTTTAAGTCTAAGCATTGATATTTGTAAATTATCATCATATTCTCAAACCGGGAGACCCATGATCCTACGCGATGATTTTCGACGAGTTACATTGGTCCCGTGCGAGGTGTTCGTGCCTCTTACGGGGACGTTTGGGCACTGGTTTGGATTTTCACCCTTTAATGGCTTATTTTTAAGCATAATCTAGATATTTTTGAATTATGGTCATATTCTCAAAGCGATAGACCCGTGACTACACGGTCAGTTCTTACAAGTTACATTGGGCCCATGCGAGGTGTTCGTGCCTCTTACGGGTCAGTTTGGGGGATGGTTTAGGTTTTTCCACTTTAACGGTTTGTTTTTAAGTTTAAGTGTTGATTTTTGCAAAATTATCATCATATTCTTGCGGTCAGTTCTTACAAGTTACATTGGTCCTGTGCGAGGTGTTCATGCATCTTATACGGACATTTGAGGGATGGTTTAGGTTTTCACCCCTTAACGGCTTGTTTTTAAGTTTAATTGTTGATTTTTTTAAATTATCGTCACATTCTCAAATAGGGAGACCCGTGACTACGTGGTCAGTTCCAACAAGTTACATTGGTCCTATGCGAGGTGTTCGTGCCTCTTAGAGGGACGTTTGGGGGCTGGTTTGGGTTTTTACCCTTTAACGACTAGTTTTTTAGCCTAATCTAGATAGTTTTAAATTATCATCATATTCTCAGACCGGGAGAACCGTGACTATGCGGTTAGTTCCTACAAGTTACATTGGTCCTGTGCGAGGAGTCCCTGTCTCTTACGGGGACGTTTGGGGGTTGTTTTGGATTTTCACCCTTTAACAGCTTGTTTTTAAGTCTAAGTGTTGATTTTCACAAATTATCGTAATATTCTCAAATCGGGAGACCCGTGACCTCGCGATCAGTTCCTAAAAGTTAATTGGTCCTGTACGAGGTGTCCGTGTCTCTAACGGGGACGTTTGGGGGTTGGTTTGGGTTTTCACCCTTTAACGGCTTGTTTTTAAGAAAGTGTTGATTTTTACAAATTATCATCATATTCTTTTATTGGGAGTCCCGTGACTACGCCGTCAGTTCCTACAGGTTACATTGGTCCCGTGCGAGGTGTTCGTTCCTCTTACGGGTCCGTTTGGGGGATGGTTTGGGTTGTCACCCTTTAACGGCTTGTTTTTAAGCCTAATTTAAATATTTCAAAAATTATCATCATCTTCTCAAGCTGTGAGACTCTTGACTACGCGGTCAGTTCCTACAAGTTACATTAGTCCCATGTGAGGTGTCCGTGCCTCTTCCGGGTCCGTTTGGTAGATGGTTTAGGTTCTTACCCTTTAACGGCATGTTTTAAGTCTAAGTGTTGATTTTTGCAAGTTATAGTCATATTAACAAACCAGGAGACCCGTGACTACGCGGTTAGTTCTTACAAGTTACATTGGTCCTATGCGAGGTGTCCATGCCTCTTACGGGGACGTTTAGGGACTGGTTTAGGTTTTCACCCTTTAACGGCTTATTTTTAAGTCTAAGCGTTGATTTTTGTAAATTATCGTCATATTCTCAAACCGGGAGACTCGTGACTACGTGGTAAGTTCCTACAAGTTACATCTGCCCCGTGCGAGGTATCCATGCCTCTTACGGGGACGTTTGGGGGCTGGTTTTGGTTTTCACCCATTAACGGCTTGTTTTTATGTCTATGTATTGATTTATGCAAATTATCGTCATATTCTCAAACTGAGAGACTCGTGACTACGCGATCAGTTCCAACAAGTCTCATTGGTCCTGTACGATTTGTCTGTGTCTCTTACGAGGACGTTTAGGGGCTGTTTTGAGTTTTCACCATTTAACGGCTTGTTTTTATGCCTAAGAGTTGATTTTTACAAATTACTATCATATTCTTAAATCGGGTGTCATGTGACTACGCGATCAGTTCTTACAAGTTACATTGGTCCTGTGCAAGGTATTCGTGACTCTTACGGGTTCGTTTGGGGGCTGGTTTGGGTTGTCACCCTTTAACGACTTGTTTTTAAGCCTAATCTAGATAGTTTCAAATTATCGTTATATTCTCAAATCGAAAAAACTGTTACTACGCTGTCAATTCCTACAAGTTACATTGGTCCCGTGCGAGGTGTTTGTGCCTCTTACGGGTTCATTTGGGTGATGGTTAAGGTTTTCTCCTTTAACGGCTTATTTTTAAGTCTAAGTGTTGATTTTTGCAAATTATTATAATATTCTCAAACCGGGAGATCCTTTACTATGCGGTCAGTTCGTATAAGTTATATTAGTCCTGTGCGAGGTGTTCATGCCTCTTACGGGGACGTTTGGGTGCTAGTTTGGGTTTTCACCTTTTAACGACTTGTTTGTAACCTAATCTAGATAGTTTTAAATTATCGTCATATTCTCCAATCGGGAGAACCGTGACTACGCGGTCAGTTCCTACAAGTTACATTGGTCCTGTGCGAGGAGTCCGTGCCTCTTACGAGGACGTTTGGGGGATGGTTTGGGTTTTCACTCTTTAACGACTTGTTTTTAAGTCTAAGTATTGATTTTTTCAAATTATCGACATATTCTCAAATCGGGAGGATCGTGACCACGCGGTGAGTTCCTACAAGTTACATTGGTCATGTGCGAGGTGTCCGTGTCTCTTACGGGGACGTTTGGGGGCTGGTTTGGGTTTTCACCCTTTAACGGCTTTTTTTAAGTCTATGTGTTAATTTTTACAAATAATCTTTATATTTTTAAATCGGGAGTCCCGTGAATACGCGGTCAGTTCCTAAAAGTTACATTGGTCCCATGCAAGGTGTTCGTGCCTCTTATGGGTCCGTTTGGGTGCTGGTTTGGGTTTTCACCCTTTAACGGCTTTTTTTCAAGCCTAATTTTGATATTTTTAATCTTGATATTTTCAAATTATCATCATATTCTCAAAGAGGGAGACCCGTGACTACGCGACCGGTTCCTACAAGTTACACTAGTCCCGTGCGAGGTGTTCGTGCCTCTTACGGGTCCGTTTGGGGGATGGTTTAGGTTTCCGCCCTTTAATGACTTATTTTTAAGAATAAGTGTTGATTTTTTACAAATTATCATCATATTCTCAAACCGGGAGATTCGTGACTACACAGTCAGTTCCAATAAGTTACATTGGTCCTGTGTGAGGTGTTCGTGCCTCTTAGAGGGACATTTGGGGGATGGTTTGGGTTTTTACCCTTTAACGACTAGTTTTTTAGTCTAATCTAGATAGTTTTAAATTATCGTCATATTCTGATATCGGGAGAGCCGTGACTACACGGTAAGTTACTACAAGTTACATTGGTCCGGTGTGAGGTGTACGCGCCTCTTACGGGGACGTTTGGGGTCTGGTTTGGGTTTTCACCCTTTATCGACTTGTTTTTAAGTCTAAGTGTTGATTTTTATAAATTATCACCATATTCTTAAATCGGGAGTCCCGTGACTACGCGATCAGTTCCTACAAGGTACATTAGTCCCATACGAGGTGTTCATGCCTCTAATGTGTCCGTTTGGGGGATGGTTTGGATTGTCACCCTCTAACGGCTTGTTTTTAAGCCAAATCTAGCTATTTTCAAATTATCGTCATGTTCTAAAACCGAGAGACCCGTAACTACGCGGTCAGTTCCTACAACTTACATTGGTCCCGTACGAGGTGTTCGTGTGTCTTACTGGTCCGTTTTGGGGATGGTTTTTGGTTTTCACCCTTTAATGGCTTGTTTTTAAGTCTAAGTGTTGAGTTTTGCAAATTAGCGTCATATTCTCAAATCGGGAGACCCGTGACTACACGGTCAGTTCCTACTAGTGTCATTGGTCCTGTACAAGGTGTTCCTGCCTTTTACGGGTACGTTTGGGGCTGGTTTAGGTTTTCACCCTTTAACGGCTTATTTTTAAGTCTCAGCATTGATTTTAGCAAATTATCATCATATTCTTGAACCGGGAGACCCGTGACTACGCGGTGGGTCCCTATAAGTTACAATGGTCCCGTGTGAGGTGTTCGTGCCTCTTACGGGGACGTTTGGTCGATGGCTTAGGTTTCACCCTTAAATGGCTTATTTTTAAGTCCAAGTGTTGAGTTTTACAAATTATCATCATATATTTAAACCGGTAGACCCGTGACTACGCGGTCGGTTCCTACAAGTGACATTGGTCTTGTGCGAAATTTTCGTGTCTCTTATGGGGACGTTTGGGGGCTGGTTTGGGTTTTCATCCTTTTACGGCTTGTTTTTAAGTCTAAGTGTTGATTTTTATAAATTATCATCATATTCTTAAATCGGGAGTCCCGTGACTACGCGATCAGTTCCTAAAAGTTACAATGGTCCCATGCGAGGTGTTCGTGCCTCATACGGGTCCGTTTGGGGGCTGATTTGGATTTTCACCCTTTAACGACTTATTTTTAAGCCTAATCTCGATATTTTCAATCTAGATAATTTTAAATTATCGTCATATTCTCAAATCGGGAGACCCGTGACTACGTGTCCAGTTCCTAGAAGTTACGTTGGTCCCGTGTGAGGTGTTCGTGCCTCTAACGGGTCCGTTTGGGGGATGGTTTAGTTTTTCCCTCTTTAACGGCTTGTTTTTAAGTCTAAGTGTTGATTTTTGCAAATTATCGTCATATTTTCAAATTGGGAGACCAGTGACTACGTGGTTAGTTCCTATAAGTTACATTGAACCTGTGCGAGGTGTTCGTGCTTCTTACGGGGACGTTTGGGGGATGGTTTGAGTTTTCAGGCTTTAATGACTTATTTTTATGCCTAATCTAGATAGTTTGAAATTATTGTCATATTCTCAAATCGGGAGAACCATGACTACGCGGACAGTTCCTACAAGTTACATTGGTCTTGTGCGAGGTGTTCGTGCCTCTCACGGGGACGTTTGGGGGCTGGTTTGCATTTTCACCCTTTAACGGCTTATTTTTAAGTCTAAGTGTTGATTTTTCCAAATTATCATCATATTCTCAAATCGTGAGACCCGTGACTATGTGGTTAGTTCCTACAAGTTACATTGGTCCTATGCGAGGTGTCTGTGTCTCTTACGGGCACGTTTGGGGCTTGGTTTGGGTTTTCACCCGTTAACGGCTTATTTTTAAGTCTAAGTATTGATTTTTACAAATTATCGCCATATTCTTAAATCGAAAGTCCTCTGACTACGCGATCAATTTCTACATATTACATTGGTCCCGTGCAAGGTGTTTGTGCCTTTTGGGTTGTCACCTTTTAACGGCTTGTTTTTAAGCCTAATCTAGATATTTTTAAATTACCGTTATATCCTCAAAGTGGGAGACCCGTGACTATGCTGCCAGTTTCTATAAGTTACATTGGTCCCGTGTGAGGTGTTTGTGCCTCTTACGGGTCCGTTTGGGGGATGGTTAAGGTTTCCCCCTTTAACGGCTTGTTTTTAAGTCTAAGTGTTGATTTTTGCAAATTATCGTCATATTATCAAATTGGGAGATCCGTGACTACACGGTCAGTTCCTACAAGTTACATTGGTCCTGTGCGAGGTGTTCGTGCCTCTTACGGGGACGTTTGGGGGCTGGTTTGGGTTTTCACCCTTTAACGACTTGTTTTTCTGCCTAATCTAGGTAGTTTTAAATTATCATCATTTTCTCAAATCGGGAGAACCGTGACTACGCGGTCAGTTTCTACAAGTTACATTGGTCCTGTGCGAGGTGTCCGTGCCTCTTACGGGGACGTTTAGGGGATGGTTTGGGTTTTCACCCTTTAACGACTTGTTTTTAAGTCTAAGTATTGATTTTTTCAAATTATCGACATATTCTCAAACTGGGAGGATTGTGACCACGTGGTCAGTTCCTACAAGTTACATTGGTCCTGTGCGAGGTGTCCGTGTCTCTTACGGGGATGTTTGGGGACTGGTTTGGGTTTTCACGCTTTAATGGTTTGCTTTTATGCCTAAGTGTTGATTTTTACAAATAATCATCATATTCTTAAATCGGGAGTCCCCTGAATACGCGGTCAGTTCCTAAAAGTTACATTGGTCCTGTGTGAGGTGTTCGTGCCTCTTACGGGTCCGTTTGGGGGCTGGTTTGGGTTTTCACCCTTTAATTGCTTTTTTTCAAGCTTAATTTTGATATTTTTAATCTAAATATTTTCAAATTATTGCCATATTCTCAAACCGGGAGACCCGTAACTACGCAGCCAGTTCCTACAAGTTACACTGGTCCCGTGCGAGGTGTTCGTGCCTCGTACGGGTCCGTTTGGAAGATGGTTTAAATTTTCACCCTTTATTGACTTGTTTTTAAGGCTAAGTGTCGATTTCTGAAAAGTATCGTCATATTCTCAAACCGGGAGATCTGTGACTACGCAGTCAGTTCTAATAAGTTACATTGGTCCTGTGCGAGGTGTTCGTGCCTCTTACGGGGACGTTTGGGGGCTGGTTTGGGTTTTCACCCTTTAACGACTTGTGTTTCTGCCTAATCTAGGTAGTTTCAAATTATCATCATATTCTTAAAGCGGGAGACCCTTGAGTACACGGTCAGTTCCTATAAGTTACATTGGTCCCGTACCAGGTGTTCGTGCCTCTTATAGGTCCGTTTGGGGGATGGTTTAGGTTTTTCTCCTTTAACGGCTTGTTTTTAAGTTTAAGAATTAATTTTTGCAAATTATCATCATATTCTCAAACCGAGGGCCCCGTGACTGCGCGGTCAGTTCCTACAAGTTACATTGGTCTTCTGCGAGGTGTACGTGCCTTTTACAGGGATGTTTGCAGACTCGTTTGGGTTTTTACCCTTTAACTGCTTGTTTTTAAGCCCAATCTATATATTTTTAACTTATCATCATATTCTCAAATCGGGAAAACCGTGACTATACGGTCAGTTCCTATAAGTTACATTGGCCATGTGCGAGGTGTCCGTGCCTCATATGGGGTCGTTCCGGGGATGGTTTGGGTTTTCACCTTTTAACGGCTTGTTTTTAAGTCTAAGTGTTGATTTTTTCAAATTATCATCATATTCTCAAACCGGGAGACCCGTGACTACGCGGTCAGTTCCTACAAGTTACATTGGTCCTGTGCGAGGTGTCCGTGTCTCTAACAAGGACGTTTGGGGGTTGGTTTGGGTTGTCACCCTTTAATGGCTTATATTTAAGCCTAATCTAGATATTATCAAATTATTGTCATCTTCGCAAATCGGGAGACCTGTGACTACACGGTCAGTTTCTACAAGTAACATTGGTCCCGTGCGAGGTGTTCGTGCCTCTTACGGGTCTGTTTGGCGGATGGTTTAGGATTTCACCCTTTAACGACTTGTTTTTAAGTCTATGTGTTGATTTTATCAAGTCATAGTCATATTCTCAAACCGAAAGACCCGTGACTACGCGGTCAGTTCCTACATGTTACATTGGTCCTGTGCGAGGTGTCCGTTCCTCTTATGGGGACGTTTGGGGGCGGGTTTAGGTTTTCACCCTTCGATGGTTTAATTTTAAGTCTAAGCGTTGATTTTTGTAAATTATCATCATATTCTCAAACCGGGAGACCCATTATCCTACGCGATGATTTCCAACGAGTTACATTGGTCCCGTGCGAGGTGTTTTTGCCTCTTAGGGGGACGTTTGGGGGGTGGTTTGGATTTTCACCCTTTAACGGCTTATTTTTAAGCATAATCTAGATATTTTTGAATTATGGTCATATTCTCAAAGCGGGAGACCCGTGACTAGGCGGTCAGTTCCTACAAGTTCCACTGGCCCCATGCGAGGTGTTCGTGCCTCTTACGGGTCCGTTTGGGGGATGGTTTAGGTTTTTGCACTTTAACGGTTGGTTTTTAAGTTTAAGTGTTGATTTTTGCAAAATTATCGCCATATTCTCAAATTGGAAGACCCATGACTACGCGGTCAGTTCTCACAAGTTACATTGGTCCTCTGCGAGGTGTTCGTGCATCTTACACGGACATTTGGGGGATGATTTAGGTTTTCACCCCTTAACGGCTTGTTTTTAAGTTTAATTGTTGATTTTTTCAAATTATCATCATATTCTCAAATAGGGAGACCCGTGACGTGGTCAGTTCCTACAAGTTACATTGGTCCTGTGCGAGGTGTTTGTGCCTCTTAGAGGGACGTTTGGGGGCTGGTTTGGGTTTTTACCCTTTAACGAATAGTTTTTTAGCCTAATCTAGATAGTTTTAAATTATCGTCACATTCTCAGATCGGGAGAACCGTGACTATGCGATTAGTTCCTACAAGTTACATTGGTCCTGTGCGAGGAGTCCGTGCCTCTTACGAGGACATTTGGGGGTTGATTTGGGTTTTCACCCTTTAACGGCTTGTTTTTAAGTCTAAGTGTTGATTTTCACAAATTATCGTCATATTCTTAAACAGAGACACCCGTGACTTCGCGATCAGTTCCTATAAGTTAATTGGTCCTGTACGAGGTGTCCGTGTCTCTAACGGGGACGTTTAGGGACAGGTTTGGGTTTTCACCCTTTAACGGCTTGTTTTTTAAGTAAGTGTTGATTTTTTAAAATTATCGTCATATTCTTTAATTGGGAGTCCCGTGACTGCGCCGTCAGTTCCTACAAGTTACATTGGTCCCGTGCGAGGTGTTCGTTCCTCTTACGGGTCCGTTTGGGGGATGGTTTGGGTTATCAGACTTTAACGGCTTGTTTTTAAGCCTAATTTAAATATTTTCAAATTATCATCATCTTCTCTAGCTGGGAGACTCATGACTACGCGGTCAGTTCCTACAAGATACATTAGTCCCTTGTTAGGTGTTCGTGCCTCTTACGGGTCCGTTTGGTAGATGGTTTAGGTTTTTACCCTTTAACGGCTTGTTTTAATTCTAAGTGTCGATTTTTGCAAGTTGTAGTCATATTCTCAAACCAGGAGACCCGTGATTACGCAGTCAGTTCTTACAAGTTACATTGGTCCTGTGCGAGGTGTCCATGCCTCTTACGGGGACGTTTAGGGATTGGTTTAGGTTTTCACCCTTTAACGGCTTATTTTTATGTCTAAGCGTTGATTTTTGTCAGTTCTTACAAGTTACATTGGTCCTGTACGAGGTGTTCGTGCATCTTACACGGACATTTGGGGGATGGTTTAGGTTTTCACCCCTTAATGGCTTGTTTTTAAGTTTAATTGTTGATTTTTTTAAATTATCATCATATTCTCACATAGGGAGATCCGTGACTACGTGGTCAGTTCCAACAAGTTACATTGGTCCTGTGCGAGGTGTTCGTGCCTCTTAGAGGGACGTTTGGGGGCTGGTTTGGGTTTTTAACCTTTAACGACTAGTTTTTTAGCCTAATCTAGATAGTTTAAATTATCGTCATATTCTCAGACCGGGAGAACCGTGACTATGCGGTTAGTTCTTACAAGTTACATTGGTCCTGTGCGAGGAGCTCGTGCCTCTTACGGGGACGTTTGGGGGTTGGTTAGGGTTTTCACCCTTTAACGGCTTGTTTTTAAGTCTAAGTGTTAATTTTCACAAATTATCGTCATATTCTCAAACTGAGAGACCCGTGACTTCGCGATTAGTTCCTACAGGTTAATTGGTCATGTGCGAGGTGTCTGTGTCTCTAACGGGGACGTTTGGGGGCTGGTTTGGGTTTTCACCCTTTAACGGCTTATTTTTAAGTAAGTGTTGATTTTTAAAAATTATCGTCATATTCTTTAATCGGGAGTCCCGTGACTATGCCGTCAGTTCCTACAAGTTACATTGGTCCCGTGCGAGGTGTTCGTTCCTCTTACAGGTCCGTTTGGAGGATGGTTTGGGTTGTCATCCTTTAATGGCTTATTTTTAAGCCTAATTTAAATATTTTCAACTTATCATCATCTTCTCAAGCTGGGAGACTCGTGACTACGCGGTCAGTTCCTACAAGTTACATTAGTCCCATGTGAAGTGTTCGTGCCTCTTACAGGTCCGTTTGGTAGATGGTTTAGGTTCTTACCCTTTAACGGCTTGTTTTAAGTCTAAGTGTTGATTTTTGCAAGTTATAGTCATATTCTCAAATCAGGAGACCCGTGACTACGCGGTCAGTTCTTACAAGTTACATTGGTCCTGTGCGAGGTGTCCATGCCTCTTACGGGGACGTTTAGGGACTGGTTTAGGTTTTCACCCTTTAACGACTTATTTTTAACTCTAAGCGTTGATTTTTGTAAATTATCGTCATATTCTCAAACCGAGAGACCCGTGACTACGTGGTGAGTTCCTACAAGTTACATCGGTCCCGTGTAAGGTATCCATGCCTCTTACGGGGACGTTTGGGGGCTCGTTTTGGTTTTCACCCATTAACGACTTGTTCTTATGTCTAAGTATTGATTTTTGCAAATTATCGTCATATTCTCAAACTGGGAGACCCGTTACCCCCCGATCAGTTACTACAAGTTACATTGGTCCTGTGCGATTTGTCTGTGTCTCTTACGGGGACGTTTAGGGGCTGTTTTGAGTTTTCACCATTTAACGGCTTATTTTTATGCCTAAGAGTTGATTTTTATAAATTATTATCATATTCTTAAATCGGGTGTCCTGTGACTACGCGATCAGTTCTTAAAAGTTACATTGGTCTTGTGCGAGGTATTCGTGACTCTTACGGGTTCGTTTGGGGGGTGGTTTGGGTTGTCACCCTTTAACGGCTTGTTTTTAAGCCTAATCTAGATATTTTCAAATTATCGTCATATTCTCAAATCGGAAGACCCCTTACTACGCTGTCAATTCCTACAAGTTACATTGGTCCCGTGCGAGGTGTTTGTGCCTCTTACTGGTTCGTTTGGGCAATGGTTAAGGTTTTCCCCTTTAACGGCTTATTTTTAAGTCTAAGTGTTGATTTTTGCAAAATAATCATAATATTCTCAAACCGGGAGATCCTTGACTATGCGGTTAGTTCGTATAAGTTACATTGGTCCTGTGCGAGGTGTTCATGCCTCTTACGGGGACGTTTGGGGGCTAGTTTGGGTTTTCACCTTTTAACGACTTATTTTTAAACCTAATCTAGATAGTTTTAAATTATCGTCATATTCTCTAATCGGGAGAACCGTGACTACGCGGTCAGTTCCTACAAGTTACATTGATCTTGTGCGAGGAGTCCGTGCCTCTTACGGGGACGTTTGGAGGATGGTTTGAGTTTTCACCCTTTAACGACTTGTTTTTAAGTCTAAGTATTGATTTTTGCAAATTATCGACATATTCTAAAATCGGGAGGATCGTGACCACGCGATCAGTTCCTACAAGTTACATTGGTCCTGTGCGAGGTGTTCGTGTCTCTTACGGGGACGTTTGGGGGCTGGTTTGGGTTTTCACCCTTTAACGTCTTGTTTTTAAGTCTATGTGTTAATTTTTACAAATAATCTTTATATTCTTAAATCGGGAGTCCCGTGAATACGCGGTCAGTTCCTAAAAGTTACATTGGTCCCATGCAAGGTGTTCGTGCCTCTTATGGGTCCGTTTGGGGGCTGGTTTGGGTTTTCACCCTTTAACGGCTTTTTTTCAAGCCTAATTTTGATATTTTTAATCTTGATATTTTCAAATTATCATCATATTCTCAAACAGAGAGACCCGTGACTACGCGACCAGTTCCTACAAGTTACACTTATCCCGTGCGAGGTGTTCGTGCCTCTTACGGGTCCGTTTGGGGGATGGTTTTGGTTTCCCCCCTTTAATGACTTGTTTTTAAGAATAAGTGTTGACTTTTGCAAATTATCGTCATATTCTCAAACCGGGAGATCCGTGATTACACAGTCAGTTCCAACAAGTTACATTGGACCTGTGCGAGGTGTTCGTGCCTCTTAGAGGGACGTTTGGGGGCTGGTTTGGGTTTTTACCCTTTAACGACTAGTTTTTTAGCCTAATCTAGATAGTAATAAATTATCGTCATATTCTCAGACCTGAAGAACCGTGACTACGCAGTCTGTTACTACAAGTTACATTGGTCCGGTGTGAGGTGCCCGCGCCTCTTACGGGGACGTTTGGGGGCTAGTTTGGGTTTTCACCCTTTAACGACTTGTTTTTAAGTCTAAGTGTTGATTTTTATAAATTATCACCATTGTTGATACCAAAATTAATATGCTGATATGGACGAGCGATATGAAGACACGTGTCAATCTACTAGGCATAATAGCAATGAGGAAGTTCATTTCCCCGACCAACTCATGTTCTCTCTGAGCAACGAGGATACACCGAGGAGCTTCAGCACTCCGAGGTACTCTAGCGCTCCGAGGTACTAAGGCGGTCCGAGCTGCATCTCAACCGTAGCATAAACTGCCAGATAATCAACAGTTCAATTATTCATTGAATGTTTATCATCTTGATGCACACGCTGCATTAAATGTATTACCATTTCATATGTATATCATTTAATGTATCAACCCTTTCATGTACAGCCTAAGGGCTATAAATACCTTGTATCACCCTCATTCAAGGGGACCGGAATTTCTTGATAGAACTTGTAATCGAGAATTCTCAAAACACTCAGTAATAACATAACAGTGGACGTAGGCCATTCTTATAAGGCTGAACCACTTTAAAAATCTTTGTCTCATTTTATTTATCTGTGATTGAATAATTAGAGCGATCTAATTTTTTACATCAACAGATTGGCGCCGCCTGTGGGAAACGACTGTTGCTATCGTTTTTCACCAAAAATCATTTATCATCAATGGCAGATAATCCAGAATCCAGTAATCGAAATGCTGGAAATGCTGGAAACCCTCCAAATCCATCTGCACCTCCAGATCTGGCTGGAATTATGACGAATCTAGCTGAAGGACAAACCGCCATGCAAGAAACAATGAGGCAACTCATTCAAACTCTTCACGGCGGTGCACCTACCCATTCAAGGCAAAGGAGAGATCGTGGGCAATCGCGATCCAGGCGTACTGGGTCATATCGTAATGAAGAATCTAATGATTTTTCTTATCAACCTGGGCGAACTTCATCGATACGGGCTACGGATACAGATCAACATATCACTCTCTCTCCGAAGAGAACCAGCGCCCTGGAAAGATTAAGCAGGGCGTCTCCTTTCAGTCGGTTAGGACCAAGGAGAAATATGAGTCCACCCAGAGCCCCATCGAGAAGCTTTCGACCACCATCAGGTTTGAGAGAAGGATCAGCACAATCACGACCAGCTACTCGTCGAGATAGATCTCAGGAAGCTACGTCAGAACAATCAATTGCTCGGACTACGCCCGAGGAAGGGAATGAAGCATGGAAAGGTTCCATTCAGCGATTGGAGGATAGACTTGGAGAAATGGCTAAAGAAAGGAATCCCTTACAGAGAACTTTTGTTCAAGGGACACCTTTTGTGCAGGCCATTGTGAATTTTCCTACACCATCGAAATTCAAAGCACCTGTAGTGACCCCTAAGTATGATGGAAAGACAGATCCTGTTCTTCATATAGAACAATACCAAGCTGCTGCCGACATATATGCCGTCCCCGACGAGATGAGGTGTAGAGCATTCTCGGGAACTCTTACCGGATTTGCACAGATATGGTACAACAATCTTCCTCGGGGTAAGATTTCAACTTTTATTCAGTTGTCCGAGTTGTTCATTGGCAATTTCTATTTTGGAGAAAAGCCGATAAAGCGAGTAGCGCACTTGTTAAGTGTTAGACAAAAATCAGGTGAGAGTACTAGAGATTACATAACTCGTTTAATTAACGAGAAGTTGGAAGTCATAGATTATGAAGAAAAGACAGCGATCACTGCTTTGATGAGTGGATTGCTGCCTAACAAGTTATACTACACTTTGGCCAAAGATCCACCTAAAACTATGTCGGAGTTGATGGCAAAAGCGGCCAAAATCATGAATGCCGAGGAGGCTATGGCTGCAAAGAAGAATATGGATAAAGAAACCAAGGTGGAGGTTGACAAATCTAAGAAGAAAGAGCAAAAAGGTAATGGTGGTGACAAGCACTCCAAGAATAATAGGACGTCATGGGAAGTCCTGAAGAAATATGATAATTATACTCCATTAAAAATGGGTATTAATCATGTTTTGGAAGAAATCAAGAATAACGAAGAAATCAAGTGGCCAGATAAACTGAGGACCAATCCTGACCTGAGGAATAGGGCCAAATATTGCGAGTTCCATAAAGATCCAAAAATTGCATAGCCCTTCAGAACGAGATTGAAACGCTCATCCGAAGAGGAAAGTTGTCAAAGTATGTAGATCGCAGAGGTGAAAGGAAGAATGATGATAGAACTAGAGATCGTTCTAGATCTCCTCGACGGACGGAGGAGAAAAAGAAAAGAGATCATGAAGATGATCCTGATGAAGACCCCGATCTTCCAAAGAAGCCAAGGCAGCCTGAACGAGAGGTATTTTCCATACGTTTTGGGTCATTTAATTGTAATGTTATTACAAGAGGAGATGCTGGAGGAGGAGACCTTACTGCAGAAAGAAAAGCTTATCTCGGAGAGGCTCAAGCCTGCTCATATATTCAACGAATAAATCTTGCCGAGGATGATCGTCCGAGGAAGTTAAATAAAGAGAAGCTAGTTATTGGTTTTTCAAAAAACGATTTGGCAGGTGTTCTTTACCCTCCCGACGATCCTTTGGTGATCAAAATGAGGATGAAAGATGTGGTGATTTCAAGGGTGTTGGTGGACAATGGTAGTTCGGCAGACATCATGTATTATTCATGCTTTGATAGCTTGAATTTGAAATTATCTCAATTGGAACCTTATCACAGACCCCTTCTGGGTTTTGCGGGCGAGAAAGTTTTTCCACTTGGGACGATCAAGTTGGACATATTCATTGGAACTTGGCCTGCTTGTCGAACAGAAAGAATATGCTTCTTTGTGATGGATAAGAATGTGCAGTCAGCCTACAACATCATCATGGGAAGAGTTGGTTTGAAGAAGTTCAAAGCAGTTCCATCTACAGTGCATCAATGCTTAAAATTCCCAACAAATTTCGGAGTAGGAGTTGTGAAAGGTGATCAAAAAATAGCTCGGGAATGCTATTATTCATCTGTCGAGCAAGAGGAGCTTGAGGAATCAAGGAAAAAGACTACTACCTACCAGGTGGAGGAAGGTACAGAAATTGAAACTCTTGATCCCAGGGATGAATCCCAACTTGTAAAAGGACAGGTGGTAGAATCTATAGAAAATGTTATTCTGGACGAGGAGCACCCTGAACGAGTAACCCAGATAGGTTCGTCGTTGGATGCTTCAATAAAACAAGAGTTGATAACTTTCTTGAGAAATAGGAAGAATACTTTTGCATGGAGTCACGAAGACATGCCAGGAATAGATCCAAACTTCTTATGCCATGAACTCAATGTGAATAAGGAGATCAAGCCTGTGAAGCAGAGAAGAAGAGTGTTTAGTCCCGAGAAGAATCAGGCCATATAAGAGGAGGTCGAGAAGCTCCAGAAATCCCAATTCATTGAAGATGTGAAATATCCAGACTGGTTAGCAAATGTGGTGATGGTAAAGAAGAAGAACAATAAATGGAGAATGTGTGTTGATTTCACTGATCTCAACAAAGCATGCCCGAAAGATCATTTTCCATTGCCCAGGCTAGACCAGCCAGTGGATGCTACTTCAGGACATGAGCTGCTCAGCTTCATGGATGCATATTCAGGCTACAACCAGATCAAAATGAAACCTGAAGACAGGGAAAGTACTTCTTTTATTACCCCAAGGGGAACTTATTGTTATAATGTCATGCCTTTTGGTTTGAAAAATGCAGGTGCAACATATCAGCGGCTGATGAACAAGGTTTTTGCCGAATAAATCAATTGCAACATGGAAGTCTATGTCGATGATATGCTAACAAAGAGCAAGAAAGCTGCTGATCATCTAGTTGACTTAGGTCAGACCTTTGATCAATTAGATAAATACCAAATGAAGCTCAACCCGACGAAGTGAACCTTTGGTGTACGAGAAGGAATGTTCCTCGGATACATCGTCAACCAACGAGGTATTGAGGCAAATCCAGAAAAGATCAAAGCTCTTTTAGGGATGCGATCCCCAACGACGAAGAAAGAAGTACAGAGTCTTACAGGACGAGTTGCGGCGCTCAATAGATTTGTTTCCCGAGCAACTGATAAATGCCTCCCATTCTTCAAAACACTTCGAAAAACTTTTGAATGGACTGATGAATGTGAAAAGGCCTTTCAAGACTTGAATAAATATTTTGGAGCACCTCCATTGTTGTCCAGGCCAATAATAGGAGAGAAGTTGTACTTGTATTTGGCGGTATCAGAGAATGCAGTTAGCTCAACATTGATTAGATTGGAGAATGGGGTTCAGAAACCCATCTATTACACAAGTAAGGCTTTTCGAGGTGCAGAAATCAGGTACCCAAAGCTAGAAAATTGGCATTGGCATTAATTGAAGCAAGTAGAAGAATGAGTCCATATTTCCAGGCCCATACAATCGTCGTGTATACCGACATGCCATTGAGACAAGCCCTTCACAAGCCAGAAAAATCAGGAAGACTGATGTACTGGGCAATAGAACTCGGTGAATATGATATTGTGTATGAACCCAGATCATCATTAAAAGGGCAAGTTGTAGCAGATTTTATAGCAGAGTTTACATACCCTGATACCCCCGAGGAGCAAAAGGTGCTCGCTAACCAACCTGTGGATGTTACAGGATCAACAAACATAAATCCAGACCAACTCCGGTTGGAAAAAGGGCTTATGGATGAAGAAAGATCATCAACTTCGAGCTCAGACCAGCTTCGGTTGGTAAAAGAGCGAAAAGAGATGGTCAACGAGGCGAGAAAAGTGTCAGGGGAGGATGAAAAGAAGCAACAAATATTTCACCGAGGAACCCTGTCAGATAAGGAATTTGAAGACGGGTTGCCCATATGGAGATTATATGTAGATGGCTCATCTTGCACAGTAGGTTGCGGGGCAGGAATTGTTTTGAACACCCCAGACGAGATTGACATGGAATATGCTTTACGATTCCAATTCAAAGCCTCCAATAATGAGGCTGAGTATGAGGCCATGATAGCAGGTTTAAACTTAGCAAAAGTTATGGAAGCACGACAAGTAATTGTATTCAGTGATTCTCAATTAATTGTCAATCAGATGATAAGAACATATGCAGTTAAAGGAGACTTAATGGCGAAGTATCATGCAAAGGTGATGGAGTTACTGACAGAATTTGATGCCATTCAATTGGTGAGAATACCGAGGATGGAGAATGTACAAGCAGATGCACTGGCCCGACTAGCATCAGCTACTCGTACCGAGCTGCGAAGAACGATACCAATTGAAGTACTGGAAAGTCGGAGCATAGATGAAAACCTGATGATGAATGTTATTACCCTTGATTTAGGACCATCTTGGATGGATCCCATCAGGGTATATATTGAAGAGGGAGAATTGCCAGAGGATAAGCTCGCTGCCAAAAAATTTAAGTATAAAGCTGCTCGGTATGTATTAACTAATGGTATTTTATATAGACGAGGAATTATGGTAGGTTTGCAGAGATGTGTACATCCCTCCGAGGTGAAAGAATTGATTGAAGAAATCCATGAAGGGTCTTGTGGAGCTCATGTAGCAGGTCGAACACTTTTACAAAGGGTAATGACTCAAGGATACTATTGGCCGACGATGAGGGCTGATTGTATAGCCTATGCTAAGAAATGTGACAAGTGCCAATGTTTTTCCTCTATCCGACGAACTCCACAAGCATTGTTGACACCAATAACTTCCCCTTGGCCATTTGCCATGTGGGGAATTGATTTGGTTGGACCACTGCCGATCACCCGAGGAAGATTCAAGTACCTCGTCGTCGCAGTAGACTATTTTACTAAGTGGGTAGAAGCTGAACCCCTTATCGACATGACGTACGAGAAGGTATACCAATTTGTCTGGAAGAATATCATTTGTCGATATGGTCTCCCTCATGCCTTCATCACAGACCATGGAACCCAATTTGATAACAAGGAATTTGCTGCCTATTGTCATCAGTCGAACATTTTGAAGGTTCATTCAGTACCAGGCCATCCTCAAAGCAATGGACAGACTAAAGTGACGAATAGAACACTGTTAAATGGTTTGAAGAAAAGGCTAAGTGAAGCTAAAGCTAACTAGATTAATGAACTACAATCAGTATTGTGGGCTTATCGAACAACTCCCCGAGCAGCGACTGGAGAATCACCATATATGCTGGCATTTGGAAGTGAGGCTGTAATACCTGCCGAGTTGGGTCTTCCAACGCATAGAGTACTGAATTTCAATACTCCTGTCAATGACTTGATGAGAAAACTGGATTTGGATATGCTCGAGGAGGTCAGAGAAGAGGCAGCCATTAGGATTGCTGCTTATCAACAACGAACAGCTCTTTTCTACAACAAAAGGGTGAGGAAATACGATTTAAAGGAAGGAGATTATGTGCTAAAGAAGGTAATTCAGAAACACAATAAATTGGAGGCAAACTGGCATGGGCCTTACCGAGTTACAGAAGTTGTTCGACCAGGAACTTACCGAATAGCAACTCTAGAAGGAGAAGAATTCAAGAATGCTTGGAATGCTGAACACCTTCGCAAGTATTATCAATGATGTAAAATGTACAACGGTTCCATCAATATGAATAAAATGATGATGTTTTCACCATTTTCCTCTCCTTTGTTTGAAAGTTTTTCGGGGAATACTAGTGTTATACACTACGCTGCTCGACAGCAAAAAGAAGACGATAGTTCAAACCCACGACCAACTTCGGTTGGTAAAAGGGCGAGACCAAAAAATATACTCCTTTGGTTAGGAGGCGTACACTAGCGTGACCAACTAAGGTTGGTAAGATAACTAGTGGACAGATAGTTCGAAAGAACCAAAAAATATACTCCTTTGGTTAGGAGGCGTACACTAGCGTGACCAACTAAGGTTGGTAAGATAACTAGTGGACAGATAGTTCGAAAGAACCAAAAAATATACTCCTTTGGTTAGGAGGCTTACACTAGCGTGATCAACTAAGGTTGGTAAGATAACTAGTGGACAAGATAGTTCGAAATAACCTGATAGTTCAATAATCAACTACGGTTGAGGGAAGAACAATATTATTTGATTTGAAAATATCCTCTCACATTCCAATTTATGTTGTTCGGGAGGTAAGATTATTACAAAAGTTCTTCGAAGAACAAAATATTCCAAACTGAACCAAGTATGGTCGGTCGGGGATAAAAACCCACTCACTGTAGTTGGTCGACAGGAAGAATTTATCGACCTTAGTTGGTCGGACACATTTTATAAAAAAGACAAAAATTTACCAATTATGGTTAGTCGGGGATAAGCTCTCACTAACTATAATTGGTCGACGAGCACAATTTAACAACCTTGGTTGGTTGGCAAAGTTTTAAACATCTTTATACTCATTACTTTATTGAGCAACATTTCTCATATTTATTACTAAGTTGGTCAATAAAGAGCACAAAATTGTTATCTTTTTAACAGATACATACTTAGTGTTTAACGCAGAACAATAGCAATAAAGATTTGCAAACAAAAAATGAAATTCTTTCATTAAGGTCAAAATGTATTACAAGCTACATATATGTGCTAATTATTACATTGAAAAACCTATTCTATTGGTTTCTTTCCTTTAGCTTTTGAAACAGGTTCCTCGCCGGCAGGAGGGTCTTCCAAGCAAAGAGGAGAATTAATGAAATTAACATCTCTGAGCATTCTGACGTTCATCACAGAAGGTGTATCCAAGAGATGCTCGGGATGAGATAATTCAATCTGAGAATGAAGACTATAGTCACCAAGATATTTTGAAATTAAATCCGAGGAATGGAACGAGCTGGGATCCATTCCATGTCCAATTTGAAAGGTGGCACAAGCAAGTCTAGTAACCCTGAAGCATGATAATCCCATAAAAAATGCCCTTGCTCCAATTTTAGTACACCCAGGGCGTTCAACCACCCCTGCTTATAACCTTCATTATTGGCATGTTCAATACGAGCATCTAAATGAACAAGGGCTTCATTGTATCCTGCCATCCAAAATTCCCTGGGCTGTTTATGGAATTGGAAGGTTAATCTATCCAATTGTCCGTGAAGGTTCCTGGCAAAAACATCTTCATCATTCAAAGCAGACTTCGTTGCAGTAAGTTGATCTTCCAAAGATAGATTTCTCTTGGACATTTCAGATAAAGCCCGATCTTTGGCGTTCAATTGGTATGCTTGAGTTTCCAATGTTGACAGAGTACGAGATTCTTTAACATTACGGCTGAGAACTCTTGATCGACTCCAAGCAGGTGGAGAATTTTGCTCCTCGACAACATTTTGAACAGCTCTTCCTCGCCCACGAGACCCTCTTCCTCATCCTCGAGAAGTAGTGGAAATACCAGATCTTCTCAGATCATCCAACTCTTGCCTTAATTTGGCATTCTCAACCTCTAAGAACGAGAAACCTTCATCGGTAACTTGTACTAAAGCAGTGGAAGATGACGCTGCAGATTCGTACTGTGCCAGCTTTTTCTGTAAATTATTGTTCTCTTGTTCCAGCAACTCAGCAATCTGCCTGCAGGCCTCAACTTCACCTTTTAGAGTTCTTTCCCTAACATCGTATCCAGCAAGGATCTTTTTATGGCCTGTCTCAGAAGAAAGATGTTGATATCTATTTTCATATTCCTTGTGCAGCAAAGAAGTTGATTCATTGTGTTGATGTTGTAGATCTTCTAAGGAACAATGAAGTTCCTCGGTCAATTCATAGTAGGCCACACTGTTGGCCACAGCTCGGTCGAGTAAATCCTTCAAGTACCGATAAGCCTCAATTGCTTGTTCTGAGGCATCATGGCCAAGGATGTCAGCAATTTCTGATACACTCAAATTTGTATGACCAGCTTTATAATACTCATGACATTGCTGCATCAGCTTTGTATCATGTGCAGATATCAGTTCCATTCTAGCCACAAACTAAGGATGAGAAGAAGACAACAATCAACAAAAACAAATCATCAACAACAGAGATGAACAAAGATGTATTTTATTAGATCACAAAAGGATTACATTGTTTGATTACAAATAATGAAAGATAGAAATGATACCGAACAACTTCACACCTTTTCCTTGTCTCCCAAGACTTTCTCGGGAGGCTGGGACGAGGAGCTTGGTTGCTCGGTGGTAACAGCAACTTGATCAGCATGAGTTGAAATTTTCTCAGGAGGAGGAGGCATGGAAGAAATGTCCTCGTTGGCGGAAGATAGAGATGCAGGTATTTGATCACCGATGGCCATGGAAGATTCATCAGAGATAGGCTCATCTTCTTCTTCCACAATTGGTGGGGGAGGACTAGGCAGGTGTAGCTGGAATAACCCAGAGTCGTCCTTGATCTTCAATTCCTGCAGGGCAGCTACCCAGCCATCTCGGAAGTATTTTAACTTCCCGTATTGAACTTGGGATGTCATCGCAGCAATCCCCTTGTCCCATCCTTTATCCCAGCCAGCACTGAAGGATTTTTTAATTGCGAGCTTTCTTTTCAGTTTCTCCGAGGAGAGCTTCACATCCAATTCTTCTTTTTGGCCCTTGATATCTCGCAGGGCGGACAACTCTTCCTCTGCCTTTTTCAACTTATCTTCAAGCTCTCCAAAGTTCTTGAGCTTGTCGTCATATTTCTAATGCTCGACCTCTAAACTTTTCACCTTATCCTCCAAACTCTTGGAGATCTCATCCATCTTCACCTTCTCGGCCTCAACTATAGATAACTTTTTCTCCCATTCAGCTTTGTCCTCGTTATACTGCTGACGAGAATCCTTCAAAGATTGGGTTAAACCCAGCAGAGCATCCTCTACACCTGACGAGGAGCTGGAAGCTTTAATAGCTTCGTCTTTCTTCACGATGTTGTTAAAACAATTCACCAGCTAAACAAAGGAAAAAGTGACAGGTCAGTGCAAAAATACAAGTATTCAAAGACAGAAAGGAAATTCAGAGTGTGAGAAATTTACTGAAGCAAGGTGACGAGTAGCTAGGGATGTCAGCATATCCCTAGAAATCTTTTCATCAATTCCTTGGACCTCGGGTATGATTCAAGTTTTTACCGAGCTCATGGCAGATCTCGGAGGAATGATGGTTGGAACACCAACACCACCAGCTGGTAGAGAATAGATGGTTTCAGTCAGATTGGCAGTTTCAGCCACATTGACTGAGGACGATTTCCTCAATCTCCTTAAAGGAACTTCAGCAATTTCAACCATGGAAGAGCTCTTGGTCGGAGAGATAGCAGTCATCTCCACAGGAGCAACCTTCTTGCTCGGAGCCACTGAGGGCTTCTCGACAGCTTTGGAAGGTGCAACATCCACCTTCTTAGTCCCTTCTGGGACATCAACTTTTCTTTTCTTGGCTTCAGCAGCAGAAGTAGTGTCATCAAATAGAGCAGGGGGAGCTCTTTTCCTGCCCATTCTATGACTTAAAGGGATGTGAGAATCTGAAGAAGAATCCTCTGGAGTTGAAGCTGGCTCAACAGGACGAGCAGTATAAGAAGTCGTATAACTCCTATACTGCAGTAAATATGATGCAGACCTGATGTGCTCGTCTGCAACGTTCTTATGCAAACCCCAGATAAGTTTCAGATGCTTAATATTAACCTCTGATTCTTTTGGAGTTTTTCTTTTGCTATCAACTGCAATTAAATACATAATGAGATATCAGTCATACATTTTGTCAAACATGATAAAAGCACAATTTCAAGAATAAAATAAAATGAAAATAACCTATCCCATTGCCATATGGGGGGCATTTGGGACCTTCATACACTCTGTCTCCGACTAAAGGAGCATCTTGCCAATTTTTGAAAACTAACCCATGTTCAAAATAATCCCTGTTGGCATCAGGGAGGTTGACTACTAAAGCTCTATTCAAAAATCTAGTTTTTTAAATAATAAACGTTGTCTAAAACAGCCCATCTATAGCAATACATAATCTCAGGAATTCCTATGCGAGTTCCATGAGTTTGATTTAATTTATGCACCCCATTAACTATTCTCCATGTATTGGGGGCTACTTTTGTAGGAACAACATCGAAATGTTGGCATAATTCTAAGCATAAAGAGTTGGGTGGAAAAGAAAATCCACACTCAACAATAAAAAGGCTGGGGAGCCAATGTCCCTCAGCCAAACGAAAATAATCAAAGGGCTCAGGAAGATTTTCCAGAGTTACCCAAGACGGAATGGAATAATCAGAACGGAATTTTTCAATAGATTCAATAATATAAACCATGGTGAATAAAAGAAGAAGGAAAAAGATCTTACAGGAAGAAAGGAGGTCTGTTGACAACGAACGAAAACAAGGATGAACGCACAAGAGAAAGAAAGACTGGAGAATTCGAAAAGCAAGAAAATTGGAAGAAGTAGAGGACAGTATAATTATTTGGGAAGTTTAAATACTGTGCCTTGGGAAATGGCGAGAGAAATGATTACAAAAAGAAACTATCGAACTTCCGGCGGCTAAAAGGACAAAAAGGGCACAAAGATCGAAGCGCTTGTAAAAATTAAAAAAAAAGGCGGATTCTGTGAATTTGGAAATAAATTCAAATACGATGCTCCTAAAACCCAGGAAGATCATTCAATATTGCCATATACCGAGAAAAAATGTTCCATACTCCTCAAAGTTCGAAATATGAAACATTGGGGGCTTCTGTTGATACCAAAATTAATATGTTGATATGGACGAGTGATATGAAGACACGTGTCAATCTACTAGGCATAATAGCAACGAGGAAGTTCATTTCCCCAACCAACTCATGTTCTCTCTGAGCAACGAGGATACACCGAGGAGCTTCAGCACTCTGAGGTACTCTAGCGCTCCGAGGAACTAAGGCGGTCCGAGCTGCATCTCGACCGTAGCATAAACTGCCAGATAATCAACAGTTCAATTATTTATTGAATGTTTATCATCTTGATGCACACGCTGCATTAAATGTATTACCATTTCATATGTATATCATTTAATGTATCAACCCTTTCATGTACAGCCTAAGGGCTATAAATACCTTGTATCACCCTCATTCACGGGGACCGGAATTTCTTGATAGAACTTGTAATCGAGAATTCTCAAAACACTCAGCAATAACATAACAGTGGACGTAGGCCATTCTTATAAGGCTGAATCACTTTAAAAATCTTTGTCTCATTTTATTTATCTGTGATTGAATAATTAGAGCGATCTAATTTTTTACATCAACAGCCATATTCTTAAATCGGGAGTCCCGTGACTACGCGATCAGTTCTTACAAGTTACATTAGTCCCATGCGAGGTGTTCATGCCTCTACCGTGTCCGTATGGGGGATGGTTTGTGTTGTCACCCTCTAACGGCTTGTTTTTAAGCCAAATCTAGATATTTTCAACTTATCGTCATGTTCTAAAACCGAGAGACCCGTAACTACGCGGTTAGTTCCTACAAGTTACATTGGTGCCGTACGAGGTGTTCGTGTGTCTTACTGGTCCGTTTTGGGGATGGTTTTTGGTTTTCACCCTTTAACGGCTTGTTTTAAAGTCTAAGTGTTGAGTTTTGCAAATTAGCGTTATATTCTCAAACCGGGAGACCCGTGACTACACGGTCAGTTCCTACTAGTGTCATTGGTCCCGTACAAGGTGTTCGTACCTCTTACGGGTACGTCTGCAGGCTGGTTTAGGTTTTCACCCTTTAACGGCTTGTTTTTAAGTCTAAGCGTTGATTTTTACAAATTATCATCATATTCTCGAACCGGGAAACCCGTGACTACGCGGCGGGTTCCTATAAGTTACATCGGTCCCGTGTGAGGTGTTTGTGCCTCTTACGGGGACGTTTGGTCGATGGCTTAGGTTTTCACCCTTAAATGGCTTGTTTTTAAGTCCAAGTGTTGATTTTTACAAATTATCAACATATATTTAAATCGGGAGACCCGTGTCTACGCGATCGGTTCCTACAAGTGACATTGGTCTTGTGCGAAATATTCGTGTCTCTTACGGGGATGTTTGGGGGCTGGTTTGGGTTTTCACCCTTTAACGGCTTATTTTTAAGTCTAAGTGTTGATTTTTATAAATTATCATCCTATTCTTAAATCGGGAGTCCCGTGACTACGCGGTCAGTTCCTAGAAGTTACAATGGTCCCATGCGAGGTGTTCGTGCCTCATACGGCTCCGTTTGGGGGCTGGTTTGGGTTTTCACCCTATAACGGCTTATTTTTAAGCCTAATCTCAATATTTTCAATCTAAATATTTTTAAATTATCGTCATATTCTCAAATCGGGAGACCCGTGACTACGTGACCAGTTCCTAGAAGTTACGTTGGTCCCATGTGAGGTGTTCGTGCCTCTAACGGGTCCATTTGGGGGATGGTTTAGTTTTTCCCTCTTTAACGGCTTATTTTTAAATCTAAGTGTTGATTTTTGTAAATTATCGTCATATTCTCAAATGGGGAGACCAGTGACTACGTGGTTAGTTCCTATAAGTTACATTGGTCCTGTGTGAGGTGTTCGTGCCTCTTACGGGGACGTTTGGGGGATGGTTTGGGTTTTCAGGCGTTAACGACTTGTTTTTAAGCTTAATCTAGATAGTTTGAAATTATTGTCATATTCTCAAATCGGGAGAACCATGACTACGCGGACAGTTCCTACAAGTTACATTGGTCTTGTGCGAGGTGTTCGTGCCTCTCACGGGGACATATGGGGGTTGGTTTGCGTTTTCACCCTTTAACGGCTTATTTTTAAGTCTAAGTGTTGATTTTTGCAAATTATCATCATATTCTCAAATCGGGAGACCCGTGACTATGTGGTCAGTTCCTACAAGTTACATTGGTCCTATGCGAGGTGTCCGTGTCTCTTACGGGCACGTTTGGGGCCTGGTTTGGGTTTTCACCCGTTAACGGCTTATTTTTAAGTCTAAGTATTGATTTTTACAAATTATCACCATATTCTTAAATCGAAAGTCCCTTTGACTACGCGATCAGTTTCTACAAGTTAAATTGGTCCCGTGCAAGGTGTTTGTGCCTTTTGGGTTGTCACCTTTTAACGACTTATTTTTAAGCCTAATCTAGATATTTTTAAATTAGCGTCATATCCTCAAACTGGGAGACCCGTGATATGCGACCAGTTCTTATAAGTTACATTGGTCCCGTGTGAGGTGTTTGTGCCTCTTATGGGTCCGTTTGGGGGATGGTTAAGGTTTTCCCCCTTTAATGGCTTGTTTTTAAGTCTAAGTGTTGATTTTTGAAAATTATCATCATATTATCAAATCGGGAGATCCGTGACTACACGGTCAGTTCCTATAAGTTACATTGGTCCTGTGCGAGGTGTTCGTGCCTCTTACGGGGACGTTTAGGGGATGGTTTGGGTTGTCACCTTTTAACGACTTTTTTTTAAGTTCAATCTATATAGTTTTAAATTATCATCGTATTCTCAAACTGGGAGAACCGTGACTACGCGGTCAGTTTTTACAAGTTACATTGGTCCTGTGCGAGATGTTCATGCCTTTTACGGGGACGTTTAGGGGATGGTTTGGGTTTTCACCCTTTAATGACATATTTTTAAGTCTAAGTATTGATTTTTGTAAATTATCGATATATTCTCAGACGGGGAGGATCGTGACCACGCAGTCAGTTCCTACAAGTTACATTGGTCCTGTGCGAGGTGTCCGTGTCTCTTACGGGGACGTTTGGGGGCTAGTTTGGGTTTTCACGCTATAATGGCTTGCGTTTAAGTCTAAGTGTTGATTTTTACAAATAATCATCATATTCTTAAATTGGGTGCCCCGTGAATACGCGGTCAGTTCCTAAAAGTTACATTGGTCCCGTGTGAGGTGTTCGTGCCTCTTACGGGTCCGTTTGGGGGCTGGTTTGGGTTTTCACCCTTTAACTGCTTTTTTTCAAGATTAATTTTGATATTTTTAATCTAGATATTTTCAAATTATCGTCATATTCTCAAACCGGGAGACCCGTGACTACGCGGCCAATTCCTACAAGTTACACTGGTCCCGTGCGAAGTGTTCGTGCCTCGTACTTGTCCGTTTGGAGGATGGTTAAAAAATTTCCCCTTTATTGACTTGTTTTTAAGACTAAGTGTTGATTTTTTACAATTATCGTCATATTCTCAAATCGGGAGATCTGTGACTACGCAGTTAGTTCTAATAAGTTACATTGGTCCGGTGCGAGGTGTTCGTGCCTCTTACGGGGACGTTTGGGGGATGGTTTGGGTTTTCACCCTTTAACGACTTGTTTTTCTACCTAATCTAGGTAGTTTCAAATTATCATCATATTCTCAATGCGGGAGTAACTTGAGTACACGGTCAGTTCCTATAAGTTACATTGGTTCCGTACGAGGTGTTCGTGCCTTTTACAGGTCCGTTTGGGGGATGGTTTAGGTTTTTCTCCTTTAACGACTTGTTTTTAAGTTTAAGTATTTATTTTTTCAAATCATCATCATATTCTCAAACCGAGAGCTCCGTGACTGCGCAGTCAGTTCCTATAAGTTACATTGGTCCTGTGCGAGGTGTACGTGCCTTTTACAGGGACGTTTGGGGGCTGGTTTGGGTTTTTACCCTTTAACTGCTTGTTTTTAAGCCCAATCTATATATTTTTAACTTATCATCATATTCTCAAATCGGGAAAACCGTGACTATACGGTCAGTTCCTATAAGTTACATTGGCCACGTGCGAGGTGTCCGTGCCTCATATGGGGTCGTTCGGGGGCTAGTTTGGGTTTTCACCCTTTAACGGCTTGTTTTTAAGTCTAAGTGTTGATTTTTTTAAATTATCATCATATTCTCAAATCGGGAGACCCGTGACTACGCTGTCAGTTCCTACAAGTTACATTGGTCTTGTGCGAGGTGTCCGTGTCTCTAACGGGGACGTTTGGGGGTTGGTTTGGGTTGTCACCCTTTAATGTCTCATATTTAAGCCTAATCTAAATATTCTCAAATTATTGTCATCTTCGCAAATCGGAAGACCTGTGACCACACGGTCAGTTCCTACAAGTAACATTGGTCCCGTGCGAGGTGTTCGTGCCTCTTACGGGTCCGTTTGGCAGATGGTTTAGGATTTCACCCATTAACGGCTTGTTTTTAAGTCTAAGTGTTGATTTTATCTAGTTATAGTCATATTCTCAAACCGAAAGACCCGTGACTACGCGGTCAGTTCCTACATGTTACATTGGTCCTGTGCGAGGTGTCCGTTCCTCTTATGGGGACGTTTGGGGGCTGGTTTAGGTTTTCACCCTTCGACGGGTTTTTTTAAGTCTAAGCGTTGATTTTTGTAAAATATCATCATATTCTCAAACCGGAAGACCCATGATCCTACGCGATGATCTCCTACGAGTTACATTGGTCCCGTGCGAGGTGTTCGTGCCTCTTACGGGGACGTTTGGGGGCTAGTTTGGGTTTTCACCTTTTAACGCCTTATTTTTAAGCATAATCTAGATATTTTCGAATTATGGTCATATTCTAAAAGCGTGATACCCGTGACTACGCGGTCAGTTCCTACAAGTTACATTGGCCCCATGCGAGGTGTTCGTGCCTCTTACGGGTCCGTTAGGGGGATGGTTTAGGTTTTTCCACTTTAACGGTTTGTTTTTAAGTTTAAGTGTTGATTTTTGCAAAATTATCGTCATATTCTCAAATTGGAAGACCCGTGACTACGCGGTCTGTTCTTACAAGTTACATTGGTCCTGTGCGAGGTGTTCGTGCATCTTACACGGACATTTAGGGGATGGTTTAGGTTTTCATCCCTTAACGGCTTGTTTTTAAGTTTAATTGTTGATTTTTTTAAATTATCATCATATTCTCAAATAGGGAGACCCGTGACTACGTGGCCAGTTCCTACAAGTTACATTGGTCCTGTGAGAGGTGTTCGTGCCTCTTAGAGGGACGTTTGGGGGTTGGTTAGGGTTTTTACCCTTTAACGAATAGTTTTTTAGCCTAATCTAGATAGTTTTATATTATCATCATATTCTCAGATCGGGAGAACCATGACTATGCGGTTAGTTCCTACAAGTTACATTGGTCCTGTGTGAGGAGTCCTTGCCTCTTACGGGGACGTTTGGGGGTTGGTTTGGGTTTTCACCCTTTAACGGCTTGTTTTTAAGTCTAAGTGTTGATTTTCACAAATTATCATCATATTCTCAAACCGAGAGACCCGTGATTTCGCGATCAGTTCCTATAAGTTAATTAGTCCTGTGCAAGGTGTCCGTGTCTCTAACGGGGACGTTTGGGGGCTGGTTTGGGTTTTCACCCTTTAACGGCTTGTTTTTAAGTAAGTGTTGATTTTTACAAATTATCGTCATATTCTTTAATCGGGAGTCCCGTGACTACGCCGTCTGTTCCTACAAGTTACATTGGTCCCGTGCGAGGTGGTTGTTCCTCTTACGGGTCCGTTTGGGGGATGGTTTGGGTTGTCAGCCGTTAATGGCTTGTTTTTAAGCCTAATTTAAATATTTTCAAATTATCATCATCTTCTAAGGCTGGGAGACTCGTCACTACGCGATCAGTTCCTACAAGTTACATTAGTCCCATATGAGGTGTTCGTGCCTCTTACGGGTCCGTTTGGTAGATGGTTTAGGTTTTTACCCTTTAACGGCTTGTTTTAAGTCTAAGTGTTGATTTTTGCAAGTTATAGTCATATTCTTAAACCAGGAGACCCGTGACTACGCAGTCAGTTATTACAAGTTAATTGGTCCTGTACGAGGTGTTAGTGCATCTTACATGGACATTTGGGGGGTGGTTTAGGTTTTCACCCCTTAACGGCGTGTTTTTAAGTTTAATTGTTGATTTTTTTAAATTATCGCCATATTCTCAAATAGGGAGACCCGTGACTACGTGGTCAGTTCCAACAAGTTACATTGGTCCTGTACGAGGTGTTCGTGCCTCTTAGAGGGACATTTGGGGGCTGGTTTAGGTTTTTACCCTTTAAAGACTAGTGTTTTAGCCTAATCCAGATAGTTTTAAATTATCGTCATATTCTCAAACCGGGAGAACCGTGACTATGCGGTTAGTTCCTACAAGTTACATTGGTCCTGTGCGAGGAGTCCGTGCCTCTTACGGGGACGTTTGGGGGTTGGTTTGGATTTTCACCCTTTAACGGCTTATTTTTAAGTCTAAGTGTTAATTTTCGCAAATTATTGTCATATTCTCAAACCGGGAGACCCGTGACTTCGCGATCAGTTCCTACAAGTTAATTGGTCATATGTGAGGTGTCCGTGTCTCTAACGGGGACGTTTGGGGGCTGGTTTGGGTTTTCACTCTTTAACGGCTTGTTTTTAAGTAAGTGTTGATTTTTACAAATTATCGTCATGTTCTTTAATCGGGAGTCCCGTGACTACGCCGTCAGTTCCTACAAGTTACATTGGTCCCGTGCGAGGTGTTCGTTCCTCTTACGGGTCCGTTTGGAGGATGGTTTGGGTTGTCACCCTTTAACGACTTGTTTTTAAGCCTAATTTAAATATTTTCAACTTATCATCATCTTCTCAAGCTGGGAGACTCGTGACTACGCGGTCAGTTCCTACAAGTTACATTAGTCCCATGTGAGGTGTTCGTGCCTCTTACGGGTCTGTTTGATAGATGTTTAGGTTTTTACCCTTTAACGGCTTGTTTTAAGTCTAAGTGTTGATTTTTGCAAGTTATAGTCATATTCTCAAACCAGGACACCCGTGACTACGCAGTCAGTTCTTACAACTTACATTGGTCCTTTGCGAGGTGTCCATGCCTCTTACGAGGACGTTTAGGGACTGGTTTAGGTTTTCACCCTTTAACGGCTTATTTTTAAGTCTAAGGGTTGATTTTTGTCAGTTCTTACAAGTTACATTGGTCCTATACGAGGTGTTCGTGCATCTTACATGGACATTTGGGGGATGGTTTAGGGTTTCACCCCTTAACGGCTTGTTTTTAAGTTTAATTGTTGATTTTTTTAAATTATCGTCATATTCTCAAATAGGGAGACCCGTGACTACGTGGTCAGTTCTAACAAGTTACATTGGTCCTGTACGAGGTGTTCGTGCCTCTTAGAGGGATATTTTGGGGGCTGGTTTGTGTTTTTACCCTTTAAAGACTAGTTTTTTAGCCTAATCCAGATAGTTTTAAATTATCGTCATATTCTCAAACCGGGAGAACCGTGACTATGCGATTAGTTCCTACAAGTTACATTGGTTCTGTGCGAGGAGTCCGTGCCTCTTATAGGGACGTTTGGGGGTTGGTTTGGGTTTTCGCCCTTTAACGGCTTGTTTTTAAGTCTAAGTGTTGATTTTCACAAATTATCATCATATTCTCAAACCGAGAGACCCGTGACTTTGCGATCAGTTCCTATAAGTTAATTGGTCCTGTGCAAGGTGTCTGTGTCTCTAACGGGGACGTTTGGGGGCTGGTTTGGGTTTTCACCCTTTAACGGCTTATTTTTAAGTAAGTGTTGATTTTTACAAATTATCGTCATATTCTTTAATCGGGAGTCCCGTGACTACGCCGTCAGTTCCTACAAGTTACATTGGTCCCGTGCGAGGTGTTCGTTCCTCTTACAGGTCCGTTTGGAGGATGGTTTGGGTTGTCACCCTTTAATGGCTTATTTTTAAGCCTAATTTAAATATTTTCAACTTATCATCATCTTCTCAAGCTGGGAGACTCGTGACTACGCGGTCAGTTCCTACAAGTTACATTAGTCCCATGTGAGGTGTTCGTGCCTCTTACGGGTCCGTTTGGTAGATGGTTTAGGTTCTTACCCTTTAACGGCTTGTTTTAAGTCTAAGTGTTGATTTTTGCAAGTTATAGTCATATTCTCAAATCAGGAGACCCGTGACTACGCGGTCAGTTCTTACAAGTTACATAGGTCCTGTGCGAGGTGTCCATGCCTCTTACGGGGACGTTTAGGGACTGGTTTAGGTTTTCACCCTTTAACGACTTATTTTTAACTCTAAGCGTTGATTTTTATAAATTATCATCATATTCTCAAACCGAGAGACCCATGACTACGTGGTGAGTTCTTACAAGTTACATCAGTCCCGTGTAAGGTATCCATGCCTCTTACTGGGACGTTTGGGGGCTCGTTTTAGTTTTCACCCATTAACGACTTGTTCTTATGTCTAAGTATTGATTTTTGCAAATTATCGTCATATTCTCAAACTGGGAGACCCGTGACCCCCCGATCAGTTACTACAAGTTACATTGGTCCTCTGCGATTTGTCTGTGTCTCTTACGGGGACGTTTAGGGGCTGTTTTGAGTTTTCACCATTTAACGGCTTGTTTTTATGCCTAAGAGTTGATTTTTATAAATTATTATCATATTCTTAAATCGGGTGTCCTGTGACTACGCGATCAGTTCTTAAAAGTTACATTGGTCTTGTGCGAGGTATTCGTGACTCTTACGGGTTCGTTTGGGGGGTGGTTTGGGTTGTCACCCTTTAACGGCTTGTTTTTAAGCCTAATCTAGATATTTTCAAATTATCGTCATATTCTCAAATCGGAAGACCCCTTACTACGCTGTGAATTCCTACAAGTTACATTGGTCCCGTGCGAGGTGTTTGTGCCTCTTACTGGTTCGTTTGGGCGATGGTTAAGGTTTTCCCCTTTAACGACTTATTTTTAAGTCTAAGTGTTGATTTTTGCAAAATAATCATAATATTCTCAAACCGGGAGATCCTTGACTATGCGGTTAGTTCGTATAAGTTACATTGGTCCTGTGCGAGGTGTTCATGCCTCTTACGGGGACGTTTGGGGGCTTGTTTGGGTTTTCACCTTTTAACGACTTGTTTTTAAACTTAATCTAGATAGTTTTAAATTATCGTCATATTCTCCAATCGGGAGAACCGTGACTACGCGGTCAGTTCCTACAAGTTACATTGGTCCTCTGCGAGGTGTTCGTTCCTCTTACGGGGACGTTTGGGGGTTGGTTTGGGTTTCACCCTTTAACGACTTATTTTTAAGTCTAAGTATTGATTTTTACATATTATCAACATATTCTCAAACCGGGGGATCGTGACCACGCGGTCAGTTCCTACAAGTTACATTGGTCCTGTGCGAGGTGTCCGTGTCTCTTACGGGGACGTTTGGGGGCTGGTCTGGGTTTTCACCCTTTAACGGCTTGTTTTTAAGTCTATGTGTTAATTTTTACAAATAATCTTTATATTCTTAAATCGGGAGTCCCGTGAATACGCGATCTGTTCCTAAAAGTTACATTGGTCCCATGCAAGGTGTTCGTGCCTCTAATGGGTCCGTTTGGGGACTGGTTGGGGTTTTCACCCTTTAACGACTTTTTTTCAAGCCTAATTTTGATATTTTTAATCTAGATATTTGCAAATTATCATCATATTCTCAAACAGAGAGACCCGTGACTACGCGATCGGTTCCTACAAGTTACACTTGTCCCGTGCGAGGTGTTCGTGCCTCTTACGGGTCCGTTTGGGGGATGGTTTAGGTTTTCCCCCTTTAATGACTTATTTTTAAGACTAAGTGTTGATTTTTGCAAATTATCGTCATATTCTCAAACTGGGAGATCCGTGACTACACATTCAGTTCCAACAAGTTACATTGGTCCTGTGCGAGGTGTTCGGGCCTCTTAGAGGGACATTTGGGGGCTAGTTTGGGTTTTTACCCTTTAACGACTAGTTTTTTAGCCTAATCTAGATAGTAATAAATTATCGTCATATTCTCAGACCGGGAGACCCGTGACTACGCGGTCAGTTACTACAAGTTACATTGGTCCGGTGTGAGGTGTCCGCGCCTCTTACGGGGACGTTTGGGGGCTGGTTTGGGTTTTCACCCTTTAACGACTTGTTTTTAAGTCTAAGTGTTGATTTTTATAAATTATCACCATATTCTTAAATCGGGAGTCCCGTGACTACGCGATCAGTTCCTACAAGTTACATTGGTCCCATGTGAGGTGTTCATGCCTCTAACGTGTCCGTTTGGGGGATGGTTTGGGTTGTCACCCTCTAACGGCTTGTTTTTAAGCCAAATCTAGATATTTTCAAATTATCGGAATGTTCTAAAACCGAGAGACCCGTAACTATGCGGTTAGTTCCTACAAGTTACATTGGTGCCGTACGAGGTGTTCGTGTGTCTCACTGGTCCGTTTTGGGGATGTTTTTTGGTTTTCACCCTTTAACGACTTGTTTTTAAGTCTAAGTGTTGAGTTTTGCAAATTAGCGTCATATTCTCAAATCGGGAGACCCGTGACTACACGGTCAGTTCCTACTAGTGTCATTGGTCCTGTACAAGGTGTTCCTGCCTCTTACGGGTACATTTGGGGGTTGGTTTAGGTTCCTACAAGCGTTGATTTTTGCAAATTATCATCATATTCTCGAACCGAGAAACCCGTGACTACGTGGTGGGTTCCTATAAGTTACATTGGTCCCGTGTGAGGTGTTCGTGCCTCTTACGGGGACGTTTGGTCGATGGCATAGGTTTTCACCCTTAAATGGCTTGTTTTTAAGTCCAAGTGTTGATTTTTACAAATTATCGTCATATATTTAAACCGGGAGACCCGTGACTACGCGGTCGGTTCCTACAAGTGACATTGGTCTTATGCGAAATGTCAGTGTCTCTTACGGGGACGTTTGGGGGCTGGTTTGGGTTTTCACCCTTTAACGGCTTGTTTTTAAGTCTAAGTGTTGATTTTTATAAATTATCATCATATTCTTAAATCGGGAGTCCCGTGACTACGCGATCAGTTCCTAGAAGTTACAATGGTCCCATGCGAGGTGTCCGTGCCTCATACGACTCCGTTTGGGGGCTGGTTTGGGTTTTCACCCTTTAACGGCTTATTTTTAAGCCTAATCTATATATTTTCAATCTTGATATTTTTAAATTATCGTCATATTTTCACATCGGGAGACCCGTGACTACGTGTCCAGTTCCTAGAAGTTACGTTGGTCCCGTATGAGGTGTTCCTGCCTCTAACGGGTCCGTTTGGGGGATGGTTTAGTTTTTCCCTCTTTAATGGCTTGTTTTTAAGTCTAAGTGTTGATTTTTGCAAATTATCGTCATATTCTCAAATTGGGAGACCAATGACTACGTGGTTAGTTCCTATAAGTTACATTGGTCCTGTGCGAGGTGTTCGTACCTCTTACGGGGACGTTTGGGGGATGGTTTTGGTTTTCAGGCTTTAACGACTTGTTTTTAAGCCTAATCTAGATAGTTTGAAATTATTGTCATATTCTCAAATCGGGAGAACCATGACTACGCGGACAGTTTCTACAAGTTACATTGGTCTTGTGCGAGGTGTTCGTGCCTCTCACGGGAACGTTTGGGGCCTGGTTTGCATTTTCACCCTTTAACAGCTTATTTTTAAGTCTATGTGTTGATTTTTGCAAATTATCATCATATTCTCAAATCGGGAGACCCGTGACTATGTGGTCAGTTCCTACAAGTTACATTGGTCCTATGCGAGGTGTCTGTGTCTCTTATGGGCACGTTTGGGGCCTGGTTTGGGTTTTCACTCGTTAACGGCTTATTTTTAAGTCTAAGTATTGATTTTTACAAATTATCGCCATATTCTTAAATCGAAAGTCTTGTGACTACGCGATCAGTTTCCACAAGTTACATTGGTCCCGTGCAAGGTGTTGGTGCCTTTTGGGTTGTCACCTTTTAACGGCTTCTTTTTAAGCCTAATCTAGATATTTTCAAATTATCGTCATATCCTCAAACTGGGAGACCCGTTACTATGCTGTCAATTCCTACAAGTAACATTGGTCCCGTGCGAGATGTTTGTGCCTCTTACGGGTTCGTTTGGGCGATGGTTAAGGTTTTCCCCTTTAACGGCTTATTTTTAAGTCTAAGTGTTGATTTTTGTAAATTATCGTAATATTTTCAAACCGGGAGATCCTTGACTATGCGGTCAGTTCGCATAAGTTACATTGGTCTTGTGCGAGGTGTTCATGCCTCTTACGTGGAAGTTTGGGCGCTAGTTTGGGTTTTCACCTTTTAACGACTTGTCTTTAAGTTTAATCTAGATAGTTTTAAATTATCATCGTATTCTCAAACTGGGAGAAGCGTGACTACGCGGTCGGTTTCTACAAGTTACATTGGTCTTGTGCGAGGTATCCGTGCCTCTTACGGGGACGTTTAGGGGATGGTTTGGGTTTTCACACTTTAACGACTTGTTTTTAAGTCTAAGTATTGATTTTTGCAAATTATCGACATATTCTCAAACCGGGAGGATCATGACCACGCAGTCAGTTCCTACAAGTTACATTGGTCCTGTGCGAGGTGTCCGTGTCTTTTACGGGGACGTTTGGGGGCTGATTCGGGTTTTCACGCTTAATGGCTTGCTTTTAAGTCTAAGTGTTAATTTTTACAAATAATCATCATATTCTTAAATCGGGAGTCCCGTGAATACGCGATCAGTTCCTAAAAGTTACATTGGTCCCGTGTGAGGTGTTCGTGCCTCTTACGGGTCCGTTTGGGGGCTGGTTTGGATTTTCACCCTTAAACTGCTTTTTTTCAAGCTTAATTTTGATATTTTTAATCTAGATATTTTCAAATTATCGTCATATTCTCAAACCGGGAGACCCGTGACTACGCGGCCAGTTCCTACAAGTTACACTGGTCCCGTGCGAGGTGTTCGTGCCTCGTACGGGTCCGTTTGGAGGATGGTTTAAATTTTCCCCCTTTGATGACTTGTTTTTAAGACTAAGTGTTGATTTTTAAAAATTATCGTCATATTCTCAAACCGGAAGATCTGTGACTACGCAGTCAGTTCTAATAAGTTACAGTGGTCCTGTGCGAGGTGTTCCTGCTTCTTACGGGGACGTTTGGGGGCTGGTTTGGGTTTTCACCCTTTAACGACTTGTTTTTCTGCCTAATCTAGGTAGTTTTAAATTATCATCATTTTCTCAAATCGGGAGAACCGTGACTATGCGGTCAGTTACTACAAGTTACATTGGTCCTGTGCGAGGTGTCCGTGCCTCTTACGGGGACTTTTGGGGGCTGGTTTGAGTTTTCACCCTTTAACGGCTTATTTTTAAGTCCAAGTGTTGATTTTTGCAAATTATCATCATATTCTCAAACTGAGATACCCGTGACAACGCGATCAGTTCCTATAAGTTACATTAGTCCAGTGTGAGGTGTCCGTGTCTCTTACGACGACGTTTGGGGGCTGGTTTGGTTTTTCAACCTTTAACGACTTGTTTTTAAGTCTAAGTGTTGATTTTTATAAATTATCACCATATTCTTAAATTAGGAGTCTTGTGACCACGCGATCAGTTCCTACAAGTTACATTAGTCTCGTCCGAGGTGTTCGTGCCTCTTACGTGTCCGTTTGGGTGCTGGTTTGTGTTGTCACCCTCTAACGACTTATTTTTTAGCCTAATCTAGATATTTTCAAATTATCATCATATTCTAAAACCGAGAGACCCGTAATTATGCTGTCAGTTCCTACAAGTTATATTGGTCCCGTATTAGGTGTTCGTGCATTTTACTGGTCCATTTTGGGGATGGTTTAGGTTTTCACCCTTTAACTGCTTGTTTTTAAGTCTAAGTGTTGAGTTTTGAAAATTATTGTCATATTCTCAAATTGGGAGACCCGTGACTACGCGGTCAGTTCCTACGTGTGACATTGGTCCTTTACGAGCTGCTTGTGCCTCTTACGGGTACGTTTGCGGGCTGGTTTAGGTTTTCACCATTTTACGGCTTGTTTTTAAGTCAATTCATTGATTTTTGCAAATTATCATCATATTCTCAAATCAGGAGACCCATGAGTACGAGGTGGGTTCCTATAGTTACATTGGTCCCGTGTGAGGTGTTCGTACCTCTTAAAGGGACGTTTGGTCGATGGCTTAGGTTTTCACCCTTAAATGGCTTCTTTTTAAGTCCAAGTGTTGATTTTTACAAATTATCGTCATATATTTAAACCGGGAGGCCCATGACTACGCGGTCGGTTCCTACAAGTGACATTGGTCTTGTGCAAAATGTCCGTGTCTCTTACGGGGACGTTTGGAGGCTGGTTTGGGTTTTCACCCCTTAACGGCTTGTTTTTAAGTCTAAGTGTTGATTTTTATAAATTATCGTCATATTCTTAAATCGAGAGTCCCGTGACTACGCGGTCAGTTCCTAGAAGTTACAATTGTCCCATGCGAGGTGTTCGTGCCTCATACGGGTCCGTTTGGGGACTGGTTTGGTTTTTCACCCTTTAACGGTTTAGTTTTAAGCCTAATCTCGATATTTTCAATCTAGATATTTTTAAATTATCATTATATTCTCAAATTGGGAGACCTGTGACTACGTGTCCAGTGCTTAAAAGTTACGTTGGTCCCATGTGAGGTGTTCGTGCCTCTAACGGGTCCGTTTGGGGATGGTTTAGTTTTTCCCTCTTTAACGCCTTGCTCTTAAGTCTAAGTGTTTATTTTTGCAAATTATCACCATATTCTCAAACTGGGAGACCATTGACTACGTGGTTAGTTCGTATAAGTTACATTTGTCCTTTGCGAGGTGTTCGTGCCTCTTACGAGGACGTTTGGGGGATGGTTTGGGTCTTCAGGCTTTAAAGACTTGTTTTTAAGCCTAATCTAGATAGTTTGGAATTATTATCATATTCTCAAATCGGGAGAACCATGACTACGCGAACAGTTCCTACAAGTTACATTGGTCCTGTGCGAGGTGTTCGTGCCTCTCACGGGGACGTTTGGGGGTTAGTTAGCATTTTCACCCTTTAATGGCTTATTTTTAAGTCTAAGTGTTGATTTTTGCAAATTATCATCATATTCTCAAACCGGGAGACCCATGACTACGTGGTCAGTTCCTACAAGTTACATTGGTCCTATGCGAGGTGTCCGTGTCTCTTACGGGCACGTTTGGGGCCTGGTTTGATTTTTCACCCTTTAACGGCTTATTTTTAAGTCTAAGTGTTAATTTTTACAAATTATCGCCATATTCTTAAGTCGAAAGTCCCGTGACTACGCGATCAGTTTCTACAAGTTACATTGGTCCCGTGCAAGGTGTTTGTGCCTCTTATGGGTCCATTTAGGTGATGGTTTAGGTTGTCACCTTTTAATGACTTGTTTCTAAGCCAAATCTAGATATTTTCAAATTATCATCATATCCTCAAACTGGGAGACCCGTGACTACGCGGCCAATTCCTATAAGTTACATTGGTCCCGTGCGAGGTGTTTGTGCCTCTTACGGGTCCGTTTGGGGGATGGTTAAGGTTTCCCCCCTTTAATGGCTTATTTTTAAGTCTAAGTGTTGATTTTTGCAAATTATCATCATATTATCAAATCGGGAGATCCGTGACTACACGGTCAGTTCCTACAAGTTACATTGGTCATGTGCGAGGTGTTCGTGCCTCTTACGGGGACGTTTGGGGGCTAGTTTGGGTTTTCACCTTTTAACGGCTTATTTTTAAGCCTAATCTAGATATTTTTAAATTATCATCATATTCTCCAATCGGGAGAACCGTGACTACGCGGTCAGTTATTACAAGTTACATTGGTCCTATGTGAGGAGTCCGTGCCTCTTACAGGAACGTTTGGGGGATGGTTTGGGTTTTCACCCTTTAACGACTTATTTTTAAGTCTAAGTATTGAATTTTTGCAAATTATCGACATATTCTCAAACTGGGAGGACCGTGATCACGCGGTCAGTTCCTATAAGTTACATTGGTCCTGTGCGAGGTGTTCGTGTCTCTTACGGGGACGTTTGGGGGATGGTTTGGGTTTTCATGCTTTAATGGCTTGTTTTTAAGTCTAAGTGTTGATTTTTACAAATAATCGTCATATTCTTAAATCGGGAGTCCCGTGAATACGCGATCAGTTCCTAAAAGTTACATTGGTCCCGTGTGAGGTGTTCGTGCCTCTTACTGGTCCGTTTGGGCGCTGATTTGGGTTTTCACCCTTTAACTGCTTTTTTTCAAGCTTAATTTTGATATTTTTAATCTATATATTTTCAAATTATCGTCATATTCTCAAATCGGGAGACCCGTGACTACGCAGCTAGTTCCTACAAGTTACACTGGTCCCGTGCGAGGTGTTCGTTCCTCGTACGGGTCCGTTTGGAGGATGGTTTAAATTTTCTCCCTTTATTGACTTGTTTTTAAGACTAAGTGTTGATTTTTGAAAATTATCGTCATATTCTCAAACCGGCAGATCTTTGACTACGCAGTCAGTTCTAATAAGTTACGTTGGTCCTGTGCGAGGTGTCTGTGCCTCTTACGGGGAGGTTTGGGTGCTGGTTTGGGTTTTCACCCTTTAACGGCTTATTTTTCTGCCTAATCTAGGTAGATTAAAATTATCATCATTTTCTCAAATCGGGAGAACCGTGACTATGCGGTCAATTACTACAAGTTACATTGGGATTGTGCAAGGTGTCCTTGCCTCTTACGGGGACTTTTGGGGGCTGGTTTGGGTTTTCACCCTTTAACGGCTTATTTTTAAGTCTAAGTGTTTACTTTTGCAAATTATCATCATATTCTCAAATTGAGATACCCGTGACAACGCGGTCGGTTCCTATAAGTTACATTAGTCCTGTGTGAGGTATCCGCGTCTCTTACGACGACGTTTGGGGGCTGGTTTGGTTTTTCAACCTTTAACGACTTTTTTTTAAGTCTAAGTGTTGATTTTTACAAATTATAACCATATTCTTAAATTGGGAGTCCTGTGACCACGCGATCAGTTCCTACAAGTTATTTTAGTCTCGTCCGAGGTGTTCGTGCCTCTTACGTATCCGTTTGGGTGCTGGTTTGTGTTGTCACCCTCTAACGGCTTATTTTTTAACCTAATCTAGATATTTTCAAATTATCGTCATATTCTAAAACCGAGAGACCCGTAACTATGCGGTCAGTTACTACAAGTTATATTGGTCCCGTATGAGGTGGTCATGCGTCTTACTGGTCCGTTTTGGGGATGGTTTAGGTTTTCACCCTTTAACGGCTTGTTTTCAAGTCTAAGTGTTGAGTTTTACAAATTATTTTCATATTCTCAAATCGGGAGACTGGTGACTACGCGATCAGTTCCTACTAGTGACATTGGTCCTGTACGAGCTATTTGTGCCTCTTACGGGTACGTTTGGGGGTTGGTTTAGGTTTTCACCATTTTACAGCTTGTTTTTAAGTCTATGCGTTGATTTTTGTAAATTATCATCATATTCTCAAACCGGGAGACCCATGACTACGCGGTAGGTTCCTATAAGTTACATTGGTCCCGTGTGAGGTGTTCGTGCCTCTTACGGGGACATTTGGTCGATGGCTTAGGTTTTCACCCTTAAATGGCTTGTTTTTAAGTCCAAGTGTTGATTTTAACAAATTATCGTCATATATTTAAATCGGGAGACCCGTGACTACGCGATCGGTTCCTACAAGTGACATTGGTCTTGTGCTAAATGTCCGTGTCACTTACGGGGACGTTTGGGGGCTGGTTTGGATTTTCACCCCTTAACAGCTTATTTTTAAGTCTAAGTGTTGATTTTTATAAATTATCATCATATTCTTAAATCGGGAGTCCCGTGATTACGCGGTCAGTTCCTAGAAGTTACAATGGTCCCATGCGAGGTGTTCGTGCCTCATACGGGTCCGTTTGGGGGCTGGTTTGGGTTTTCACCCTTTAACGGCTTATTTTTAAGCCAAATCTCGATATTTTCACTCTAGATATTTTTAAATTATCATCATATTTTCAAATTGGGAGACCCGTGACTACGTGTTCAGTTCCTAGAAGTTACGTTGGTCCCGTGCGAGGTGTTCGTGCCTCTTAAGAGTCTGTTTGGGGGATGGTTTAGTTTTTCCCCCTTTAACAGCTTTTTTTTAAGTCTAAGTGTTAATTTTTTCAAATTATCATCATATTCTCAAACCGGGAGACCAATGACTACATGGTTAGTTCCTATAAGTTACATTGGTCCTGTGTGAGGTGTTCGTGCCTCTTACGGGGACGTTTGGGGGATAGTTTGGGTTTTCAGCCTTTCACGACTTGTTTTTAAGCCTAATCTAGATAGTTTTAAATTATCGTCATATTCTCAAGCCGGGAGAACCATGACTACGTGGTCAGTTCCTACAAGTTACATTGGTCCTGTGCGAGGTGTCCGTGCCTCTCACGGGGATGTTTGGGGCTGGTTTGCATTTTCACCCTTTAATGGCTTATTTTTAAGTCTAATTGTTGATTTTTTCAAATTATCATCATATTCTCAAATCGGGAGACCCGTGACTACGCGGTTAGTTCCTACAAGTTACATTGGTCCTATTCGAGGTGTCCGTGTCCCTTACAGGCACGTTTGGGGCCTGGTTTGGGTTTTCACCCGTTAACGGCTTGTTTTTAAGTCTAAGTGTTGATTGGTACAAATTATCGTCACGTTTGGGGCCTGGTTTGGGTTTTCACCCATTAACGACTTGTTTTTAAGTCTAAGTGTTGATTGGTACAAATTATCATCATATTCTTAAATCGGAAGTCTCGTGACTACGCGATCAGTTTCTACAAGTTACACTAGTTCCGTGAAAGGTGTTCGTGCCTCTTACGGGTTCGTTTGGGTGATGGTTTGGGTTGTCACCTTTTAACGGCTTGTTTTGAAGCCTAATCTACATATTTTAAAATTATCATCATATTCTCAAACCGGGAGACCCGTGACTATGCGATCAATTCCTACAAGTTACATTGGTGCCGTGCGAGGTGTTCGTGCTTCTTAAGGTTCCTTTTTGGGGATGGTTTAGGTTTTCACCCTTTAACAGCTTGTTTTTAAGTCGAGGTGTTGATTTTTGCAAATTATCTCCATATTCTTAAACCGGGAGACCCGTGACTACACGGTGAGTTCTTACTAGTTACATTGGTCCTGTGCGAGGTGTTCGTGCGTCTAACAAGGACGTTTGGGGGTTGGTTTTAGTGTTTCACCCTTTAACGGCTTATTTTTAAGTCTAAGCGTTGATTTTTGAAAATTATCATCATATTCTCAAACCGGGAGACCCGTGACTACGTGGTGAGTTCCTACAAGATACATTGGTCCCGTGTGAGGTGTCCGTGCCTCTTACAGGGACGTTTGGGGGATAGCTTAGGCTTTCACCCTTTAACGGCTTGTTTTTAAGTCTAAGTATTGATTTTTGCAAATTATCGTCATATTTACAAACCAGGAGACCCGTGACTATGCGGTCAGTTCCTACAAGATACATTGCTCCTGTGCGAGGTGTCCGTGACTCTTACGGGGATGTTTGGGGGCTGGTTTGGGTTTTCATCCTTTAACGGCTTGTTTTTAAGTCCAAGTGTTGATTTTTACAAATTCTCATCATATTCTTAAATTGGAAATCCCGTGACAATGCGGTCAGTTCCTAGAAGTTACATTGGTCATGTGCGAGGTGGTCGTGCCTCTTACGGGTCCGTTTGGGGGCTGGTTTGGGTTTTCACCCTTTAACGACTTATTTTTAAGCATAATCTTGATATTTTCAAATTATCATCATATTCTTAAACTGGGAGACCCGTGACTACGCTACCAGTTCCTACAAGTTATATTGGTCCCGTGCGAGGTGTCCGTGCCTCTTACGGGTCCATTTGGGGGATGGTTTAGGTTTTCCCCCTTTAATGTCTTGTTTTTAAGTCTAAGTGTTGATTTTGCAAATTATCGTCATATTTTCAAACCGGGAGACCCGTGACTACGCGGTCAGTTCCTACAAGTTACATTGGTCCTCTGCGAGGTTCGTGCCTCTTACGGGGACGTTTGGGGGCTGGTTTTGGTTTTCACCCTTGAACGACTTATTTTTAATCCTAATCTAGATATTTTCAAATTATCATCATATTCTCAAACTGGGAGAACCGTGACTATGCAGTCAGTTCCTACAAGTTACATTGGTCCTGTGCGAGGTGTCCGTGCCTCTTACGGGGACGTTTGGGGGCTAGTTTGGATTTTCACCTTTTAACGGCTTGTTTTTAAGTCTAAGTGTTTATTTTACAAATTATCATCATATTCTTAAATCGGGAGTCCTGTGACTACGCGGTCAGTTTCTACAAATTACATTGGTCCCGTGTGAGGTGTTCGTGCCTCTTACAGGGATGGTTTAGGTTTTCACCCTTTAACGGATTATTTTTAAGCCTAATCTAGATATTTTTAAATTATCGTAATATTCCCAAATTGGGAGACCCGTGACTACACAGTCAGTTCCTACAAGTTACAATTGGTGCCGTACGAGGTGTTTATGCCTCTTACGGGGCCGTCTGGGAGTTGGTTTAGGTTTTCACCCTTTAACACACTGGTTTAGGTTTTCCCCCTCAAACGGTATGTTCTTAAGAATAATTTGAATATTCTTAAATTATCTTCATATTCTCAAACTAGTTAACCCGTGACGACACGGTCAGTTCCTATAAGTTACATTGGTCCCATACTAGGAGTTCGTTCCTCTTACATTAGTGTGTATTAGAAAGTTCTTCCCAAAGCACCCTTCATTGGACATAATAAGTGCGGGTATAAATTGTGACTAGGCGGTGAGTTCCTATGTGTTACATTGATCCCGTACGAGGTGATCGTGCCTCTTTGGGGTTGTTTGGAGGATATTTTGGGTTTTCATCCTCTAACGGTATGTTTTTGATCAATTTAGAACGTTTATTAATTTTAGATAATTTTGACATAGTTTCATTTGTTTATTCATTAAATCCAACTTGTTTTAACATTTAAAATACACTCAACAGCAAGAGCAAATTCCAAAACCATACCACCAGCAATTCCCTTCCACCAATTTAACTAAATAAGCTCATAAAGTAAGCCATTTTACGTTTGGCTACTTATTGCCGCTATTTCAGGCCATTTTTTTATTTAATGCTGGAACACTTAAAGACAATTTGAGACTTTGAGACTAACCCAATTTCATTTGTATTTTGATATCCACCCGATGAACTCTTCGCGCCATAACTTCTCAAAAGTTTCCCATTTGGTCCAACAATGTTTGCAAATTCTAAAATCTTCTATTCTGAGGGGCATTTAGTTTTTTCGTTAGACGGTATCTTGTCTTTAAAGTTTCTCTGCTCTTCATTATGAGACCGAGACTGTGCTATGACTATTGATGTGTCAGAAGACTTATATTAGAATGTTTGTCTTATAAAATATAAAAAGGATAAAAGGGGGGAAAGAACTGAAAATTTCACTTATCATTCATCAAATCATCCTTTATTTTACTCCAATACGATGTCTTGAAGAATTCCACGATGTTAGGTTTCACGTTAGTTACATACTCTTGAATTCAAAATCAATGCATGAAAGAATAAAACCAAACAAGTTGATGATGCGGGTGAAACATGTTTAATATGCACAATGCCAAGAATATTATTGTGACACATAAATTGAAATCAAATTTAGTAAGGGTAAAATTAATTTGTACCTTTCCTTCTTGAACTGAACCTTTCACCTTTTTTTTTTCCAGAGGGTATGTCATTAAGGTTTGTGTTGATTTTTTCCTACCCTTTCACCTTTAAACCTTTTTTTGTACCATTTAAATAATGCCCAAATCTATTGAAAATTTAAAAACTGTGTTGTGTAATTCCCAAACATAATAACATCGATATCAATCACATTAAAAGTTCAACGTAAGCAACTTGGAAAATAATTTTAATGATTTAGGCACCAAGTCAATTTTAGTATTGTACGCCATTTTGGCTCTAAAAATATGTAACTACTCCAAAGCTTCATTTTGCTTACACCAATTGCCGAAATCAATTAAAACAACCTATCGAGTATAAAAATGAAATATATACATGCGGAGAGAAGTGGAGCAACAAAACTTGATTATTACCTGCCTATGTATTATGGTTGCTAATAATTTCTAAAAATAAAAGGAGTTGTCATAGTAGAAGTTTAATGAATCGAAATAGATAAATGGTGGAATCATTACTTAAATTGGGTTTCTAATATATAGATTGAATTTCATATTACGGACTTAGAATGTACAAAATTATATTCATGGGAGGGTCAATAGGCACCTTCTCTTCGACAGGGAAGAGGGACCGGTTAAGCAATGTAGGTGGGATAGTGCTGCCCGACATCAACACTGAGAAAACAATCACATATGTCGATGACACCTGTAACAAAGATGATTATATCAACTTCAGTTCAAATTATTCATATGAACTAACTAGAGAATTTTCTATTTTGTAACATGAATAAGAAATTTATTTCCCTAGTTCTCTCCACAAATTTAGAAAGAATTCATATGAGGAAAACCACAATAAATTCATTCTTTGTATCATTTGTGTTTTCTTCCACATCTAAGACAACTTTTTAAAATCAATCAGTGTTTGTCCACTAAAAGATACACACATACACATATACATGTGTCCAAATGTAAAGATATAACTAATAATATTTCTAGCTAAGAATCTCGTACTTGTTATAATATCAATCAATGTGAATTGGGAACGTAGCAATACATAAGCACATAAATGAAAATAAGTTTCTTAGCTTCGTATGGATTTTGATTATTAAAGAAAAGACCTAAAACCCCAGCTCAAATCAACCCAAAGTTAAAATCAAAAAAATCTCAGAGTATTTTTGCTTGATCATCAGATGTGTGGTGTATATATATATATATATATATATATATATATACACACTTTCATATACATGTACAGACAATTGAAGTGTTTAAACTTTATAATGCACTTGTTCGGCTGAATTTGGGTCAGAATAAAATGTATCTGACGGTCTTTGGTTATCTTCATCAAATCGGTTAATTATATCACAAGACTTAGTGAAATGTCATTCTTCTTAGGCATGTTAGGGGCCATATGTCCAATGCTTCTTGTGAAGAAAATAAGGAAATAACAATTATGTCTACGATTGCAACATTACACGAGTGCTTCCTGATTCAAAGTTCTAACATACAAATAATTGCCCATTCTGAGGGGAATGTAGATGCTTAGGAATGTAATTTCTATGAAGAACATGCTTCTTGCTATGTTGAAGATAAATAACTTCAACTTGTCTCTACATTTGAATGAAAGAAATTCCAACAATCATAAGGTAACCGGATTATATTTCCAAACCCAAATAACCCATATGTTACCCGATTAAATTTATGAAAATTAAATCATTCGAACGTTCCAATTACAAATAATGCAAATAGAATACACCAATAGGGACTCATAAAAGAAAGTCAATTTCATATAAAAGTAATATTACAATACAAAAGAAAAAATTAATAGAAAAGACCAAAATTACCTGCGTGGGCACCAAAACATCGGTATTCCTCACGTGAATCAACAAATCGATCTTCCTCAGGTGCCCCTCCTTCAACGGCGGCTGCATTCGCCTCTTTTTCACTGATTCAAATAACTCAACCAACTCCCTTTCCATCTCTACAAATAAATATATACATGTATATGCATTCAACATAAACAAATTTAAAAAAATAAAATAGATCTTCAAACCCTAATTTTTGGAATATCGATTTTGGTATACAATAATATTATAAATTTACAATCTATTGAAATCGTGGAATATCGATTTGGGTATTATAACAAAACCCTAGTTTTTGGAGAAAAGAAGGATATGCTTGAGAGAGATGTAGTGAGAGATAGATTAGGGATTACCAGAAAAGTCTTCATCGTATTCAACTCATCGGACATTCTCCGCAAAAAATACTTCGAGTAGTTATTCATTTCTCCATAGAAAGAAATGTTTAGAGACACAAGCGACCTACAAGTATCAGGGAAATGGCTTAGCCAATGACCACTCAGGTCTTCCACTTCGCTTTCCCCCAAATCCATATCTCTCAAATTCCTACACCACCAAACATTGCCTCAATAAAAAATAATAGCAGATATTAAAATTACAATGTTATGTTACAATTAATTAAATATCAAAATTACAGTGTTATGTTTAGATTCAACAAGATTCAAAGTTGACCTGCAATTAGCGGCAACATAAGCAAGTCCATCAGTAGTAAACCCCTCATATGAAGACAACACCAACACCTTAAAATTATTAAACGACGTCGAAATCAACTCCAACGTCTCATCTGTGACCACCATCCTCTTCAACCTAATCTCCTACAATCACAGGTATGACTCACCCATCGCCACGATCCACGGGTACACATACCCGCCCCATCCGTCCGGCACCAGATTAAAATCCGTAAAATACGGTTTCCCTTTCAACTCCACAGATCTCACCTCTAGAAACCTCCTAATCATCATCCCTGGACTCACCGCATAACAGTTCCCAATAAACACTCGTTTTCTACTCCACCTCTCCACCTCGTACCACGATTTGCACACCACTGATACCGCGTTGCGGTCATGGTCGCTGAAGATGAATGAGAACACGTACTCTAAAACCTCCCCTGGAAACGAGTACGCCATTACGTATCACAAACAATTATTTCTTTTTGTAGGTTTAGATCTTAGACACCATTAACAACTTCAGATCATTAACTCTTAAGCAAAGGAAGAGAGAGATAAAGTTAATTTTGGTAGAGAAAGAGCGGGGGATGGGTTAGATAAAGAGAGGGTAATGGGTGCGTGGCTTCAAAATGATTAGTGAGTTGAGTTTTGGTATTTTTTTAAGGTATTTATATTTTAGTGAAGTGTGTTCAGTTTTGGCACACTTTTAAACAGTGCCAAATTTTGGCATGGTTTTAAAGTGTGCCAAATTGTCATTAAACTGTGCCAGAATTTTGCACGGTTTTTAACTGTGCTAAAATTTTAATATCAAGGTGTGACAAATTGTTGTTTTTGGTGTAGTGGTTTAGCATATATTGCTAATGTAAAATACTAAGACTCCCAACTACATATTCCAAATCATCCTATAACTAACGTCGCATTTAAATTAGCCTTGTACATATTATAATGACCGAGTACAACACATGATTGCTATAATACATCACTTGTGGATGTAGTTGTGACTCATAGCATTACTCTTTGCTAATACATGCACATGATTATTTCCCTCTCGGTGAATATGTTTGAATGAACATGGATGAAATTGTGTCGTAAAGTCTTTGATATCACAAGCCTGACTTATAATTATAGAGAAACTTTCCTCCCCTCTTTGTAAATCAACAACCACATTTGAGGAATTTTTTATGAGGTAAAAGTGAGGGAAAAGTTAAACCAAAGAGTAATTGCTATAACGAGTTTGTAGGGATCGTAATGGGTTACCCCCAACTATATCCGTGTTAAATATTTAAATGGGAAATTAGTCATGTAAATAAGACATGAGTGTAATTGTTCAACCCTACATAAAGGCTCATCTTAAAATTTTATGAATACTAATATTAAAAGTGAAAAAAATTACAGAACATATTTTAAAAAATATTGAAATTCGAAAAAAAATATTTGAAATATATGAAGTTTATAGGAACCATATTAAAAAAACTAAAAATTATATAAAACATAAAAATTTTAAAAATATAGGAAAATTATTTAAAATTTGGAAATTGTAGAAAAATAAAATATAGAATAAAATGAAAATATAGAAATTGCATTAAACATTTACAATAGATAAAATTTATATGAATAATTAGGGGATACCAATCCTACAATGTATGATTAATACCAATTTGATCCCAAATATAAATGGAATATGAAAATGAGACACAAATTCACGTGATTTGGTAGGTCAGCCTGCCTACATCCATGGGAAAGGAAGAGCAGAGAGTATTAATACTTTGGGAGAAGAATAAGACTTGAATTGTTAGGGTTGCTAACTGAGAGTCCAACTCGTGGATACAATGATGTGAAATTCGATGCCCTAAAAAATTAGGTTCATGTCTATTTATAGATATAAGAGTCCTAGAGTCTTAGGCCTTTTAAATAGCGATCGAAAACTATTATTGACATTATCTCTAAGGTAGTTGAGCTCCATTAGAATTGTGTCTGACTATATCTGTTGTCTTCTTCCTCGATTAACCCTTAGCCACTCCTTGATCTCTAGGAAACTGTAACACCTCGTAATTTCTGAGTTATTATTTTTATTAATTAATTCGGTAATTAATAATTCACTTGTGTCGTAAATTGATGAGAAAAATTTAATGGGAATATTTAAAAGTGAATATATTTAAATAACTTAACGGGTGAGATTTAATTTTAGAAATTTATTTCGGATGACGATTTTAAGCTCGCCATTGAGTCCGGTGGGGTCGAAATAGCCCGAAATGAGTGGTTATATGCGTATATTAGGTGTTGGGGCCTAATTAGACATATTTGAGCTCCATAAAGAGAGTATGAACCCTTTTTATAAGGCCCATAAGCCTAAAAACGTGAAAGGAATTTTTAATCTCAAATGTGTAAGGGTTAGGCAATATTAAATCACATTAGAAGACTAAAAAGGGAAAAAAGGCTAAAGGGAGAGCCAAAGAGAAAAGGAACTTGGGAATCTTGGAGAGATTGTTTCAATTGTAATTCAACACCTTCATTCAAAGCCCTAGATCTTCATTTTTGAGGCAAGTGGTTTAAATTGTGATTATTAAATCGCATCTATCTTTTCATATTAAAAGAGATGGAATTCAATTAAATTATAGGGCTTTTTCTTGAGCAATTTGGGGATTTCCTTTTAATGAAAGTTATAAATATGTAGTGGCTTTGATAGTTGATGAAATTGATGATTGAATTGATGAAATTATTAGGTCTAGATTTGTTGTAACAAAAGAATAGATTATAAAGAATCCAGGGACGTTTTAGTGCAGAAATCTGTTCAGAATAAAAGTTAAAAACTCGTTAATGGCGGACTGGCTTTTTAGCAGAAGAGAGAGAAGGAAAAATACTAAGGTCGTTCGAACCACCTAGTATTTTGTTCGAACGAGATCCATTTTTCATTCGAACGATGGGGCTCTTCGTTCGAACCACTTGTGATGTCTGCCAGATTTATGCAAATTTCCCTGATTCAAACCTATTGTGTTGGAGATTTACAGTCCCTACCATAAATAAATTATGAAATTGAGTATTGAATTAGGGTTAATTTGGGAATACCTAACTTTGAAATTAATTAGACTTGATTGCATGAAATTGGAGATTTAAGTTCAAGATTTAGCATATTGTGATCTTGTTATTTAAGCTATTAGACTTGATTGCAAGAAATTGAAGGATGGATTGAAACTATTGAATTTTGGGCCGAGCGATCGAGAGTCCGGGTATACTTGAAAAGGATACGCCAAAATAATGGAAATTAATTAGTGTGTAATTGATTAAAATGAAGTCGGACCATAGACTTAAATGTTTTGGGCTTGGGTATGGGCATAATACTTCGATAGCCTTGATTTGTATATCTATGTCGATGTGTAGTACATATATGATTCATATATATATATATAGTAAAGCCATACCAATATTAATGCTATCATAGGAGGTTGCACGATGTGGGTGAGTCCCCTGACTAGTGAATGCAGGGTGAGTATATTTCCCAGGCCATAGCATTCGTATTAGGGGTGGGACCATTATAGTATGGAGCATACACTTTCGAGGGAACTATGGTCATCTCCTAAGCATTCGGTGATTGCATTTATATGCGACATATGTGTCAATGTTGAGATATTATACGTATATATAGTGGAAAATTATATACGAGAATATATATATATATATATATATATGTGTGTGTGTGTGTGTGTGTGTGTGTGTGTGTGTGTGTGTGTGTGTGTGTGTGTGTGTGTATGTATACACACACACACACACACACGGTGTGAAATGTATAGATAATGTAACTTGTGGGAATATTATATGAATTAAAGTGAGAAATGATGCTTCATGAAAGTTAATGTGTATAATAACTCATAAAGAAATGTACTATATTCACTTGGGGTATAATAATGGGGTAATTAGTATAGTATTTGGTACAAGGCTAGTTACGGGGAGAATGACTAGATGTATTATGTATAATTCGTTAGGCGTGTACATTAGTTGAGGGGTGAGGTAAACTCAAGGGAGTGTACAACACTAATTTAAATAGGGAGAGAATTTGTATTTTTATTTCTTGCATTTAAATACACTTGCGAAATATTTTCAAATGTTTTGGGTTCTAACCCTAGCTATAAAAATATTTTCAAAAACCTTTTAGGTGTCCTACCACAGGGGTGCCAAGCCTGATTCTTCCTATAGAGTGCGCAGCTGCAGCTTATGTGGATTGCTGCGGGATCTTTATGTAGACGCTTCTCTCATTTTATCTTTAGATAGGGACTTTTTCAGTTGTACTTTTAGATTTGTACTTCTATATTTAGTCTTGACATGTATCAGTATACTTTTATACTTGCACTTTGTGGATTGCTTGTAGTAGATGTTGTTCGACAAACTCTTGTACTTACTTTGTGGCATGTTTAGTTTCTTTCTTGTAGTAGTAAATTTTTTTTCCTAGTATGTTGGTTGGGTTGGGTTAATAAAGATAAAAATTTGGCATCAGCTTAATGAAAGACTAGGTGGTTAGTAATTAATGAATTAACGACTGCGATGCTCAGAATGAACCATATGAGATTCCTATGTAATTTGATATAAGACTGATCTCCCAGTATTTTATTAGACGGGGTGTCACAAATGGTATCAGAGCATTAGGTTTTAGTGTCCCTAGGATCTGTGCGACTTACTTTAGTCAGCGTTTCGTTCGTTGGCATAGAGCCATATTGTTAGGATTATTGACTCATGTTATGTTTATGGGCTATCGCATTTCTGTAATTTCAAGATTCGTATTAATTATGAACTAATACAACTCATTCTACGTTTCAGATGCCTCCCAGGAGAGAGCGAGGGAGACCTATGAGGGTCACCACCCAGGGAGGATAGGGTGAGGCTCCCTAGGTGCCAGATGTGCCTCAGCCCCATCCGCCATAAGGGTTTGTTTCTACTGAGCAGGTAGCTGGCATCATAGCTCAGGCAGTTAATATAGCCATAACCTCTATGGAAGCCCATTTTCCCCAGCAGCAGCCACTGCAGCACGTGGCTCCAGCCGGTCAGGTCCCTCTGGTGCCGACTGAGTGGCAGAGGATCTTGGAGGCCTTCCAGAAAGGCCATCCCCTGGAGTTTCAGGGAACTGAAGACGTGATGGCAGCCTATCAGTAGAGACGTGATATGCAGAGGCACTTACGGATGGTAGACTGTAGTGAGATTCAGTGACAGATGCTCATAACTTTTAGACTGACGGGTGCCGCCTTGCAGTGGTGGGAGTCCACTACTACGATAGCAGAGGGAGATTCTATCACTGTGGTAGATTTTTTGGTACAGTTTGACGGCAAATACTTTCCTTCGATCGTCAAGAATGAGATGAGGAGGAGGCTGAGGGAGGTGGTTCAGGGGGATAGATCGGTTGCTGAGTACGAGAAAGAGCACTCGTCTGGCCATGCTTGTGCCAGATGAGGTGAGCAACGAGGAAAGGAAGAAGGCAATGTTTATTGATGGGTTAGACTGGAGGATGAGGCAACATTTGATAGGGAATCCGACTCTTATGACTTATAAACGCGGTTAATGCGGCCCTCCTTCATTGTCAGGATCATCTCTTCCACCTTAATGGAAGCAAGAGGGGTGGGGAACCGAGCCAGCAGGGCAAGGCCAATGGAGATTCTTTGAGTCATGCACAACATGGGCAGGATAATGGTCTGGGGAATCCCGCCAAGAGATTTTGATTTGGAGGTCAGGGGTTTAGGCAGGGCTAGAAGGGACCAAATTAACAGCAGGTTCCTCAGGGCCGCCAGGGCCAGGGGAACAACGGGGGCGCCATCAGGGCCAACATCCGGGGTAGCCTCTCCAGGGACAACCTCAGGGACCGTAGTGTCAGTGCCAGTAGGGTCAGTATCAGGAAAATAGTAAGAAATGCTATTTTATTTATGTTCAGGTAGACCACAACAGGAGACATTGCCCACGGATAGACAGAGGCCAACAGTATGGTGCTCCGTAGGGATATCAGGCACAGGGACCTTAGGCAGCACCAACTCCCCCAATTCAGCAGTAGTTGGGACAGTTATAGAACGAACATATGTATAACGTCCCAGATGTTTCGATCCCTCTAGTACCACCCGCACCGCCAGCAGTTGAGGACACGTTCCCTATCCATGGTCATGTTGGTAGAATCCTTTTTGATACTGGTGCATCGTATTCATTTATTAGGACCCATTTTGCTAGAGTGGTTAGGTTACTAGAAACAATCGATAGTCTAATCATGTGTGTGGAATCACCATAGGGGGTGAATCTCTTATTCACTCTATTTTTAAGGGGGTAGACATTGTGATTGGGGGTTTGAGTTTTGCGATGGATCTCTTAGTTTTGGATTTAGAGGGTTGCGATGTTATCTTGGGTAGAGATTAGCCAACCGATTATAGAGTAATGGTTGATTGTTATGAGAGAGCCATAGTTTTTGGTATCCCAGGGAAAGAAATGTTTTTAGCGGCGATGCCCCTTCCGAAAGGAGGATCATACACTCTTTTATATCATCTTGAGGAGGAGACCTCAAAAGAGGTGGTGATCCCGATATGCTCAATTCCGGTAGTGAGGGACTTTGAGGACATATTTCAGGACATACTGGGGTTGACAAGCAGTCGGGAGATTGAGTTAGTCATTGAACTAGAGTCAGGTACTAGGCTGATAGCCGGAGCACCTTACCACATGGCCCCTTCGGAGATGCTTGAATTGAGGGAACAAATTTAGCAACTCTTGGGTCATGGATTTATTCAGCGGAGCACATCGCCATAGGGTGCTCCCGTGTTATTTGTAAATAAGAGAAATGACTCACTCCGTTTATGTGTTGATTATCAGGAGTTGAATAAGGTCAATATCCGAAACAAGTATCCATTACCTAAGATTGATGATCTTTTTGGCCAGTTACGAGGGTGAGCACACTTCTCCAAAAATGATTTACGATCAAGGTACCATCGGTTGAGGATTCGAGAGGAAGACATCCATAAAACCATTTTTATATGGCGGTAAGGTTCTTATGAGTTTTGATTGATGCCATTCGGTCTCACCAATGCACCGGCGGTATTCATGGACCTTATGAGTTGAATTTTTAGAGATTTTCTCAATCAATTTGTCACAGTGTTCATAGACGATAGTTTGGTATATTCACGCACAGAGGAGGAGCATGCCGAGCACCTCTGTATGGTCTTTCAGACATTACGAGATCACAACTATATGCTAAGTATGAGAAATATGGGTTTTATCTTCGAGAAGTGCAGTTCTTGGGCCATACTGTGTCGGAGCAGGGGATTTTCATGGATCCAAGCAAGGTGTCAGCGGTGAGAGAGTGGGGTCAGCCCATAACACCGACTCAGAACATGATATTTTTGGGGTTAGCTGGGTATTATCATCATTTCATCAAAGGGTTCTCCGAGATAGCAGGGTCATTGACCAATTTGACTACAAAAGGGGTACCCTTTTTATGGAGCGATTAGTGTCAGTTGGCATTCAAAGAGTTAAAGGACAAGCTAACATTGGTCCCTATTTTAGGGTTACCGAAAGAAGGGATGGATTATCGGGTTTATACTGATGCGTCCTTATAGGGACTAGGGGGTGTGTTGCAACCAGAAGAGCGGACTATAGCTTACGCATCCCGGAAGATAAAGCCCCACGAGAGGAATTACCCCACCCATGATTTAGAGTTAGTTGCGGTCATCTTTGACTTGAGGGTTTGGAGGCATTACCTTTTAGGGGAGAGGTTCACCTTATTCACAGACCATAAATCACTCCAATATTTGTTTACTCAAAGGGACTGGAACATTAAGCAAAGGAGGTGGTTGGAGTTAGTGAAGGATTATCAGTTTGATATTCAATATCATCCCGGTAAGGCCAATGTAGTTGCGGATGCATTGAGCCCACGACCCAAGGAAGATTTGGCGACACCTTGGAAGGTGAAATGGAGCGATAGGCACAACGATCAGATCGTTAGGACATGTATGGAGATTTAGTAGTCACACCCGAGATTATTATGCGGGTGGTATGGGCTCAGGAGGATGATCCTTTGTGCCAGGACAGAGTGAAATAGTTACTAGCTGAGGGTGCGAATTCCTACTCCATTAGCTCCGATGGTGGGCTTCACTTTAATGGGCGGTTAGTCGTGCTATAGGATGAATATTTGAGACACGCCGTGTTGATGGAGGTTCATGGTTCCAAGTTTGCGGTACAGCTTGGTGGTGAGAAAATGTACTAAGACATGAGAACGCAATACTGGTGGATAGGGATGAAACGAGACATTGTGGAGTTCGTCTCGAAGTGTGTCACATGTCAGCTTATGAAGGTAGATCACTAGAAACCATTGGGGATGTTGCAGCTACTTGAGATCCGAGTGTAGAAGTGGGAGAGCATCTCTATGGACTTTATCATTGTAAGGACATAATTTTATAAATGTCCGCGGTAGATTCTAAGAATTATCTATTTTCTCCTAGATCACAGTTCATATGTCTGATACCGCTACATTCGACACGTCAACACGATCATCCTCGACGGCCTATATCCGAATTCAATGCATCCACTTTCTTCACGTGCATCATGGTATATGCAATGTGCTGCTCAACTCAATCCCACTACTCCACTACGCTCTTTCAGTAAAATGTTTTATTGGAGTTTTATATATTTTCATAAATATTTGAGAAATGTTTTTGAAAATTATTTTTGAAGTTTGGATTAATTTTTTATCAAAAGCATAATTTTTCTAAGTGTAGAAGCGAATGGCCTCAATCGACGAGCTCGTTCGAGCGACTTTGAAAGTCGTTCGCGTGAGATAGGCATGTCGCGCGATCTCATTCGAACGACATCTGTCCTTCTTTTGAGTGACATGGCTATCTCGTTCGAACGAGCCACCGCCTCGATTTTTGTATAAATATCTGATCTCCTTCTACACGTTTTTTCAAGTCTTTCTGCAATCTTAATATTCTGCAAAAACTGCCCAGAATAAGACTTCACCTTTTAAGGTTTTCTAAACCTTTTTGATTCACAAAACCATTCCCATATATGTGTGTGAATCTTTAAACCTTCAAGAAGATCATTTAATCATCTGGAGTAATTTGTGAGGAAGTCGTTATCTTCATCACTGTTGCCCTACTGGAAAGGGATAGTTCTAGCCGTCGACAACAGAACCAACACCCAAGGGTATTTCTGTGTCACTGTATTTTCATTGTAATTCATGTAAGCCGTACTCTTACAAAATTATTGTGAAAATAAAAGGTTTTGCCCCGTTGGGGATTTTTCCTCATATTTGTGTTCTTGCATGTTTCATCATCGTTGTTAATCACATATAGATGCATGTTTAGGACTTAAGTTGTAAAAACTGTGTTTAATTAAATAACTTCCTTATTTGAACACAAGCGCACTCTCCTCAAATTGGTATCAGAGCCAGTTACACAAATTTACCGTGTAATTTTCCACAAAATTTTTTTAAGATGTCAATTTTCGGAAAAATTGATTTTTGAAAACAAGTGCGTTCATTATGGAGAAGTTATATAATAAAATGCCAGTTTTTGACAGGACAAACTATGCATATTGGAAAGCCCGTATCAGATCAGCATTAAAAGCCATTGATGAACGTGTCTGGATTTTGGTTGAAAGAGGGTGGACACCTCCCTCCGTCACTGTTGATAATGTGATCAATTTAAAACCTGTCACTTCTTGGACTGAAGAAGAATTCAAATGGTCATCATTCAATTCTAAGGGTCTAAGTGCTATTTCTGGGTCTGTCACACCTGATGACTTCAAACGCATAATGGCGTGCACCGCGTAAAAAGAGGAATGGGATGTTTTAAAGCTCACCCATGAAGGAACTAATGTTGTGAAAGAATCTAAATTGCAAAATTTGACAACTTAATTTGAAACCATCACCATGCATGAGATTGAATGTTTTGATGATTTTTATGTTAGACTTTCTGATATTGTTAATACTAGCTTTAATCTTGGTGAACATATTCCTAATGCAAGAGTTGTTAAACAGAATCTTCGTTCTCTGCTTAAGCGTTTTATCCCTAAAGTCACTGTGCTAAATTCTATGGGTAATTTAAAGACGCTAAAATTGGAAGAACTTGTAGGAGACTTGGAAACATATGAAATTGACATGTTTCCCAAAACTGCTAGGTCTAAAGATAAGGGAATTTCACTTAATGCCCAAGAGAGAAAGAATGAGGGGTCGGCTAAAAAGAGGGTAGAGTCATCTAGAAAGAGAGAGACCGACATGTCAGATTCTGATTGTGATTTTGACTTATATGATTTGGCTCTTTTTGCAAAAAATTTCAAGAGGATTCTCAAATTTAAGAAAAATGGCAATTTTAAAGATAAAAAGAAATTTGAGAAAAATAAGTTTGAAAAGAAAAATAAAAAAGATTTTAAAGATCCTCCTAAAAAAGAAAGTGAGAGGTGCTTTGAGTGCGACAGTAGGGGTCATAGAGCCTTTGAGTGTGCCACACGTCTGAATAGAGAGAAAGGGAAAGCTGTTCTTAACGCTACCCTTAGCGACGACAGTGAGGTCGAGTCGGTGGATTTTGGAGTCGAGTCACCGCATGAGTGTAACTTAACCGCATTCATGGCTAGTCATGTGAGCACTTCTAGTTCTCCTCATGACGATGAGGATGATTATTCACAGAGACACCTCGACAGTGAGAGCGATGTGAGTGAGGGGGAGGATGACACAAGTGAGAGCGAGAGTGATATTCAACGCACTTACGCTGAGTTATATTCTGAGTCAGTAAAAACTAAAAAGCGTAACAAAGCGTTAGTCCTTAAGATCACCGGCTTAGAGGAAGAATTAAGAAAAGTGAGAGAGAGAGAGTGTCCTCCACCTGCACCGCCCTAAGAGAGAGAGAATTTGCCTGTGTTGAGAAAGAGAGTTTGTTTAGAGAGAGAGAGAGAGAGCATTTTTGAGAGAGAGAGAGAGCACTTGTCTAAACAAGTGGATAGTCTTACGAGTAATCTCCATTCCTCCATGGAGACTAGAAAGAAACTTGAAGCCCTTGTTGTCCAGCTGACTTATGATCTTGAGAAAGCACGGGAAGTCAAGGTACAAATCGAGGACATATCTGGGAAGATGGGAAAGATGCTCCTCGGCCCTGCTTTAGGTTTTGGTGATAGGCAGGGAATTAGTTATGATGGTGCCTCCACGTCCCAAATTGCACCTGGACCAGTTCATGAGTTTACTACGACTCCTTATGGCCATCGTCAAAAACCTCGAATGAGAGTTCGACCAAGAAAAGCAAACCAAGGTCCGCCTTTGACTGTGTTCTTTTGTACTTATTGTAAAAGAAAAGGCCACCTCAGGGAGTTTTGTTATAGTATGGGTCGGACACGACGTAATACTGCTCCACGTCAGCATACTGATGTTTTTACTAGTCTGAGAGAGTGAGTTGAGTTTTTAGCTGCCACGTCTCAGAGTTTGATGGAGAAATTCCGACGGATGTCTTTGCCGTCAGGGAATGCTTCTCACATTCCAGCTAAAACCAACGACAACAAAGGCAAACAAAAGGTCACCACTTCTTGGGTACCGAAGAAAGAGAAAAAGGCCTTTGTTGTTCATGTTGCTCTCAAAGCACATAATACCTCACATTGGTATTTTGACAGTGGAGGCTCCAGACATATGACAGGTGATGCCTCATTTTTTACATCTCTTGAGGATTATCAAGATAGCAGAGTCACCTTTGGAGATGGGAGCAACTCTATCATTATAGGGCGTGGTACTGTCGAGTTACCTGGATTTCCTAAGCTAGAAAATATTTTGTACGTCAAAGGTTTGAAAGCAAACCTTCTCAGCATTAGCCAGCTGTGCGATGCTGACTTTATCGTAAAGTTTGACCGGGACGCTTGTAAGGTCTATAATCAAGCCGGTAAACTTTTAGTGCAAGGGGTGAGGACAAAGGATAATTTCTATGGGACTGAGCCCGCATCCTCACTTATCTGCAATAGCGCCACGATCACTCCTATGGATCTGTGGCACCAACGTCTAGGTCACGTAAATATTAGAGATCTCACTCGCTTAGCTAAAAAGGACCTAGTACGTGGCTTACCATCTCTTGTAAGGCCAACTTCGACGGTTTGTGGACCCTGTCAGTTGGGAAAATAAATTCGTAGTCCCCATAGGAAGTTGCATTCCATTACCACCTCTCGTGTTCTTGAGCTTATACATATGGATCTTATGGGTCCCACTCGTACTAAGAGTCTGGGTGGTAAGAGGTATATCCTCGTGATGGTGGATGATTTCTCCAGATACTCCATTGTAGGTTTTCTGAGAGGGAAATCCGATGTTGTAGAGTTCTTAACGACTAAGTGTTGTGTCCTGCAAAATCAACACGGAGTCACTATTAACAGGATACGTAGTGACAACGACACTGAATTTAAGGAAGCAAAGGTAGACTCTTATTGTGATAGCCTTGGGATCAAACATGAGTTTTCTGCTGTGAAGACTCCTCAGCAAAATGGGATTATTGAGAGAAAGAATAGAACGATCCAGGAGATGGCTAGATCTATGCTTCTAGGTCGTAAAGTTTCTAGGGGATTTTGGGCAGAGGCAGTGTCTACTGCATGCTAGACGATGAATAGGGTTTACCTACGTCAGCACACACTTAAGACGCCTTATGAATTGTGGACTGGCAAGAAACCCAACCTGACATATTTTCGTGTTTTTGGGAGTAAATGCTACATCCTACGGGATAGAGAGCAATTAGGAAAGTTTGACTCCCGGAGAGACGATGGAATATTGCTAGGATATTCATCAAATTGTAGAGTGTACCAGGTCTTTAACCTGAAGAGATCTAAGGTTATGGAATCAATAAACATCATCGTGCAAGATGACGAACCTTCGACGGCTATTGATCGTAACCTATAGTGTGAGGATGAGGACTTCTCTGGGAGTGACTTACTTGTCCCTCTCCCACACTCTGTGGACCATATTCCTGTTCTAGGGGACACACCAGCTTGGGTTCGCAAGAGTCATGACCCGTCTGCCATTATTGGTGATCCCACTCTAGGGGTCAAGACTCGTGCTCAGCTAGAGAACATTGTTAGCCATCTTTGCTACACATCCAAAGTCGAGCCCAAGAATCATAAAGAAGCACACGAAGATGAACACTGGATATCCGCTATGCAGGATGAGTTGCTTCAGTTTAAAAAGAATAATGTCTGGGAACTTGTCCCCCGACCTAGTGATACTAATGTGATAGGTACCCGATGGATTTTCAAGAATAAAATGAATGAAAATGGTACCATAATCAGAAACAAATCTAGGTTGGTTGCTCAAGGCTACACACAGATAGAGGGTGTAGACTTTGGGGAGACATTTGCTCCTGTTGCGAGGCTTGAGTCCATCCGTCTTCTACTCGCCATCGCATGTCATCTGCGCTTTAAGTTATATCAGATGGATGTCAAGAGTGCATTTCTGAATGGCATTTTACAGGAGGAGGTTTACGTGGAACAACCAAAAGGGTTTGAAGACCCTCATTACCTGGAACACGTCTACTATTTGAGAAAAGCCTTGTATGGTTTAAAGAAAGCACCCCGTGCTTGGTACGAGAGGCTTACTTCCTATCTCTTAGCTCGTGGCTTCAAGAGAGGAGGAGTTGATATGAAGTTATTCGTCAGGAGAGATGACGGTGCAATTTTGGTTGCCCATGTCTATGTGGACAACATAGTCTTTGGATCCACGTGCTCTCAACATGCTCATCACTTTGAAGAGGAGATGAAAAGTGAGTTTGCGATGAGCAGGGTTGGTGAGCTTACTTTCTTCCTTGGTCTCTAGGTTCATCAGCTAGAGGATGGGATGTTCATCTCCCAATCTAAGTATGCTAGAAGCCTAGTGAAGAAATTTAGTTTAGACTCCGCTAAGCATGCACGCACACCTATGAGTACCACTACCAATCTTAGTAAGGACACTTCAGGCAAGGACGTAGAGCAAACCTTATATCAGAGTATGATAGGCAGTCTTCTCTACCTGACTGCCAGTCGTCCCGATATAGCCTTTAGTGTTGGAGTCTGTGCGCGATATCAGGTATCCCCGAAAGAGTCACATTTACTTGCTCTAAAACGTATTATTAAATACGTAAGTGGGACTCTCTCATACGGGATTTGGTATTCCTTTGATACCGATGACCGTTTGTCTGCCTATTACGATGCCGATTGGGCCGAGGATATAGATGGTTGTAGGAGCACTTATGGTGGGTGTTTTTATTTTGGTTCTGCTCTTGTCTCCTAGCTGAGCAAGAAGCAAAATTCCATCTCTTTGTCCACTACAGAGGCTGAGTATATAGCCGTCGGGAGTTGTTGCACGCAACTCTTGTGGATGAAGCAAATGCTGGAGGATTATGGGATTTCACAGGACACCATGACCATTTCCTGTGATAACACGAGCGCGATACACATATCCCGCAATCCAGTCCAGCATTCGCGCACAAAGCACATCAGGATACGTGAGCACTTTATACGATAATTAGTTGAGGAGAGAGTCGTATCCCTGAGTTTTGTTCCCACCGACCGTCAGTTAACCGATATTTTTACGAAACCTTTAGATGCCCTTAGATTTGAGAGTCTTAGGAAGTCTTTGGGGATTTGCACAGTTGACTGAGGGGTTGGTCCTTGTCTAGAATATGATGCTTTTTCATGTTCATATCATATGCTTCCTATTGCTAGTTTGTTTTATATGTATTATTACTGTGTTGTACATCTATTTATTTATTCTTTTGAAAAATCCAAAACGATTTTTTTTGATAAAATTTTTGAGAAATACACAAAAAGATTTTTGTATTTTATTTGGCACCTTTTATGGATGAACATTTAAGATAGCCAAGTCACAATTTCATTCCATTTATTCCTGTGACTGTTTGATAGAGATTTGAGATGCTATATCATTTCATCCACGTGCTTTACACTATTTGGAGTCTTTGAGATGTGATTCGTGATATCTTTTCTACATGTTTGACTCCTATCTCCTTTATTGCACACATGCACGGCTTTATTTGATTATTATACTTGTCTATCACATGTTGGCTTGAGTGTTTCCATCTCAATTTTGTCTATACAACTTACAATATGCGATAAAACTTGACAAGATTGGAATGCATGTAAAAAACCATTTTTGTGAGACTGAGTGTTTGTTTAAGAACGGGGAGGGGCTGGGAAAGGTAATTATTTCTTCTTTGAGCAAAAGCCACAGTTCAAAAGGACCTAAAAACTGGAGGAATTTTATTATCCGGGGTCCAAAGAGGTTAAAAGAGCGCGAAAAAAATTAAAGGCAATAAAAAGCAATTCATGCCAAATATGAGCCATTAGGTTTCACCATCAATTCTCCAAAGTTTGAGAATTTAGAATTCCTCTATTCAAAATTAATATCTGAGGGAGTTTGGTTGGAGAATATAAACGGGTTTGCACTTCCTTGAAAGTCCTAAAAAAGCATGAAATAGTTTTGGACGTTATTGGTGTGGAAATCACTTTTAGCTTTGATTTGTTGATTTGATTGAATCAATGTCTTATATTTCCACCTTTTTACACCAAAGGAAGACTTTGAGTTCATTCGTTAGGAGTAACCGATATTCATCGTGCACATATGTCATGTTTGTATGCATTGATTTTCCTATCGAATTTGATCACACCCCTTCATTTTCGCTATCATTGACTTGGTTGTTTTTGCGTTCTTTCATGGTGTGATTCTTTGTTGTATACTATGTGTGAAAAATTTTGAAAAATGCAAAAATAGCAGTTTATTCCCGTGTGTCATTCTCCATGTGCATTTATTTATATTTCTCATATCTGTCTATTTGGGGACATCATAAAAAGGGGGAGAAGAATTATGGGGGAGAATTCTTTTGGTGTTTGGTTGATTTATGAATGATTTGCTTAAGATTAATTGATCATCAATTTTTGCATATCATTATATTTCAAACCGTTGCTTGTCACGGGTATTTGCTTTATCTCATGTGTGTAGGTACAACATTGTTCATTATTGGATTTCACACCCTGATGAGAAAATCTTTGAAAGTTTCTGAGGAGGTGAAGATTTGAAATACATGTCATTTAGTATTCTCAGTTTAAGGGTTTAATGGGGGTATTATCTTGTATGTCATTTGATTGCATAATTCGGATTTTTTATGTATGTACCGGCATAGACATAGGGGGAGATTTGTAAGGACATAATTTTATAAATGTCCGAGGTAGATTCTAGGAATTCTCTGTATTCTCCTAGATCACAGTTCATATGTCTGATACCGCTACATTCGGAACGTCAACACGATCATCCCCGACGGCCTGTATCCAAATTCAATGCATCCACTTTCTTCACGTGCATCATGGTATATGCAACGTGTTGCTCAGCTAATTCCAACTACTCCACCACGCTCTTTCAGTAAAATATTTTATTGGAGTTTTATATATTTGCATAAATATTTAGGAAATGTTTTTGAAAATTATTTTTGAAGTCTGGATTAATTTTTTATCAAAAGCAGAATTTTTCTAAGTGTAGAAGCGAATGGCCTCAATCGACGAGCTCGTTCGAGCGACTTTGAAAGTTGTTCGCGCGAGATAGGCATGTCGCGCGATCTCGTTTGAACGACATCTGTCCTTCGTTTGAGCGACATGGCTATCTCGTTCGAACGAGCCACCGCCTCGATTTTTGTATAAATATATGATCTCCTTCTACACGTTTTTTCTAGTCTTTCTGTAATCTTAATATTCTACAAAAACTGCCCAGAATAAAATTTCACCTTTTAAGGTTTTCTAAACCTTTTTTATTCACAAAACCATTCCCATATATGTGTGTGAATCTTTAAACCTTCAAGAAGATCATTTACTCATATGGAGTAATTTGTGAGGAAGTCGCTCTCGTCGTCACTGCTGCCCGACTGGAAAGGGATAGTTCCAGCCGCCGACAACAGAATCGACACCCGAGGGTATTTCTGTGTCACTGTATTTTCATTATAATTCGTGTAAGCCGTACTCTTACAAAATTATTGTGAAAATAAAAGGTTTTGCCCTGTTGGGGATTTTTCCTCATATTTGTGTTCTTGCATGTTTCATCATCGTAGTTAATCACATATAGATGCATGTTTAGGACTTAAGTGGTAAAAACTGTGTTTAATTAAATAAATTCCTTATTTGAACGCAAACACACTCTCCTCAATCACGGGGTTACCTATTTCACAGAGAGGGAACGATTCCATATGGGTCATAGTGGACCATTTAACCAAGGTGGGCCACTTTCTGTCGGTCCGTACGAATTTTGAGACTTTACAGTATGTGAGACTATTCATTGCAGAGATAGTCAGATTGCACGGGGTCCCGATAAGTATAGTGTCCAATAAGGACAAGATATTTATATCGCATTTTTGGCAGAGCCTCTAGGAGGCTATGGGCACCGAGTTGAGATTGAGTACCGCCTATCACCCCCATACGAATGGGAAAACAGAAAGGGTGAATCAAATGCTTGAAGATATGCTACGGATGTGCATTCTTGACTTTGGGGGAGGATGGGAGCGAATCAGAATCATGTAGAGTTAGAGATCGGTGATTACTTTTTAGTGCGGGTATCCCCTATGAAAGGGGTGATGAGATTTGGTAAAAAGGGAAAGTTAGCGCCAAGGTATGTGGGGCCTTTTCCCATCATTGAGAGAGTTGGGACGGTAGCGTACCGTTTGGGTTTGCCCGATCATCTGCAGTGTATCCACGATGTTTTTCATGTTTCTTCGTTGAAGAAATATAAGAGTAGTCCAAGCGCATTTTGGCATCCCACTTGAGGAGATAGATTTGTACCCCGATAGTTCTAACGAGGAGAGGCCAGTAGAAATCTTAGATCGCAGTGAGCGCAAGTTACGATCAAATATAGTACCGCTTGTCCGGGTCCAGTGGGGTCACTATAGTGCCGACGAGTCCACTTGGGAGCGTGAGGAGGACATGCGGGAACAGTACCCAGAGCTACTTATGCAGGTACGTTTGAATTCCGGGGATGAAATTCCCTTGCAAGGGGGGAAGTATGTAACACCTCGTAATTTTTGGATTATTAGTTTAATTAATTAATTAGGCAATTAGTAATTCACTTGTGTCGTACATTAATGAGAACTAATTAATGGGAATATTTAAAAGTGAATATTTTTAAATAAGTTAACGGGTGAGAGTTAATTTTAGAAATTTATTGCGAATGAAGATTTTAAAAGCACGGTTGAGGCCGGTAGGGTCAAAATAGCTCGAAATGAGTGGTTATATGTATATATTGGGTGTTGGTGCCTAATTAGACATATTTGAGCTCCATAAAGAGAGTATGGACCTTTTTTATAAGGCAGATAGGTCTAATAACGTGAATAGGGTTTTTAACCCCAAATGTGTAAGGGTTAGGCAACATTAAATCACATTAGAAGACTAAAAAGGGGAAAAAGCTAAAGGGAGAGCCAAAGAGAAAAGGAACTTGGAAATATTGGATAGATTGTTTCAATTGCAATTCAATACCTTCATTAAAAGTCCTAAATCTTCATTTTTTAGGCAAATGGTTTAAATTGCATCTATCTTTTCATATTAAAAGAGGTGGAATTCAATTAAATTCTAGGGTTTGTTCTTGAGCAATTTGGGGATTTCCTTTTAATGAGAGTTACAAATATGTAGGGGCTTTGATAGTTGATGAAATTGATGACTGGATTGATGAAATTGTTAGGGCTAGATTTGTTGTAACAAAAGAATAGATTAGGATGGATCCGGGGACGTTTTAATACAGAAATATATTCAGAATAAATATTAAAAACTTGTTAATAGTGGACTGGGTTTTTAGCAAAAGAGAGAGAAGGAGAAATACCAGGGTCGTTCGAACGACCTAGTATTTCGTTCGAATGAGATCCGCTGTAGTTCGAACGACAGGGCTCTTCATTCGAACCACCTGTGATGTTTGCTAGATTTCTCCAAATTTCCCTGATTCAGACCTATTGTGTTGGAGATTTACAGTCCCTGCCCTAACTGAATTATAAAATTGAATATTGAATTAGGGTTAATTTGGGAATACCTAACTTCAAAATTAATTGGACTTGATTGCATGAAATTGAAGGGTGGATTGGAACTATTGAATTTTGGGGCGAGGGATCGAGAGTCCGGGTATACTTGAAAGGGTTACGCCAAAATAGTGGAAATTAATTAAAGTGTAATTAATTAAAATGAAGTCGGACCATAGACTTAAATGTTTTAGGCTTGGGTATGGGCATAATACTCCGATAACCTGGATTTTTATATATATGTCAATGTGTAGTATATATATATATATATAATAAGGAGTAGAATAGTTTTACTATTCCATAAGATGATAACTTAATTAGTGGCTGTGATGGTGCCAACAAGGCATAAGATGGAGGGTGAGATCAATATTTACACAATAATATTATGTACCTCACTACACCTCATTTTATACTCTAATTGTAATTACAATTTATCCCACACTTTTCCCCTCATTTTACTCTAAATTTTTTACTTAAATTAAAATATAAGGGCTATTTTTGTAAAACAACAAAAAGGGTACAATCTTACACCCCTCTCTCATGAAACCAAATCTCTCTCCTAATGTCGACCGACCCCGCTTCTGCATTTTTTTCGTCTGCTTCGTCTCCATGGTGGGTTGTTCCTCCCCCAGAGCTAGAGGTATTATATTACTCTCTCTTCTACACTATCTTCCTGTTTAGGGTTATAGTGTAGCTTTTTTTCATTTTATGCGCTTGGATTGTTTCACATAGATTTAGGGTATTTTTTTAAATCTCATTTATCATTTATGTTTTTTAGGTAATTTCATGGAAGCAATTGGATTATAGGTAACATGTCTTTGGTTTAAAAAATTAATTTTGGGTTCTTTTTAGGTAATGCATAGATGACGCCTTTATTTATGTATACGTAAGACTGCACCATGTGTTTATTTTGGATTCTCTTTAATTTGGAGATATATGATGCATTTGAGTTGATTTTTCAAGGTTGAATACCATGTGTTTGGGAAAATGCTTAATTAATTTTGTTTGTAAACCTTTTAGCAACCACTTATTTCTGATCTCAACTTTAATTTCTGATTTGGGTTTCAATACATGCTTTGGGGTGAAGCATGATTCCTTAAGGTACTCACCGTTGTAAACCTCTTATTATCTGTTTATGTTTGGGTGTGTGTGTGAATTACTATTTGAAATGATTAGAAAAATGTTCACAGTGGTATTAGTACAAGTGTGCAAGTAAATGATAAATAGTCCTCTAATCTATTGAGGTTCTTTTCGTAAACTCAATGTGGGAGGGAAAGTTAAATGTTGATAGTGGTTTATTACAAGTGGGAGTTTTTATTTATTTACATTCTACCTTTTTTAATTATTACTTCGACAAGTGGTTTTATAAGTGGGAGTTGTGTTTTTTGAATTAACCAAACTCTAATTACTTGGGCACAACCATTGTTCAAAGATAAAAGGAAGTTTCATTTGATGGCAGACTCGCTGCTTGGGAGCTACCCCTTAGGGGTCTCTACTAAGCTCTTGCAGTGGCAATAATATGTCTCCATGAGGAAGATGTTACTAGTCCTCTGATCAGTGAAGTGGTAACTACTCTCAAGTATTTGTCTGTACAAAATAGCGACGAGGGTGATGCAGAAGGTGCGGTGAAACTGCCTTCTCCTAAAAGAAATATTACTGAAGTTATTGAAAGAAATGAACGAGATTGTGTTTGGGTCAGAGATTGAGGAAATGTGAGGATGAACAAAATGTGCACCAAGAAGCCTAACACATAAACATTAACTCGAAACTAAAATATATGTTTTTGTTTGCCAAGAGTATTGTAAATTCTTCTGAATACAGTTTTGAAATTGTAAAAAAAAGTGAAGTTTAGAGAATGCACATAAAAAAATGTTTTTACTACTGTAGTTTTTGAATGCATGTATTTTTGTTTGTGTGTTTTCTTTAACTGTTAGCGGTCGCACACGAAAGTTATGAAAAGTGCTTTAAGTACAATATCTAAACAGGGTTTCATCCAAGTTATTGGCACATATTTTTTTAAATGTTGCAATTTAACTGACTTATTTTTCAACAAAGTTGTGCCGCATGTATGGTTTCATCAAAGTTGTGAGGTGCTCCATGTAATGTTTTTATGCCCTGTAACTGACATACATTTTAATTACTTTTGATAGGTAAATACACTGCTGCAATACGAGAGCTTTCTCAAGTGGTAAGCAGGTAATTTGGTCTGAGGTCGGTTCTTATTTAACACGAGAGCTTTCTCAAGTGACGATTCCGATTTGATCACTCAAGGTAATTTTCTTTGTTTTATCAAATTTTTAGCAACCATTTTGAAGCAGCTCAACAATTCAGATGGATAATGCCAAGTTTCTATTTGGCAAAACCACTCAAGGTAAATTCGTGTTATGCTGTTTATATATTCATATATTTAATATTAAAATTATATATAATATTTCATGTATTTGAAAAAAAAAATACTATGATGGGGTGTCCGTCTTTTGTGTTCATATTCATGATTCTTATGAGTGATAGGGCATTAACTAGGGATTCATTATGGAAATATCCCTGAAGATAGTCATATATCACTTCACACTGTAAACTATAAAAATGAACCGAGGACTCCCTTCAATTTTTTTTTACTCTTGACAAAATTTCATCCAAAATATGTCAAAAAAGTAAGCATATATGGATAATGTTAAAAAAGGGTTTTGACAAATTTGAGGAGTTTGCTAATTTTGTATATATAGATTGTTGAAAATAGTAGTTAAGTGCCACACGACGTGATGATTTGTGTAAAAGTTCAATAAGTTCAATATATTTGCCTAAAGATTGTCTTGGAGCCCCTCCCCAAGTGATGCAATATATTTTTTCAAGTAACTATATATATGTTTCTTTTGGTTTTTCAGGTACTAACTATGTGGCATCTTATCTTTTGTGGGCATCGGATTTGTGGTGTTCAACACGTCTCAGGTATACAATTTATCTCTATAGATAAGACATCCTTTTACATTGTATTTCTATAGATAAGACATCCTTTTTCTTCATGTCTTCTCTTATCAAGTTATCGGGATCTCTCTTATTGGGGTGTGATGCAAGTTATTATAATTTATACACGATAAAAGGGATTTTCTTTAATCTCTATTGCATTGTCTACTGTTATAATTGTTCTTATAGTTGCCAAATTTTGAATATATATAGGTTACAGTGAGTTGGGGGCAGACACAAATGAAAGTTTTTACAGAGTTCATCTGCTTAAGTTGCCTTCTGATGGATCATGGGTATAAGGTTTAAAGCTGACTTCTTATAGATCTTGCTCCTTCATTCCATTTAGCGACTTCCAATTAAAACAACATAAGATATTAACGAGAACGAGCTCCACCATAAGTTCTCCCATATATATCGCTGGACACCCTCTTCGACCTGGCCCAAAAGGTAAAAGCTCAAAATGTTTTCTTTTAAAATCAATAGAGTTATTAATAAGCCTCTCCGGGAAGAGCACTTATACATCTTTCCATATTAGGGTCCTTACCAGTTCCCCAATAATTCACATGAATTCGTGTCTTGGGCTCAAGCTTACATCAGTTGTTGGGAAGGTCCAATCCTTCTTTGCTGCCTTGAAGGCATTATCACGAAAGGAAGTGCATTATGGGTCCCTTGCAACACCTAAATGGGTAAATATTTTCATTCTGAGATTGCGTCTCATTCTTTGTTTACACCCTTACTTTGGTTAATGTTTTCATAGGGTTCTGTTATTCTTATAACAATCATTTTTTTAGAAAAAGCAACTCGAAACACTATTGCATCATTTCCAATCATGTATTTTGTAACCCCTGTTTCGAGAAGAAAAAGAAAACCCTTGTTTCCAATCATGTATTTTGGAATCCCAAGTCTTGAACTTTATACTACTGCACTCTCTCTGTATGACAATTGAAATTCAACATTGAGGGAGACTAAATGAGTTTTATTTTCCTTTCTTATAGGAGGAACCGGTGCACTTCAATATCAATTGGTGTAAAAATTGAGGGTACGTGCTACTCCACACTTTTATGTATTATATTCACTTTGTAGTTTTAATACATATCTAAAATATTTTTTTCTAGGTCTTTTTGTTACTGAATATTACTCTTGCATTCGCAATCTCACTCGATGTCTTAGTAGAAAAAAGATAAAGGAAGATAAGTTCTTCATTAAATTTAGTGTTAGTTTTTTTTTTCAAAATAATACCCAAGTTGTCACTAACTATTATTATGGAATTATTTTCCAAAAAAAAAATCCGACTCTAAAAGAATTTTTAAAACGATCCACGATTACTATTAGCCCATATTATTATCATCATATATACGTCTTCACAAATCTTATTGTTTATTTTCCCAGATAAATGATGACTTTGTATATGAAAGGGACCATGCAAATTATGATGATGCAACTTATAATTTACTGAGTAAAGATGAATAACACATGTCAAATTGGACTGACACATGGCGGTTTAAATAAGAACCTTTAATGGATTGAGATAAATGGATTTACAGGAGAAGGTACAACAGTAGGCTTTATAAAATTTGTGCTTGCTGAAACCTGTAAAACTTTTGAACTATATAAAACTTCAGATATTATGTTATTGTTGACATATGTTGATAACTTGAAATGGGTGTCCATTACTATATGTTGACGTAATAATAAAAAAAATAATTTAGCAAATGACATGTGTCAACGAAAATAACTCATTCTACACAGTTCTAATAATAACTCTATGGACACTATGCATGCTACACAAGTACTACAGAAGGCCCATCTGTCATGTATTCGTACACTACGCATGCTACACAAGGCTTGTCTATCAAGTTTTAATGGGAAAACACTAGCTTTGATGCATCATTTTTCTTTCTCTTTTAAATAAATAATACTGCAGATCCACTATTCACATACCGGATGGGAGGGGATAGTGCACGATTCACGAGTGTTAAATGAGACTTTGCATCATCCATACAACAAATTTCCAATACCCCCTGAAGGTGATATTTGTTATTATTATTTTTTTTCTACAACTATTATATTTGTTTATTACTATTATCTTATTTGCATTTTTTTTATTGTTGTAGGTATTTATTATTTGTGAGATGCTGCATACAACCACACTAGGGGCTTTATGTGTCCCTATAAAGGCACACGATACTGGTTGTCGAATTTTAGTCGTGGTGGTCAAGCTAGAGATAAAAAGGAGAAGTTCAACCATGAACATGTTAGATTAAGAAATGTGATCGAGAGGACATTCGCTGTTTTAAAGAATAGATTCGCGATACTGCATAGAATGGTCCTTATAGTTTTCGAACCACCCAAGTACACATTGTTGTTGCATTCATGGCAATACATAACTTCCTTCGTCGAGTATCACTTAATGATCCCTTGTTTTAGATATATGAAGATGATGATGTGGACTTGTCGGCCGAGCCTTCAGTAGATAGTGAACATGCAAAAGCTCCACAAAATTATGATCAAATATTTGGATGAGTACCACAATAAGAAATGATTAATTTACGTGATCAAATTGCAGATCAATTATTTAGTAGAACTTATGATTTATAATTCAATCTTATTAGTATTTTGTGACTTTTAATAGCTACTTAATTAGTTTTTTTACATATTTTTAAACATTTTATACCACGCAAATTCCTTATTGTTTGGAATGACTAATATTATTTACATATTAAATTGCATATTGTGTGTAACAATATTTATTTACGATCATAAATGTTTTAAATATACATTTTGTTTATGAAATAAATATAAGGGTAAAATGGTCCAAATAATCTGCATTCAGATTTCAGATATAATTTGCAAACAAACAGTATACATTCAAAAGTTTCATTCAGACATCAAACAACTTTTCAAATTCAGACTTCTGACTTCAGATTCAGACAAAAAAATAACGCAACCTGTGTGTATGATTTAAAAAAAAGGTAAAATACCCAAAATGTCATTTTGAAAAAACCAAAAAAATTGTCACGTGTCACTTCATGCCAAAAAAAAAAAGTGTTGGGAGGATATAATTCAAAATGGCCTAAATGTTATTAACCCTAAATTTTAACTTGAAAAAATTGATTTGGGAAAAAACCATTTTCTATTTTTTCTGTCAAACACAACCTAAATATAAACTCTGGTTGTTCCGAGCTGGACAATGAGTATGGCGCCAAGTGGCGGGCTTACACACCTCCGGAGTCCTTTGATATCCCAGGAGAGGAGAGGAGAGGAGACCCTTTTTGGGTTCATTTTAAGGTACCCTTGTCAACAAAATCTTGTCTTTCATCTCCTTTCTCCATTCCCCCACTAGAAAGTATCCCGGGGAGACAATAAAAAGTTATCGGAAGAAATGAGGGAGATCATAAGCATTCACATAGGACAAGCAGGAATTCAGGTTGGCAATTCTTGTTGGGAGCTCTACTGCCTCGAACATGGCATTCAATCCGATGGCATGATGCCCAGGTAGGTACCCCTTTCATTTTATTTTACACACACACACATTCATGTGTTTATTTATGTTTGTGTTTGTGTTTATTGTGCATGTATAAAGTAACGCATAATTCATGCATGTATATAATAATATACACTTGCATTTTGTTATAGTTGTGGTTATTTCTTGTTGCCCCTTTTGTCATTCCACTTTCAAAATAAACCCTCACAAATTCCTTGGCTTTCGCTGACATTTGTGGATCATTTCAGCAACGCCTCTTCTTTTTTATTTTCTTTATTTCGAGCAACGATTATCTATAATTTCAATTTCTTCACCGCCCAACCATTTTGATTGCTCATATGTTTAATCAGATTGGGATCCTCTAGAGTAAATCACAACCATTCATTAAAACTAAATGGCTGGGAGGGATATACATATAACTCACATTTAAAAAATAAAAATAAAACTTTATACCAAATCAATAGTGCTGTTTACCTTTATGGTGGTTTCTAAAACCTAATGTTGAGACATAAGCAATGAGTGTGCAATGCAAATTAAGATATATTATAAAAATGTTGTGATATTTTAATATTAATCTTAAAAATATTTAGTTGTTAATGAGTTTTAATTAAAATAGTCACGGGTGGTTAAATTTTTCCTCCAAACAATAAGGGAAATTTTAGTAATTTTAGGCGTAGACCAAAAGTTAGTTACAACCCCTCCTCTCCATTAATATATAGTACAAATAATAGACTCCATCCATTCTAAATTAATTGTCATCATTTGAAAGTCAAAAAATTACAAAAAAGTTTTTACTTTTCAAATGTAACCTCCTAAAGATGATGAATACATCTAAATGTAAGACATGCGTTCTCTTGTGGGTATTGTTCAGATGTATTTTTGTAATCTCACGTAGTTTTATATGCTATTTTTAGAAACAAGACTATTAATTTTGGACAGACTAAAAAGGAAAGTACAACTTTTAGTTTGGGATGAAGGAAGTATAAAATTAGGTTGTGAGGGCTATGATCCAGTGATTCAAGTGCATGTGTTACCGAGCTGGGCCAATCAAACCTATCCATGTTTTTAAAAGCTGTTCATAGTTCTTAGATGATAAATGTGGAAAATGAAATACTTCCTTAAAATGTTTGACTTTGGAAAATGGACTATTTTCGACAGAGGGAGTACATAATTCAAAGTTGCCTTTCAAAATATGACTTAATGTAAGCTATTTATTTAACATATATGTAGCGGAGATGATAGATTTACCTCGTAGAGTTGTTCAAACTGTTTTATTGTGTTTTTGTTTTGGGTTTGCTGACGGTTGGTCTGGGCAGTGAGTGTTTGGGGAGGAGGTGTGTTGGGGTGGGGGATGCGGTGGATTTCCTTGTGGGTTAGTAGTGTTGCTTTGGATGAGTTCTGTTTGGGCCAGTCTATCCTTTTATGGTGTTTAATTAATAAAGTTCACATTTCATTGAAAAAGGGAGATATTATACTAGCTATCTCCTTTTCCTAAAACGTGTTAAAGTTGAGGATGCCTTGTTTTAGAAACTAATTTTAATTTTTAGCAAAAAAGTTAAGAATGTAAGAATAGCGAGACATGTACTTGATTATTATTTTGCACACTTTGAAGTCATTTTTATTGGTTCCTAAACTTAGCATGTCAGTTATCTTTGTTTTGCGAATTTTGTCAACTGGCTAATCATTTGATGCTATCTCTTACATAGTTGTGATCATGTCTCAAATTTATATTTATTTATTATTTTAAAGAGTTTTTAATTTCCCTAAAGATTCTCATAAACAGATTTTGTACAGCACTTGCTTGGGACAGCCAACACTATAAAATTGAGATGTAGAAACAAATAATTTGCTTAGTGCATGGTGAAAGGGTGGAAATCATCATTAGATCCGTTTACATTTTCCATTGTATACCAAGATGGAATGATGCATCATGGCTCCTATTATAGGGCGATATAGTTCTGGAGCATTTTACAACTGCCGGGTCTGCGGAGGGTTAAATTTATACCACTTTACGCAAGTGATTACAACATGTGCAAGAGTGGCGTTACACTACAAATTTCATATAAAGCAACACAATTTAAGAAACTCTTTCTCTCACTCAAGTGATTACAAATGGGGACCAGAAGGCCTTATTTATATGTTAATCAAGATCAACTAAAATGTAAAATGACAAAAAGGGGCAGTTAAAGAATATTTCAATGATTACCACCCCATAGAGAGGTCGTACTAGCGATGACAAGTGCCCTCACCCAAGCTACGGTTGGTCTCGGTTCAAGACTTGAGAGCGGTCTCTTCATATTATAAAACAATAGCCGACATCTACTTCTCCTAGACCCTGCACTTAAGCAGGACCTGTGCACATGGTACAACCTTTTTTTTCTTTTTTTTTAATCACCCCATAACCTAAAATAAAGAAATAAAATATAAGGGAAGGGAACAATTAAACAACAAGTACAATTTAACTTACTACAATTAAGTCCCCGTACTCCCTTATTCTCATCAAGGAGATTGGTTTGTTGCATATTTTCAAAATTATAGTGGTTTTAATTTGATTCTTCTTGTAGAAAAAGAAAGACATGAGGAAATGGGTATAGTGGAAATGTGTGTATTATCTTATCTCCCACAAAAAAATTTAATAAAATAAGTCGGGTATATAACTAAAAGACAAATACACAATTTGTCTTGTAGTTGAAGAGGCTACGATATGGTGATTTTCGCAACACAATTGTAACGCGCGGTGTGCAACGTGCAAAGGGGGATTAGATGACTTAGAGTGCATTGGGCGCTTTGATAATGCACTTTGCATCTAGGAGCCTTTCTGACGTAAATGACGTTAAATGGGAGCAAGAAAATATTATTCTCTCTCTAAACTCTCTCAAATCTTTATATCATCAAATGGAAGAATGCCTCAAATGAAGCTACATATGGGTATTTATAGGAAGGAGGTTGCTTGGCCTCTAAGCTAAGAATCTAATTACATTTATGTTCCTAAGAGCCAATAACCTTTCTTCTTCTAAATACTAACACAATGAAATACTAAGAATAAAAGAAAAACTAAAAAATAACAAAAATACAATAAAATACTAAAAATACTAAAAATAACCCCTAATTCTTTATTCACATAATTCTCTCCGCCTTCGAAAAAGTTCGTCCTTGAACTTTGAGATTGAGATCGAATGCAAAAATTCTCAAAATTGCGGAAGAGGCAAACTTGAGGGGCCAAAATGTAATTTGCTGAAAATTGGAGGAAGATTATTTAATTCTTGCGTTAATTTTCGTCTTCTTCCTCATGCCGCTCATGTCCAACATAAAAAATATCTACCCCGGGGTCAAAAACCAAGATTTTGGTACCAAACCCTAGGTCTTGAATTTGTTCTTGGATTGAATTTATGGGAGGAGGGTTTTTGGATAATTTCGGGTGGATCTTGGATGGGTTGGGATAAAGAACCGTTGGTTCTTGAACAAAAAAGTTACCATCGGCCACCGTTTGGGGTGTGCGATCAAGGATGAATGGAGGGAGGTCTGCCCAGTGGTCTTTATCATAGAAATTGTGCCGATTGGAGCCAGAAACCGCTCAGTTGCTGAGATCGGAGCCATTTGATGTTGTTCGGACCATTTTGTCCCCGGAATTTGGTCGAATTTGTTGAAAATGACCGGACGCAAGCCGTAGGAACATAGCTGACCTGTTTGGAGCAGATTGACCCTGTTGTTTGTAGGTTCTTGGACGCTGAATTGAATTTGGAGCAGATCTGGCCTGTCAATGAAAATCGGGGCTTGCTGGTGAAGATCAGAGGGGTTCTAGCCTTGGACGGCTGCTGCTAGGGCATTCCACCCCTGGGTTGAGGCTGTCGGACCTTGGTTCATGGTTTTTTTCATTGTAGCAGCATATTCCGTCGCCGAAAATGGTCCAAGAAGGGTTTTCGGTGGTCGGCTGACTTGGAGGGGGAGGTCGGTGGCCATAGGGGCTTTGTCGGCTGGCCGGAGTGTCCCTGGTTGTGGGCCGATGGCTACATGGTGGTCCAGGGTGGTGGGAGGTGACACCTGCTGGCCAAGGGGTATTCCGGTGGGTGTAAACCACCTACGGCACCACTGGACAAGGCTGGGTAGAGGGATGAGAGTTAGGGTTTTCGGTGGTATTTTTTTGGGGGGGCAAGGGTGTGGAGATGGTTGTGGAAGCTTAGGTAGAGGGATTTTGGGGGCTAGGGTTAATGGTGGTGGGTGGCTCGAGGTGTCTTTTTTTTTGTGTGTGTGGGGGGGGGGGAGGGGGATAGGTCGAAATTTGGAGGAGGAGAGGGTCATGGTGCGAGGTGGCTGTTGGTGGAGGAGTATGCGCATCGAGTTCGTCAATCCGGGCCGTCAATTGGTTGAGGGCCTCCAAGATTTTATTGTAAGGATTTTCCGCAGAGGTGTTCACCTTTTCTTGAACCTACCTTGACGTTCTTTACGAGTTTTTGTTTTACAACAACAACCACCACCACCGGTGGAGCGACTAGGCTCTGATACCAATTGACGTAAATGACGTCAAATGGGAGCAAGGAAAGAGAATTCTCTCTCTAAACTCTCTCAAATCTTTATATCATCAAATGGAAGAATGCCTCAAATGAGGTTACATATGGGTATTTATAGGAAGGAGGTTGCTTGGTCTCTAAGCTAAGAATCCAATTACATTTATGTTCCTAAGAGCCAATAACCTTCCTTCTTCTGAACACAAACAAAAAAGGAAAATACAATGAAATAATAAAAATAAAAGAAAGACTAAAAAATACTAAAAATAAAATACTGAAAGTAACCCCTAATTCTTCGCATCACTTTCATTTTGTCAAAATCAACCAAATCAATTGGGTGTGATGATGCAATTGGACTAAGGATTGTTATCACCAAACAAGTTTGATTATCAAGACTGTTGGATCGACTCATGTGGATTCGTCGAATCACTTCTAATCGGACGTTAACTATGAACTGCACGATCGGCAGAAACAATTCAACGGCTACTGGATCGTTTGTTCATTGGTACCAATGGTACTTGTGAACTCTGTTTTTGACACCAAAAATCTTGTGTTCTCTCTTCCTCTTCTATCAGTTGGTAATATCCACTTTACAATTCGGAGTGTTCTTGGGCTTGAAGTGTACATACTTTGAATTAAACACTAGACACCACTGCATCGTACCTGGAGGCATTATTTGTAGACTCTGTTGTGTACTTGTCTTTCTAAGTGGAAGTGAAGAACTATTGCCTAAAAGATAGGAATCCTCTAGAGTCATGGAATCACTCTACGTAATAGTGATCATCTCAAACTGTTCATTTGAAAGCAAAACGTTGTGATTAACACATTTTGAAAGATAATTGAAGTGTGGTTATCCTTTGACTTAGTGCAACAATGTGACTTAATCTCAATGATTTGTTTTTCAATGAAGAAAATATATCTACTAGCTCCTCTAGAGCAAACTGATTCAAAGCACACTTCTACATGTGCGAAGTGATTATGAAAACATTCAAAAGATAGTTAATTCAGTTGGGGAAGTGCAGATTTTTATGCCTTTATTCTGCTTGCAAGTTTAAGTAAATTGATATATACGAAGATGAAATGTTCAGCTGTTATGCTATCATGTGATTATGTTGCCATGAGAAACAATCTAAATTTGGCTAGCTACAATGCGTCAACTAAAACATTATCTTTTGCTTGATGATCATATTCGCCACTATCTACAATAAATAGAACATAGTATATTCTGATTTTTGAACTTCGTTAGTACTCTTCAGATGCAGTGTTCAATTATCATCAAGTGAAAATTGTATTTGGTAAATCTTGAAACTACTTGTGCATACATATATGCTAAACAATTACACATAAGGTGATCCAATAATTGTGTTCTTGTGCTTGAAACAACTCATCTTTTGTTTTTTCTACATAAGTAATTATTGCGTTCAAAACTCAAAATGGTTCCCTTTGTTCCTATTTATTCTTTCACCTGATAAGTTTTCCTTTTCACTTTCTCTTTACCTTGCAGTGACACCTCATTTGGTGTGGCAAACGATTCTTTTAGCACTTTCTTTAGTGAAACCGATTCCGGCAAGCATGTGCCTAGAGCTATATTTCTTGATCTGGAACCCACTGTCATCGATGAAGTTAGAACTGGAACATATCGGCAACTCTTTCATCCCGAACAACTTATTTCTGGCAAGGAGGATGCCGCCAATAACTTTGCCCGTGGACATTATACAGGTACCCTGTTTTTCAACTGAGAAGCAACTATTTTAGTTGTTTGAACATTGTTTAATCAGATTCAATTTATCCACTGGTGTTATGAGCTGCAGTTGGGAGAGAGATTGCTGATCTATGCCTTGAACGTGTGAGAAAGTTAGCAGATAACTGCTCTGGATTGCAAGGATTTTTGGTATTTAATGCTGTTGGTGGTGGCACTGGTTCGGGTTTGGGATCTTTGCTTCTAGAGCGCTTGTCCGTAGAATATGGGAAAAAGTCAAAACTTGGCTTCACTATCTACCCTTCACCTCAGGTAATTTCTCCTAATAAATTAACCTTATGCTATAGGAAACTTTGACTTCTATACCCCCCAAACCTAGTGGCGGATCTAGAAATTGGGGCTAGGGGTGGCCAACCTATAAGTATGGAACAAGTAATGATCATATAGGGGCACTTTTGATACTAAAATATTTTTGGAGCTGGAAAACTCATATAAAGATATTATACTTTTGCAAATATTGAAGGGGGCTAGTGAAAATTATATGTTTTTGCGTGGGCCGTGGTCCCCTAAGATCTGCCTCTGATTCTCCACTCTCCAATTTTAAAAAAATAGTAAATTAATATAAACACAAGCCCTAACACGTTATGGCTGCAATTACTAATCTGAAGAGGATATTTCAAATTTATTTGAAGTCTCTTTTTAAATTAATTACGGGTTACAATCAACATGGTGATCTTTTGTATTTCAAATAAGACATTGAAGTAAAATAGAGAATGGGACAGTAACACAAGGTCCAAGATGCTAATGTGATTTTCTGTACTTCAGTAAATTGGAGAAAATTTTAATATGGAAAAAGTATAACCTTAGAATTCCTGAGTTCCCTTTCTATTGTAATTTCTAGTTTTCTTGACTGAGAAAAAAAGGCAAAAATGTGGAAAATAAGTTAAATAACTATTTTGCAAGTTCAAATCGATTTTCCTACTTTTCCTTCGAAACTTGTTAACATTATCTTTTGGCTTTCCTAAGTTAAAAACTTTTTAAAATAATTTTACTTCTACTATCAAACTAGTATGAAATCCAATATATAACAAGTTTGTCCTCATAATGCAGGTGTCTACTGCAGTTGTGGAGCCTTACAACAGCGTGCTCTCTTCTCATTCCCTCCTAGAACACACAGATGTTGCAGTACTCTTGGACAACGAAGCTATATACGATATCTGCAGGAGATCCTTGGACATAGAAAGGCCAACATACACCAACTTGAACCGTTTGATTTCTCAAATCATCTCATCTTTGACCACTTCATTGAGATTTGACGGGGCCATTAACGTTGACATCACAGAGTTCCAAACTAACCTCGTTCCGTATCCTCGCATACATTTCATGCTCTCATCTTATGCGCCGGTTATCTCTGCTGCGAAAGCCTACCATGAACAGAGCTCTGTTCCTGAGATCACAAATGCCGTGTTTGAGTCGTCGAGCATGATGGCCAAGTGTGACCCGAGGCATGGGAAGTACATGGCTTGTTGTTTGATGTATCGCGGAGATGTGGTTCCAAAGGATGTCAATGCTGCTGTTGCGTCCATTAAGACCAAACGTACTGTTCAATTTGTTGACTGGTAAGGGTTATTAGTAATCGGTTACATGAATCTTATTTTTTTATCCTGTTCTTCTTCGCTATATATTATAATCTCTTTCCTTACTATCTCCATTTATATGAATCTACTACTCTTCCTGTCCCAATTATGGCCGTTCCATTTACGTGTCCAAACCATTTTTAGATCCCCAAATTTTATTCTTTCAGTTGCTCAACATTGTGTTCTATTAAGCATGATTCGTCTTATAATTTTTTTTAATAATACTTTCCTCTTCAGCCTCTATATGATTACTATAAGAAAAAAGTAGTAATTGATTCCAGATCTCCGTTTTCTTCTCTTTTCTAGTAAAATGCTCCATTGTGAGTAGCCTTTATATAAATATAACATCTTAGCAGTCAAAATAACCAAAAGAAAATATGCAAGTCACTACAAGAAAATTACCATTTAGCACACATTAATCCTTATAAATAGTACATTTTTGGTGATAAATCCAGTTCCTCACAAAACAAAAGAGTAATAAAAAAAAATTGCAACAATAATAGTTCATCATAAAAAGACCATTATAGAAGGAAACAAGTTTCGTTGCAAAAAACAAAGAGTCATTGAAAGTCATTTTTCTTGTAGTGAGCATGGGCTAGGAAGAATGTGTTTCCATCCATTGTTGAGCCATGTTCATAATGTAATAAATTTTGGTATGCAAATCCTTATAGGTGTCCCACTGGTTTCAAGTGCGGAATCAATTACGAGCCCCCCACAGTGGTCCCCGGGGGTGACCTTGCCAAGGGGAAGCGTGCGGTTTGCATGATAAGCAACAACACAGCGGTGGCCGAGGTTTTCTCCCGCATTGACCACAAGTTTGACCTTATGTACGCCAAGCGAGCATTTGTCCACTGGTACGTGGGTGAAGGTATGGAGGAAGGCGAGTTCTCGGAAGCTCGGGAGGATCTCGCTGCTCTCGAGAAAGACTACGAGGAAGTCGGGGCAGAAGGAGCAGATGACGAAGAAGGGGATGATTATTAAATTCAATCTCTATTGTTGATAGTGACATTTATAATTTTTTAGCCAATCCTCATCTCTCTATCTTATAAGTTTCCCACTATATTAATTTGTCAAGGAAAAATAATTATTTCACCTTTTTCGATATTCTAATTGAATATATGTTTTTCTTTTGGTTAGTTTCCTTATGGTTGTACACTTCTTCCTAACATTGGATATCTAAAAAATGATCCTTATTTGCCCTGCCTTCAAAACTCTCAGGTAGAAGCAATCTTTTCACTGTTCTTCTCTTAAAGGTTGAATTTATTGGTTAATAAGGTAACTTCCAGGTAATCAGTCTGTAAGGAGATTGTAGTTTTAAGAGCAAGCAGTTATGATTTAAATACAGCAGTAAAGTGTAGGAAACTGTAAAGTGTAAGCTATCATACTGATTGAAAATATCCCCTACGTAAATAATTTCTGTGACTATGAAAAAAATTTAAAATCCTATGTTGCAGAGACTCATTTTTGCAATAGAGGGTAAATGGTGAGAATAGTTGAATGAGTTTTTTTAAGGGGCTATTAAATCAAGCTGATTGAAGGTGGCCGAACCCTCATCTATACTTTTGCCAACTGGAGATCTAGTAGAAGACATTATAGGGAGATAGACTAATACAAATGGAAGTGTATAAGTGTGTGCAACTCTGTAGAGATGCGGTGTAAGAATGTAAAAGAATTTGAAATTAGATTGTGCTGGAGAAAAACTTGTTGATTTTGGCTCTCCTATTTTTTCAGTTTTGGTTTATTTACAAATTTACCATTTTGGCTCAAATCTATAAATACAAGTGTTATTTCTAGGTTTTGGGAGAGGACAAGTTTGAGAGCTATTTTGAGAGTTATGAAAGCTAAAGAGAAGTAGAGCTCCCATTTGAGGGGTTAGTTCTTGTGAGCTTGTGAGCGACTTTCTAAGAGAGATAAATTGTGTGTGTGTATAGCCTTTGGGTTCTTCCATTTATCTATAGAAACAAGAAATCCTCCTTGGTGGATGTAGCCCAAATTTGGGTGAACCACAGTATATCGTTGTTGTTTTGCTTTGATGATTGTTTGTATGTTCTTATTGTCTCTTCATTGATTCTTGGTTGAATTGATTGGGAGTTTGTACACTAGTTCATTTACGGAACAAGGTCTTGGGTGTTTTCCGCACATCAAGTGTTTGATAAAACTCCGGAGTGAGTTTTATCGTCTTGGTCGCTAGAGATCGTCTTGCTTTAGCCCAACAAGTGGTATCAGAGCTTTGGTTTCATTGTTTGCCCGGTATTTTGGTTTGAGGTTGAATCAATTTTGGCATAACTTTTGTTTTTGTTCCAAATGATGGAAAATGTGGAGAGTACTCGAGAATCAACCTCTACGAGCAGAGGCTCTAAGAGATGGGATCCAAGTTATGGATCGAGTGGCTCAATGAAGATGAACACGAAGGCTTTTGATGAGAAGATCAATTTCGGGTTATGGCAAAGACATTCGGCGTTCTTGTCCAACAGAGATTGCAATCAACATTGTTGGGGGTAGAGGGACGACCGGTAGGCATGACCAATGCCGAGTGGATTGACATTGATCAAAGAGCGGCTTCGTGTATTGAGATGCTTATCACGGATGATGTGTTAAATAACGTGATAGCGAAGACCACGGTTAAAGGCATGTGGGATAAGCTAAAAGAGATTTATTTGGGAAAGTCGTTGTCAAATAAATTGTTCCTCAAGAAGAAACTCTTCAAGCTTGAGATGAAGGAGGGTAAGGATATGATGAAGCATATCAACGTTTTTAATGCCTTGATAAATGACTTGAACTGGATAGACGTTCAATTCATTGAGGAGGATTGAGCATTGTTGTTGCTTGCATCATTACCCAATTCATACGAGCATTTTGTGACCACGCTCATGTTTGGGAAGTCTACGCTCCGGTGCAACGAGGTTATGCAAGATATTCAATCTCATGTCACGATGAGAAAGAAGGAAGGTGGAGGTGACGGGTATTCCCATAATGAAGGCCTTACAGCGAGAGATGGAGGTGGGCAAAATGGCGGGAGGAACTCCAACCGGGGATTTAATGACGGTAGTAGGTCTAGATCGAGGGGTATTGGTGGTAAAGGGCCCAAATGCTACAAGTGCCGGGAATGGGGTCATATGATTCGAGAATGTCCTTTGTGGAATGACAAGGTTAAGGGCAAGGTTGATTCCGAGAGGGCAACGGTAGCGAGTGCGAATTATGAAGATGAACTTGGAGAACTTCTCACAATCTCTAAGGTTAACTCTCTTTCCCAAGATGATTGGATATTAGATTCGGGATCATCGGATCACGTTTGCTCTAAGAGGAAATATTTTGAGACTTTCATGAAAAATGGAAAAGGTTCCATGTCTTTAGCTAACGGAGAGAAAGTTGCCGTTAAGGGTGTCGGGATGGTGAAACTCAAGATGTTCGATGGGGTGGAACGTACTTTGGGTGGTGTGGCCTATGTCCCAAAGTTGCGAAAGAATTTGATATCCATTAGTCGATTGGATTCCAAGGGTTGCCGGGTGTCGGTGGCGGGTGGAGTCTTGAAAGTCACACGCGGTTGTATGGTCCTAGCGAGGGGAGAGGAGAGAGAGGGGTTGTATCGTTTAAATCAGGACTTCGAGAAAGATGGGGAAGCGGCGTGCACAAGTGATCGAACGTTCGAGGCATGTCTCGTTTGTGAACAAAGCGGAGACATTGAGTGCTAGCTTTCCGAGACTAGACGGTAGTGATGAGATAATACCTACTAGTGGAGGGGATGGATCGAAGTCCCCCTCCAGGGCCAACGGGTGATGTTGACTCAGTTTAGTTGCACGCATGCATTGGCCGATTGGAATCAAGGAGGTGTAGGACTGTGATGGTTTCGAGGTGTGTGTAGCTAGTTCAAGGAAGGCCGATGAGTTATTGTTTGCGAGCATTGGCAAACGGGAGTTCTTCGTGCCAAAGACTTGGTACATCTTTCGAGGGTGAGATTTGGAGGGTGTGGGAGGTGAGGAATTTTCCCTCTCATCCGTGGTTATTTCTCAAGGTGGAAGATGGTGTTGATGTGTTTGAATGTTTCGTGTAAAGAAGGTGTATGCTATATGTATTGTGTGGGGGGTGTACTCACCGGGTTACACGAGGAGCGAGCTTCACCGTACGGTTACATGGGAAGCATTCAGGGGAGTTCTTAGTTTAGAACTTGGTTCCTCGGCGGGTGGAGTCATTTGGAGTTTTGGAGTGAAGACTTGCGGTATCTCATTTCATAGTTGAAGTTTGGGGTGGCTTAGCGTCGAGTGGAGCATATTGGCTTGTTAGACGTCGGGATGATCTTCGAGCGGATTTGATGTTTGTATTCCGAGTTCGGTTGGATCATGAGGATCGCCTGGGGGAATCGCATTAGCTTGGTAGATGGTGGGATGGTCTTCAAGCGGGTTCAATTTCAGCATTCTAGAGATTGGTTGGATCGTCAGGATCGCCAAGGTGGAGTTTGTTGATTTTGGCTCTCCTATTTTTTCAGTTTTGGTTTATTTACAAATTTGCCATTTTGGCTCAAATCTATAAATACAAGTGTTATTTCTAGGTTTTGGGAGAGGACAAGTTTGAGAGCTATTTTGAGAGTTACCAAAGCTAAAAAGAGGTAGAACTCTCATTTGAGAGGTTAGTTCTTGTGAGGTTGTGAGTGACTTTCTAAGAGAGAAATTGTGTGTGTGTATAACTTTTGGGTTCCTCCATTTATCTATAGAAAGAAAAAATCCTCCTTGGTGGATGTAGCCCAAATTTGGGTGAACCACGGTATATCGTTGTTTTTTTGCTTTGATGATTGTTTGTATGTTCTTATTGTCTCTTCATTGATGCTTGGTTAAATTGATTGGGAGTTTGCACACTAGTTCATTTATGGAACAAGGTCTTGGGTGTTTTCCGCACACCAAGTGTGTTTGATAAAATTTCCGAGTGAGTTTTATCGTCTTGGTCGCTAGAGATAGTCTTGCTTTAGCCCAACAAAACTTACAATTGCCGTAGGAAGAAGTTAGTGTAGAAGTGTTAATGCTGAGACTTCAAACATGTGGAGTAACTGTTATGCTAGTGTCGGCCAGCACTTGACTTATACTGATAGATGCTTCCTTGCTAGACAGCTTCATGACACTTTTATATTCTGGGGATAACTTTTGATTTTGATTGATGCACAGTTTTTCTCCGTATGAAAAATAATTCATATATATACAACTTTTGTGACTTGTAATTTTCTAAATTATGACATATCATGGGTCCAAATTTCTTAGAATCAGCCACAAAGTGTAAAATATTGTTGAAAGAACAAATCTGGACGGATAGTTGTTCAGCTTTTGAAATGAGCTTTGATTCTCATGAGAGTTATAAAAACACTCAAGTAACATGTTATTGGGTCTTGGGTAATCTAGGGTCCTTGTTAAGGGCCAAATAATGACCACAGAGGATTGAAAACTTCAATTTTGAAAACAGGTAGATAGGGGTGTCACAACTGTCAAAGCACAACTTTTTTAGACTTCGGTGTATATTCTACACTACGGAAACAAATACATATGGGCATAATATACTCATTACTAGTTCATTTACATGTCTGGGTCATGTTCACCTATTTTGAGCCCATGAGGGAGTATATTGAGCAATTAAACTACTCGGTGGTCATATGGCCTCTCGTGAATCCTAAAGGGAAGAATCTGAAGCAATTAAGCTGGAAAAATGCTTGTCTAAAGTGTGAAAGGTAAATGTAGAAAGGAAAAAAAAAACCATGGACTTTTAGGAATGATTAAGTGTGGAATAGGCAAGCAATTTGTTAAACAGTCCTGAAGCATGATACCTTTTCTATTTCTAAAGATTCTGTCTTCACGCCTTGATCAAGCCTTCAAGATTTTTGCAACATCTACAATTAGCTAAGCGAAGATCTTAATAATCTAGTGTAGATGTACACACACACATATGGAGAGAGAGAAATAGAGGGGGGAGAGAGAGAGAGAGAGAGAGAGAGAGAGAGTAAACAATGATACATGAACATTTTCAATTTTAAATGATTGCATAGACTTTGTAAGAGTGATGACATGAGCCCTCTTCCACAATAATTAAATGGACTAGTTGATATATTTTACAACTCGTAATATTAACAACGTCAAGAGCATAGCAGAAGAGAAATAATATCTCTCAAAGCTCATTGTTATTGTTATTGAAAACTTATAATCAATCCTAAAACTGCATGCTCTTCCAAGTTTCCCAATGAGAGACACAAGAAAAGAGAGGTGAGGTAGAAAGAACCAAAAAAAGAAGGTAATTTTCATGGGAATTGAAAAACTAACAAAACAATGAACACAAAGGAGGAAGATCCCAAATAGCTTCATTAGGATCATGCACAGACTCCATATACTCTTGAACCCCATTCATGGCATAAAGAGATGCAGATATCTGTCTTTCCACTTTCATGCGCTCAAATTCTGAAAACTCCAAATCACTACTGATTGACTTTGGCAACTCCAACATTTCCGGAGGAAATGGAATTTGGTTCCGATCAACTCCCAAATCTCCAAAACACCACGACATATCGCTTTGAGATGAAGAACCCAATTCGAATCCATCGCAACAATTGCTCAAATCAGGTTTATACGTGTCATCAAACAACTTATGATCAGTATAATATTGAGGCTTCCCACTAGAAAAACAGTCCCCATCACTACTACTAGTGGGACTAGAACTTGTAGTACTAGCAGTAATAATAGTATTATTGTTAGTAATGATGCTGGTTTTAGAGGAAGAGGAAACAAGATTCGGCTGTTTGGCAGTTTTCTTGCTGTTGAGTAGATTTTTAATCCTGGAAGCTAGAGGGGAATCTTGAGAGACATTGGTTATGAAGTTTGTGCGCGTGTTGGACCCACGAAGAAGGCATGCGGCTTCATCGTATGCGCGAGCAGCTTCTTCAGCTGTTTCAAAGGTTCCAAGCCACATTCTTATCTTCTGTGTTGTATCTTTAATCTCAGCTACCCATCTTCCAGAAGGCCTTTGTCTAACACCAACAAATTTGTTGTTATTGTTGGTCTTGTTTCTGCTGTTTCTCCCCTTGAATTTTCCCATTGTGGTAATTGAATTCCCTCTTGGGTGTGGTTGGAATTGAATTTCCATTTTATTTCAGCTAAGTAATGATAGAGATGAGTTTTGAATTATAGGGAGATAGAGAAGGATTTGATGTTGGAACTGTTCTTCTAGCTCTCCATGTTATGGTAGTGGAGGAGTTGTCTACATGTCCTTGTTTTTGTGTTGGTGGTGCTATATGTACATATATACAAAATACAAACATGTATATATATATATATATATATATATATATGTATATATATGTTTATGGAGAGGGTCTGAGGTTTCTATGAGAGGGTTGGGACTAGTTAATGTCACTTTGTTGTTTGCTTGTGTTTGTTATCTTATGGTACACACTGTTTTTTTTATCCATGCAGACAAACTATCCCTCAAAGTTGACTAATTCTGCTCCTATACACAATACACTCCCTTCTATTCAACATTTTGTGGAGTCACTTATCTGCCCTGCCGTGATTCCTTATGATTACTTTGGAGTGACCTGGTCAAATAAACCTAGTAATTGTGTGATGTATGGATTTTTGGGTGGGGTTCAAAAGTGGCTATCGAGGGTTGAATTGGATTTTTACCAATTCTTCTCGTCTACTAAATATGTCCTATTAGGACACCTGTAGTGAATATTTACTACATGTTCGAATAAGACCAATTGAGAAAAATTTATTTTGATATGATCAATGAGAAAATGTCTTATATAAATGGGCCTTAATTAAAATAATATTGCTAGAAATGGAGAAAACAAAAAATTTAGGACATTTTGGAAAAGGCATCCTAAGTAATATTTTATATTGGATATCTTTTTTACGTCAATTGTGTAAAAAGTCTCTAAAAGAAATATTTCTAATATTTTGAATGACCTTAAAATTCTCAAACCTCAAAAGCTCGAAGCAGGTGTGCTTCTCTGGCCTCCTCTCGAAGCCGACCTTGTGCATTAACATTCACAATTATAGAAAATGTTGTAAAGGCGCAGACCAGTTGAATTGCTTACGTCTAATTCATCATAAAATGATTGAGCTTTAGAATGTGATTATACTTAATCCGTGCAACTCGTTTTTTCATATAGCTTAAAAGTGTTTCTAAGCTTATCAAGTCGGACTCAATAATAATTTAGCAAGTTTAATATGTTCATCAGAATTTGTTTATTTTATGTAGTGATCTTGAACAAATCCTAACCTAGTTAAGCTCAAATAACTTCATTCAAACTACGGCACTAACCATAGAAAATTGCCTTCTTTATACATGTTTGAGGTGAATACCCCCAAAATGTGAAAGGAATGAAATAGTTATTACAATAACACACGATGACATCCATGGGGAGAAACGGTTTGAGCACACATATAGGTCAAAATTTTATGTTTTTTAAGTTTCATATGCTTGGGTGGAGAGGTTGAGAGATCTTAGACCTTGTCCCCCTCTCTCTTTCTCTTTATATATATATATATAACAATGACACATCATATATTTCTTTATCTAAACAAGGTCAAACATGAGACAGGAAAGTCGTGAAGGCACGAAGTCGTGCCACTTGGAGGCATGCTAGAAAGCATCTAGATGAACCCAAAAAACAAGGGTTAAACAAGGTGTTTAATATTGAAAAAACAAAAAGGGTGTTTAACAGATAATGACCCTAAGCTATATCCTTATCGTGCAAGGTGCGTTTTGTTCTATCCTCAACAAAAGAATTACTGCTTCATTGATCCTTACTTTTAGGTCATTTATATCAAAAGTATATTCAACTATCCAAGGATTTAACATAATTTTTATGCACACGTCATAGTAACTATGTGGTTACTTATTGTCAATCCAAATAATATTATGGTGTGTTTGATTGACATGAAAATTTTTTCTATGAAAAATAATTATTTTGATTTATATTTTGTCTTTGTTATTTTTAGTGAAAAATATTTCTTATTTATTCAATAAAAAATTATTTTAATTGGAAAATAAAAAAAGTAAGACCAAAAACTCATATATTTTTTCATTTATTTTTCAACTTTTCATCCAAATAAATTACTTTCCACGCATTTTTCATGTTTGCAATCAAACGAACCCTTAGTATGCATTTTTTCTTACCATGGTCTATGCAAGAAAAAGTTAACAACTAAGTAATATAAGTAACGGGGAAGACTAAAGTGTTGTTTGTTTTTACCTCTTAAGTCTGAATCTGAACTATTCAGACTTAAGAGATACCAAAAAGTGTTTATTTTTTTAAGTGATTAAGAGGCTAACGGCTATATTTGGCTCTTAATGATTAAGAAGTAGAGTTACGTCTAAAGTCTGAATCTGAAGTCCGAATCAGCCTAAATACATTCATTTAGAGGTGGATTCAGACATAAAAACAAACATATTTTTTAGATTCAGATTTCAGAGACTTCTGATTCATATAAAAAATTAAACACAACCTAAGTAAAATATATAGTGCATCTTCTAAATTCATAGTCAAAAGTTAAAATTTTTAACAAAACAATATAATTTTCCGAATATATACTCTTAAAAAATAATGAATACCTTTAGAATATTGTAACCAGGGGCGGATGGAGCTTGAGCCCAAGAGGGGCCATCGCCCCGGTTGGATAACTAAAAAAAAAAAAAAAAAAAATTTTTTTTTTAATAAAAACAGCCAATGTTTAACCTATTTCCTTCTTATGATAAGTCCCGCCTCCCTCCCACGACACATACCCTACAACGAAAACCCGTATATAGAAATTTGTGATTTTTTTATGTGGTTTTTTATATCTCAGAAATTTGTGTATATAGAAATTTTATATGAAATTTGTATCGTGTATATAGAAATTTGTGTAATTCCGCATATGGAATTTTTTTTAAATATGTAGTCTCAAATTTGTGTAATTTGTATGTATGTTTGTGTGGTCTCAAATTGTTAATAATGATTGAGAGTAATTGTTTAGGCATTGTAAAACTATAATTTGTTTAAAATTAGAAATAACCCCCAAAAAAATCGCCTCGGGGCCTCCTGCCCCCTAACCCTCGACAACACTCGAAACTTTCGCATATGTAATTTTTAACCAATTTGACCCTAGTTGGACTAAAATCCTGGAGCCGCCACTGATTGTAACACGTGCACTTTCATCATTACTTTCTTATTGGTATTGTTAAATGAGTAATTATGAAATCTCACATAATTTTATATATTATTATCAATACATAATTGTTCATTTAAAATGAATTCTATTAATTTGGAACGGAGAGAACAGTAATTTGGTAAAAGAAATCAAAGCATTAAGAAAATATGAGTAGCAACAATATGGGATGAATTAGATGGGGTGGGGGGAACTAAAACCTGTAGGGCTTTGAGGAAAAAGACTACCAATAGTGTTTGAAAAGGAAAAAGACTGTTATTAACATGAAGTGTTGTCGAATCAATCAAACGCAAAAAGGTTATTTGTGAGTTAACGGGGCAAGAAGGAATGAAAATTCATATTGAGGATCCCAGCACAGTTGGTTGGGAGTTAAACTTTTATTAATAGGTCAAGTAATATTCTATACTAAACATATAATTTGTTATTATTTTATGCTGTAGGTGAGAAAAGAATACTATAAATGTCTCTTTCTGATTATCATTACTTTCCCCTCAATTTTAAAAGATGCATTCGTGGAAGGATGTCTGAACTGAAAGATGCCGTTTTCGGGGTATCTGATGGACCACACTTTGGTAGGATTCCTGAATATGGCCTTATCATTACATTTAGTTATTTTTAAATTACAAGTGGATGTTAGTGAATATGTCAAATCCACAAACGTGACATTTTTTAAGGGTCCCAACAGACACATTTGTTAGCCAAACAATGACGCTTTATAAATGTGGCTTGAAATCCGTCACCTAAAAATTAAGGCGTGCTAGGTACCAAAAGCACCATTGCATTTAGCGTACACAAATGCGAATGAACATACGAGTCGCACAGTGATGCTACGCACCACCTTAGGACACACCACACATTGGTCAAGCCCAAAGGGTGGTGGTCTATGGTGAAAGCATACACTTCCTATAAAACAAGTAATAACTTATTCAAAACATGACTTTATTGACTCCACTAACTTTTGGTATCTTTTCTATATAGGGAAAAATTCCACACATGATTTATCTCATTCCTCAAACTTTTTCGGCATCCTTGTATGCAAAAGTATTTACATATAAAATTCCCTACACATTTTATTTTGTAAATTATCTAACAACCCCCACCATTTTTCCAAAATAACATGTAAAAACAGGAAGCAAATGGATGTCATATTGAGACGATACATATATGAAGGTATCTCTTAATTTGAACGTTGAAGTAGAGAATATTCATCAAATTTGATGGTCAAGCATATTAGAATGCATAGTTGAACTAGCTGTCTATGAAGACTTATTAGATTCATATTACACATCTCTTTTATGTATCTTAAATTTGTCGCAACACTTTTAGTGACTTAATCCCAGTACCTTGATTCCGTAAGTGCTCTAGTGACGAGTCCTTGTCGCATAGGAAGTGACACCCACTACATGAAATTTGATTTACATTGGCAAAAAAAGTTGTCACTATTGCTTATTAAGTCACCACAGAAGAACATCAGTAACGCCTTTTTTCCCGCCGCAGCGTCGTCACTATAGGTTAGTCGCTGAAAGTATGTAGTGACATGGAAAAGTCACCACTATTGTTGGACTCATTAGTGGCAACTTGCAAAGTTGCCAGTAAATATTTTGTAATAGTGACAAAAAAGGTTGCTACTACATGGTTTCTTTTCATCACTATATATTCATTTATCGCTACAAAACCATACTTATATTGCATGTTTACTGACAACATTTACTTACCACAACATATTGTATTTTAGTGAAATTATCTATTGTCACTGCATCAGCCACTATACTATCAATGAAATTTTAGTGACAACTTATCCACTTGTCCCTAATTATAACAATTATAAAAATAATAATTTTATGATATGTGACCAATAAAAACAAAGACATTCATTTTCTCCAACATCCCAAATAAAATCCAATATATTAACTTTTAAAAAATGTTCCGAAAAAATAGTAGATATTTCACAATATTCCACAAAAAACACTACACAGTTCACAATGTTCTCAATAAAAACTACTACAATAATTTTCCACATAAACCAAAAGTTATATGCTATTTTTACTCATTCATAGAACTTTGAATGTGATATTTAAGCTCTTATTGTTGAAACATGCCAAAATACGTTCCAAATGCTTGTGACGTTCCAAACATGCAAAATTAAGATACAAATAATTTAGAATTGAGGTAATTAAAAAATGGCGAGCTCACATTATAGATATTCATTAGATAAAAAATTAACAATTGAAATTCACTATATAATAAAAAAAAACACTTTAGTTATACAACTCAAATTCAAACTATCTCAACAAGATTCATCCCGTTTAGATCACTCTATTAACAATATAAAATATTTATGCCCAACAGCAGTAACAAAATTTAAGTTCAATTTTCGTGACAAGCCCAAAATAAAACCTATGAAATAATAACTTGGAAGATTACCAATTGAGATCAAAGTAATTAATTGTTTCAAATGAAATTTTAAAGTCTTATAAAATGCCCCCAAACATTTTTTTGTTTATTAAAAACAACCCTTAGTTATTATACTCACCCCAAAACAGTGAGCATCAAATTGTATTCTGCGTAGGCAAAATACATTTTGATCACTTGCTTTACACTCAGCACACACTCACACTACACACCCAATATAAAAGCCTCTATCCTCTATGTTCTACCTAACCCGTAACATCCCCAAACCCCTATCCTTTACCTTGTGTGTCCACACCTACCATCCCAAACCCAACCATCCTCAACTTTCTTCTTTACAATTTACAAATTCCAAGTACTTGTTTCTCGGGATGGATATTATTAATTAAGTGCCTATCGTTATGACTTGCGGCATAAGTTAATCATTGAACTTGTGATGTGAAAATTACATGTCAAGTCAAGTTTCCACAAGTAATAATCTAAGAGTTAAGCTTCAATCTCATCTCTGCTAGTGTTTTTAACACCATTTCTTTCAAAAGGCCTTTTGTGATAGGATCCATAAGATTTTTGATAGATTTACACAATCTACAATTATTACACTATCTATAATCAACTATCTAACATAACTATGTCTAAGTCCAATATGACTCGACCGTTATACTCTTTGCTATAAGCACGTGTCAATGTTGGCTCACTATCACATTGTAAAGATATTTTATCCATTAAATTAGGATAAAGAGGAATTTCAAATAAAAGATTCATTAACCACCTCGCCTCTTTACTATTTAAGGATAAACTTATAATCTTCGTTGCCATAGTAGAGTATGCTATACATGATTGTTTTTTAAAATCCTAAGAAACAACTCCCCCACCAAGAGTAAATATCCAATCACTAGTGGAAGAATAGTCCTGTTGATTTGTAATCCAATTGGAACCATAAAATCATTCTAAAATTGATGGATAATCGTCATATTATAATATATAATCTAAGATGCCCTTTAAATACTATAAACCTCAAGCAAAATGAATATGACTAGAACAACGAGTATATCTGTGGGGGATAAAATAACTAGACCCAGTTACAAAGTGGGTCGACCAGCCCACTACGAGACGGGAAATGTCCGGCCCAACTCAACAACCATTTTCACCTATGTATTTAACATGTGCTTAAATGCATTATGATAAGCTCAAATCGGTTACCAACAATCTCGGAAAGATATTCAAGGACACCTAACGAGCTATACTAAAGTAGGAAGAGTTACGTGCACAATTCAACCTCTTGAACATTACTATAAATATAAATCCTCACCTTGGGGTTAAGGGAATGAAACTTTGTAATCTTAAGAGATACACTAATAAGAAAAACAGTAACCTCTCTGTGGACATAGGCAATTTACCGAACCACATATATTACGTGTTGTGCATGTAATCGATTTACTTTCTTTCTTGGGATTATTTATTATGATTATTTATGCACTCATAATTGGTGCTGTTTGTGGGAAACAATTCTCTTTTCCTATGAAAGTTCACTGAAAGAAAGTGCCACGATGTCTCACCACAGCAGAAACCTACCTCAGGTCGGTGACGACAAGATGACCCAGTTCCACCCAGGGTCAGGTATCAGATTCGTCAGGAGCCAATTCAAAGGTTTCGCTAAGAGAGACTACCTTCTGAAGAGAGCCATGGCCTGCTTAGGTCTATGAAAATCTCCAGGTTGGTCGACGCCTATAAAGCCAGGCTTCAAGAGCAATAGGAGGCCACACGCCTCTAGATAGAATAAAACGCTCACGTTCAAAGGCAACTTGAAAGAATAGAGAAAGAGCTCCACGACGACAACCGAAAATGTCGTGCAAGGACTCCTAGTCCTTAGGCGAACAAGACTCATAGCTGAGGGAGGAGCTCAAGGAGACACTTAGAAAAATTGAAATGTGGACGACCATAGAGACTCCGTAAAAATGATGAACATCAAGACATAAGAAGTTTGGTCGAAGAGAGATGGGTTAACACCCAGACCATTAAGGGGATAGATCCACTAAAGAGATCGCTAGAAGAGCTGTTAATACACATATGAGATCCCCTTTTTCGAGGGAGATTGAGGATGAAGAGCCCCCAAAGAAGTTCATAGTCGCCAAGCTTAAAATCTATGATGGCAAGACTGATCCCATAGATCACGTCAGGCAGTACATGCAGGCTATAACACTGTGGACCCACAATGACTCTCTTATGTGTTGCATCTTCCCTTTTAGCCTATATGATGTAGCTCTGAAGTGATTTGAGAGGTTATCCCACAGGTTTATCATGATCTTCAAAGTCCTCGTTGAGGCCTTCATCGCTCGCTTCATAACCTGCAGCTCCCACCCGAAGAGGATGGATTCACTGCTCAAGATGAAGAAGAAGCCATTTGAAACTCTTCGCGAGTATGCCAAATAATACTAAGAGGTGTTCAACGAAATAAAGGATTGCTCGGAGCAAGTGTCATAGCATCCTTTAAGATCGATCTATCGACCACCTCCATATTACAACAGTCCCTTACTAAAAAGGAAGCTATCACCGTTGACGATCCCATGGCGCGCATTGAGAAATACACTAAGGTTGAGGATGTGATTTACACTGGTCATGCTAAAAATGGCCGTATAGAGGCAAACAAGGGAGGCGATAAGGACAACAGTCCCAAGAAGGGAAACAAGAACGGGGGCAAGAATGGTTCCAATAATAAGGGTAGGCAGACCCTTTGAAAGCCTTTCAAGCTATTAACACAATCTTCAAGGAACCGATCTACAAGATACTAGGAAAGATCAAGGATCAATAGTTTTTGAAGTGTCCCAAGAAGATGGGGGGTAACCCAGCGAAGAGGAACAATGGGTTGCGATTCACTTTCCATAAAGAAGGTGGCCACTGAATAGAAAACTGTAAAGAGTTAAAACCTCACTTGGAAGAACTGGCCCAAGCTGGGCATCTTGACAAGTATATAGATAGGAAAGCTGACAAAGTTACAACCAACGACGATCAGAAGCCAGATAACATCCTAGTTAATGATATGGGATAGGAATTCTTAATAATTCATGGAGCGTCTAACCTGAAGAAGATCCAAGGGAACGATGTTTGGATGGAGCTGAAAAAGGTCATACCCATTGTGGAAGCATTCCAAATTGACCCCGCTAAGAGACAGGCTGGCAAGCATCGACTACAACAAACACACCATCTTCACTGAGGAAGATTTGGTTGGGGTAAGGACCCCACACCACGATGCACTCATAATCATGCTACGGATTGTGAACTGGGACATTGATTGGCTGTTGGTGGATCAAGAAAGCTAATCTGAAGTGATATACCTCGAGATCTTCCATAAATTGAACCTCAGCTTGGTCGATATTAAAAAGGCAACGGTTCCACTAGTTGGTTTTGAGGAAAGATCACGATGTTGTTGGGTAAGATTGTCCTATCAATAAGGGCAAGGAATATTTAAAAATTGATCCAATTCTTGGTGGTAGACATAGACTCGACCTACCATGTCATTTTAGGCAGAAGATGGATTTACGTAATGAGAGTCGTACCATCGACCTACCACCAGAAGCTCAAGTGCGTCACAGACCAAGGACTAGTGAAAATTCAAGGCGACCATGCCACTGCCAGAAAATGCTTCATCATCGCCATCCGACCCTAAAAAGAAAAGAAGAAATAAAATGAATCCCTTCCCGAGGAAGCCCAAGATGGGGTTACTCCTTCAAAATAGAAACTACGGTACAACCGACCAGGGGTGAAGGAGACCAGGGTCCACCCTGCTGACTGAGTCATTGAAAACCTACAAGAGGTTGCATTTGATGCCAACTTGCCACAGAGAAAGTTTTTGATTGGGACAACATTCGTCGATCACGAAAAGAGGGAGCTTATTGCCTTACTAAAGAGTAACTTGGACGTGTTCGCCCAGGAACCGTATGACCTGTCAGTGATTGATCCCCAGGTGGATTACCACCTTCTTCATGTAGACCCAGCTTTCAAGCTGATTATTCAGAAGGCGCGCTGAACAACACCAAAAAAGGCTAAAGCGGTGGAAAGAAAAGTAAGGAAACTTCTGGAAGCAAGGTCCATTAGAGAAGTTTAATTCTTGAAAAGTGTATTTCGAATCTAGTAGTGATGAGCAAGATCAATAATAGCTAGAGAGTCGGCATTTACTTCACTGATCTCAACAAGGCATGCCCTAAGGACAATTTTCCTCTGCCAAAGATAGATCGGTTGGTTGACACTACACTGCATTTTAACGGATAAGCTTCTTGGATGCCTATTTAGGGTATCATCATATTCCATTATTTAGCCCCAATCAGGACGAGACGTGGTTCATCACTCTAGTTTATTTGTACCGCTACAAGCTCATGCCATTCAGGATTAAGAACGATGGGGCCATATATCAGTGGTTGGTCACTAAAATATTCGAGCAACAGATGGGTGAAACCATGGAAGTTTACATTAATGACATGTTAGTCAAAAGTAAGGACAAAGGGGACCACTTCATGATCTGAAAATCACCTTTGAAATCCTCGAGAACTACCTGAGGAAGCTCAACACGAGCAAGTTCTCATTCAGTATCCAGTCAGGAAAATTTTTAGGTTATCAGGTCAGTAAAAGAGGCATTGAGGCCAATCTAGGTCAGATTGATGCTATTAATATGGTCCATCCACCGAAGACGTTACACGATATCTAGAAGCTCACTGGAATGCTCGCAACACTTAACCACTTCATCTCCAAGTCATCAGAGCGCTGTCGATTATTCTTTCAGCAGCTCAAAAAGGAAAAAGGCCTCACCTGGAATGACGATTGTTCAAAAGCCCTTGAAGAGATCAAGTCTTACCTCAGCAAACCATCATTGCTGGTAATTCCCGACGATGGAGATCCTTTATACCTCTATCTCGCAGTATTGAGTCACGCAGTTAGCTTGGCCTTGGTATGCGAGAAAGAGAAAAAGTAGTATCCTATTTATTATACTAGTAAGACACTTCTGGATGCAGAGCAGTGTTTCTACCATTGGAAAAGATATTATATGCTTTGGTAATTTCTTTAAGGAAACTTAAGCACTATTTGAATCCCACCCCATTATCGTGATCACATCGCTTCCCCCAAAGCTGTCCTTAAAAAAGCCAACCTTTTTGGACAATTGTCAAAATGGTCAATGGAGCTTAGAAGGTTTGCCATTCAATTTCAACCAAGGACAACGATTAAAAGGCAGATATTGGCCAATTTTATCGCCAAATTTACTAGAAACAATTTGAATGACCAACTATTGGCAGAGCAATCAATGAACAAGGAAGAACAATTAGAGGACTAGACCCTTTACATTGACGGAGCCTTCAATTTCAAGGAGGTAGGAGTAAGAATTTTTATGATAACACTAGAAGACACCATTATTGAACAAGGAATCAGGTTAGGCTTCGAAGCCTCCAATATTGAAGACGATTACAAAGCACTGATAGGTGACCTACATAAGGCCCTACTGCTGGGGGCAAAGTGGCTCAATATGTTTCACAATTCCAGTCTAGTGTCCAACTAGGTCAGGGGTGATTTCAACGCAAAAGATGATAGGGTGGAAGCCTACCTCGCTATGGTTTGAAATCTCATAGTAGAGTTTGAAGAAGTCCACATTCAACAATTCTCCAGGGGGGAAATACAGTCATGCTGACGCCTTAGTAGCCTTAAGCTCAACAATGGATTCTGACCTCAAACGAACAATCGAAGTGGAATTCCTCACCAAACCTAGTATTGACCAGATGACTGTCACTGAGCAAATTATCACCATTGAAAAAGGTCCTAGCTGGATGAATCCAATTATTGCATACTTGCAGAATGAGATACCATCGGTTGACAAGAAATTAGCTCACCAAGTGAGAGTGAAGGTTGATTACTTTTATCTTGATCCGGGAGGAAAACTCTACAAAAGATCTTTCATAAGTCCTTACCTCCAGTGCATCCACCCAAAAGACGTCAAGCAAGTTCTTTATGAGCTTTACGATGGTATTTATGGAAGTCACGCAGGAGAAAGATCTATGGCATGCTTAACAATGAAAGAGGGCTACTGGTGGCTGCATATGTAGAAAGATGCAAGTATCTATGTTCGAAAGTGCCAGAAGTGCCAAAAGTTCTCCCCTATGGTTCATCAATCTTCTAATGATTTGAGGCCCATGACCAACCCATGGCCATTTGAGCAATGGGTATTAGATATCGTGCTACCATTACGTACTGCACCTAGTAATTTCAAGTATTTATTGGTTGGCGCAGACTACTTCACCAAGTGGGTAGAGGCAGAACCACTAGATAATATCAGAGACACCAATATGATAAGGTTCATCTTGAGAAACATCATAAAACACTTTGGGGTACCTAGAGCACCCATTACTGATAATGGCACGCAGTATGAGAGCGGTCCTTTCCATAATTTTTATGACGGGCATGGAATCAAGTACCACTTCAGCTCAGTAGCATACCCTCAAAGCAACGGTCAAGCAGAAGCTTCCCATAAAATAATGATCGATGGCCTTAAGAAGAGTTTGGAAAGAGTGAAATGTGCTTGGGTGGAAGAGCTTCCTCACATTTTTTGGGCATATTGTACCACGCCCAAAAGACCAACTGGGGAAATACCCTTCGCACTCACTTATGGAATGGAAGCTATTATACTTTTTAAAGTTGGTCTCTCAACTATGAGAACTAGAGTGGTCGACCTAGGATTGAATGATGATGCCTTTCATGCTAAACTTGACCTGGAAGATGAACGACGAGAGCAAGCCAAGATTAAGTTGGCCTCATACCAACAATAATTGGAAATGCAGTATAACAAAACGATCAATTTGAGGAATTTTTAGGTAGGAGATTACGTCCTAAGGAAAGTTGTCGAGAGCACCGTAAGGTCATCGGGTGGCAAACTGGGGCCCAACTGGGAGGGACCTTTTAAGGTGATCAGGGGTGATCTTCAAGGAGCCTATCACTTAGAAATAATGGAGGGTAAAGAGATACCAAGGTCATGGAATGCGACCAATCTCAAGAAGTTCTACTTTTAGTCTTTTTACATTTAATTTTTCGTTTCAAACTTATATTCCTCACAGTTTCTATTTCTATTTTACGTTATGAATAGAGGAAGGCCATTTCTTTTTCATTATGCTCAGATCTATTAATATTATTCGGTTGATCAAAATTTTTTCCTAAGTAACTGACTGATAATTAGTTTTCAATTATAGAAAGTTGTCGACCATACGGTTATATGATCAAAGTTTAATTAATTTACAATGGCAGTATTTCTTATTTCAATTAAAACTTAGAGTTCGCAGGTCCCTGTCATAACCAACACATGAGACCTCACGACTTACTCAGGCAAGACAGAAGGCCTACGGGGGATCCATAGGCAATCAACTAACTTTACTTGGTTGACCAAAATCCTGAACGGGTGGATTGTCCACAAACTAGGTGCATTTTTTCCATCATCTTTTCTAGGCCTAAGGGAGCGTGACTACACAACCTAAAAGGTAAGGTGGATGTAATAACACATGCAAAGGCATATTAGACTGGAAAAATGCAACAATAATTAATATTAATTTTATTTACTTGGTGAAAACCCAAAATACAAAAAGTATCAATTACATCGAAAAATTACAAGAAATATGTAACATTTTATGATTGACGTGACATAAATTGTTCAATTTCCCTCCTTCGCCTATCGTCAGGATTGGTGGCATATTCATTGTCATTGTCGTGATTCTCCAGGTAGTCATTGATCAGTTGATATGGGATGGCATCCAAGGGAACCCACCCCTCGTCTTTTCCAAAGGGAGGTCAGCGGTATCCTAGACAATCTACTTTGTGCATGTACCACAACTGGGACTCCTTAGGCTCTTTAAGAAGTTTAAGGGTGTTCAACCACCCCTTCTTATATGCCAAATCCTTGGCTTCTTATAACCGAACTGGGGCATCCATCCAGCCTTCATCATAGCTTGTCAACCAGGCAGCTCGAGGGCCCATTCTGAACAAGTACCGAAGCTTGTTCACATCAAGCTGCAGCCCAGTAATAATGACGTCAATCCTCTGGAAATTTTCCTCTAACTTAGATACTTTCTTTTTTAAAGCATCATTTTCAGATTGGACCAAGGCGCTGACCTCACCTATATCCTTTCTCTTCGCAAGTTGGGCCTTCAGGTCGATTATTCCCTTTGGCATTATGGAGCTCATGTCCTACAAGTCTTAAAGGTTATCCTTCAACTTCACGACCAGGGTGGATTGGCCCTTATATGCTTCAATTCTCGCCTTCAATGCTCTGTAGGCCTTCAAGAACATTCGGCGAGCTTAATCGCTTACATCTCGCCCAAGAAACTTATCAATGTTTTTAGAAGAGGAAGTATCCTCGGTAATAAACTACAAATGAATAAAGCAAACAAGAAACAATGGAAAATAAATCAGTAAAGGAAAGTGTCATCTTTTATTAATAAAAAAAGATTGGCAGCACCTTTGCAACCAAGGAAAAGAAAGGAGTACCGCGTTTGAATAAGAAAAGGAAAGAAATACCCTAAGTCCAATAGCTTCACTCCATCACCTGCTCAGACATCTCTGGAGCTTTCTCCTTGTTCGCAGCATTCTTAGACTGATCAACAACCTCCTCGAACTGGTCAGCTGCTTTATCAACCCGGTTAACAGGGTGGTTGGTCGTAGTCTCTTTTTTATGACTAGACGAGGACCCCGTTGATGCCTTTTGAAGAGATCTAACTCAAGAGGGACCCCATGTTCTATCATGGCCTTGTCCCCACCCTTTTTAAAGATCATCTTTCGATCGTAGGCAATCTGGACTTCACCGTCGTCATACGCCTCACCCCAGCCTTATACATGACTGGCCTCTTTGACCTTGGGGATTTACTTGGTCAACTTCACAACATCTGCTGTGAGCTTATGTTTATCTACGATCATAAGGATGTTGGACGTCCTCAACGTGGCCATTTCCTCAATGGTGGTCTTTTTCTCCTCGTCATACGCCTTTTGGGCATTGGCGAGGGCCTACTCAGATTTTTTCAAGTCTCTTTATTCTTCTTGGATTGGTCGACCCGACCATCCAGAAGTGTAGTAATATTCTCCATAAACTGCAAAACAAAAAAAAGAAGTAAATAAGGGGAAGCATCAAATTTCAAAATAATAAGACAAAAGGAGGAAAGAGGATGCTTACCAAAGCAAGAGTTTGGGAGGATCGCAGGGATAACTGGTCGGGACATAGAATCATAGCATGCTCGCGGTCTCCAACAAGCACTACCCCCTCAGTAGGTTGGGGGTAAGAAAATGATTAAAGGCTACACTGTTGACCTTCGGGGAATTATCAAGGGAAGTCGGTACATCATTCCTCTTTAGGGCCTCAATGACCCTCCTTTTCTTCTCCTCTTCTTCTCCCTTTTTCTCATTCTCCATCCTCTTTTTCTCCTCATTTTTGTTCTCCTTGGCCAATGTGCAAGGGCCACTAGTTTTAGGGGAATCCCCCTCCGACTTCTTCAGGGCCTTGACCCTAGCAAAAAGTAAAACTTCATCATCCTCATCACCATCAGCTAACAACAGTCTCCTCTTGGGGGGAGCCATCTTATCTTCCCCTTCTTCCTCTTGGAAATAAGACTCAATGACTATTGGCTCGGAAGCAAAAACAATTTAGGATCTCGTCCACCGAGCGATCAACAAAGCTTATGGTGGTATTAGTATACTCAAGAAGATAGGTAGCTAACCGAGGGTGTTCACCGTCGGGCAATTTGTCCTTGATTCCCTAAACTTTTAAAAGATCAACAACTTTATCGTAATGGAGTGACGACTCCTTATATTTATCGTGACCTACGTAGAGACAAGGAAGATACAAATTAGTAAGAAAGGTAGGCAAGAGAAATAAACGATCAACAATTTAAAAATAAAAACAAATCGTAACCTATGTGGCCTTTCCCCAGGCAGGGGACAAAGGCCCTCTGTGTCTCTCACCCTTAGTAAGGGGAGGATGTTGCCAGTTCTTTGCAATACAACTCTGATCCCAATATACCTTATTGGAATTAAGTAGGTTCACCATCAAAATTTTATTGACCTTCCTTGCCTTCAAGTGGAGGAGACCATCAGATGTCTGCGACCAAATGTAGCAGAACCTGATATTTGGGACCTCTAGGTTGATCCCATAGAGCTCATTGATTTTGTATACCACATTGAATATCCTCCAGGTATTAGGGGCACACTTAGCAGGAATAAATTTTTAATAATAAAATTTTTCTAAAAATAATCCATTTAGGGGAAACATTAAACCCCCTTGAACTATTACAAGGGTATGTATTCAGTGCCCCTCGTCTATAGAACAATCTATTTCTACCCAAGCAAGAATGGAGTACGTTTTTCTGAACTCCTCAACACTTTTGTTGTGAAGAGTTGCCATTAATGGAAGAAATTCAAACAACAAAGAGTAGAGAAGAAAACTGTGAATGAAGGAAGCAAGAAAGAGGGACTTATAAAGAAAAAATAATGCAAAGAAGCTCTGAAGTAATGGAAAGAAGAAATTATGCTCTCAATGTCTTTGTGAGGAAGAAAACTCCGAAATGTGGAAGTAACCGTTTGAATTGGCAGAGCCCAGTTTGAAACCTTGTGCATAATTATGGGGTATAATTCTCTAGGAGGGTTTTTATCACTTCAAGTCATAGCTTGAACCAACGTACCCCTAGTACTTTAGGTTTATTACAAATCTATCATGTCGACCACTACCAACTTTGATCGAACGAGCGTACCCTTAGCATTTTAGAGATATTAAAAAACTGCCATTCTAGTTTTAACAACTTTAAGTCTCGGGCCTATAACAAGGGTAAAATCTACTAGTCCAACAAATATCAGCCCAGAGATTTGGGGGGAAATTGTGGGGGGGCTAAAATAATTCACTAGGCCCAGTTACAAAGTCGGCTAACCAGCGCACCACAAGACAGGGACTGCCCGACTCAACTCAAATAGCCAATTTCACCCGTGTATTTAACATGTGCTTAAATACATTATGATAAGACCAAATCAGTTACCAACAATCTCAGAGAGATATTTAGTGGCGCCTAACGAGCTATACTCAACCAGGTTGAGTTACGTACACAATTCAACCTCTTGAACATTACTATAAATGTAAACCCTCACCCTGGGGATGCAACTTTATAATCTTAAGACATACACTAAAAAGAAAAATCGTAACCTCTCCGTGGACGTAAGTAATTTATTGAACCACGTATATTGTATGTTGTGCATGTGATTGATATACTTTCTTCATTTACTTGCTTTCTTGGGATTATTTATGCACTTACAATATCTATTCAGTTTCCCTATAAAATTGAAAAATTTGGGTCTAATGCACATGATGGAATACACTAGACTAATTACTCGAGCATATTCAAGCTGTTATATTCTTCCACCAACATTTGCCATCAATTTTAATAGAGACTCAAAAGGTGAACTTATATGAAAGAAATCAAAATAATTAAACATTATAAGGATCTTTTCAATATAATGATCTTGAGATAAAATTAAGTGTTTGTTCATTTTAATGATTAAATCCCCCAAAATGACATGTTCTACTCCACGATCCTTAATATCAAATATTGATGAAAAAAAATAATTTATTACTATTCATATAATCTAAATCAACACCTAACATCAACGTGTCATCAATGTATACTATTTTTAAATTTATTATACATACATTTATTAGATTTATGAATTTTGAAATCAGTTAAAATAATAATGTAATCAAACGTTTCACGAAAATGTTTAGGTGATTGTTTTAGAAACTATACATATATGTATGTTTACAAACTTTATTTTCTTCAAATTTTTTAACAAAACCTTTTGGTTGTTCTATATACTTTTTTCTTGAAATAACCATTTAAGAAAGTTGTTTTACATCCATTTGGTGATTTGATATTATAAATGGAAGATAGATCAATTAAGACTCTAATAGTGGAGACCCTAGCAACAGGGGCATAAGTGTCAAAATAATATATTTCTTCCATTGGTGGAACCCTTTAGCCACTAACCTTGCCTGAACTTATCAATTGTTCCATATATTTTTATTTTAATTTGAAAAATCATTTGTATTTTATGGGTTTTGATATTGGGGGTAGGTTAACTATTTCCAAGTTTTATTACACATTATTGAATCCATTTCATAATTTATTGCTTCTTCTCCAAATATAAAGCCTTTGGATTTCATGACTTCTTCAAAGTTTTGAGGACCAGATTTCAAGACTAGAGAAATAATAATTGAATCATGAGATTCTGCCTAATCCCTTCAACTATATGGACAATTTCGACCCATGATATTTTGATTCTAGCCTTTTTACTTCTTTTAGGTTTGAGAGGTTCAATTTTTAAAATAAAATTATAAGGACCACTATATTTGTCATCATTTATTGTCTATTCATTGTGATCTTTCAAAAAGATAAGTAGTGTATTTTACTAAATTAACGTGATTAATTTTAAGTTCCAATTCGATTTCATAATTTTCGATTGATTCAATTTAACGGGAGTTAAAATTAATTTAGATTTTACCTGATTAGATTATTGAATTCAATTTCATGTGAGCTATATGTAAATAAATGATAAATGCATAAGTAAATCAATTTCATACAAGAGACCAAAATCTAAGTAATAATTGTCCTTACCGCGTCCCTATCAAAAGTCCACTGATGCAATAATTGTCCCGGAATTACACAAGTAAGACACGACTTACAATATTAACTCAATTACACATGAATCACCTTCGTGTTATAACTTAATGATTCGCCACACTTAAATGGGTTTCTTTTAAGCAATGACTCTCCATAATGAGCAAGCCTCGATATCCATCGATCTCCTTTGGGATGCGTTCATCCCACACGGATCCTCACGTTATTATTTAACATATGTTAAAATGGGTATTTCATGTCTCGTGTTTAGAAAGACTAAGAGAATTGATAAGATCTTATAGTATTGTGACACCCCTATTTTCCACCAGTAATATATACAATCAATAAGGAACACAAAACAATCATATACCATTCTAAACATGCGACATAAATAAATGATAGGATTAAATAAAATAATAATAAAAATAATGATTGGGTCTAAAACAAACACTAGAATCATCTGAAAAACCTCCACCATAAAACTAACTCGACGAAACAACATAAAATAAATAAATCCTCAACAAGATACATAAGTCTCATCATAATAGCACCTAACACCGGATCCATAAATAAACAGATAAAGATGAATATGGATGCAACCCCGACACCTAAGTTAGATGATAGGATATTAAAAAGACTATAATATAGATTAATCCTAATGCGGCATTGATCGAGTGCGAAAAGTAGCGCGTGTAAAGACGCTAATCGTTGTTTTCGTTTCGCCAACTCAATACAAAAACCTAAGTTACAACTACACTTGCGGGGCAAGTAGAGCGGTAAGTCGGGTATCGAGAATCCACAGAGACGAGTTGTTAGAATTTATAAGGTTTAATATTCCGAAATAAAAGTGGAAAAGGTGAATTACAAATTAAAAGAAAAGATGCATGAAAGGGAAAGATTAATCTAGGCGAGGGAAAATAAAGCTAGATTAAGAAAGTGAGTAAAAACTATAGGTTGCGTCGAATATCCCTCACCCGAGTTAATTAGTATAAAATGGTTACATGGGTCGACGAGTTATTACAAATGCGTCTCGTTTCGACAGTTAATTAAATCAAGGGTTGTTACGCCCTAAATCATCATAAAAGCCTAATAAGATTTTGGCGTCAACAAATATCCCGGAAATTACGCGCGAAAGGTCGTAAGCACGGGACATACATGATATGCCCCGTCAAATCTCCTAGGCGTAATAACTAGGACAACGCACCCGAAATAGACCCGTAAACACCATCACCAAAGCAAAGCAACACGTCAACCCGACTGAGTTCAATTCAAACACAACCTAATTTAAATTACCTAGAAAGCGTGTTAAAAACGCGATAAATGGAAAGCGGTAAATAAACACGGTAAAATTACACTACAAAGCAAGTAATCAAAGCATGTAAATAAAGCATGTAAACCTAAATTAGAAAGCTTGTAAATTATCTAGAAAGCAAGAAATGAAGAAATACAACTATATTCAAATGGTAGGGGAGATGAATAGTCAACTTACAATCCAAATGGGGTGTCAAACAAAAGAGAAATGAAGAAGAACCAAGCAAAAACCCCAAACCCTAAGCTAAACTAACCTAAAATCGTGTATATCTGAATTAAAACCAAAAATGGGTTTATATAGTAAGTGGAAAAAGATAAGGGAAAAAGGAAAGAAAGAGGAAAGAGCCCAAAATATCTGGCGTTACCGGTCGACCGGTCGCAGGGGCGCGGTCGACCGGTCCCTTAAGCCAAAGCATACTGTCTCCTTCCCACGGCAAAAGGTGAAACCGCGGTCGACCGGTCCCTTGTTCGCGGTCGACCGGTACTCTGTTTTCAGGTTGCATTTGGTCCATGATGAGGGGGAAAAGGTCCATTACAGAAACGAACCTAGCTTCTTCGTCCGAACTCCAAACGACGCACCGTTTGCGGCCACGCGATGCTAACTTAATGAACTACGCATCCGTGGAATTTCCAAGAGCCGAATAAGAAATGTGAATTGACTAAAAAGCCCTTGAAGTAGCATCCATTGACGAAACTTCTCCGAAATGCAACGGATCCTCACTTTTAGCGTTCCAATACCTACAAAAGCACAAATAACCCCTGCAAAGCATGTATATATCCAAATCCAAGGTTGTCTGGTTAATGAGCATAATTATAGGCATTTAGGACCATAAAAGAGCTAGAATGCATAAGGATAACGGGCGGAAATATACAATATTCGATACGAATCACACCCCCTAACTTACACATTGCTAGTCCCTAGTAATGAAACAAACAAGACCAGTCCACAGAAGGAAATACAAAATGTATATATGCATCGAAATATAATTGCCACTTTCGTAGGGAACACGATTGCATTTAGCATATGCAATAAGCCGTTAAACCCCTAGGTTACCCTAGTGGACGAGTGTCGTCTCGTGAGGGTTTTCAGGGATGATACCCACAAACATCATATGGTTTCCTCAAAATATGCCCAAACCAACATGCTACAAGCCCAACAAAAGCGAAAAAGATTTCATATGCATTATTAGCAAAGTGAATGAATTCACACAAAAGTCCGAATCATTAACATTATAGAATGCACCTCATAGAATTGAAACCTTAAAATGTGGGAGGGGAGGGAGCACATGCAAAGTGTGATTTGGCAAAAACTTATATAAACCGGATAAACATTAAAGCAAGCATATATTCAATCCTCACGGGCATTACGCTCATCAAGCGAATTCACTCGAAACAGGGAGGTAACACACGGAACATGCGGGCTAAAGAGTAAATGGAAATGGAAACTAGGCCGCACACATGTCACAAATGAAGAATGCTATATATAAAATGAAAATTTGTAATCTCAATGAAAGATACCGCTCACTAAAAGAGGCGAAATGCATTTTCACAGATTATCACAACTATTATGACTTTTAAATTACATCAACCTAAGATCACATAGGACTTGTAAAGGGTTATAATGTAGGCTAGGCTAAGGTACGAAACGAAGGAATATATGTACGAATTCAAAGTGTTCGGAATGAAAACTCGGGATAAAGAGATAATGCGGGCAATAATAAAATTGGAAAATAATTTCCAAAAAGGCATTAAATATATCATCGGGGAGAGTAATCAAAGCTTATTGAACTATATACAACATATACAAACTTCTCTTTCTTTTCTTTTCTTCTTTTTCTCATTTTCTCTTTTGTTTTCTTTTGCTTTTTGCTTTCTCTTTTTCTTCACTTTTTTCACTACTTTCTTTTCTTTTCAAACTCTCAAATGCCTAAATTGCAACCGACATCATAACAACATCATTCAATCCCGAGTAACATTCCAAACAAAGGTATGGAAAGTGTATGTATGGTTTAAAACTCAAATGTAGAGTTGGTTATGAGAATGGGGTTATGAAACGAAAGGCTATATTTGGCTCAAAGGGGTTAACGAGGGTAAACATATAAGGGTGAGGTCAAGGTCAATATGGGTGATATAACAAGGATGGACTATGATCATTTCCAAAAGTTTATGCAATTCTCGAGTCAAAACAATATATGAAAATCATGATCAAGTAACACATTTCAAGTATGAACTCAATTAATGAACGGTGAAATGAAAGAATAGTGAGATTACCGACGAATTCAACGTTTTCAAAGAGGAAAGAATAGTGTATAACACTCACAAACGACGAAAGGTACAAAGCTTACTCGGTGTAAGTATATACAATGCAACAAAAGATTACCGAGTTATAAAAATCTTAAACCAAATCAATAAAACCATAAAAGTGCATGTGCTCATGGGATTAAAGTTCAATTCATGAAGTTATTCATAATATCAATAAGTGAGACTAAAGTCTAATAACTTCTAAAATCGAGAACATGCATCATTGGGTTGTCTATTGGATCGGGCAATTATTGAAATTTTATCATCGGAAACAAAGGCAAAATGCCCAAAAAAGGAGAAAAAATAAAGAAAATCTTTTTGAAATTTTTGAATTTTTCTAAGAAAAGCGTACTAAGTAACTAACATGTGAGCAAAAACATGGACTAAATAAAGAAATGGATAGAATATCCCACACCCCCTAACTTAAAACTTGACATTGTCCTCAATGTTAATTAAGAACCAAGTCAAAGAGAGGAAAAGAGCGATATTACCCAAAAGTGGAGCGATCCCCATGAGAACAAGTCCAAAGAATCTACAAAACAAGTTAGTACCGAGCATAGCAAAAACAAATAACAAAAAGTTAACTAATTACACTAGACTAAATTAACAAGGAAAGAAAAAAAATAAAAAGAAAGAAAGCTAACTATATACAATCTACTATTTAGACTTCACACTAACTGTACACTAGAAGTCTAAATAGCTGAGGGTCCACCGTGAAAATGATTTGACTTTGGAGGATAACCGGTGTACCCTCACATACAAGCATGCCTTCCGAAAAATATGAATTCCGTTTTAACAACGGAAGGCATGTGTAAGGCGGAAGAAATGAACCATCGCCAATTGAAAGTTTTGGTGGGACGATGGGGAGTTTGGATTGAACGGGTGACAAAAACATGTGGGGACCGAGAAAAGCTGAAAATCCTCCCAAGGATTTTGAAGTTGGAATGGGAGGCAGCGCACACAAAGGCAAAGATACGATCGTGGAGGGCGACTCGAGCAAGTACTCCTCATCGGCGATAGGGTTTAAAACATTAAAGTTCGAAACCGAATCATCGGGTACTTGTTTCGGTGGGGTAATAGAGAATGAAAATGGGGATGAATGAAATTCAAACTCATGAGATGAATCATCATCGCATGAAGTTTGAGTTTCGAATGAAATAATATCATTTTCAATGAAATGTTCTTCTTTGGGGGACAAAGAAGAAATCATTTCATTGCAAATAGATATTACGTCATTATCATCCTCGCTTTCAATATCTATTACGCAATGGGCAAAGTCTAGAATGGCTTGTTCCAAAGTAGGTACAAGTACCTCATTTGGTTCAAAACATTCCTCAACCTCGAAAGTCTCAGAAGCAAAATCGTCGTCGGACTCAAATAATAAATCCAACTCATGTTCCCACGAACGATTTTCTTCCCGATAATAATTTTCAATTTTCTCATTTTCATACATACGCAAACCCTCACCGAATGTCATAGGTCGAGGTGCGGATGCATTAGAATGGGAACTTTGAAAATTACCATCGGACTTAAACGAAAACTCATTATTATAGAAATTTTGAAAACTATTCGAATTCGTTTCAAAATTCCTATTATAAGGAGGTAAAGGCCCAAAATCTTTATCATCATCATCAAAATTCCAATAACCTAAGTTTTGACTTTCGTTATACTCGCCCAAAGTCATATTTGAATTTGTTTTACTTTGGGATGCTAAGTATTCACCGAAAGTCATAGGCCTAGAATTTTGAGAATTGTAACAAGGATTACCGAAAGAATTGGAATAAGACATGCTTACCCCAAAAATGGCTCAAGTGACGAATTCCACAAAATAGGTGCGCGCGGGAAATTCGAGCGTTTCTAAGTGCTCAAATGTGGAAGTCCTGCAAAAAGTTAGCAAATAATACAAATAGAAAAAAAATACTATGAAATACTAAATCAAATAAAGTCTAAAACAAACTCATCCCCGGCAACGGCGCCATTTTGATCGAGTGCGAAAAGTAGCGCGTGTAAAGACGCTAATCGTTGTTTTCGTTTCGCCAACTCAATACAAAAACCTAAGTTACAACTACACTTGCGGGGCAAGTAGAGAGGTAAGTCGGGTATCGAGAATCCACAGAGACGAGTTGTTAGAATTTATAAGGTTTAATATTCCGAAATAAAAGTGGAAAAGGTGAATTACAAACTAAAAGAAAAGATGCATGAAAGGGAAAGATTAATCTAGGCGAGGGAAAATAAAGCTAGATTAAGAAAGTGAGTAAAAACTATAGGTTGCGTCGAATATCCCTCACCCGAGTTAATTAGTATAAAATGGTTACATGGGTCGACGAGTTATTACAAATGCGTCTCGTTTCGACAGTTAATTAAATCAAGGGTTGTTACGCCCTAAATCATCATAAAAGCCTAATAAGATTTTGGCGTCAACAAATATCCCGGAAATTACGCGCGAAAGGTCGTAAGCACGGGACATACATGATATGCCCCGTCAAATCTCCTAGGCGTAATAACTAGGACAACGCACCCGAAATAGACCCGTAAACACCATCACCAAAGCAAAGCAACACGTCAACCCGACTGAGTTCAATTCAAACACAACCTAATTTAAATTACCTAGAAAGCATGTTAAAAACGCGATAAATGGAAAGCGGTAAATAAACGCGGTAAAATTACACTACAAAGCAAGTAATCAAAGCATGTAAACCTAAATTAGAAAGCTTGTAAATTATCTAGAAAGCAAGAAATGAAGAAATACAACTATATTCAAATGGTAGGGGAGATGAATAGTCAACTTACAATCCAAATGGGGTGTCAAACCAAAGAGAAATGAAGAAGAACCAAGCAAAAACCCCAAACCCTAAGCTAAACTAACCTAAAATCGTGTATATCTGAATTAAAACCAAAAATGGGTTTATATAGTAAGTGGAAAAAGATAAGGGAAAAAGGAAAGAAAGAGGAAAGAGCCCAAAATATCTGGCGTTACCGGTCGACCGGTCGCAGGGGCGCGGTCGACCGGTCCCTTAAGCCAAAGCATACTGTCTCCTTCCCACGGCAAAAGGTGAAACCGCGGTCGACCGGTCCCTTGTTCGCGGTCGACCGGTACTCTGTTTTCAGGTTGCATTTGGTCCATGATGAGGGGGAAAAGGTCCATTACGGAAACGAACCTAGCTTCTTCGTCCGAACTCCAAACGACGCACCGTTTGCGGCCACGCGATGCTAACTCAATGAACTACGCATCCGTGGAATTTCCAAGAGCCGAATAAGAAATGTGAATTGACTAAAAAGCCCTTGAAGTAGCGTCCATTGACGAAACTTCTCCGAAATGCAACGGATCCTCACTTTTAGCGTTCCAATACCTACAAAAGCACAAATAACCCCTGCAAAGCATGTATATATCCAAATCCAAGGTTGTCTGGTTAATGAGCATAATTATAGGCATTTAGGACCATAAAAGAGCTAGAATGCATAAGGATAACGGGCGGAAATATACAATATTCGATACGAATCACACCCCCTAACTTACACATTGCTAGTCCCTAGTAATGAAACAAACAAGACCAGTCCACAGAAGGAAATACAAAATGTATATATGCATCGAAATATAATTGCCACTTTCGTAGGGAACACGATTGCATTTAGCATATGCAATAAGCCGTTAAACCCCTAGGTTACCCTAGTGGACGAGTGTCGTCTCGTGAGGGTTTTCAGGGATGATACCCACAAACATCATATGGTTTCCTCAAAATATGCCCAAACCAACATGCTACAAGCCCAACAAAAGCGAAAAAGATTTCATATGCATTATTAGCAAAGTGAATGAATTCACACAAAAGTCCGAATCATTAACATTATAGAATGCACCTCATAGAATTGAAACCTTAAAATGTGGGAGGGGAGGGAGCACATGCAAAGTGTGATTTGGCAAAAACTTATATAAACCGGATAAACATTAAAGCAAGCATATATTCAATCCTCACGGGCATTACGCTCATCAAGCGAATTCACTCGAAACAGGGAGGTAACACACGGAACATGCGGGCTAAAGAGTAAATGGAAATGGAAACTAGGCCGCACACATGTCACAAATGAAGAATGCTATATATAAAATGAAAATTTGTAATCTCAATGAAAGATACCGCTCACTAAAAGAGGCGAAATGCATTTTCACAGATTATCACAACTATTATGACTTTTAAATTACATCAACCTAAGATCACATAGGACTTGTAAAGGGTTATAATGTAGGCTAGGCTAAGGTACGAAACGAAGGAATATATGTACGAATTCAAAGTGTTCGGAATGAAAACTCGGGATAAAGAGATAATGCGGGCAATAATAAAATTGGAAAATAACTTCCAAAAAGGCATTAAATATATCATCGGGGAGAGTAATCAAAGCTTATTGAACTATATACAACATATACAAACTTCTCTTTCTTTTCTTTTCTTCTTTTTCTCATTTTCTCTTTTGTTTTCTTTTGCTTTTTGCTTTCTCTTTTTCTTCACTTTTTTCACTACTTTCTTTTCTTTTCAAACTCTCAAATGCCTAAATTGCAACCGACATCATAACAACATCATTCAATCCCGAGTAACATTCCAAACAAAGGTATGGAAAGTGTATGTATGGTTTAAAACTCAAATGTAGAGTTGGTTATGAGAATGGGGTTATGAAACGAAAGGCTATATTTGGCTCAAAGGGGTTAACGAGGGTAAACATATAAGGGTGAGGTCAAGGTCAATATGGGTGATATAACAAGGATGGACTATGATCATTTCCAAAAGTTTATGCAATTCTCGAGTCAAAACAATATATGAAAATCATGATCAAGTAACACATTTCAAGTATGAACTCAATTAATGAACGGTGAAATGAAAGAATAGTGAGATTACCGACGAATTCAACGTTTTCAAAGAGGAAAGAATAGTGTATAACACTCACAAACGACGAAAGGTACAAAGCTTACTCGGTGTAAGTATATACAATGCAACAAAAGATTACCGAGTTATAAAAATCTTAAACCAAATCAATAAAACCATAAAAGTGCATGTGCTCATGGGATTAGAGTTCAATTCATGAAGTTATTCATAATATCAATAAGTGAGACTAAAGTCTAATAACTTCTAAAATCGAGAACATGCATCATTGGGTTGTCTATTGGATCGGGCAATTATTGAAATTTTATCATCGGAAACAAAGGCAAAATGCCCAAAAAAGGAGAAAAAATAAAGAAAATCTTTTTGAAATTTTTGAATTTTTCTAAGAAAAGCGTACTAAGTAACTAACATGTGAGCAAAAACATGGACTAAATAAAGAAATGGATAGAATATCCCACACCCCCTAACTTAAAACTTGACATTGTCCTCAATGTTAATTAAGAACCAAGTCAAAGAGAGGAAAAGAGCGATATTACCCAAAAGTGGAGCGATCCCCATGAGAACAAGTCCAAAGAATCTACAAAACAAGTTAGTACCGAGCATAGCAAAAACAAATAACAAAAAGTTAACTAATTACACTAGACTAAATTAACAAGGAAAGAAAAAAAATAAAAAGAAAGAAAGCTAACTATATACAATCTACTATTTAGACTTCACACTAACTGTACACTAGAAGTCTAAATAGCTGAGGGTCCACCGTGAAAATGATTTGACTTTGGAGGATAACCGGTGTACCCTCACATACAAGCATGCCTTCCGAAAAATATGAATTCCGTTTTAACAACGGAAGGCATGTGTAAGGCGGAAGAAATGAACCATCGCCAATTGAAAGTTTTGGTGGGACGATGGGGAGTTTGGATTGAACGGGTGACAAAAACATGTGGGGACCGAGAAAAGCTGAAAATCCTCCCAAGGATTTTGAAGTTGGAATGGGAGGCAGCGCACACAAAGGCAAAGATACGATCGTGGAGGGCGACTCGAGCAAGTACTCCTCATCGGCGATAGGGTTTAAAACATTAAAGTTCGAAACCGAATCATCGGGTACTTGTTTCGGTGGGGTAATAGATAATGAAAATGGGGATGAATGAAATTCAAACTCATGAGATGAATCATCATCGCATGAAGTTTGAGTTTCGAATGAAATAATATCATTTTCAATGAAATGTTCTTCTTTGGGGGACAAAGAAGAAATCATTTCATTGCAAATAGATATTACGTCATTATCATCCTCGCTTTCAATATCTATTACGCAATTGGCAAAGTCTAGAATGGCTTGTTCCAAAGTAGGTACAAGTACCTCATTTGGTTCAAAACATTCCTCAACCTCGAAAGTCTCAGAAGCAAAATCGTCGTCGGACTCAAATAATAAATCCAACTCATGTTCCCACGAACGATTTTCTTCTCGATAATAATTTTCAATTTTCTCATTTTCATACATACGCAAACCCTCACCGAATGTCATAGGTCGAGGTGCGGATGCATTAGAATGGGAACTTTGAAAATTACCATCGGACTTAAACGAAAACTCATTATTATAGAAATTTTGAAAACTATTCGAATTCGTTTCAAAATTCCTATTATAAGGAGGTAAAGGCCCAAAATCTTTATCATCATCATCAAAATTCCAATAACCTAAGTTTTGACTTTCGTTATACTCGCCCAAAGTCATATTTGAATTTGTTTTACTTTGGGATGCTAAGTATTCACCGAAAGTCATAGGCCTAGAATTTTGAGAATTGTAACAAGGATTACCGAAAGAATTGGAATAAGACATGCTTACCCCAAAAATGGCTCAAGTGACGAATTCCACAAAATAGGTGCGCGCGGGAAATTCGAGCGTTTCTAAGTGCTCAAATGTGGAAGTCCTGCAAAAAGTTAGCAAATAATACAAATAGAAAAAAAATACTATGAAATACTAAATCAAATAAAGTCTAAAACAAACTCATCCCTGGCAACGGCGCCATTTTGATCGAGTGCGAAAAGTAGCGCGTGTAAAGACGCTAATCGTTGTTTTCGTTTCGCCAACTCAATACAAAAACCTAAGTTACAACTACACTTGCGGGGCAAGTAGAGAGGTAAGTCGGGTATCGAGAATCCACAGAGACGAGTTGTTAGAATTTATAAGGTTTAATATTCCGAAATAAAAGTGGAAAAGGTGAATTACAAACTAAAAGAAAAGATGCATGAAAGGGAAAGATTAATCTAGGCGAGGGAAAATAAAGCTAGATTAAGAAAGTGAGTAAAAACTATAGGTTGCGTCGAATATCCCTCACCCGAGTTAATTAGTATAAAATGGTTACATGGGTCGACGAGTTATTACAAATGCGTCTCGTTTCGACAGTTAATTAAATCAAGGGTTGTTACGCCCTAAATCATCATAAAAGCCTAATAAGATTTTGGCGTCAACAAATATCCCGGAAATTACGCGCAAAAGGTCGTAAGCACGGGACATACATGATATGCCCCGTCAAATCTCCTAGGCGTAATAACTAGGACAACGCACCCGAAATAGACCCGTAAACACCATCACCAAAGCAAAGCAACACGTCAACCCGACTGAGTTCAATTCAAACACAACCTAATTTAAATTACCTAGAAAGCATGTTAAAAACGCGATAAATGGAAAGCGGTAAATAAACGCGGTAAAATTACACTACAAAGCAAGTAATCAAAGCATGTAAATAAAGCATGTAAACCTAAATTAGAAAGCTTGTAAATTATCTAGAAAGCAAGAAATGAAGAAATACAACTATATTCAAATGGTAGGGGAGATGAATAGTCAACTTACAATCCAAATGGGGTATCAAACCAAAGAGAAATGAAGAAGAACCAAGCAAAAACCCCAAACCCTAAGCTAAACTAACCTAAAATCGTGTATATCTGAATTAAAACCAAAAATGGGTTTATATAGTAAGTGGAAAAAGATAAGGGAAAAAGGAAAGAAAGAGGAAAGAGCCCAAAATATCTGGCGTTACCGGTCGACCGATCGCAGGGGCGCGGTCGACCGGTCCCTTAAGCCAAAGCATACTGTCTCCTTCCCACGGCAAAAGGTGAAACCGCGGTCGACCGGTCCCTTGTTCGCGGTCGACCGGTACTCTATTTTCAGGTTGCATTTGGTCCATGATGAGGGGGAAAAGGTCCATTACGGAAACGAACCTAGCTTCTTCGTCCGAACTCCAAACGACGCACCGTTTGCGGCCACGCGATGCTAACTCAATGAACTACGCATCCGTGGAATTTCCAAGAGCCGAATAAGAAATGTGAATTGACTAAAAAGCCCTTGAAGTAGCGTCCATTGACGAAACTTCTCCGAAATGCAACGGATCCTCACTTTTAGCGTTCCAATACCTACAAAAGCACAAATAACCCCTGCAAAGCATGTATATATCCAAATCCAAGGTTGTCTGGTTAATGAGCATAATTATAGGCATTTAGGACCATAAAAGAGCTAGAATGCATAAGGATAACGGGCGGAAATATACAATATTCGATACGAATCACACCCCCTAACTTACACATTGCTAGTCCCTAGTAATGAAACAAACAAGACCAGTCCACAGAAGGAAATACAAAATGTCTATATGCATCGAAATATAATTGCCACTTTCGTAGGGAACACGATTGCATTTAGCATATGCAATAAGCCGTTAAACCCCTAGGTTACCCTAGTGGACGAGTGTCGTCTCGTGAGGGTTTTCAGGGATGATACCCACAAACATCATATGGTTTCCTCAAAATATGCCCAAACCAACATGCTACAAGCCCAACAAAAGCGAAAAAGATTTCATATGCATTATTAGCAAAGTGAATGAATTCACACAAAAGTCCGAATCATTAACATTATAGAATGCACCTCATAGAATTGAAACCTTAAAATGTGGGAGGGGAGGGAGCACATGCAAAGTGTGATTTGGCAAAAACTTATATAAACCGGATAAACATTAAAGCAAGCATATATTCAATCCTCACGGGCATTACGCTCATCAAGCGAATTCACTCGAAACAGGGAGGTAACACACGGAAAATGCGGGCTAAAGAGTAAATGGAAATGGAAACTAGGCCGCACACATGTCACAAATGAAGAATGCTATATATAAAATGAAAATTTGTAATCTCAATGAAAGATACCGCTCACTAAAAGAGGCGAAATACATTTTCACAGATTATCACAACTATTATGACTTTTAAATTACATCAACCTAAGATCACATAGGACTTGTAAAGGGTTATAATGTAGGCTAGGCTAAGGTACGAAACGAAGGAATATATGTATGAATTCAAAGTGTTCGGAATGAAAACTCGGGATAAAGAGATAATGCGGGCAATAATAAAATTGGAAAATAACTTCCAAAAAGGCATTAAATATATCATCGGGGAGAGTAATCAAAGCTTATTGAACTATATACAACATATACAAACTTCTCTTTCTTTTCTTTTCTTCTTTTTCTCATTTTCTCTTTTGTTTTCTTTTGCTTTTTGCTTTCTCTTTTTCTTCACTTTTTTCACTACTTTCTTTTCTTTTCAAACTCTCAAATGCCTAAATTGCAACCGACATCATAACAACATCATTCAATCCCGAGTAACATTCCAAACAAAGGTATGGAAAGTGTATGTATGGTTTAAAACTCAAATGTAGAGTTGGTTATGAGAATGGGGTTATGAAACGAAAGGCTATATTTGGCTCAAAGGGGTTAACGAGGGTAAACATATAAGGGTGAGGTCAAGGTCAATATGGGTGATATAACAAGGATGGACTATGATCATTTCCAAAAGTTTATGCAATTCTCGAGTCAAAACAATATATGAAAATCATGATCAAGTAACACATTTCAAGTATGAACTCAATTAATGAACGGTGAAATGAAAGAATAGTGAGATTACCGACGAATTCAACGTTTTCAAAGAGGAAAGAATAGTGTATAACACTCACAAACGACGAAAGGTACAAAGCTTACTCGGTGTAAGTATATACAATGCAACAAAAGATTACCGAGTTATAAAAATCTTAAACCAAATCAATAAAACCATAAAAGTGCATGTGCTCATGGGATTAAAGTTCAATTCATGAAGTTATTCATAATATCAATAAGTGAGACTAAAGTCTAATAACTTCTAAAATCGAGAACATGCATCATTGGGTTGTCTATTGGATCGGGCAATTATTGAAATTTTATCATCGGAAACAAAGGCAAAATGCCCAAAAAAGGAGAAAAAATAAAGAAAATCTTTTTGAAATTTTTGAATTTTTCTAAGAAAAGAGTACTAAGTAACTAACATGTGAGCAAAAACATGGACTAAATAAAGAAATGGATAGAATATCCCACACCCCCTAACTTAAAACTTGACATTGTCCTCAATGTTAATTAAGAACCAAGTCAAAGAGAGGAAAAGAGCGATATTACCCAAAAGTGGAGCGATCCCCATGAGAACAAGTCCAAAGAATCTACAAAACAAGTTAGTACCGAGCATAGCAAAAACAAATAACAAAAAGTTAACTAATTACACTAGACTAAATTAACAAGGAAAGAAAAAAAATAAAAAGAAAGAAAGCTAACTATATACAATCTACTATTTAGACTTCACACTAACTGTACACTAGAAGTCTAAATAGCTGAGGGTCCACCGTGAAAATGATTTGACTTTGGAGGATAACCGGTGTACCCTCACATACAAGCATGCCTTCCGAAAAATATGAATTCCGTTTTAACAACGGAAGGCATGTGTAAGGCGGAAGAAATGAACCATCGCCAATTGAAAGTTTTGGTGGGACGATGGGGAGTTTGGATTGAACGGGTGACAAAAACATGTGGGGACCGAGAAAAGCTGAAAATCCTCCCAAGGATTTTGAAGTTGGAATGGGAGGCAGCGCACACAAAGGCAAAGATACGATCGTGGAGGGCGACTCGAGCAAGTACTCCTCATCGGCGATAGGGTTTAAAACATTAAAGTTCGAAACCGAATCATCGGGTACTTGTTTCGGTGGGGTAATAGAGAATGAAAATGGGGATGAATGAAATTCAAACTCATGAGATGAATCATCATCGCATGAAGTTTGAGTTTCGAATGAAATAATATCATTTTCAATGAAATGTTCTTCTTTGGGGGACAAAGAAGAAATCATTTCATTGCAAATAGATATTACGTCATTATCATCCTCGCTTTCAATATCTATTACGCAATGGGCAAAGTCTAGAATGGCTTGTTCCAAAGTAGGTACAAGTACCTCATTTGGTTCAAAACATTCCTCAACCTCGAAAGTCTCAGAAGCAAAATCGTCGTCGGACTCAAATAATAAATCCAACTCATGTTCCCACGAACGATTTTCTTCCCGATAATAATTTTCAATTTTCTCATTTTCATACATACGCAAACCCTCACCGAATGTCATAGGTCGAGGTGCGGATGCATTAGAATGGGAACTTTGAAAATTACCATCGGACTTAAACGAAAACTCATTATTATAGAAATTTTGAAAACTATTCGAATTCGTTTCAAAATTCCTATTATAAGGAGGTAAAGGCCCAAAATCTTTATCATCATCATCAAAATTCCAATAACCTAAGTTTTGACTTTCGTTATACTCGCCCAAAGTCATATTTGAATTTGTTTTACTTTGGGATGCTAAGTATTCACCGAAAGTCATAGGCCTAGAATTTTGAGAATTGTAACAAGGATTACCGAAAGAATTGGAATAAGACATGCTTACCCCAAAAATGGCTCAAGTGACGAATTCCACAAAATAGGTGCGCGCGGGAAATTCGAGCGTTTCTAAGTGCTCAAATGTGGAAGTCCTGCAAAAAGTTAGCAAATAATACAAATAGAAAAAAAATACTATGAAATACTAAATCAAATAAAGTCTAAAACAAACTCATCCCCGGCAACGGCGCCATTTTGATCGAGTGCGAAAAGTAGCGCGTGTAAAGACGCTAATCGTTGTTTTCGTTTCGCCAACTCAATACAAAAACCTAAGTTACAACTACACTTGCGGGGCAAGTAGAGAGGTAAGTCGGGTATCGAGAATCCACAGAGACGAGTTGTTAGAATTTATAAGGTTTAATATTCCGAAATAAAAGTGGAAAAGGTGAATTACAAACTAAAAGAAAAGATGCATGAAAGGGAAAGATTAATCTAGGCGAGGGAAAATAAAGCTAGATTAAGAAAGTGAGTAAAAACTATAGGTTGCGTCGAATATCCCTCACCCGAGTTAATTAGTATAAAATGGTTACATGGGTCGACGAGTTATTACAAATGCGTCTCGTTTCGACAGTTAATTAAATCAAGGGTTGTTACGCCCTAAATCATCATAAAAGCCTAATAAGATTTTGGCGTCAACAAATATCCCGGAAATTACGCGCGAAAGGTCGTAAGCACGGGACATACATGATATGCCCCGTCAAATCTCCTAGGCGTAATAACTAGGACAACGCACCCGAAATAGACCCGTAAACACCATCACCAAAGCAAAGCAACACGTCAACCCGACTGAGTTCAATTCAAACACAACCTAATTTAAATTACCTAGAAAGCATGTTAAAAACGCGATAAATGGAAAGCGGTAAATAAACGCGGTAAAATTACACTACAAAGCAAGTAATCAAAGCATGTAAATAAAGCATGTAAACCTAAATTAGAAAGCTTGTAAATTATCTAGAAAGCAAGAAATGAAGAAATACAACTATATTCAAATGGTAGGGGAGATGAATAGTCAACTTACAATCCAAATGGGGTATCAAACCAAAGAGAAATGAAGAAGAACCAAGCAAAAACCCCAAACCCTAAGCTAAACTAACCTAAAATCGTGTATATCTGAATTAAAACCAAAAATGGGTTTATATAGTAAGTGGAAAAAGATAAGGGAAAAAGGAAAGAAAGAGGAAAGAGCCCAAAATATCTGGCGTTACCGGTCGACCGGTCGCAGGGGCGCGGTCGACCGGTCCCTTAAGCCAAAGCATACTGTCTCCTTCCCACGGCAAAAGGTGAAACCGCGGTCGACCGGTCCCTTGTTCGCGGTCGACCGGTACTCTGTTTTCAGGTTGCATTTGGTCCATGATGAGGGGGAAAAGGTCCATTACGGAAACGAACCTAGCTTCTTCGTCCGAACTCCAAACGACGCACCGTTTGCGGCCACGCGATGCTAACTCAATGAACTACGCATCCGTGGAATTTCCAAGAGCCGAATAAGAAATGTGAATTGACTAAAAAGCCCTTGAAGTAGCGTCCATTGACGAAACTTCTCCGAAATGCAACGGATCCTCACTTTTAGCGTTCCAATACCTACAAAAGCACAAATAACCCCTGCAAAGCATGTATATATCCAAATCCAAGGTTGTCTGGTTAATGAGCATAATTATAGGCATTTAGGACCATAAAAGAGCTAGAATGCATAAGGATAACGGGCGGAAATATACAATATTCGATACGAATCACACCCCCTAACTTACACATTGCTAGTCCCTAGTAATGAAACAAACAAGACCAGTCCACAGAAGGAAATACAAAATGTCTATATGCATCGAAATATAATTGCCACTTTCGTAGGGAACACGATTGCATTTAGCATATGCAATAAGCCGTTAAACCCCTAGGTTACCCTAGTGGACGAGTGTCGTCTCGTGAGGGTTTTCAGGGATGATACCCACAAACATCATATGATTTCCTCAAAATATGCCCAAACCAACATGCTACAAGCCCAACAAAAGCGAAAAAGATTTCATATGCATTATTAGCAAAGTGAATGAATTCACACAAAAGTCCGAATCATTAACATTATAGAATGCACCTCATAGAATTGAAACCTTAAAATGTGGGAGGGGAGGGAGCAGATGCAAAGTGTGATTTGGCAAAAACTTATATAAACCGGATAAACATTAAAGCAAGCATATATTCAATCCTCACGGGCATTACGCTCATCAAGCGAATTCACTCGAAACAGGGAGGTAACACACGGAACATGCGGGCTAAAGAGTAAATGGAAATGGAAACTAGGCCGCACACATGTCACAAATGAAGAATGCTATATATAAAATGAAAATTTGTAATCTCAATGAAAGATACCGCTCACTAAAAGAGGCGAAATGCATTTTCACAGATTATCACAACTATTATGACTTTTAAATTACATCAACCTAAGATCACATAGGACTTGTAAAGGGTTATAATGTAGGCTAGGCTAAGGTACGAAACGAAGGAATATATGTACGAATTCAAAGTGTTCGGAATGAAAACTCGGGATAAAGAGATAATGCGGGCAATAATAAAATTGGAAAATAACTTCCAAAAAGGCATTAAATATATCATCGGGGAGAGTAATCAAAGCTTATTGAACTATATACAACATATACAAACTTCTCTTTCTTTTCTTTTCTTCTTTTTCTCATTTTCTCTTTTGTTTTCTTTTGCTTTTTGCTTTCTCTTTTTCTTCACTTTTTTCACTACTTTCTTTTCTTTTCAAACTCTCAAATGCCTAAATTGCAACCGACATCATAACAACATCATTCAATCCCGAGTAACATTCCAAACAAAGGTATGGAAAGTGTATGTATGGTTTAAAACTCAAATGTAGAGTTGGTTATGAGAATGGGGTTATGAAACGAAAGGCTATATTTGGCTCAAAGGGGTTAACGAGGGTAAACATATAAGGGTGAGGTCAAGGTCAATATGGGTGATATAACAAGGATGGACTATGATCATTTCCAAAAGTTTATGCAATTCTCGAGTCAAAACAATATATGAAAATCATGATCAAGTAACACATTTCAAGTATGAAAATAATTAATGAACGGTGAAATGAAAGAATAGTGAGATTACCGACGAATTCAACGTTTTCAAAGAGGAAAGAATAGTGTATAACACTCACAAACGACGAAAGGTACAAAGCTTACTCGGTGTAAGTATATACAATGCAACAAAAGATTACCGAGTTATAAAAATCTTAAACCAAATCAATAAAACCATAAAAGTGCATGTGCTCATGGGATTAAAGTTCAATTCATGAAGTTATTCATAATATCAATAAGTGAGACTAAAGTCTAATAACTTCTAAAATCGAGAACATGCATCATTGGGTTGTCTATTGGATCGGGCAATTATTGAAATTTTATCATCGGAAACAAAGGCAAAATGCCCAAAAAAGGAGAAAAAATAAAGAAAATCTTTTTGAAATTTTTGAATTTTTCTAAGAAAAGCGTACTAAGTAACTAACATGTGAGCAAAAACATGGACTAAATAAAGAAATGGATAGAATATCCCACACCCCCTAACTTAAAACTTGACATTGTCCTCAATGTTAATTAAGAACCAAGTCAAAGAGAGGAAAAGAGCGATATTACCCAAAAGTGGAGCGATCCCCATGAGAACAAGTCCAAAGAATCTACAAAACAAGTTAGTACCGAGCATAGCAAAAACAAATAACAAAAAGTTAACTAATTACACTAGACTAAATTAACAAGGAAAGAAAAAAAATAAAAAGAAAGAAAGCTAACTATATACAATCTACTATTTAGACTTCACACTAACTGTACACTAGAAGTCTAAATAGCTGAGGGTCCACCGTGAAAATGATTTGACTTTGGAGGATAACCGGTGTACCCTCACATACAAGCATGCCTTCCGAAAAATATGAATTCCGTTTTAACAACGGAAGGCATGTGTAAGGCGGAAGAAATGAACCATCGCCAATTGAAAGTTTTGGTGGGACGATGGGGAGTTTGGATTGAACGGGTGACAAAAACATGTGGGGACCGAGAAAAGCTGAAAATCCTCCCAAGGATTTTGAAGTTGGAATGGGAGGCAGCGCACACAAAGGCAAAGATACGATCGTGGAGGGCGACTCGAGCAAGTACTCCTCATCGGCGATAGGGTTTAAAACATTAAAGTTCGAAACCGAATCATCGGGTACTTGTTTCGGTGGGGTAATAGAGAATGAAAATGGGGATGAATGAAATTCAAACTCATGAGATGAATCATCATCGCATGAAGTTTGAGTTTCGAATGAAATAATATCATTTTCAATGAAATGTTCTTCTTTGGGGGACAAAGAAGAAATCATTTCATTGCAAATAGATATTACGTCATTATCATCCTCGCTTTCAATATCTATTACGCAATGGGCAAAGTCTAGAATGGCTTGTTCCAAAGTAGGTACAAGTACCTCATTTGGTTCAAAACATTCCTCAACCTCGAAAGTCTCAGAAGCAAAATCGTCGTCGGACTCAAATAATAAATCCAACTCATGTTCCCACGAACGATTTTCTTCCCGATAATAATTTTCAATTTTCTCATTTTCATACATACGCAAACCCTCACCGAATGTCATAGGTCGAGGTGCGGATGCATTAGAATGGGAACTTTGAAAATTACCATCGGACTTAAACGAAAACTCATTATTATAGAAATTTTGAAAACTATTCGAATTCGTTTCAAAATTCCTATTATAAGGAGGTAAAGGCCCAAAATCTTTATCATCATCATCAAAATTCCAATAACCTAAGTTTTGACTTTCGTTATACTCGCCCAAAGTCATATTTGAATTTGTTTTACTTTGGGATGCTAAGTATTCACCGAAAGTCATAGGCCTAGAATTTTGAGAATTGTAACAAGGATTACCGAAAGAATTGGAATAAGACATGCTTACCCCAAAAATGGCTCAAGTGACGAATTCCACAAAATAGGTGCGCGCGGGAAATTCGAGCGTTTCTAAGTGCTCAAATGTGGAAGTCCTGCAAAAAGTTAGCAAATAATACAAATAGAAAAAAAATACTATGAAATACTAAATCAAATAAAGTCTAAAACAAACTCATCCCCGGCAACGGCGCCATTTTGATCGAGTGCGAAAAGTAGCGCGTGTAAAGACGCTAATCGTTGTTTTCGTTTCGCCAACTCAATACAAAAACCTAAGTTACAACTACACTTGCGGGGCAAGTAGAGAGGTAAGTCGGGTATCGAGAATCCACAGAGACGAGTTGTTAGAATTTATAAGGTTTAATATTCCGAAATAAAAGTGGAAAAGGTGAATTACAAACTAAAAGAAAAGATGCATGAAAGGGAAAGATTAATCTAGGCGAGGGAAAATAAAGCTAGATTAAGAAAGTGAGTAAAAACTATAGGTTGCGTCGAATATCCCTCACCCGAGTTAATTAGTATAAAATGGTTACATGGGTCGACGAGTTATTACAAATGCGTCTCGTTTCGAAAGTTAATTAAATCAAGGGTTGTTACGCCCTAAATCATCATAAAAGCCTAATAAGATTTTGGCGTCAACAAATATCCCGGAAATTACGCGCGAAAGGTCGTAAGCACGGGACATACATGATATGCCCCGTCAAATCTCCTAGGCGTAATAACTAGGACAACGCACCCGAAATAGACCCGTAAACACCATCACCAAAGCAAAGCAACACGTCAACCCGACTGAGTTCAATTCAAACACAACCTAATTTAAATTACCTAGAAAGCATGTTAAAAACGCGATAAATGGAAAGCGGTAAATAAACGCGGTAAAATTACACTACAAAGCAAGTAATCAAAGCATGTAAATAAAGCATGTAAACCTAAATTAGAAAGCTTGTAAATTATCTAGAAAGCAAGAAATGAAGAAATACAACTATATTCAAATGGTAGGGGAGATGAATAGTCAACTTACAATCCAAATGGGGTGTCAAACCAAAGAGAAATGAAGAAGAACCAAGCAAAAACCCCAAACCCTAAGCTAAACTAACCTAAAATCGTGTATATCTGAATTAAAACCAAAAATGGGTTTATATAGTAAGTGGAAAAAGATAAGGGAAAAAGGAAAGAAAGAGGAAAGAGCCCAAAATATCTGGCGTTACCGGTCGACCGGTCGCAGGGGCGCGGTCGACCGGTCCCTTAAGCCCAAGCATACTGTCTCCTTCCCACGGCAAAAGGTGAAACCGCGGTCGACCGGTACCTTGTTCGCGGTCGACCGGTACTCTGTTTTCAGGTTGCATTTGGTCCATGATGAGGGGGAAAAGGTCCATTACGGAAACGAACCTAGCTTATTCGTCCGAACTCCAAACGACGCACCGTTTGCGGCCACGCGATGCTAACTCAATGAACTACGCATCCGTGGAATTTCCAAGAGCCGAATAAGAAATGTGAATTGACTAAAAAGCCCTTGAAGTAGCGTCCATTGACGAAACTTCTCCGAAATGCAACGGATCCTCACTTTTAGCGTTCCAATACCTACAAAAGCACAAATAACCCCTGCAAAGCATGTATATATCCAAATCCAAGGTTGTCTGGTTAATGAGCATAATTATAGGCATTTAGGACCATAAAAGAGCTAGAATGCATAAGGATAACGGGCGGAAATATACAATATTCGATACGAATCAGGCATCAACCCAAATAATGCTACTACCTAGGACTTGAAATGTTTTAAACGTGAGAGGGTCAGGACAACAATAAGAACTTTATATGTGATCCCAATCAAAGGAAACGTATTATAGTGATGTCATCCTAATTGAGAAAGTAGTTTCGCATGGATAGTCCATATATTAGGCTACCACGCAAAGATTCAAATTTTAACCAAATTTATCTTAATTAATAATTAGGTGTGCATGCAAATTGAAGTCCAAATTAAATAGCCAAATCATGCAATCAAACCAAGCACAGAAGAAGTAAGAAAATATCCATTTCGGGCAAAACCTATATTTCAGCACCGTAGAGAGTTTGACAGACTTAACGACTTACATACTACTTAGAGTTCTACTGAGTATAATGCGGAGGTCTTTAAGTCTCCAACAAATATGGCACAGTTCAACACCGTCCACAGGAAGCAGTCTTCCCTCAGTATCCAATACTTAACCTCAGGATTACGGAATACTTTCTTCTTCGGTAGTAGAACCTCGGCGCCACAAATCAGCAGTAGATAAGGGTGGACAAAAAATAGACCGACTCGAATGGACCGAACTGAAATGAATCGAAAATTAAGGCTATTTTGAAACCGGTCTAGAAACCGGTCCAAAAAATTAAAAACCGATTGAATTAGTCTGGTCCATGGTCCACTATATAAAAGACCAGTTTGGACCGAACCAGATCGATTTTCACACACACACACACACACACACACACACACATATATATATATATATATATATATATATATATATATATATATATATATATATATATAATAAAAGTAATATTTTTATTTTTCTTATATATAGTTTTTTAATTAATGTATATAACTTATGAATTTAATTTGGAAGATTTTTACATATGTATAAAATAATTTACTCTGTTGATACTAAAAATTATCCACCTATATGGACCAATTAGAAATGGACACACGTCTCCTTACATGGTAGCAATCCTAGTCAGCGGTCACTTAATCAACCCCGAAGATAGTTGCCCGACAGGCATGCCGACCAACGTGAAGAATGCAGACCAACAAATTAAGTGAACAGTCACCACTAGAGGGAAACAACCAAGGGTCCTTACACACGCGGTCTAGAAAATCAACCATCACATTCATTATGTAGGGGTAAATGCTTGAATATATAAAGTCATTTCAACCCTTGATCTCTGGGTCACTTTTCTTTCACAAAAGGCATGATAGAACGGATTCTTGGATATTTTATTTAACAAGAATACCTAACTTTCTGTAGTCACTCAAATCAATACAATAACTGTGGACATAGGCTTTCTTACACCACCGAACCACTTTAAAAACTCTTTGTCTATTATATGATTATTTCATTACAATCTTATATTTTATCTGTGATTAGAGAATTGGATCTAGTCCATTTTTTTACATCAACAGATTGGTGTTGTCTGTGGGAACGTATGTCTAATTACCGTTCTCTATCTTATACATCCTAGTTCGAAGGAAAATGAATGATCCTGAGACTAGTTCTAGAAATAAAGGCAACCTAACCGTTCCATCTGTTCCACATACAACCGCATACCTAAATGGCATTCTTGCTAGTATTGTCAGGGGTCAAGATGCCATGCAGGAAACAATGAGGCAATTGTCGCTATCATTCTAAGACAGATCTCCATCTCTTTTCAGGCAACAAGCGGTTCCTTCGCCAAGGATAGATATGCCACCTCCGCCTCCTAAGCACAGCCGACATAGCTATTCCATATTTTCAAAATATAGGCCTTACCGTCTAGGAGTGAGTTCATGCTCGGATCCACAGAATTCTAAGATGATCATTCTCTCTCTTATAAAAAATCAAGAGTTTTGGAGGGATTGAGTAGAGCTTCACCTTTTGACCATTTGGGACCCCGAGAAAATAAAAATCCTCCAAGAGAGCTATTCAAAACTAATCAACACCCAGTCGACCAACATGAAGCTTCAATCAGGTACATATCAAGCATCTAACGATATGTGCATGCAGAGAAAACTTCTCAGGAAGAGTGCTCAGCACAAACACATGGTCAGGATAGCCGAGCTGCTTCACACAAATATGATGCACGAAGGCAAAGAATCCATTGCAAAGGAATTTCGTCAAGGGATCTCCCTTCATTCAAGCAATTTTTGATTTCCCAACTCCATCCAAGTTTAAAACCCCTGTGGTCACCCCCAAGTATGACGGTAAAATTGATCCAGTTTTGCACATTGAGTAGTATCAAGTTGCAGCTGACATCTATTATGTTCCTAATGAGATGAGATGTAGAGCTTTTTCGAGCACCATTACTGGTTCAACTCAGATATGGTACAATAACTTGCCTCGAGGACAAATTGACAACTTCAACCAGCTTGCCAAGATATTCATTAGCAATTTTTATTTTGGGGCCAAGTCAGTGAAGAGAGTAGCCCATCTCCTAAGTGTCAGGCAGCGAGTAGGGGAAACCACAAGAGAATACGTCACTCATTTTAACAATGAGAAACTGGAAGTTATTGACTGTGAGGTGAAAACAACCATCACTGATTTAATGAGTGGATTACTTCCAGTAAAGTTATACTACGCTCTGGCCAAAGATCCTCCTAAAACCATGACTGAGTTCATAGTTAAGGCAGAAAAAATCATAAATGTTGAGAAAGCAATGGCTGCAAAGTAGAGTCCAACTACTAAGCCCGAGAAGAAGGATCAAAAGAATCAGAAGGAGCAAAAAATTAAGAAGGATGATAAGCTAAAAAAATATGGAACATATACCCCATTGATTGTGAGCATTCACCATATTCTAGAGAAAATCAAACACAATAAAGATTTGCGATGGCCTAAGAGGTCGAGGGCACCACCTAACAGGAGGGACAAATCTAAATATTATGAGTTCTATAAGGATTATGGACACACGACCGATAACTGTATTGCTTTGAAGAATGAAGTGGAATCCCTCATTTGTCGAGGAAAGCTGAACAAATTTGTTGATCGGCGATAAAGCAGAGAAACAAGGGGAATATCAAATTCTCTATGCAAACCCAGAGATGACAGGAAGAAAAACCATAAGGATGGTTATGAAGATGATCCCGACCTACCAAAGAATTCTAAGTAACCAAAGTGTGAGACTATGATAAGTTTTGGCTCTTTTGACTGTCATGTAATTATAGGTGGCGATGCAGGAGGAAGAGATCACACTCCAGAAAGGCCTACCTGAATGAAGCACATGCCTGTTCTTTTATCCTAAAAATCAATCTGAATGAAGATAATCGGCCCAAAAAAGGCAATAAAGACAAACTGGTAATCAAATTTTCCAAGAATGACCTTTTTGGGGCACTGTATCCCCATGATGATTCATTGGTTGTCAAGTTTAGAATCCAGGATGCCAACATCGTTAGGGGTTTGATTGATAATGGGAGCTCGACTGATATCATGTTCTACCCCTACTTTCAGAGTTTAGATTTGAAAATCAGTCAGTTGGAACCATACCACATGCCATTAATAGATTTTTCAGGAGAAAAAGTCTACCCCCTGGAACAGTCAAGTTAGAAGTGTTGTTCGACACTTGGCCAACGAATCGCACTAAAAATATACGCTTCTTTATCATGGACAAAAATGTTCAATCTGCGTATAATGTGATTCTTGGTAGGGTAGGACTAAAGAAGTTTGAAGTTGTACCGTCCACAATCCATCAGTGCTTAAAGTTCCCAACTCACTTTGGGGTTGGTATCATGAAAGGTGATCAAAAGGTGGCCAAAGAGTGCTATTACTCCTTAGTCGAGAAGTAAGACTTTGTGATTTAAAGAAGAAGACCACCACTTAACATGTAGATAATACGGAGCCCAACAGTGAATTAGAAGTTGAAATTCTGGATCTCCAAGATGAAACGTAATTAGTCGAAGGAAAGATTATTGAAGCCACATAAAGGATAATCCTGGATAATAAAAAATCGGATAGGATCACCCAGATCGTCTCAACACTGGATCCACTTCTTAAATAGGAATTGATTGTGTTGTTGAGACATAGGAGGAAAGTGTTAACTTAGAGTCATGAGGATTTTCCTGAGATTGATCCCTACTTTCTCTGTCATGAGCTCAATATTAGTAAGAATGCCAAGCTGATCAAGCAAAGGCATAAGGTTTTCAGTCCAGAGAAAAATCAAGCTATATAGGAAGAGGTGGAGAAACTACAAAAGGCCCAATTCATTGAGGACGTCAAGTATCCAGACTAGTTGGCTAATGTTATGATTATTAAAAAGAAAAAAGATAAGTGGAGGATGTGTGTAGATTTTACTGATCTTAATAAAGCCTGCCCAAAGGATCGCTTTCCCGTACTTAGAATTGATCAGTTGGTGGATACTACATCAGGATATGAGCTGCTGAGCTTCATAGATCCTTATTCTGGATATAACTAGATAAGAATGAAACCAGAAGATAGGTAAATCACTTCTTTCATCACCAGTCGAGGTACTTATTGCTACAATGTAATGCTCTTTGGGCTAAAAAACTCTGGAGCAACATACCATAGGTTGGTAAACAAGGTGGGAGAAGATTGAAAAGAATATGGAGGTTTATGTGGATGATATGTTGACTGAACCAAGAAGGCTTTAGATCATATCAAGGACCTCAGTTAGAGTTTCGATTAGCTGGAAAAACATCAGTTTTAGCTAAACCCAACCAAGTGTGTGTCGATGTGCAGGAAGGAATGTTCCTCAGCTTCATAGTCAACCAAAGGGGAATTGAAGCCAATCCAGCTAAAATAAAAGCACTGATAAAAATGTAGTCATCGACTTGTAAGAAGGATATACAAAGGCTTACTCGTAGAGTAGAAGCTTTAAATGGGTTTTTTCATAGACAACAGATAGGTGATTTCCATTCTTCAAGGTGCTTAGAAAGACCTTTGAGTGAAATGCAGAATGTGAAGAAGCATTCCAAGAATTGAATAAGTATATGGGATCACCACCTTTATTATCACAACCTATTTTGGGAGAAAAGTTATACATATACTTAGTTATTTCTGAGTCTGCAATTAGCTTGGCATTAGTTCGATTGGATAGTGGAATATAGAAACTAGTTTATTACACCAACAAAGCATTCTGATGAGACAAAATCAGGCATCCACTCTTGGAAAAACTGGCCTTAGCACTCATTAAAGCCTCCAGGTGTATGAAGCCTTAGTTCCAAGCGCACACCATAGTTGTGTATATTAATCTAACTGTTCGACAAGAACTACACAAACCTGAGAAGTCAGGAAGATTGATGGTGGCAGTAGAGCTTGAAGAATATGACATCGTCTATGAACCAAGGTCCTGACTAAAAGGCCAAGCTTTGGTGGATTTTATTACAGAATTATCCTATCCAGAGTTTACTGACTAACAAAACTTGCATGCTGAGCAGACTTCTAGGGAAGAGAGCTCGGCTCAAAAGCAAGGTGAAGTGGTCGCAGATCAACCTGAATCATCCAAAACTCAAAAAATTGCTCAGAAGTTTACAGAGGAGAGTAAGAAGATACTCCACCATGGAGTTATATCTATGGAGAGCTTTAGCAGTGATATCCCATTGTGGAATTTATATGTGGATGAATCTTAATGTGCAACTGGAAGTGGAGCAAGTATAATACTTAATAGTCCTGATAATATTGATGTTGAATATTCCCTTAGCTTTTAATCCAAGGCATCAAACAATGAAGCAGAGTATGAAGCTTTGATAGTCGAACTGGAATTAGCCCATTCTTTAAGTGTCGAGTAAGTAATGGTGCATAGTGATTCACATATAGTTGTCAACCAAATGCTTCATCTATATGGAGTCAAGGGAGAATTGATGACTAGATACTTGGCCAAGACCATGGAAGTTATTTTTAAGTTTCCAGGCATGCAAATGAATAGGATACCAAGAATAGCTAATGCCCGAGCTGATGCACTTGGTCGGCTAGCTTCAATAATAAGAATTAAACTCCAGAGGAGCATTCCAATTGAAATCTTGTCTAACAAGAGCATAGACGAAGATCTAATGGTAAATTTCGTTACTATAGATCTGGTACCTTCCTGGATGGATCCGACCAGGGCTTACATTGAAGAAGGGATCCTACGGGCTGATCTCAAAGAAATAAAAAAGCTCCCGTACAAAGCAACTAAATATTTATTAGACAAAGGAGTTTTATACAAAAGGATTGTGTTCATCCATTGGAGGTTGAAGATCTAATTAAGGAAGTGCAAGAAGGTTCTTGTGGAGATCATTTAGCTGGTCGGTCATTGCTCTAGAGAATTAACACACAGGAATACTACTGACCGACTATGGGGGCAGACTATAAAGCTTTCGCAAGAAAATGTGTTAAGTGCCAGAGGTTTTCTGTAATTCCCAAAGCACCCAACGCTGCTCTAGTACCAACCACTTATCCTTGGCCATTCGTTATTTGGGTAATTGACTTGGTCGACCCACTACCGATCACCAAAGGCAGGTTCAAGTACCTGGTAGTTGCTGTTGATTATTTCATAAAATAAGTGGAAGAAAAATTATTGATAGAGATGCCTTATGAGAAGGTGTATCAGTTCAGCTGAAAGAGCATCATATGTAGGTATGGAATGCCCTATGCCTTCATTATGGACCATGGAACCCAGTTTGACACTAATGAATTCGAAGCATATTGTGTTCAGTCCAAGATCCAGAAACTCCATTCAGCACCAATGGTCAGACGGAAGTGATAAACAGAACTTTGCTCAATGGACTGAAGAAGAGGCTTGATGATGCCAAAGGAAACTAGATTAATAAATTACATTATGTTCTTTGGGCTTACAAGACAACGCCAAGGACATCAACTGGAGAAACAACTTATATGCTTGAATTTGGGACAAAATCCATAGTACTAGCCGAGATAGGCCTACCTACTCATAGGGTGCTTAATTTTGATTCTCCTATGAGTTACTTGATGAGACAATTGGACTTAGACATGTTAAAGGAAGTTCAAGAAGATGTTTCTCTAAAAAATGTTGCATACTAATACAGGACTTCTCGCTTTTACAATAAAAGGGTCAAGCCGACCAACATAAAAGAAGGCAATTATATCCTTAATAAGGTCATCCAGAAGGGAAACAAGCTTGAGGCCAATTAGCATGACCCATATTGTATATCAACAGTTATTCGACCAGGGACCTATCGATCTGAGACACTAGAAGGGGAAGAATTAAAAAACCCTTGGAACATTGAGCACCTTCAAAAATATTACCAGTAATTCAAGGCGTTGACATATTGTACTTCTTTATGTTCAGCGCAACTATTCTTCAAGTTCAATAAAAATCTTGATTTTAGTTCCTTCGATTTTTTTGATTTTTTTGGAGTACATAGATATACATCCCCTAGAAACAACAAATAAATAAAGTATGTTGGTCTTCAGCTCTTGTCGATCAACAACACATACTTAATCAAGTTGAACTTATCTCTTGATCAACAACATATACTTAATCAGGTTGAACTTATCAAATTCGATATGTACCAACCAATTAATGCACCGTTGTATCTCGCCCAACTTATTACTTCATATATGACTTCGTATTAACAAGTCACGAACAAGAAGTATTACCCGACCAAGTTAAATACAGGAATACAATCGTAACACACTTGGTCGACATAAATAAGTTACTTCATGTATGACTTCGTCTTTGACAAGTCAAGAACAAGAAGTATGTAAAACTTCGTATACAACTTAAACAGTAACAAATAAACACTACACCAAAATGCTAATTTTGTGACTGCCTTTTTGTGACTCCCAATGGGGGTGACAAACTTGTCACTCCCGGGAGCAGTCACAAAATTATTTGTAACTCCCATTAGTGGTGATAAAATCAATGGGTAATAAAAAATTTGAGTCAATTAGTTTGTCACTGCTAATGGGAGTCACAAATATTACCATATAATTAATTTGTGACTCCTATAAGTAGTCACAAATTTATAACTGTCACAAGAAGTCACAAATTTATCAGTAAGGCTAAGTTATGACTCTTACGAGCAGTCACAAAATTATAACTGCTAAGAAGAGTTACAAATTTTGGTCTAATACTAATTCTGTGACTGCCATTGGTAGTCATAAATTTGTAACCGCTTCTAGCAGTCACAAATTTTGGCCTAATATTTGGTTTGTAACCGCTATTGGCAGTCACAAAATTTTTTACCTAACTTTTATTTCCCTCTTCTCTCTCCTCTCTCTCTTTTCACACTCCCTCCCCTCTCTCCTTCATTTATTTCCCGCTATTTTTTGGTCTAATACTAATTTTGTGCAAATCTTTGTTCTCGGTCGGTGAAGTTTTTTGCAAATCTTTGTTCTCGGTCGGGTATGATGTGCAAATCTTTTTTAGATTCATATTTATGTGCTGAAATGTTGAGCGTGTATATATATATATGTGTGTGTGTGTGTGTGTGTGTGTGTGTGTATGTGTGTCGAGATGTAAACCCTAAGCACTTACAGGTCTACTCAATGAACACTCTTCATAACAAGAGCAAATCTTTTTTAGATTCATATTTATGTGCTGAAATTTTTACGTGTTTGTTGTTTATATCTCGGGCATGATATCTGCATATTTATGTGCTAAAATTTTTATGTGTTTGTTGTTTATATCTCGGGTATGATATCTGCATATTTATGTGCTGAAATATTTATGTGTTTGTTGAGATTTTGATAGTTAATGGCTCACATCAGATCCACCCATCGAAACCGAACAAGAAATGTTTAGATATGTAAACTGAACTTCATAAAATGCTGGAACAGTTATTTCATGTATTGTTGAAATGTTTAGAAATGTTTTTATGGGTTTTTGATGACGTCTCCTATTAATCTAATTTTTGGCATACACAATATATGAAATAACTGTCAAATTATAAGTTAAATAACTGTCAAAAATCATCATAAGTCATAACAAAATAAATTATTTCATTCTCCATCAATACAACTAACATAAACTTCAGTTAGTTTTATAATTTACTGAATTTCTATTTGTTTGTATTGTATAATTAATGGGGTTTCCATAATATAAAGAGTGGATGGGTGAAAGTTGTAGAGTGTGGCAAGTATACGTTAGTGGGGTTAAAGACTTTGTGAATTATGCAATGAAGAATCTCGAAACCGATATTATCCCATGCCCGTGCAATCATTGTAAAAATGGTAAACGTTTGAAAAGGGTAGTTTTAAAATTACATTTGTTTCATTGGGGTATGCAAGTTGACTACACATTTTGGCATTTTCACGGGGATAGGGAATGTAACTATATTCCAGAACAAATACTTGTCAATGAAACGGCTCCCACAGATGGTGACCCATTAGTACATGCTAGGTTAAACGATCTCATAAATGATACGTACGAAGTGCACGCACCACAAGAAAAGCAAGATAGTAGAGGAAATGATTTAGGCTGTGAGGATCATGTTGGCAATGATACTCACCAAGATAGGGATTATATACGGTTAAAAGCAGTAGTCGCAACACCATTATACCATAACTCCAACCCCGACCACACAATGTTATATGCCATGGTTGGGTTGTACATAGTTAGACTGGGTGGTATAACTAGAGGAAAAATTAGATGTACGTTAGGCGTACACAATAGATGAGAGGTGGGAAGCTCATGTGAGAGTTCGATAACTAACATGCATATAAGACTTGTTTTAAGAACTAGTTTTAAATACTTGCTAAATCATTTTTAAACCTCGGGCCCTGACCCATTTATTACATCTTTTCTCTCTTTTGCTATATATATATATATATATATATATATATATATATATATATATTATTCCAGGTGCACAGCCGCAGGGGTACTAGAATTAGAGGTTGGATTGTTAGACGTGCTGTAGCTATTGTGGAAGCTGTAGGTCCTTGCAGTAGACACAATATATTCTTTCATTCAGTTTCTCTTAGACTTCCTACTTAGGGCATGTGTCGCCCATTTCTAGTCTTTTATCAGAGATATTGTATTTAGTTTCTTTTATGGTTTGGAGTTTTGAACTGGTAGATTTTACCTAGTCTTATTTAATTCCGTATTAAACTCTTGTTCAATGCTTATTATTCCTATGTATGGTGAATGGTTTATAAATTACTTTTGGAATGTTGTAGTTAAATGGTTTTATTAAAAATTGGAAATGTTTTGACACCTAGCTTAATTTTATATTAGGTGATTAATATGTTAAAAAGTTTTTCGATAGTGATGCTAAGAATGAACCAACCGAACATTATGTTTTAAATTGGTACAGGACTGATCACCCTTTATTTAATTGAGCGGGGTATCACGCCTTAAAGATCCAAGGGGTTTGGATGAAAACAAAATAATAGAGTTTGGTCACAGAAAGAACTCTAAAAAGGCTTAGGAAAAAGTCTGCTCCCATATCTCTATTTGTAGGGAACGTTATTGCAAATGAAATATCATATATGGTTGACTTACTAGGAGTCTGCACCATAGAGGCCTTTCAACTAGTTTTGATATGAAGACAAAAAGATTTTTAGATTGCTAAGAGACTTTTCAAAGGTAGTACAAAGTTCAAGCTAAGAGCATCTACATTAACATCATCCAGATATTCTCACTTAGTATATAAAAGATATAAAATGGCTCACTTTAGGACACATTTACACACACATTGCATTAATTACGTCATAATATTTTTTTTAGAATTTTTAATTTTTTTAAAAAGATTTTTAAAATAAGTTTTGAAAATATTTGGACTTAAAATGAATTTCTAAATAATTATTTAAGTGCCTAATTAGTGTGTTTAAATTGATTGGGAAGGAAATTGAGATTTTTAAATATACTAAACTGCCTTCACAACGTGTTTTAAACCTTGTGAGAAGGTGAAACTTATAGGCAACCTGCTTGTTTCTCATTAGCCGAGTTTGTGTTTGTTGTTACTCATATATCTGATGCACAATTTTGACTGTTGATCTCATTTAGTCTATGGTTATAATTAAGCCTTGCAACGACCCATATCTTACCTGTTTAAGCCAATTAGATGAGGGAACTTAAAAACGGTTATAACCCGTTGAGCGTACCCTATAAGATTTAGTCTCAACCATTAGATCTAGGTTAAAATGGTATAATTGATCTAAGCCATTCATTTGCCTCAAATATTCCAGAACATTCCCCTTTTCCTATTTAAACGACATTCGTCTATGAATTTCAAGACTTTTGCCATTATAGAGAGAGATAGATGAGAGCTTAAAAAGATAAAGAGAGAAAGACTCTGAGAAAATATTGAGAGAAGTTTTTTCAAAAACAAGAAGTGTCTATTAGGGTTTTTAAACAAACAAGAAGGTTCAATCCTTTTTTTAACAAAATAATACATTATGAACTTTAGGTTGTTAGATCTATTTCTACACACTTTTCTTGTATAATATCTTGGTAGAAACACTCTTTCTGTTGGATCCTTAAAAAAACTTTAAAATCTTTTAGATTCGCTTCGTTTGATTTTAAAACTGTTAATATCATAATAAATTTTTCTTGGATGTTTAGATCTGATTTTGTTAAACTGATTTTACATTTTGTAAAATATTTTTATATATAAATAATTTCTTTTGATCTATATTTAAAAGATCTAAGTCAGATCTAATATTTTTAAACTATTTAAATATTTAAAGTTTGTGAATTAAGAGCATGTAGAATATCCTCTATAATTTGTAGGAGTGTTTGTATAAGTGTGAGTGTGTTGTGCATGTTTATATACATATCTTAAACACACACTTTGTCACCACTTCACACACTTCACAAATATAAAAGTATGATCTTGTCTTGAGAGACCTGTAAAAAGAGTTGACATAAAGAGACACTAATGGTAGGAGGCATTTTAAGTTGCTGAGTAGATCAGAAAAAGATTACCTAAGGAGGTGTAGCTCTGGGCTTGTAGGTATAATTCTTTTTGCCTTTGATCCTATGATTGCATGTTGTAAATGTTAACATTACCTCATTATAGTAGATTTTTTGTGGCATAGAGATTACCGGGAATGTTTCCCCAGACTTTAGGGTTTTATTATGTAAAAATCTTGCGTGTTAAACTTCTATAAAAGCTTCTTAACTCTTACTTGATATATTTTGTCCAAGAAGTTTACTGAGATTTAAATATATTTTGAAACTTGTTTTACCAAGACTCTTAAATATTTCTGAACTGTTTTGGACATCTTGTATGATATTTCTTTAAATCAAAAGGAGTTTCTTCAAAGAGTTTGTTCGGAATCTTAACCTGACTTTTATCTTTGTTAAGAACTTGGTTAAATAATTTCAAGTGGTATCAAAGCGGTTTTTAAAAAAATGGATCTTGTAACTCCTGAAACTATTTATGAGCTTTTAAAATGGATGAAAATTATGAGAAACTTGGTAACCTTTCTAGACCTCCAATGTTTGATGGACATAATTTTCTCCACTGGAAGGTAAGGATGATTGCGTTTGTTCAAGGTACATTATGTGATGAAGTCTGGGAGACTATTGAAAATGGTCACATTCACCCCACTAAACCTCTGACATAAGGTAACGCCCTAACGTTAAGAAATAAGTTAGTGAGTTTACCCAAGAAGAAAAGAAGATATCACTATATAATAATAAAGGTAAAAATTGTATATTCATGTTTGTGAATGAACACGAATTTAAAAGAATATCTCTATGCACTATATTTAAAGAGGCATCAGACACACTTGTCACTACCCATGAAGGATGAATCTGAGACCCTTCTAATGGATGATATATGAATCTAAGACCTTTGATTATTTCTATATTAATCTTACTCACATTTTCACTAAACTTCATGAAAATGGTATTATTTATGATAGAAAGGATATAGTGCAGAAAATCCTTAGATCTTTACCTACTAAATTTGATAATAGACGATATGCTATAGAAGAGATGGATGACCCCGACTTAACTCCTGAACTATTGACTAGCAAATTCAGAACTGTAGAAATGGAGTTAGAATATAAGAAGGACATGACCACCAATGTTAAAAGATCCTTTGGATTCAATTTTGTCTTCTCCTCTCAAATGACTGAGCCTAAGTTAAACTTGCCTTACTATGACCCATGCTTAGATGAGGATTGTGACCATAAAAGCATTGATAATCAGATAGACCTAATGATAAAACATTTTAAAAAGATTATAAAGTTTAGGAATGCTATGGAAACTAAACAAGGGAAATATGGATATCAAAACTTTCAAGTTCCCAGACCACGTGATAGAAACAATGACAAATAGACTTTTAACAATAGTGAGAGACCTAAAAAGGACTTAAGCAATATACAATGTCACAAATGTGGTATATATTGGACATTACGATAATAGATTTAAGTTTAATATTAAGACTACTCCTAAGGCCCATATGTGTAAGACTTGGGATGACTCTAGTGACTCAGAGGATAATGAGCCCGAGTCATCTAAAACAAACGAATCATGCATATCTTTCTTTGCTAAAATTGTTTACACTAATGATAAAGCATGCTTGTCTGATGATACTGTTGTTATTGTTATACCTCATGCTCATGTGAATGAATTGTCCAATGCTGTTATGATAAATAATTATGATTAGTCTAGCATGAGTATGAGTCAAAGTGTAAATCGTTGTGACACATTGAATGGGTGTATGAGTTCCAAACCTCAAATTGAAGTGCTAGGGGATAAATCACACACTTCACTTAGTGAATTCGATGATGATGAATTACTTAACATACAAGAGTTGTACTATAACACTCTTAAGAAAAGTTCCAAACTTGAGAAAATGGTTAAAAACTTAACTGAACATGTTGAGCGCTTAAGTAATAATGTTAGGCAGAATGCTGAGGAATAGAGTAATCAATATATGGCTCATGAGACTGAAACAAAAAAATATGTTTCCAAAATCAATGAACTTCCTGAGAAAAAAATTATTTTAGAAGAAAGATATAAGTCCAATTTGAGAGAACTAGAAGAATCCAAGAAAAAAGTCTCAATTGTTTTTAAAAATTGCCTTCATTTTGAGACTAATGAAAAAGCATATGATAAAATAATCAGTTCTAGCAAAACAAATTCAAAAGATGAAACTGGCCTAGGATTTCACAAAAAACCCCAAAGGAGCAAAGACCAATAAATAAAATTCACAAATAATCTTTATTTCTTCAGGGAATTTACCAACTAAACCAGTTCAAGATTTTGAAAAATCTCAGAAAATAATTTTGAAAGTTATGTCAAGATTTTGAAAAATCTCAGAAAATAATTTTGAAAGTTATGTCTCTCATATGCTGCAAAGACAGTGTATAGACCTACGTAGAATTCTAATTATAAGGCTAAGTATGTTTGCCCCCCATTAGAGACATTGGGAAAACTCAAAGTCTGTTGCAATTGAACCTCACTTTCAAAGTGCATATAAACCTATTTTTAAAGGCTTAGAAAATAAAGTCAAGCCAACCTCACATCAGTACTCTAGTTACTATTATATATATGGTCACTCTCTTGCTGAGTGTTTTCAAAAGAGAATTTACACACCATTATATGCAAACTTTAACTATTCTAGAAAAAGGTGCAATACTTATATTCTCCATTGGCAAACCAATAAAAACTCTAACTTTAAAAAGAAAAAGAGAAAGTCTCGCACTAAAAGGAAATCATTCAGGAGAACCCTTCAAACCTTTTCTAAATCAGAGGCCAAGAATTTTTTTAAAACCAGGGACATTTGGGTTAGAAAAGATTACCTGTTACCCCAACTTAGAGGCAATGTGGTAATAAATGGGTTTTAAGCCGAACACACCTTATTAGGATGGTATCATGATTCTGGATGTTCTAAACACATGACTGGGGATGAAACTAAACTAACTAACAAATAAAACTTACTTCTTATGAGGTAATGTCCTGTTTAGTGATGAAGTCTCGTCTCAGATCACTAGTAAAGGAACTCTCCAAGAAAAGGATCTTCTTGTTCTTCATGATGTTCTTTTAGTAAAAGTCTTAAAGGCTAATCTGCTGAGTATATCTCAATTTTGTGACTCTGGTCACACAGTTACCTTTTCTAAAACTTAATGAATTTTTTTAAACAAAGATGTTAACTGCATTCTTGCAAGAAACATAACTTCTGATAACTGTTACATAGTCATTTTTGGTAATGAGTCCTATAAATTGACAAGATTAGATGACTTTGATTTGTGTCATAATAGAATGAGTCATAATAATTTTGATAACTTGCGCAGATTGAGTTCTCAAGACTTGGTTAGAGGTTTTCCTAAACTTAAAATTTCTTCGAACATTATTTGTGGACCTTGCCAAATGAAAAAAATGAGTAGAGCGCCTCATAAGAAAGTTAAATACATTATGACATCTCAACCTCTAGAACTTATCCACATGGACCTTATAGGTCCTTCTCGTACTCTGAGCCTTTGTGGAAACAGTTATATTTTTGTCATGGTAAATGACTATACACGGTATACTTGGGTTGCTTTTATGAAATATAAATCGAATACATTCCAAGAATTCTTGAAAATACTTTTAAAAGTTGAAAATGAGAAGGATACCCAAGTATCACGTATTAGAAGTGATAGAGGAGGAGAATTCAAAGAAACTCGAGTCATAGAATATTTCCTTGGTAATGGTTATCAGCATGAGTTTAATGCACCTGAGACTCCACGAAAAAATGGTATTTCTTAAAAGAAAAGTACAATCTAGGAAATGACTAGGGTTATGTTACATGCCAAAGGATTGCCAAAATACTTCTTGATTGAAGTAGTCCAGGCAGCTTGTCATATTATTAATCGTGTATACCTTAGAAACAATATCAAAAAGACTTCATATGAACTCTGGTACAATAAAAGACCTAATCTCAAATACTGTAAAAACTTTGGGAGTGTCTGTTACATTTGCAATGATAGAGAACAACTTTTAAAATTTGACACCCGAGATGATAAAAGAATTTTTCTGGGTTATTCCCAAAATTTTAAATCTTATCACATCTATAATTTTCATACCAAAGTCCTAATGAAATCTATAAATGTATTTATAAATGTCACTAGCATAAGGAGTAATGGCACTGAATCAATTATTGAGGATGAGTCCAAAAGCCCTTTTAAAATTGACTCTCCTCGGACAACTGAGTCATTGCCAACTGAAGTTCCTACTATACTAACTTCGGTTTCTAAATATCATCCCCTAGATAAGATAGTTAGTAATCTTAAGGAGCTTGTGCGAACAAGATCCCAACTTCAAAACATGGTTAACTTTGCATGCTTTTTTTCTCAAATTGAAATAAAGATCATAAATGATGCCCTTAATAACCCTTATTGGATTGATGTTATTCAATAGAGCTCACCCAGTTCAAGAGTCATGATGTGTGGTATCTTGTCCTTTGGCCTAAAAATAAAAAGGTTATTGACACCCATTGTATTTTTAAAAATAAAACTAATGAATCCGAATAAATCATTAGAAATAAAGCTAGGCTGGTTGTGCAAGGATACTCTCAGATATAGGGAATAAAATTTGACGATACTTTTGCTCCGATAACAAGATTTGAGTCTGTTCATTTCCTCCTTATTGCTTCCTATCATTTATAATTCAAACTTTTTCAAATGGGTGTTAAATCATAGTTTTTAATGGTATTCTAACTGAAGAAGTATACATAGAATAGTCAAAAGACTTCACTGATCCCTTATACCCTAGCCATATCTTTCGATTAAATAAGTCTTTGTATGACTTAAAACAAGCCCCTAAGGCCTAGCATGAACATCTCTCAACCTTTTTAGTCAATAAAGGGTTTGATCCTGGCGGCAATGACCCGACATTATTTGTTCATAAAATAAACAAGAATGTTTTGATCACACAAATTTATGTTGATGATATAGTCTTTAGTTTAATTCCCTTACACAAGTTGATGACTTTTTTAAAATTATGCACGGAGAATTTCAAATGTCGCTTATGGGGGAGTTACAATATTTCTTAGGTTTGCAAATTAAACAATTAACTGTTGGGTTGTTTATTTCTCAAACAAAGTATGCCAATGAATTAATAAAAAAAATATTGGTTTAGAAAATGATAAAATTGCACGCACTCCCATGAGCACTATAACTAAGATATCTAAAGATGAATATGGGGAAATATTGATCTTACTCTCTATAGATATATGATAAGAAGCTTGTTATATATCATTGACTCTAGGCCTGATATTATGTATGACTTGTGTGCTTGTGCATGTTACTAATGCACCCCTAAAGAATGTCACCTCTAATGTGTAAAATGTATCATAGAATATGTTAAGAGCACACTTGAATATGGTGTATGGTATACAAAGGACACCACTACTTTGATTGTTGGCTATACTGATGCTAGATGGGCAGGGTGCTCCGATGATAGTAAAAGCACTTCAAATGCATGTTATTATATTGGTAATAATTTAGAAGGTTGGAGAAGTAAGAAATAAAATTGTATATCTCTATCTACTGCTGAATCTAAGTACATTATTGTTGGAAGTTATAATGGATTAGACAGACGTTGTGTGACTATGGCATTAAAGAAAAACAATTAACCTTGTTATTTGATGATCAAAGTGATATAAATATATCGAAAAATCATGTTCAGTACTCTTGCACAACACACATTAAGATCAGACATCATTTTATTTGTGAACTTATAGAATCTAAAGAACTTGCCATAAAATATTTGCAGACTGATAATTAACTAGTTGAACTTTTTACTAAGCCCTTAGGCAATCTAATATTTTAATCTTTGAGAAAATTAATAGGGGTGATCATGCTTGATTAAGTTCCTACCTTAATTAGTTATATCGTCTAGCTTGTATCTTGTATTGTTCTCTAAGGATATTGAACAAGGTTGTTTGATAAATGACAAAAGATGTCTCCTTTATTTATTTAATAAGAGGATCTTGATATGACATATTTCTATGACTTAATATAAGTAGACTGTTATACTCTCTTGACATTACCCATTGTCTATTTGAGATAAAATGGAGGAGAAGTTTGAGTCCATCCCAGGACTTTTATAAATTTTCATTTTGATTCAACTAATATGCTACATTGAGAATTTTTGTCACGAACCCCTGGACTTTATTTCTCACTTCAAATTTTAGGGTATTGGTATGTATTTTAGCTGAGTTATGTAATTTAATTTCTTTTCTTTCTCTTATTTTCGGTTCTAGGAAGGGTTGGGTAGTTAGAACTTTGAATGGAATTAGAATTTTTTTTCTCACCTACGAGTACCCATGATGTACTCAAAGGGATGTTGTCTATAATATCTAAAAGGGGAGACTGAAACACCCTATATGGTTGACTTAATAGGACTCTGCACCATATAGGTGTAACACCCCGTATTTCTTTATATTCGAAATTTAATTAATTGAGTAAATTCATTAGTTTTATGTTCAATTACACGAGTGAAGTAATTTAATCGAATTTAATAATGATGTGAATATTTATTATTAATCGAGATAGAATGATTAATATTATGAAATGAATTTACTAAGTGAATAACAAATTAGTTACAATAATTATAACATGTCATAATGAGTGATATTGGCGTAGTTGGATTTTATCTCAATCGAGAGTCGCGTGTAGACTAAATTTAGGTAGAGATGGGAAATGTATTTAGAGTGACTCAGATGATGATTTCGAGGTGAAGGATGATTCTGAAAGGATCAAAATAGTCGAAATAGTGTACCCGGGAGTTATGGGTCAATTTTAGGCCAAACCGGCACCTATTGAGGGCATTTTAGTCACTTAGAAAATTCAGGGGGAGATACCTACGAATTTTGTAGACTTATATCAAATGTTAGATATAAGGGGTTAGGGTTAAAAACACCACGAACAAGGAGGAGTGAAGAAGGAGAGACTTGTGAGAGTTCTTGAAAAATCAAGGAATGTTCTTGCACCACAAACATCTTGGGAAGAAAGATTAGAGAAGAAAACAATCAAACCAAACATCAAGCCGCGAAATCAGACCCTACAATAGTAGGGTAAGTGTTTATATACAAGTTATTTGATGTTATAATACCCATGTGATTAAGGTTTCATTATATTTTGAGTAAATTGATATGTTTGGAAGGAAAGAACAATTTAAATACATATTTGGGTAGGAATTTCATATAGAAAGAGTTGATATCTGTAGAGGATAATAAAGTAGAGAATTTTTGTTATTATCCACGAATTAAATCTGGGTTTATGTTGATTATTAATGGAGAACATGAAAACCTAGGGGTTTTGAGGACTAAATGATTAAATCTATTCTTGAATATTATTTGTCATGTTTTGATGCAAAAATTACATTAAAAACAATCCTAATACATGTGGGAAGGGTTTGGGACAATTGGTTTGGAGTTTGGTGGAGAATCATGGGAGTTATATATGTGTTAATGGTGAAAAATGGGGATGTCCTAGAGAAGAAGAATACCTGGTACAAACCGAATCGATTTGGCCAAAGATTGAATCGATTTGGCTGGACGAATCGATTTGGTATTTAGGCGAATTGATTTGGCCCTGTTAGATTTGCCAATTTTTCCTATTTAAGCCTCGAAACTTCGTATAAATAATTGGGTGACCGTTGGGGCCTATTTAAATCATTATGAGGGACTTTTGGGTTTACAGTAGAACCTTGAAAAACATATGTGGTAGTCTTATGAAGAAAGATAAGGCTAGAGTTTCTTTGGGTTAAATTATTTTGTAATTAATTCGCGAGAATGAGAATGTTATTACGGGAACCGTGAGTGAGCTTATGGCATGAACCAGTAGGGTAAGGAAGAATTATCTATTGAAATAGAACAAGGGGTAACTAGGGTCCTTAGAGTAGAGAAAATACTCCATTAAATACGATAGTGACAATAATCATAAATTGAATGTACGGTGAGTATTCGAGTGATATATACTACGTACAACTGATGAAAATTAGGTTATGTGAATACGTATTGAATATATACATATATAGGTCGTGTGTGTACCTATTATATGAATGTTGCTATGTTAACATACCTACGCTGCTTGCTATCACGGAGATTCCCGCGCAATGGGCGATCCCACCTTGCAGATTCCAGGGAGGTCTCGATTTGTGCCCCATAACATAGAACTTAGGGCGGCTCACTATGTGTCATGTATTAGTGTGTCCGGCGTGTCGTTTGGGTACGTTAGGTATGTGCGTAGCCCAAAGTCTTAGAACTCTGTTCGCCTCCATAGTTTATGATTTGATTTTTGGGTTCGAGGAGACATACCGAACCAATAGTCCCTATTTAGTACGAGAGCTACTTGGACTGATAGTAGAGTATGCCCTTGTTTCACGGTGGTCCTTTTGAGCGACACCGTAATGATATATATATATATATATATATATATATATATATATACACACACACACACACACATATATGTATGTACTGATGTGAATATTCTACTTATGTGTGAAAGTAGATAGTTAGATAGTGAGTATCTAGATATTGAATTAAGTAGTGAAAATGAATTAATTGAATAATGAGAATATAAGTGAAATGGTAATTTCAATTCTTATAACGTGTGAGAAACGCTAATTGACGGGTGAAGTACTGTATGGGCGGTATGGGAATTGAGACGTGTTCATATTCAGAAATACTTAAGTCTAGTTAGCTTGGGTAGAATATCTAGGTGGGTTAAGTAGAAACGTTAGGCGTGCACAATAGTTGAGAGGTGAGGAAACTCAAGTGAGTGTATGTGAACTTAACATGTGTAAATCAATAACTAATTTTAAATTGTTATAAATACTTGCAAAATACTTTCAAAATGTTTTGGGTACTAGCCCTTGCTATAAAATCTTTTTCAAAATCTTTTAGGTGTCCAGCCACAGGAACGCCAGACTTGATGATTCTTTACAGGGACGTAGCTGCAGCGCTGTGAAGGCTTGCAAAGTTTTGATTAGATGCATCTATCATTTCATTCCTAGCGTAGGAGTTTATATTCAACATTTCAGTTTGGGCATGTTGGCCCCATTTGAGACTTCATTCATTTAGTATTTCAGTTTCAGACTTGTATTTAAATATTTTTATTAGTTGGATTTATTATTCTGGTTTTGGGATTTTTTTAGCCAATGGTTTATTTGGCAAGTCTTTATTTATTTATTTACTTGAGATGGTTTGGACTCTAGTATTATGTGAATGTTGTAATCTAGTTTTTCGCACATATTATTTGTCTGTTTAATGCAAGATAAAAATTTGGCACCGACTTAATTAACTAATAGGTGATTAGTAATTAATTTATTTTTCGACAATGATGCTAAGAATGAACCATTTTGTAAATCCTGTTTTAATTTAATAAAGGCCTGATCACCCGGTATTTAATTAGGTGGGGTGCCACAATAGACTTTTCAGCTAGTTTGAATATGAAGGCAAAATAATTTTTAGATTGCCAAGAGCCCCTTCAAATATATTATAAAGTTCAAGCTAAGATCATCTATATCAACATCAACGGATATTCTCACTTGGTATATAAAAGGTATAAAATGGTACACTTTAGCACACATTTGCACACACATTGCATTAATTGTGTCATAATAATTTTTTGGAATTTTTAAAAAAAATTTAAAGATTTTTAAAATAAGTTTTGAAAATATTTGGACTTAAAAAGAATTTCTAAATAATTGTTTAAGTGCCTAATTAGAGTTTTTAAAACGCTTGGGGAGGAAACTGAGATTTTTAAATCTACTAAACTTCCTTAACAACACGCATTTTAAACCTTATGAGATGGTGAAACCTGTAGGCCACCTGCTTGTTCCTCATTGGCTGAGTTTGGTTGTTGTTAATCACCTATCTAATGCGCGATTTTAACCGTTGATCTCATTTAAACTATGGTTATAATTAAACCTTGCAACGATCCATGTCTTACCTATTTAAGCCAATTAGATGAGGGAACCTGAAACCGGCAACAACCTGTTGAGCGTACCTTATAAGATTCAATCTCAACCATTATATCTCGATTAAAACAATACAATTGATGTAAGCCATTCATTTGCCTCGACTGTTTCATAACATTATCCATTTCTTATTTAAAGGACCTTCGTCTCTACATTTTAAGACTTTTGTAATTATAGAGATAGAAGATAGAGAGAGACATATTAGAGCTTAAAGAGAGAAAGACTCTGAGAAAATAGAGAGAGAATTTTTTGAAACAAGAAATGTCTATTAGGGTTTTTAAAAAAACAAGAAGGCTCTATCCTTTTTTAACAAAACACTTTTGAGAAACCCTGCTTTACTGATTTCAAATCTTTAGGATTTTTCATGTTTGTGAGTTGAGTTTTTGAGCAATTTCACTGACTTTCATTATTCAAACATTCCTCTTTTACTCATTTCTCTTGTGAACCGCCATCACGAGTTAGGGACTTGATTTTATTTCATAAAATCAAGGACCTGACAATAAGTGATACATTTACGCACTCTAGGTTGTTAGATATGTTTCTACCCACTTTTCTTGTATAATATAGTGGTAGAAACAATTTTTCTTGTTGGATATCTAAAATATTTTAAAATATTTTAGATTTACGTCGTTTGATTTTAAGACTCCTAATATTAGAATAAACTTTTCGTGCATGTTTGGACATGATTCTGTTAAACTGATTTTATAATTTGTAATATCCGTTTGTATATAAATAATTTCTTTAGATCCATTTTTAATAGATCTAAATCAGATCTAAAATTATTTTTTAACTATTCAGATATTTAAAGTTAGTGAATTAAGAGCATATAGAATATCCTCTGTAATTTATAGGAATGTTTGTATAAGTTTGTGTGTGTTGTGTATTCTCATATACATATCTTAAACACACACTTTGTCACCACTTCACACACTTCACAAAGAGAAAAGTATGATGTTTCTTGAGAGACATCATACTGTAAAAAGAGTTGACGTAAAGAAACGCTAAAGGGGGGAGCCATTTAAAGTTGCTAGTCAATCAGAAAAAGAGTACTTACAGAGGTGTAGCTCTGGGGATATAGGTAGGTTTCTTTTTTACTTTGATCCCGTGATTGCATGTTGTAACTTGTAACCTTACTTCATTATAATAGATTTTATTTTGTGGTGTAGAGATCACCGTGGATATTTCCCCAGACTTTGGGGTTTTATTACGTAAAAATCTATTGTGTTAAGCTTTTGTGAATTCTTCTTAACTCTTGCCAGATATCTTATGTCCAAGAAGTTTACTGAAATTTAAATATATTTTGAAACTTGTGTTACCAATACTCTTAAATATTTTTGAACTATTTTACACATCTTGTGTGATATTTATTTAAATAAAAAGGAGTTTCTTCAAAGAGTTTGTTCGGACACTTAACCTGACTTTTAACTTTGTTAAAAACTTAGTTAGGTAATTTCAGTAAAGAGATAGGCATTCGAGATTTAGATCAAATTTATTTAAAAAATAAAAACTCGCGTACTCATTCGAACAACGTGGTACCTGTCTTGTTCAATCATATTTCTAACGAAACTTCAAACGACATTCCAGAGCCTACAAAAGGCGTCGCTTCAGATCTCGTTCGAACATGGAAAAGTCATTCTGACGTGAAAAGATGGTGATCGCTTAAATAAGCTTTGATACCAATTTGAAAACCCAATAAATGCAGTGTGTGATATCGATTTAAAATTATTCGCAAGTTTCCAAGTAAACCTTATTTAATTGGATTCTATTCAAACCAAATCAAATCAGCTCCTAAACATGTTGTGTGTGTGTGTCAAACCATAAATAAGTAAAGCATATGACACAAAATTAAGGAAAAATCCCCAAAGGGCAAAACCTTTTATTTCTAGAACTTTGAAGAATTCACAAGACCATTGACTTACATACAACCTCATAATTGCCCACAAGTGTAACGCGAGGTGTCTTCGTCAAACCTTCAAAGCAATGGCTAGAAATCTGCAGTGGTTCACGCGCAGCTATACAACAAGGACCGCATCCCAAAGCACTTCGTAGAGACTCCCTCCACAATAATAAGCAGCTCTCCGGTTATATAGTTCTCTCCACTAAGGTAAACAACAACAAAAGTTGTGTTCTTGAACACCAAAATAATTCACTAAAGCATTTGGGAGTTTTGTGAATTGTAAACAAAAAGGGATTAAACCCTAAAAGGAAGAAGCCAAAATAATTCTGCTTTCGCAGTTTTTCTAGTCTGTAAAACGCTGGGACTTCTTAAACAAAACAGAACCATAGAATGAGTTTTTATAGAAAAACACGCCGCCTCAAAAACCGTGCTTGTTCGAACAAGATAAGGGTGTCGTGCGAACGACTTACAAATGTCGTTTGAACAACATCGCGGGACATGCACATATCGCTCGAACGACAGTGCAAAGTCGTTTAAACGACTGCTACGTCAAAAAATATTATTTTAATGTCCGCTCCAAGGCTTAGAAAAAATACTCATTCTCAAAATTTGACGAAAAAGTCCACTCCAACACTTAGAAAATATTTTGTAAAAATGTCCCAAAAGCTCTGAGTGTAAAGTTAAGGTATTAAAAATATAATCTTACCAAAGTAAACTTCGCGGAGTCTTTTTGATGAAGAACATGATTAATTCGGATTCGTCTTGATGTAGATATCTCTTGAATGCTCTTCGACAGTGTAGCAATATATGACATAATAAATTGATAACGGGCTTATAAAAAATATGTCCTTACAAATCTCCCCCTATGTCTATGCCGGTACATACATAAAAAATCCGAATTATCAAAAACCAAAATGCCTATACAAATCTACCCTCCCATGAATAAATTTGCAGGGTCTGAAACTGTTCTTCAAAAATCTTCATCAAATTTCAAAGCTTTTCTCATTAGGGTGTGCAACATCATGATCTTCAATCTTTGTACCTACGCACACGAGATAAAGCAAAAATACCTTCGTGATGCATCGAGTTTGAAATGATATAAGAATAAAGCATTAATAAATCAAATCTCTCCCATAATGCAAAATCTCCCCCATAACATGATAATTCTTTCTCCCCCTTTTTATGATGTCCCCAAATAGACAGATGAGAAGAAAAAAATCAAAACATGGAGTGTCACGATAAAATGCATAGAAAATGTGGATCAAACTATGTGCATGCAAAGGTATGTCTCAAAAACATCCATAAACTATTTTTTATTTTTCAATTTTTATACAAAAATAAGATACAAAAATCACACTATGGATTTAAACTAAAATAACCAAGTCATGGAAATGAAATGAATGGGTGTGAACACATTCGATAGGTAAATCAACTCAATCAATCATATGTGCACGATGCATACGTGTACCCCTAACGAATGAACATCAAAAGTATCTTTAGGTGTAAAAATTTGTTGAATTTAGATGACATCATCTTATAAAAATCAACAAATCAAAGTCAAAGTGATTTTCACACTAATAACGTCCAAAACTATTTAGCATTTTTTCAAGATTTTCAAGGACGTGCAAACCTGTTATAAAATCTCCAACCAAACTCCCTCATATATATTTTCTTTTAGAGGTGTTAAACTAAATTCTCAAATGTTGGAGAATTGGTGCAAAAACCTAAATGGCCCATAATTGGCATGAATTTCTTTTTATTGCCTTTAAATTTTTCTTTGGGCTCTTTTAAACCTCTTTGGACCCTGGATAATAAAACTCCTCAATTTCTTAGGTCCAATTTAAATGACGGCTTAATCGCAAAGGATAAAAAATAATCTTTCGTAGCCCTTCACCGTTTTTAAACAAAGAACACAAACTCACAAACGGCTCTTACATGCACAGTTTTTATCAAGTTTTATCGCGCTTGATTCATTTTAAGGATATGATTGAAGTGAAAATACCAAACCAACATGTGATAAGACAAGAACAATAATCAAACAAATCCGTGCATATGTGCAATAAAGGAAACATGAGTCAAACATGTAGGAAGTAACACTTAATTACATCATAATGAATCCAAACATTATAAAGTACATGGATGAATTGACCTATTATCTCAAAACACTATCAAATAGTCACATGAAAAAATGGAATGATGTTGTGACTCGGTCATCCTAAGTGTCCATCCATAAACGGTGCAAACAAAATACAAAAATATTTTTGAATTTTTCAAAAATTTTATCAAAATAAAATCTTTTTGTATTTTTCAAAAAAAGAAAAACATACAAAAATGATACACACTAGCAGTAGGCTAAATAATGACATCATGAAAATCGTCCTATGCTAGTAAACAAGTCAAACCTCAATCGTTAGGTGCGGAGGGGTTTTCTAAAGGCGGTGCCAACTTATGAAAAACCTCCATCAACTCTTGTGAAGTTTTGATAAAAAACTTAACTAGCTCACCTAAATGTACAAACTCATTCATGTAGTCTCCGGGAGCATGTAAATTATCAAGTGTGGGTGCATGTGTGTCAGAAACACGTCTAGAAGCAAAACGTGACACATAACCCAACTTAAAACAAAATTCCTTAAGGTGACCTCTCCTCTTGCAATGTGAACAAATATAAATAGGCCTAGGAACACCTCTCTCAAAAACTCTAGGACGTACTCTCCTAATAGGAATGGGACGCCTAGGTGGGTTAGGGTGAGACACACGTGAATTTAACACTAAAGTGGGAACCGGATCGGGTGCTAATTGGGAAGTGAAAGAACCATCATGAATTATTCCTAACTTCTGACCTTTACCCAAAATGGGATTGAGAACCATCTTTCCAACCTTATTAGATGCGTTCTCTAAAGGGACTTTGACCTCTCGGGCACGTTCGAGATCACTCTCGAGTTGGGATACACGTGTCATCAGACTAGACACTGTGTTGGTCAAATCACACTTTTTCATTTTTAAAACTTCCTTCTCTCTCTCCAAATCTAAAACCCGACGACCTAAATCTCTATTATACATCTTTGTTTTCATGTTCTCGGTGTACAAATCTCTAAAGTCTTTTTGGAGCTCACTTTCATCTCCACTCTAAAATTTACTCTCATTCTCACTAGAACCACTCAAATCCTCCTCCTCGGGGGTCTCACTAGAACTAGTCCCTCACCTCCATCCAAACTAGGTGTGCTAACCCGACTAGCTAAAAACTCGACACACATACCGTGCTCTTTTTCATCACCTGAATCAAAAACCTTTATGTCGCTATCACTAAGTGTGGCAGGCATTGCCACTTTCTTTCCCTCTCTCCTAATTCTAGTGGCACACTCATACGCCTTATGCCCTTTACCCCCACACTCAAAACACGTCAAATTTTCTAAATTTTCTTCACTCTCCTTTCCTTTTTCTCTCCCCTTCTCTTCCTCACCGCTTTCTTTAGCCTTTTTATTTTTCTCAAAAAATCTCTTATTGGAAGAATTATTTTTGTTCATGTTGAGAAATTTTTTAAAATTTTTCGCAAACAAGGCCATATCTTTAAAATCAAAATCTTCCTTAGAATCGGACTCACAAACTTTTTCTTTCTTTTTCTTAAAATGAGTCTTTATAGTAACGCCATTATCCTTTCGCCTTAATGGTTTTGGGAAACATGTCAATCTCATAGGTTTGAAGATCTCCTACAAGTTCTTCCAACTTAAGTGATTTTAAATTTCCCAAAGAGTTCAAAACAGTGACTTTAGGAATAAAGCATTTTGGAAGAGATCTCAAAATCTTTTTAACGACACGCGTGTTATCAATCACCTCATCCAAATTAAAACATGTTTTAACAATGTCCGACAAACGTGCATAAAAATCATCAAAGCATTCAAACTCATACATGGTGATAGTCTCAAATTGGGTTGCCAAATTTTGTAATTTTGATTCTTTAACCGCGTTCGTACCCTCATGTGTCAATTTCAAAACATCCCATACCTCTTTAGACGTGGTGCACGTCATAATTCGGCGGAACTCGTCAGGAGTGACGGCTCTAGAAATAACGCTCAAACCATGGGAATTAAAATTTGACATTTTATAATCATCTTCAGTCCAAACTGGCACGGGTTTTAAAGAGGTGATATTATCAACGGTGACCGTGGGAGGAGTCCACCCATTTTCACAAAGCAACCAAACACGCTCGTCAATGGCTTTTAAACTAGATTTCATGTGAGCTTTCCAATAGGCATAATTATTCCCCCTAAAAAATAGGCACCTTATTAAATGAACTTTCCATTAAAAAATTGCGATTTTTCACAAAACTGATTTTTCTAAAAAAATCAGTATCACACAAATTTTGCTAAAAAAAAAATCACGTAACAAATTAGCGTAACCCGCTCTGATACCAATTTGAAAAGGTGGTGATCGCTTAAATAAGCTCTGATACCAATTTGAAAAACCGAATAAATGCGGTGTGTGATATCAATTTAAAATTATTCGCAAGTTTCCAAGTAAACCTTATTTAATTGGAGTCTATTAAAACTAAATCAAATCAGCCCCTAAACATGTTGTGTGCGTGTGTCAAACCATAATTAAGTAAAGCATGTGACACAAAATTAAGAGAAAATCCCCGAAGGGAAAAACCTTTTATTTCTAGAACTTTAAAGAATTCACAAGACCATTGACTTACATACAACCTGATAATCGCCCACAAGTGTAACACACGGTGTCTTCGTCAAACCTTCAAAGCAACGGCTAGAAATCTGCAGTGGTTCACACGCAGCTATACCACAAGGACCACAGCATAAAACACTCCGTAGAGACTCCCACCAAAATATCACGCAGCTCTCTGGTTATAGAGTTCTCTTTGCAAAGGTAGACAACAGAAAAAGTTATGTTCTTGAACACCAAAACAATTCACTAAAGCATATGGGAGTTTTTTGAATTATAAACAAAAAGGGATTAAACCCTAAAAGGAAGAAGCCAAAAGAATTCTGCTTTCGTAGTTCTTCCGTTCTGTAAAACGCTGGGACTTTTTAAACAAAACGAAACCATAGAATGAGTTTTTATAAAAAACACGTCGCCTTGAAAACCGTGCTCGTTCGAACGAGATAAGGGTCTTGCGCGAATGACTTACAAATGTTGTTTTAACGACATTGCGCGACATGCACATGTCGCTCGAACAATAGTGCAAAGTCATTTGAACGACTGCTACGTCAAAAAATATTATTTTAATGTCCTCTCCAAGACTTAGAAAAAATACTCATTCTCAAAATTTGACGAAAAAGTCCGCTCCAACACTTAGAAAATATTTTGTAAAAATATCCCAAAAGCTCTAAGTATAAAGTTAAGGTATTAAAAACATAACCTTACCAAAGTAAACTTCGCGGAGTCTTTTTGATGAAGAACATGATTAATTCGGATCCGTCTTGATGTAGATGGCTCTTGAATGCTCTTCGACGGTGTAGCGGTATATGATATAATAAATTAATAACGGACTTATAAAAAATATGTCCTTACATGATGACATACGCAATCTCATTTGAACGACATCTAATAAAACTTCGAATGACATTACAGAATTGACCAAAAGGCGAAGTTCCAAATTTCATTCGAATGGAATAACCTCTTTCTAATGACACAATGTAACTCGTTTAAATGACCTATCAAACTCGTTCTAACGAGTTAGCGAGTTTTTCCAAAAAAAATCTTTTAAAATCATTTTAAACTTTTTGAAAACTTTTAAATGAAAACTTTTTTTAAAAAATAACCCTTAGATATTTAAAGACTTTACCAAACCTCCTCATAACTCTTATGAATGTTGTTATGATGAACGATCTTTAATCCTTCAAAATTCATCAACTTCTTGTCTTCAAATACGTGGAAGTAGTCATTAAGGTGCAGTGGGCTGTAACAGGATAAGCCAAAATAAAATAAAATTAGCAATTATAAAACTTGCTCTTAGAAATCTCCCCCCTTGGCTATTCTGGTACAAAATATAAACCGAAGCCAAATTAACCTCTAAGACTATACCCTCCCAAATCAAGAAACAAAAATGAATAAATGTATAAGTCTTCGATTGAAAGGTCTTCATCTTGTGTGGTCCATGAAATTATCATCAATGCGGAATGACCTACACACATGAGATAAAATCCATACCAACTACTTTTGAAAATTTTCAAAATTTACAAGTATAAAAATAAATATATGAATAAGAGGTACATATAGGTAAAAAAAAATACATAACACCGTGGAATAATACTAAAATATCCAAATCGTGAAAGCGAAATGTAATTGTGTGAACATTCTCCATGGACAAATCAACAAAGACATTCATAATATAGGTACACGAAGTCATAAGATACTTCTAAAGAAAGAACTCAATTTCAACCTTAGGTATAAAAATGTTGAAATTAAATGAAATTGACTCAACTTATGCAACATTCCATGAATTTAAATGCTTCTCAAATCAATAATGCCAAACTATTTAATGCTTTTTAAGAGAGTCCATTGTGCAAACCCATTGATCTTCTACTTTATAACACCCTCAAAATCTCACGTATATATAAGAATACACTCCCAAATATTTTTGAATATATCGTAATGCTCATATGTAGCGAAACATTAATGAATATAAACTACATGGCCTTAGCACTTCTATTTTTGTGTGACGTTAATCGTTTAGGCTCTTTTTGCAAATGGTGGATTTTAACGAAAAGAGAATTTTACCCTTTCATAGCCCCTTTCCATTTCTTAACATATAACAATCTTTCCTGAAAACAAAATTTGGGCAATGGTTCTTACAAGTACAACTTATTTCTTTTACATTTGGTTCGTTATTAAGCACGATTAAGATAAGAACATCGTACTCGACATATGATAAGTAAGCAAAATGTTCATAAATTCCATGCACGTGTGCAATAAACGTGATAAAGAGTCTATCTTGAACAAAGTAGTGATCAATAAATAACGAAATGTTATCCACACATTTTTTAGCACACCAAAGGAATGAAGTCATGTCTCAAAATACCATGAAAAATTCATATGAATGGATGGAATGTAGGAGTGATCCGAATATATTAAATACACATCCATATTTGGTGAAAAAAAAGATAAAAAAATCTTTTTGTATTTTTTAAAAATAAAATATTTTTGCCTCTTTCATTTTTTTAAATCGAAAATCTTTTTGGATTTTTCAGAAAATATCAAAAGGAAAACATAAGAATACAATAGTAATACAATCTAGCAATAGGGATAAAAGATATGAACATGATAGTCAACCTATCGTAGACAAAGTATCCTAACTTAATCAACGGAGAAAATACGTAAAGACTTCCTAATATTCTCGAATCTAAGTGCATCTAAAAGTTTCATGAAAATATCGACAAATTGACATTCAGTGCTCACAAAGCTTAAGGATAGGACCTTCTCCTCAACGATATCACGAATGTGATTTGTGTAGGAGTGATGAACCATATTATGGGATATATGAATTGCACTCTTATTATCACACGAAGTAGTCATTTTGCCTTTAGAAATCCCATAGTCTTCCAACATTTGCTTTATCCATAAGAGTTGTGTGCAATAACTCCCGGTGGCTATATACTCAGCCTCCACCATGGACAAAGATATGGAATTTTTCCTTGCTCAACTATGAGACAAGAGAATTCCCAAAGTATAAATACCCACCCAAAGTTCTCCTACAATCATCAACGTCCCCAGCACAACTGGCTTCCGAATAGGAGGAAAAACAGTCACCAATATCGAAAGAATATAAAAAACCGTAGGCAAAAGTGGCACTCGCGTATTTGATAATACGTTTAAGTGCGAACAAGTGAGGCTCTTTCGGGGATGCTTGGTATCGCGTAGAAACTCCAACGCTAAAGAAAATGTCAGGACAACTAGAGGTCAAGTAGAGTAGACTACCTATTATGATCTTATAAAGGGTTTTCTCTATGTTCTTGCCTAAAGTATCTTTGTTAGGCTTAGTCGATGTACTCATAGGGGTTCATGAGTGCTTAGCGGAGTCTAAACTAAACTTATTCACGAGATACCTAGCTTATTTGGATTAAGATATGAATATCCCATCCTTAAGCTAATGCACCTAGAGACCTAAGAAAAATATAAGCTCACTAACCATGCTCATCTCAAACTCGCTCTTTATCTATTCCTCAAAAGTTTGAGCATATCGGGAGCACATGGATCCAAATATTATGTCGTTCACATAAACTTAGATAACCAATATAGCACCACTCTATATCCTCACAAATAATATCTTATTCACTCCCCATCTCTTGAAGCCGCGAGCTAAGTGATAAGAAGTGAGCCTCTCGTACCAAGCATGGGGTGCTTGCATCAAACCATACAAGGCATTCTTAAGATAAGAGATGTGTCCCGGGTGCTTTAGAGTCTTCAAACCCTTTTGGTTGTTCCATATGCACTTTTTTCTATAGAATGACATTAAGAAAGGCACTCTTAATACCCATTTGATATAACTTGAAGCATAAATGACATGCTATGGCCAGTAGTAAGATGGTTAATTCAAGCCTAGCAATAGGGGCAAATCTCTCGTCAAAGTATACCCCTCAATCTTTGTGTAGCCTTGAGCGACCAACCTAGCCTTATTGCTAACTATGGTACCATTCCCATCCATATTATTCTTGTAAATCCATCTGATACCTATCACATTTGTCTTTCTAGGTAAGGGGAGTATCTCCCAGACATCTTTCTTTCAAAATTAAAGTAACTCTTCTTGCATAGAGGATGTCTAATGCTCGTCCTTAGGTGCTTCTTTCTGTAACACCCCGTGTTTTTATTAACTATTTTTTTATTAATTAATTGGAATTTTCGAGAAAAATAAATTTTTGAATTTAATAATTTTTATTGGCTAAATATGTTGGTTATGATTTTAGAAGAATAAAACTTCAAGCGGAATTAAAATCGGAGTTAAAACGGATTTTATATTGATTTTATAATATTTTGCCTTATAGGAATTTTTTGGGCAAATTGTCAGTTTTTCGGGGTGATCGATCGATCGACCCCTGGGGGTAGATCGATCGACCCTCCCAGAAAACGTGCGTTGTGAGCTGTTTTTAGAGTTTGTGTAGGATTAGGACTCCTAATCACTATATAACCTTGTTAATCCGTAGGGGGACTTCTCATAATCACTCTTTCTCCAATTTTTCACAAAAGAACACTTCCAAATATTTTTCCTCTCACTCATAATCATCAACCTTAAGCAAAATCAAGTTTTTGTCACAAGTTTTGGCACATGTTTTTGAAGGCTTAATTGGGGTTTAATCAAGATCGTTCAAGAACACTCTTTTGCTAATTTTTTGAGAGGAATCCAGATTTCTAATCAGATTTTCTACACGATCTTTACAGGCATGAATACTCAATTCTTTTCCTTTAGTATTATGCATTTTAAGTGTCGTGCAAACACTTAATTACATGTGTTTCTTAAAATAAAGTAGTGACTTAATTAGAAAAAGTGAACATTAATTATGGGGTTGTTTTTATTAAATCTTTTAATCTGAATAATATTCATAACACTTGGGTACGTAGGATTGATGAGTGGATTTTGGATTTTATTGGTGTAGGTTGCATGTAGAAAAACCCTAGTTTTAAAATAAATTATTTTTGGGTGCGTATAACTCATGTAATACATGTAGAGATAATAAAATTTGGTTTTGATGAATATATGATGAAAACTTGGTATATTTAATTTAAAATAATTAAATGAGATTAATTGAGTATTGTTGACGAGGTGATAGTTAAATTTAGATTTAATTGAATTCGACTATCATGCGTAGTTTTATACGTTGATTAATTATGCCTGTTTGTGTGACTTTTTGGTATTATTAGATTGCCTTGTGACGACGGGTTGCTGGGTATTATTGCTCTCCCTATATTTTAGGATGCCTTCTAGGAATGGGACTAGTGAGGGAAATTATTGTGTTTTTATCACCTTGGGGGTGGGCTGATTTTTATTACTCTATCGTCGTTACGCTCGCCTAAGCATGAGACTAGGTCGAAATTTAAGTTAGAAATTCATCCTATACATAGGTTAGGACGTATTGATAACTTGGGGACCCTTAGTTATGGGACTAAGGGGTATTTTGAGGATCTCACATCGATTAAAAGGGTGGGGTGATTATAAATTGAGAAATTGAGAACTAATACCTAAGATAATAAGACGGGTATTAAAATATATTGGCGACATAATCAGCGAGAGCCGACAGTTTAAACGGGCCAGCCGGCGTTTTATGTCGTGTCGTGTGTGGAACCTTGTCAATCAGCGAGGGCCGACAGTTTAAACGGGCCAGCTGGAGTTTTGACAAGGGGATGTGTATTTTGGTGGAGAAATCACCCGAGGCGGGAGGACCGCCATAATGAATTTTGGTGAATTATCACCCGAGGCGGGAGGACCGCCATACCTAATAATTATGGAAGTAAGAACATAAATAATTGAGAAATTTAATAATTTGGGTTAATTAATAAAAGATTAACTCCGCGGGACTTGGGAATTTAAAATCATATTGGTGTGCCTTTTTAAATGGGGATTCCTACGGGTAGTTAGTAATTTAAATTAATCGCGTTTAAATTATCCCATTTAATTTAAAATATTCTATTGTGATATTTATTGCATATAATGCTACTGTCTGGATTCAAGAATCCTATTTGAGGGGAGTAGTGTGTATTCTTGCTCGGGGCTTTGGCTCTGACCCATGCGTTGACTAATCTTTTTCAGGATTTAATTTGGAGAAGCTGCATAAGTTTATCGGAGTTATCATTGGAGGTGCAGCTGGAGTTATTTACTTTATGGCATAGTTTAGTTAGACTTTCTTTTCCAGTCGTATTATGAGACTTCATTGGAGTTTTTTTGGGCCATTTGGTTCCAAAGTTGTTTAGAGGATTTCTGTTGGGATTATTCAGATTTTATTTAATCATTATTGGAGATTGGATTTTTGGAGTTAGCATGTGATGGATCTTTTTTCGCTTAGTTATTTGTGATCATTTGAGATTGACTCAATTGTTTATCTTATGGATTGATTTATTTATGTCTCATATATGTCTCATGCTAAGAATGGTATTTATTTAGTTCACGCCCGACTTAGTTTTGGTGGCGGCCGACGCCAGAATTAGGCGGGGTGTGACACTTTCACATTCTTAGGCTCGACTAAGGAGGCATAACAAAAGCAGCGCGAGTCTTGACACCTAGTGTGCGATCACCAAGTATAGTGGAAGGGTTAAGATTCTTTCAAACCCAATAGGGTGGACCTCTAAAGCAAGAGTTGGGTCCACCGAGGTAGTATGAGGAATGATGGGATTGTCATCAGTGGGTGCATCATTCTCACACTGGGGGCTAGGGTCAATAGATGTCGGTGGCTCATCATCTCTAATTGTGATATTTATTGACTTCATAAACTTAGAGAATGCAAGGTTAAACATCCTATAAGCCCACCTCGATGATTAATAACCTATAAATATCCTCTCGTCACTTCAGGAGTCAAATTTCCTAAATGCTTTCTATCTCTCAAAATGTAGTAAGTACTCCCAAAGACACAAAATTATGATAGGTTTGGTTTTTTCCCTGTCCATAAATCATATGGCGTGTGTAACATGCGTGGATGAAGATATACCCTATTCACCATATGGCATGCACTACTCACCTCCTCTACCCAAAAATGTTTAGGCACGTGTTTCCCAAGAAGCATGGATATATCCATCTCTTGTATCATTTATTTCTTTCTCTCAACTATCCCATTTTTTTAAGGAATACGAACGGTTGAAAACTCGTGTTTCATGCCCACTCCATCATAATGCCTATCCATTCCGACTTTTTTAAATTTAGTGTCCTTACTACGCATTCAAATAATAGTGACACCATGTTGGTTTTGTAGGATACGACACTTAGTTGTTAGTAACTCAATCACATCAGAATTTTCTCCAAGAACACGATAGAGTATCTCGAAAAGTCATCGACCATACCACCTATACTCTTAGTATGAATAGGACCCATAATATCTATATTAACTCCAACACCTGAGAAGTGGTAAGGGTATTCAACTTTCGATGGGCACTTTAAATTTGTTTTCCTTCTTGGCAAGGACCACAAACCGAGGAAGTTGGTTTCCAAAGTGATGGTAAATAATTAACTAGGTCTTTATTCACTAATATCTCAAGATATCTAAAGTTCACATGACCCATTCGTTGATGCCAAAGGTTTATAGAGGAGACTATGGCATTAATGCACACAAAGGAGGACTTGAGAAAGATCCCATAGCAATTATCATTAGTCCTCACTCCTTGAAGTAATAGTTCAGCAAATTGATAATATACATTACACTCGGACCGGTCGAACTTTTTCGTAAAGTTTGCATCGCAAATTTAGCTTATGCTAATCAAGTTCGATTTCAACCCTTTGATGTACAACACATTGTATAGTTTAGGAAATTAGGGTATCTTAATACAACCACGTCCTAAAATACTAGACCTACTCCCATCTCCAAAGGTGACTTTGCCTTCCTTATAATACACAATGTCGGTAAAAGATAACTTGTCACTAGTCATGTGCCTAGAGTACCCACTATCAAAATACTATGGAAAGTATTATGAACATTAAGAGAAATGTGAACAATAAGGGATTCATTGTCTGTCTTAGGTACCCAGGTGGAGGTAACCTTTTGTTTGCTCTTATCATTGTTGGAGCGTTCTCAAAAGGCATAGACATCATTTGAAAATTTTCCATTAAGTTTTGAGAAGTGGCGACTAATAACTCAACTTTCTCTTTAATACTATAAAAGTCGCTATAGCGGTGCGTGGGAGTATGTGTACATTCTCCTTAACTTGTAGTAAAGTTCCCTAAGGTGACCTCTCCTTTTGCAATAGGTGCAAGCATAGACTTGTTTGGGTTTACCTTGCTTCGCTCATTTAAGTTGAATCGTCTTTAGTGGTTTAGGTCGAGGCCCATAATAATGTACTACAAATTCAAGAACCAGTTCCGATGTGATATGAGAAGTGGATGCAATATCTTAACCTATTCCTTATCTCTCCCTAAAATCTAAAGCGGGGCTGAGGAACATCTTTTCGACCTTTTTCTATTTATCCTCTATAGTGACCTTGACCTCCCGATCACATTCAAGTCTTTCTCGAGTTGGGATACAACATCTTCAAGTTTTTAATGTGTCTCCAATGAAGCTTGAAGATCTCTCGTAAGATTATCCACTTTGTTGTCCAGGTCACCATGTTCCCTCTCCACTAAAACTATTCTTTCTCCCAAAGACACTCTCACCGAAGACTCATTATTTCTCGACTCTCTTAAATCCTTCTTTAAACCTAAAACTCTAAGCGATAACTTTTGTTTTGATTTTTTGTTTTAAATAACTCATCGTAAAGCTCAGTGTAAGCATGTTGAAGGTCACTTTCTCCCTCACTCAAAACTTCATCTCCCTCACTCTCTCCAGAATGACTAGACTCTCTATCAAGGTCATCATGCTTAGCAACTTCCTCATGGACGTGAGGTGTACTCGATGTACTAACATGACTGGATATGAACGCGGTGAAGTTACATCCATGCAGTGATTTATCCCCAAAATCCTCTGATTCGACAATGCTATCACTAAGCATGGCATTTAATGTAGCTTTTCCTTTGTCTCGTCTTTTTAACCTCGTAGCACACTCGTGAGTTTTGTGACCTTTACCCTCGTACTCATAGAATCTCTCCTCATTTTTTAGGGTAACTTACTCTCTCTTTTTCAAAATTTTTCTTACCCGATTTAAACTTTATATCTTTCTATAAAAAAAATTATTCTTTGGAATTATTTTCTTTTCTTAGCTTGAGAATTTTTTTTATTTTTTTTTTGCAAAAAGGGCAAGATCATCTATGTCAAAATCATACTCGGAGTTAGAAGAAACCTCATCTTTATTTTTAGATTGAACTTTTAAAGAAATTTCCTTTTCCTTAGATTTAATAATTTTGAAAAACATGTCGATTTCATAAGTTTGAAGGTCTCCTATGAGTTCTTCTAACCTAAGCATATATAAAATTCCCAATGAATTAAGGACACTGACCTCAGGAATAAAGCGAAACATAAGGGATCTCAAAATCTATTTCACAACATGTATCTCAGGAATTATCTCATCCAAATTAAAACTAGAGTTAATAATATAGACAATAGTGCATAAAATTCATCAAATGACTCAGGTTCTAGCATAATAATGGTCTCAAACTGTGTGGTGAGATTTTGTAGCTTAGAAGCTTTCACAACATTGGTACCCTCATGAATCAGCTCGAGGGTATCCCATTCTTCCATATATGTGGTGCACGTTATAATACTCCAGAACTCTTTAGGGGTGACGACTCCAGAAATGGCACTTAAACCGCATGAATTAAAATTACTTCATTTTAATTCTTCCTTCGTCCAAGTGGTGACGATTTAGGACTTATGAAATCGCCATTATTCACAGTGGGTGGTGTCCACCCTCTTTCACAAATAAGCGAGACACGCTCGTCAATTTCTTTCAAAGCCAACCTTATTCGAGATTTCCAATAAGTATAATTAGACCCATCGAAAATAGGTAGCCTATTATCAAAATTATCCATAAAAACCCAAGTTTAAAAGATCATACAAAAACTTACTGTAACCCGCTCTAATATTATTTTTGAGAAAGAAGGTTCATATGGATAAACCATATATTAGTTGTTGCACACAAAGATTCAAATTTTAATCAAGTCCAAATTAAATAGCCAAATCACACAATCAAACCAAGCACATAAGAAGTAAGGAAAAATCACTTTCGGGGAAAATCTATATTTTAGCACTTTAGAGAGTTTGACAGACTCAACGACTTACAGACTACTTAGAGTTGCACTAATTAAGTACAATGCGGTGGTCTTCAAGTCTCCAACATATACAACACAATCTAACACATTCCAAATGAAACAGTCTTCCCTCGGTGTCCACCGATTAGCCTCGGGATTATAAAATCCTTTCTTCTTCAGCAGTAGAGTAAAACTCTACAAGGGTTCTTGAACTTTGAATGTGTTGTTCTTGATTTAGAAAAGTGATCCTTAAATATCTAATGTGTTTGAATGAAAAAAGAAAGAGTTTTATAACAAAAAGATCTCTAAAAAGGCTTGGAAAAAACTCTAATCCCATATATCTATTTGTAGGGAAAGTTGTTGCAAAGCTATAGGCATTAGATATTTAAATAAGATATATTTAAAAAAAACTAGCGTAATCATTTGAATGAATAGGTATATCATTCGAATGGCATACCCCATCTCGTTCGGTGGTGTTTCCAACTAAACTTCGAACAACATTTCAGAGCCTGAAAAAAGGCGTCGCTTTAGATCTTATTCTAATGTGGGAAACTCATTCTAATGACATACCCAATCACGTTTGAACAACATTTAACAAAAATTCGAATGATATTCCAAAATTGACCAAAAGGCGACGTTCCATATTTCGTTCAAACGAAGGAATCTCCTAGTAATGACACCATGTAACTCGTTTGAACGACCTATCAAACTCATTCTAATGAGTTGGCGAGTTTTTAAAAACAAATTAAAAATCATTTTAAACATTTTGAAAAGTTTTAAATGCAAGCTCTTTTTAAAAATAACCCCTTGATATTTAAAGACTTTACCAAAACTCCTCATAACTCTTCTGAATGTTGTTGTGACGAACGATCTTCAATCTTTCAAAAGTCATCAGTTTCTTTTCTTCGAATACGTGGAAGTAGTCATGAAGGTGCAGTGGGGTGTAACGGGATAAGCCAAAATAAAATAAAATCAGTGATATAAAACTTGCTCATATTCCATGATAGAACCATAGGCAAACTAACTTACCATTTATAATGTGCCATTAATATCATATTACAGTCTGTCATAGGTCTAACAACATAAAGGTAAAGCTCCTTGTAGGTGCAAAAAATCTCACCCGTCGGGGGGTGTCAATTCATCACGATACAAGTATAAAAATAAATACGAGAGAGACAAAGATTTACGTGGTTCGACCATGAATGACCTATGTCCACGGGGCTGCTGGTGTGTTTCCTTAGAATGATCAAAGAGTTTTACATGAGAGTGTTTCTCTAACTTCTAAGCCCCCTTTCACAATGGGGGGTGTCCCCTTTATATAGAGTTAGGGGTTACATTAGGGTTACAAATATGGATGGGTAAAAAATATGGATGAGCCCTATCTTCGTGGAGTTTCATTCCCATCAGATATTGCTCCTCGGTTTTCCCGTTTATTAAGGACTTAGTCATCCCTATATTGCTGGCACGTCGCCATCTTCACCGGGGTGCTCCCCACACGTCATGCTATTCCGTAGGCATATATTTTGCCCCCACAATAGCCCCACAGGTCGCAGTTCAGCTGAGTTGATTCTAAGATGAGCTGGGAGCTGGTCCACAATCTCTTTAAACATATGCAGTTGGTGGTGTGAACTGGACTGGCATTCTTTGATATGTCGTTCAACTTTTAAGCCTTTTTTGATTGATCTTCTCGCCTTTATAGGTTTTTAGATGATTGCTTGGCTTGAGTTGAGAGGCGTTCAATCGATATGGGAACCGGACTCGACAGTGTCGAGCTGCCTACGCACCCTCTTGGGATCAGGTCAAACGTAGTTTATTGTCTGTTTTATTATATGGCCCAATTTGTGAGGCTGACCGCAGGCCTGTTCAGAATATGTTTGTTGAGGCTTTATCGAGCGTGCATCAAGTTTAGGGCGTCTCCCTGTATTTTGGTCTCGTATGGTCCATTTGTTGAGGCCGACCAAATGCCTATGCATCGAGCCTTGCTCGAGCATGTACCTAGTAGGGGTAAGACCCTACCTTAGGTTTTTCATATGGTCCAATTGGAGAGGCCGACCAGAAGCCTATGCGTCGAGCCTTGCTCGAGTATGTACCTGGTAGGGGTAATACCCTACCTTATGTTTTTCATATGGTCCAATTGGAGAGGCCGACCAGAAGCCTATGCGTCGAGCCTTTATCGAGCATGTACCTAGTAGGGGTAAGACCCTGCCTTAGGTTTTTTATATGGTCCAATTAGAGAGGCCGACCAGAAGCCTATGCGTCGAGCCTTGCTCGAGCATGTACCTAGTAGGGGTAAGACCCTGCCTTAGGTTTATCATATGGTCCAATTGGAGAGGCAGACCATAAGCCTATGTGTCGAGCCTTGCTCGAGAATGTACCTAGTAGGGGTAAGACCCTGCCTTAGGTTTCTCATATGGTCCAATTAGAGAGGCCGACCAGAAGCCTATGCATCGAGCCTTGCTCGAGCATGTACCTAGTAGGGGTAAGACCCTGCCTTAGGTTTTTCATATGGTCCAATTAGAGAGGCCGACCAGAAGCCTATTCGTCGAGCCTTGCTCGAGCATGTACTTAGTAGGGGTAAGACCCTGCCTTAGGTTTTTCATATGGTCCAATTGGAGAGGCCGACCAGAAGCTTATGCATTGAGCCTTGCTCGAGCATGTACCTAGTAGGGGTAAGACCCTGCCTTAGGTTTTTCCCACAATTTAATGTAATACCACTTACATTTGCATTTTTCCATTGCCTCACATGTAAATATCCGCCTATTTTACCTTTTAGGTTTTGCCGTCACACTTCCTTAGGCCTAAAAGGCGATGGCAAAAATGCACCTGGTTTGAGGGTCATCCACCCGTTCAAGATTTTAACCGACCAACATAGTTGGCGACCAACCTGAGTTGGCTTTTTGCCTAGGGACCCCCGTAGGGCTTTTATTATTGCCTGGTCAACTCGTGAGGCCATTTGTGTTTGGAGATAACAAAGGCTTGTAGACGTACTTAATTTAGTGGGAACAAGCAAGAAGGTCGTTGTAACTAAATCAAGCTTGATCATGATCATCATTTGAAAGAATAATTCCGATGTTAACCATATTGGCATCTGTCCTGAGTTTACCTCTTCTATTTTGCTTTAAATGTTGTAGCGAATCTATTTACGTGCCACCGCTGCTATGGAGCCCCCAATCGGGCTGTGAAGAGAAGGCTGCCCGACCGTCCATCGGGTCATCCGATCTGTATAATCGGGATGATAAGTGTGCCCGATCGCTCCTCGAGGCTTCGTTGCTTTGAAGAGTATCGCGTTGATCGTTCATCGAGCTGGATATATTTAAGGATTATCTTGCTCGTATAGCTTCACGTATTGTATCGTTCCTTGAGGCACACTTGTTCTCTGACCATGCATAGTGGTTCCAGGAGGTCGTGGAAGATTCCACATAACTCGTGCACCTAAAGAAATTGATATGAGTTCAAAGCGTTCTTGTGCAGAAATGCGTTGATCTGATATGGCGTTAAAAAAACATTGTTCCTCTTGAGTGGATATCTTAGTGTTGATGGCGTATTAATTCGTTGCTTGGTGATCGTCGATCACCGTGGGTTGTCTGACGATGTTGCTCGATACATTCAGGATGGTCTAGTGTTGTTATCAACATGTCTGGCTCGTTGACTGTGATTTTGCTGGACGTGTGACTTCTTGCAAGTTGGATTCGTCCTTGTTGATAAATATAGTTGATAGTTGCTCTTCATGTTGCTTTATATGTTATTGGATCGTTGTGGTACAGATCGCCCAACTTTTCATTCGACGAGGTTGAATTAAATAAGAACTGTATTGCCTAACTGTTTATTGGAGCTTGAGACGTGATCACACAATGTCAACTATCCATCGAAGTTGAGGGTTCGTTGAGGAAAAATTGCAAAGGACCTAGTAGATGTTGCGAACGATCCATGCTTGAGCATCTGTCGGAGTATTGATGGGATAAATGATGCCTGAATGCCTGTCGAGACAAAAACTATAGAGGATCTGGTAGATATTGCGGGTCATCCATGCTAGAGCATCCGTCGAGGCAAAGAGGACCGAGCAAGTATTACGAATGATCCTGTATTGTTAGTGAAAACTAACCTTCCAATAAATGTAATATTGATTATTAATCGACTGTACCAACCATCTTTTGGGACTGAATATAAGAATTATCCTTACCAACCATTTGTTGGGGATAAAATGCGACATGTGTGGCAAATATCCTCGGGACTAAATATATAGAAATATTTTGGCGAGCATTTGCTGAGATGAACCTTGAATATGCCTGATCGTCTTTCAGGTCAAGAATCATAGAGCCAGACAATCAATTTTGAAATTCAAGAAATATCAACATCCGAGCATCTATCTGTTATAAATAATATTGCCCAAGCATGTGTTGGGTCCAAAGTGGTGTAAAAGGCTCAACCATCCGTCGGAGCATTAACAAAATAAGTGGTGCCAGACTGGTCTGCCGAGGCGAAGTTGCATAGGTCCGAGTAGATATAGAGAGCGACCCGCGCTCGAGCATCTATCGGTGTATTAATAAGATTTCTAAGACCTTAAGATTATGGCCGAGCATTCGTCGGAACTAAATCTTGTATCTGTGGAAGTTAATAAGTTGCTCGACCATTTGTCTAGGCTAATTCAAATAGAATTTATCATGCAATATGATGTGCATCTGTTCGAGCATGTGCCGAGGAAAATATTCATAGTATTAAATGAATGACATGAATGATCCCATAATTTTTGTGATAAAATCTCATGAGGATGGCCGTGCCCTAGCATCCGTCGGGGCTACGCTAAGTATGAGTAAAGATATTACACCGACCATTCATTGGTATAACCAATAATAGCTAGACGACAATATTGAAAATTAAATGACTGGATAAATGACATGAGTGCTCTTCTAAGTGCGCCCCAATATTTATGTGGACAAAATAATTGTAATAAAGTCGAATGAAAGATGCAAAATTTATCAAATATATCCAGATGTATGGCACAGGAGTTAATTTGGAATTTGTGCAAATAGATTTAAGCAAATACTTAACATTAAGTTGGTTTAAAAAAATGCTTTCAAAGAAAATTGTGTAGCGGCAATTGTTCTCATGTGAAGTGTAGAGTATAGATAGCCCCCTGCTAACAAATTTATGATGATAAAATCGTGAGCATAATTTGTGAGCAAATAAAGTATTATGAGACGAAAATGAACAATGTACAAATAAATGTGTGTATCCATCAAGTGGGGTTGTGCTAAATACAAGAATTATCCTGACCAGCTATCCACTGGGGATAAAATGCGACATGCGAGGCAAATATCTTCGGGGCTAAATATATAGAAATATTTTGTCGATTATCTGCCAAGATGAATCTCGAATGTGCCCGACCGTCCTTCAGGTTACGAATCATAGAATCCGAGCTTCAGTTAGAGTAATAATAATTTTGCCCAAGCATTTCTTTGGGTCTAAAGTGCTATAGTGTGCTCGACTCTTTGATCGGAGCATTAATAAAATCAATGGTGCCGGGATAGTCCGTCGGGGCAAGGTTGTAGGATACCGAGTAGATATAGCGTGTAATTCGTTCTCGAGCATTTGTTGAAAAATCGATGAGATTTCCAAGGACCTATGATTGTTGCCGAGAATTCGTCGGGACTGAATCTTATACCTGTGGAAGTTAGTAAATTCCCCGACCATCTGTTGAGGCTAAATCAAAACAGAAGTTATCATGAAAATGATATGTTCAACAAAGTACATAAGATATGCATCCACTCGGCCATTTGCCGAAGAAATAATTCATAGTAGTGTATGAGTGTAATAAATGATCCAATGATTTTTATGATAAAAATCCCACTACGATAACCGTGCCCGAGTATCCGTCGGTGCTGAGCTAAATAACCAATAATCTTTGGCCAGCGAAGTTGATTGCTGATCACCCATCATGATGGACTATCGGGTGATGCTTCTGATACATTTAGGTAGGGGCGGATTTCTGTTGTTGTTGCCGACCCGTGATAATCAGATGGTGGCTCCAACCTTCATCGTCGCGCAGTGGTTACCGACCACTAGGTGTGGTCCGGTGATGTAGTGGTCGCCGATTATGAGGGTTTATCCGGTGATGTTCCTCTTCTTTGCATAGGAACACCATCCAGAAGGGGTGGAGCCGATTGAAGTTTTTCATGTCATTCATTCAATAGCCGAATTGAAGCTGATCGACGAGGAGGGAGGCAGGTCGGAGAGTAACCGGAGTGGAGGCCAGGGATTTTGCTGATGCTCAATTGGAAGGATGACCGTGCTCGTCTTCACCGCCGACCAGTTATTTGGTCATGATCTCCTCCGAGCTCGTCACTGTGGCACGCTGTTCGCCGACCTCGTATTGTGGTTCAAATCACTGGTTGTGCTCGGCAAGGTGCGTATCCATGTATTATTAGGTCGTCCTCATCGTGGATGTCGACCAGACAGAGGAAAGACGTTGCAGATGAAAATAAGCTCGAGAAAAATTTTATCTGCGTTTTTATCTTTTATTGCCGATGTGTGATAATTGTGGTTGCAAATAGGTCACCGACCACCGGGGGCTATTCGCCCAGGAAGGTCGCAATTTAGAGAGTAACCGGAGTGGAGACCAAAAAATTGTGCTTGATCGAAGAGACGACTATGCTGATCCGAATGCGTTAGTTCTTCCAAGAGCCAACCCTCTACTGGTGGAGCCTGGCTGGATGACAGCCTCAAAGGACAGGTTGGAGACGACCTCAGCCGTAGAGAATCCACGGCCCTAGTAAATCGTGTGTATCTCATCTCAGAACAAATTTCGTGAATGGAGATGTCAACCTTGAACTGCGGGTGTGACCAAAACCAGTAAATCTTTGTGAAAAATCTCTTCTTGAAAGAAAACCATCAGATATGTTCATAAAGATGTGGTCAACGTCTCTGTGAGAGAGGGCCGCTTTTAACGCTTATATCGTGCCACAAAATATGGGATATGGGAATCATAATATATGATGTAACCCAGAAAATAACGTGTATACACATAAAAACATCAAAAGAGTTCATATCTATTCGGGCTTGTTCAAAACTCATAATCATGAAATTCAATGTTGTGCAGATTCGTCAAAAATAAACTGGGGTTATGCAGATTCACAGATAAATATATGCCCAGTGTAAGGCTTATGAACATAAATGTTTGAAAACCATACACCAATGAAACGATGAACGTTCAGAACAAATGATTGTGTATAAAACATATAACTGTTAGTGCACAGATTAAAAGAAGAAAACTTATCTCCTGATTATGTGCGTGTAAACCATTGCGTCGCAACGTCATTCTTCGTCTCAACAACAAGAAGGAAAAACTTTTCGTGTCGTTTCCCACAGACGGCGCCAATTGTAGGTGCAAAAAATCTCACCCGTCGGGGGGTGTCAATTCATCACGATACAAGTATAAAAATAAATACGAGAGAGACAAAGATTTACGTGGTTCGACCATGAATGGCCTACGTCCACGGGGCTGCTGGTGTGTTTCCTTAGAATGATCAGAGAGTTTTACATGAGAGTGTTTCTCTAACTTCTAAGCCCCCTTTCACAATGGGGGGTGTCCCCTTTATATAGAGTTAGGGGTTACATTAGGGTTACAAATATGGATGGGTAACAAATATGGATGAGCCCTATCTTCGTGGAGTTTCATTCCCATCAGATACTGCTCCTCGGTCTTCCCGTTTATTAAGGACTTAGTCGTCCCTATATTGTTGGCACATCGCCATCTTCACCGGGGTGCTCCCCACACGTCATGCTATTCCGTAGGCATATATTTTGCCCCCACACTCCTACTATCATTCCTAAACCATATAATCATCACCGATAATATTACAACCCATAGTGCTAATATCATAATGATCAATGTAAGTAGTCTCGGCCCATGGCTACAGAGAATAGGGTACTCCCACGACCCAAATATGCATATCTTTTGAAGCTCTATATCATCGGCGATCTCTCACACCTCTGCTAGTACTAACTAAAGAACATTTTAACTCCTAAAGATGAAAAATACAAAATAGAGGAAATCACTATGCCACCACATGAACCGCGTAACCACATACCATCGTCTATACAGAAGGATCCGTCCCCATTATCCCACAAGGGAGACATTTACCTCATCATGTAATATCAAGATAATATATACCTATACACAATGACATCATTAACGAGTGGTGTAGTACATGACCCTAACATACACATTCTATCAAATCAATAACTAGTAGATTCATCATGAGTCTACATACCCACCCATTGTATGTTCACATCAATAAAAACAATCCAAATAAACTATCAAAATTTACTTCGGTTCTTAACTAATAATTAAATTCCCAATTGTAACCCAACAATGTCTAAAGCTATAGGTATCATTTACCCTTATAACCTAACCTATTGGTCTGTAATTATATTTAGTTGGTTTTATAATCTTCTTAAATCATCCAGACTAAGAAAATCTAACCAAACAAGTTATATCATATTATTACTAGATAAGATTTTATCTTATATCCTCTTAAATCACCCGGACTAAGAAAATCTGACCAAACAGACCATATCATATGTCTACTAACCGTTGGTGTTTTAAATGGTGATGTGATGAATTTCTCATGTTAGCTTAACTTTCCTACCTACGGGAGAGAATTAATCAGGGAATCATGGGATTTTAAAACTCTTAAGTGATCGTTCTTTATTAGTGAAATGTGAGTATGTTCGATCCCCCAAAGGGAAAGTTCTATACGAGCAGATTTAATTTAAAAGGATTGACCAATTGCATACACTTAAATGCAACTAATGATATCCTCCTCAGCATAGTCAATGTTGTTAATTGTGGGACCAAAAGTTATTAGCTATTAATTATATTGGATAGAGAATTCCTGCACTGTCCGAATAATATGAATAAAACATGTAAGGTCTGCCTAATTTATGGTACATAATTTATTCACCCAACAATATGGAGGATCATAGAAATTTTTAACCCATGAAAGCCCTAAAAAAACAAATGGGATTATGAAAGGTTGTCTAAGCTTTTTAGAATTGACAACTATGTTATACTCAGTAAACACCAATATTGGATGATAATGCTTCAGTAAGGAATCATATTCTAAAGATGTTTTTCATCTTTGGTGAATAAAGGATCCTTGGATAAAAAATTGATGGGGAAACCGAATGAATTCTTACTAAAAAGGCTACCTGAATCCTTTAATTAATTCAATTTAAATTATATTATTTAATAGCTAGACTAATTGTGTGTCACAATTGACTAATGAGCTTCAGGTGGATATGAGCATCATCGAAAGCCAAGGCATGGTGTTGATTTTAGATAAGTCCTCGACTTCTTTTTTAAGGAAAAGGGAAAAGGGTAATGGTTAGTTTTATTTATAATGGAAGAATGATTTATGATCCGATGTACCCGAACCTAGTGTGCATATTTAAGAGTTATAATCAAGTTTGTAACTCTTTGAAGAGGTTCCAGTTATACGGACAACTAATTGGAGGAGAAATTTTCATGTTCAAGGGCAATCATAGTAAGGAAGAAGTATTAGAAGAAGACATCCGATTTTTGATTTGGGTGGAGATAAAAGGATAATGTCTAAAAATTATTTTATGTACCTTGTTTTTTAAGAAATTTTGGTTTTAATTTTTAAGTTGGTTATGAACAAATATTCGATTAATTATTAATAAAAGTGTTTTTATAAAAAAAAGGCAAATATTTTATTTATTTTGGTACATTGAAAATTAATTCATATATTATAAGTCTAATCTCAACATTACTGTTGGGTACTGAAGAGAATAATTTTAATGGATATTCATTAAAGAGAAAGTTTCGTCCTCATTTAAACTAAATATTAATTTATCACTTATGTTAATGTCACGTTAATCTAGCAACAATTCAAAGACTGGTTTTAAATGGAAAATTAAGTTCATTGGAAGTGGATATACTTCCTACCAAGATAATGTGATAGAGACAAAGATGTGTTTGGATTGGAACATTCGACTTTATGTGATTCTATGATTATTTGTTCAAGAGATGGATATGAGTTTCTCATTACTTTCATTGATGATTAGTCTAGGTATGGATATGCATACCTTATGCACCATAAGTATAAAGCATTTGATAAGTTCTAAGTGTATGAGGTTGAGGTGGAGGATAGGCATGGTGAACTAATATATAATCTACGATTTGATAGTATGGGTGAGTACCTCTTAGGGGAATTCATGAATTATTTATTGGAGGTGTATATTACATCCCATCTCACTACATCGAGAACTCCACTACATGATGGTGTAGTGGAGGGAATGAATATTACTCTAGATATGGTAAGGTCCATGGTGAGTTATTCATAACTAATAAATCTTTTGGGATTTTTCAATAGAGACGACCACATACATTCTGAACTTAGTTCCATCTTAATCAAACCTTTTAACTTCAACCCATTCTAAGACATGTTCAGATTTTAGAGTACACGGAACATGTTTTGTGGAAGGAGCTAAGTAATTTAGTGTGAGACCCCATAAAATTCATATGTAGATTTCTCAGTTCTAATATAAAAATCATGGGAGTAAAAAATAATTAGTAACATTTTAAGTATAACCGAGATAAATAAAATGATATGACAATGTTACTAATTATTTTTCATTTTAAGTATAACCGAGATAAATAAAATGATATGACAATGTTGAATTATATAATATTGATAAATAAAATATAATTCTGATACCATCTGAACCACAAAAGAATAAGCTCTGACTTTGGAATTTAATATATCTCAATGTCTCAAGGTTCAAATGTTAATAATAATAATCTCAATTAAGTACTTCTCATAGAAATCTCTGATTCGAAAAATCTAAAAAATACAACTAATTGAATAAATGAAAGATAAAGAATGTAAATGAGCTAATGTCTTGACACCTACATCCTAGAAATTGATACAAAGAGTTGAGGCTGGAGAAACTCCTCTAATGAATATCTCAAGTTTGTAGTGGTGACTACGGCCCAAGACCTATAAAATAGTTTCATAAAGAGGATTAAATCTATCAAGTCTACTGTGGATAAGAATATAAGTACATTTAGGCCATAATAATAATAAAAAATCTTACTCCAATCTTTAAGTTGATTTTTTAAGTTGTCCTAAGCCAAACAATGTAAATAAGCATGCATTAATGATCCCAATACTGAAGAGTATTCACATTCTTAAAATTCATATTTGATTAAGTATTCTTTACTTTAACATTCTTAAGTTCATCTTTTAATTAAATATCTCTTACTATAATGGTGTTCTCTTAATTTAATAGAACTTTCTTACTTTAATAGTCTCAACTTATGTTTTCAGTTATACATCTCCATCGTATCAAACTTTAATAATCCTGAGTCATAGTTCCATGTATACGTATCTAGTATATTTTATTTCAACATTCTCAAATCATAATCTCATAGGTATACATCTCTAGTATAAATCGGACATAGTATAATCATCTAAAGATACAAGCTAATGGAAAATCACACAGTCCAGAATATCGGTGAATATTGTCAACTCACATCAAATCATATGGGGCCACCCGCAACCCAAAAACAAAGTGTAAAGGCATACCTTTTTACTTTAGGTATCACTCATGTAGGTATAGCTATAGGACATCCCAACCATATAGCCTGAGAACAACATTGAAGAGAAATCACAATGTCGTCACATTAAACGTATGACACCATATGCAAACCTATATGAGAGGATCAATTCCCATTGTCCTAACCGAGTGGACGGGTAACTCGACATGTATGATCGGGCTAAATACGACCTAGGTAAATCCCGTCTTAATCATCGGGGTACTAAGAGAGGTTAATGTCGCATGCCCCCATAAAATACCTCCTAATAGGTTACCCTCAAGCACCCTCCACTCCCAATATGATTGCGCACAAATCAAACATATCAACACAACCTTATTCAATTGGGTTGCATAGATAGTCTCTTTTTTCATGTTAATACACACATTTAACATTAAATGATTATATATATTTTAACCCAAACCCCAAGTATTCCTAAAAGAAGATATTATCCCGCAAACCTAATGTTTATAATCTTATTTCAAACCGATAAAAAACCTACTTGATGGTTTATAAGTTCATTCTGACGTTGATGTGATTTACGCCATGCCTAAACATTTCTCGGTATTACACAATTCGACCCAAATCCCCAAGGTTTATGATATGAATTTTATTTCCCAAACCTACAGGTCAAAAACCATTTTTTATATCTAAAATGTTTTCTAAACTAAGCTAGCCTCGAAACCCCATGTCAACCCCCCAAATGACCCACATTAGGTCTGGACCTAGGGATCCGAACCTAGTTCGGATCGATCCAACAAGTCTAAGTAGTTATTCTTCTTCTTATTTTCTTCTCTAACGACTGTATGCAAAAACCATCAAATCTTACAGCCTCTATACCTCAAAATTGGACTTTATCCTTTATAATTAAACATCATAAAAGTGATATTAACAAGTCTTAATAAGTTTTAGATGAATAAAAACACGCTTAAGAGTTTAATTGTAGAAATACAAAAGTAAACCCCAATTTCATGTTTTAAGCATGAATGATTAAATCTAACAAAAAAAAAACCATAACATTAGGGATTTATTGATTATTCAGAAAGCTATGTGCCCTAGGATTTGTAGGAAGAAATGCCAATTTTTAATTTTTCATGATATTAATAAACTTTGCACCAAATAAAACCATAAGTGTTGTGTGAAACAGTTTTACCAATTTTAGTCTTAACCTAAGCATGCATCTAGATGAGTATGAACAAGAATAAAATTAGTAAACCACAACATGATGATGTATGAGAAAAACTCACAATGGGGAAAACCTCTGACGACCCAGTCACACAAGTCCATTATGATATAGACAGTTTTACAAGACCAATTTAAACTTACTCACATACTCGATGCCTTCAAGCCTTAACGCGCTTCCTTAATCCTCGTAACCTTCTTCCTAGTCACTGTTGGATTCCTTCTAACAACCACACATTGCACACACTTTCCCACGTATTGGTATCCCATCGATCTTACTTGTCTAGTGACCAGTCCAACAATCGCTCAATATAAACACAATCTCCATCGTAGGAAAAGCTCACAATATGTAAACTAAATCACTTTGATGCGCATATGAAGATCTCAAAATGGCATATGTGTGTATGATTCTTGAATCTCAAAACATGGGTGTAAACTATGTTTTTTGGTTTGAAGACTTTCTCTAAAAATAAATGCATAAACCTGGAGATCTTTTTAAATAAGTTTAGGAACATAAAAAGATGGGAAAAGTCTCTATAAAATTTGTTTCTCTGTACTCCTATTTATAAGATGTTTGTTGAAAATTAGATGAGGATGAAAAAATATTTGATAAATTTCGAATAAAACAAAAAAATTGCACGCTTGTTCGAATGGTGTAGAATCTCGTTCGAGCACATATCCAACGACATTTCCAACGAGATTCTAGAGCGGCCAACATTTGACAAAATTGACCTCGTTCGAAATCTTGTTCAAAGTTGTTCTAAAGAGGTACTACATCTCGTTCGAATGACATAACATTTTTGTTCTAACGACCTTGCGAAAAACATATTTTTCTTTCAAAAAATATTTTAAAAGGATAAAATCATTTTTAAACAATTAAAAATAATTTTATAAAAATCTAACATCCAAATTAAAATTAAGGGATCAAACATAAACATGTATTCATACCTCATTGATATCCCTTATATGAGATGAAACTCATCTCGAAACGTGATGTTGCATTATCCTTGGCCATTACGATCTTTAATACACACCATAGGCTTGAAGGATAAACAACTGAAGTCCTAACAACCTATGACTCAAACAAGTTTTATATAAACATGGAATAAAATCAATACATACAAATTGACTCGATTTTGAAATTTGTCCTTTCAAATCTACCCCTTTTTCTATTCCAGGACAAAACTCAAAATGAAAAACATTGAGCCGTCAAGCTCACTAAGACTCAATTACCAACCCCAATAAGATAAAAAGATACGGACGCTTGACCGACACAAACTTGAGTAGATTTGCTCTTATATAAATTTTTTTTGTATCGCTGCTAACCTGGACACTTAAACACATCTTCAAATGCAAAGAGAATATAGAAATATATAAACCGCATATGAAAAAGCCTCCACCTTTGTCTAATCATCTCTACCTAAGAAATGACGTCTCATCCTATGTTAAAGGACTCCCATACTAAAAGAGTTAAATACCATTTCTCCCCCTTTTTTTCAGGAATAGATAAAGAATAAGGTGCACAATAAATCATGGGTATCATAAAGGAAAAATAATATATCAAGCATTGATGTGAAACAAGTCATGAAACGATAAAAAGATCATCAACACAAGTATAAGTAATCCAAATTATGAACAAATGAGATCAACTAAGATGCAATCATTGAAGTATAAGATATCAAGATGATCATAACACATGCCAATATAAAACAAAGATTAAGCATAAGGCAAACATGGATTAAATGAAAACGTAAAGACTCAAAAACCCAAAACATATCATATATATAACCACACATATATCAATGAAGCACAACTATATATAGGTATAAACGACGATAAAAGACACATATACATAGATTTACACATTCTTATAGTATCAATGCATCTAAATATATTGGTATGAAGTGAAGGGGCGTGAAATAAAAACAAAAAAAATTGACCCAATCACTCAAATATGTAAAAGTAGATCTAGTTGACCGCAATAATTTATCAACATTCGATTTAGCCTCACATGTTGAATAAAGAACTGAAAAGGACAAACAAACACAATACACACTTGCTTAAAAATATTAATGATTCTCGAATCAATAGTGTAAAAATAATTAAGCTCAATTAGGACTAATTATGCAAACCCATATATCTTCAATTAAACGCCCTATATATATATATATATATATATATATATATTCTCTTTCTTTTCATTTTGAAGATATCTAATATTTGAAGCATCAATGAAAATTTTTGGCCTTGGAATTTTTTTTTATTTGTATTGCCTCTCAATCTTTTTAGGCTCTTGCTAACGTTTTACTTTAACATATAATTAAGTTTGAAAGTCAAAGTGAGTCAAACCATAATTGCCTTAACTAAACCATAAACACGAGTATCATTTTTGAGTTATCAACATGAATCCATAAAACTAAAAACTTTTTACAATTTCATGGTAATTAGGCTTATTCAAACTTACTTAAAGGATAAGTAGGCTTAGATTTACCACATTTACATTTGACCAAAATCATGGTTGTGTGCATCCCTTGCTAACCCCACCCGACCTCCTAGATATGGCGTGATATCACAATAACTGAAAAACATAAACATAGGAACAGTGAGCAAAATAACTCAGTGAATGCATAACTACGACACTATTGCATAAAATTAAATGAAATAAATCATATCCATATAATAATTTATAAACTTATCTATCTCATTCATAATGAATGACCCAACTTTTTGAATCATGATTCACATTCCTGCCTTTAATAGACAATTCTCCCCCATTTAAGGTCGAGGAGTAACCCCTTATCCGTAATAGACAATTCTCCCCATTCCTGGTGGAGGAGTAACCCCTTGTGTGCAATAGAAAATTCTCCCCCATTGTGGGTCGGAGAGTAACCTCTCATTTTGGTAGATCGAAATGAACAATTTCATATTCATAATATTCTGATCATATCCATAACCATGTATAAATACATCTTACCAGTGAGTACACTCACCTTGGCCACTTAATGGGTTTTTCCCTTGACTTTGTCTGCACTTGTTCAATCGGTTGTTCCTCCATTCCTATCATTCTTACAATATTATTATCATCATAAGAATATCAATAATCCAAATAATGACTTAAACGTAACTCAATTCATAACTAGTATATGATCCCATTCAAATTATTTATCATAAATGAAGTCCTGTCTAATTTCATGTTAAGATATTTAACATATCCAAATTATAACCCAAACATACTTTAATTACTTCTTGGTAATTACATCCTTAATGTAGTAGGTCTCCAATTCAAAAGACGGCGCATCTTTTCAAGTTCCCTAGATCAAAATTTTCCCATTTCTTTACTACATAGGAAATTTGCCCTATGTGCTCCTCTATCATTCAGTCAACTTCCAAGAATTTTCATAATTTTTATACATCATAACTTTCTATGATCTTCCATGAAATTTCAATACACATATTTAATAATAGAAAATTAAAGTTTCATAATTTTTAAACTTCATTTGCTATGTCAAAAACTTTGTCAAACTGAAGGCATATCCAAGAGGATTATGTAAATAGCAACTATGTACTGACTTACAACAATCACCTTAAAAACAACCCCCAAGCCAAACCAAAAGGTATTTTATTATTATACTCGATTATGTTGTACTCATATGTGTCATCTAAAATCTCCAACTGGAGTAACCTGATTTTCATAAGTACTTAATGAGTTATGACACTTTTAACACAACTAGGTCCAAAGTAGAACTTTAGAACATAACATAATAAAATTAAGTCTCCACACTATCTATCTTGGACATTAGTTCATTGGAACATATACTAAACATGTTTTGACGTATGCAAACATCACACACATGAATTTCTTAAATTAAAAAGCTTCACAAGAAGGTGATTCAAATCGAGGGCTTTAATGTTAAAATATACTATCCTAGCACAAGTTCTTATTTATGTTCTTAAGCCATCCTCGTTTTAATACAATAAGGCAATATGTGTATCATTCAAATCTTTATCAAAATAAGAAACAAAAACATAAAAAGTGTAAAACTCATTCATGTTATCAACTTTAACAAAGAGGTAATTACCTTATAAGTACTCCTTGATTTATAGTAATTTTTCAAATCAATTTCTTCCTTAACATCCTTTTTCTCTCTCCATAGGCATATTTCTTCCTAAGATTATAATATGAACTGAACAAGATGGTAAAGGTGTGATATATAACCATAAAAACGTGTTCATGAGCCCATGTGACCATTTTAAGGTGATTGGTTGGACAAAAGGTCCAATTAAACAATTCCACTAATGACAGATTTGTCCTGCCTTTGTAAAATTAGCATACCTCACTATTCCGAACCTCAATTTACTCGCCCTTTGCATACAAGTGTAGATAAATTATATATATATATATATATAAAATTTTCATATTTTATGTTTTCTCAAAATCATATAGCTAATATGCCTAATTTGGGCTCGAAGAGGAGAGTAGCAATGTACAAAGAATCCCAACACTTTCACATTTGGCGACCAAACATTCCCAATTTCGCACCAACACCCTAGTTTATTTTTATAAACATAATGATGAATTAAAAATATATTTTATGATGCATTTTACCACATAACTAATAATATGTCTAAAGATGTTATCATCGGTTATAAGCACAATTACAATCTACTGCAAACAACATATATATCACGTAAGTATGCATCCTCTAAACATGATACTTAAAATGTTTAATACCCATAAGAAAACTTATCAATCATAACTTATAATTAATCATGTAACAAACATTCCCAATCATGTTTTAGGGCCTTACACCTACCCTCGGTTCCTGCTAAATAGGATGGTTAATCAGTCATGAGGTGATCCTAAACCCCCCGGAGCTTTCTCCCTTTCTTTGTTTCAATTATTGTACATTCACATTTAAGAAACCTATCTTCGGTTCACACTAACTAGGAAGTTTAACCAGTCATGAGGTAATTCTAAATAAATTTTCCAAGACTTGACACATTGTCGAGCACCCATCACTGGGCCTGCACCGCACCTTCCGGTTCTCTCTTATCATAGGTTCCCATGTGACTGCAACAGAGACCTTTAGAGCCTCGGCCCAACATTGAGCACCCATCTTTGGTCCTTCACAACAAATTTAGGTTCCCATGCAACCTTAATGAAAACCTTTTGGGTATTGATCATACCTTTATCCCCTTGGATAAAGAAACCACATCTTTCCACCATTAAGGATCGGTGTGATCATTAAATTTTGATGAAGAGTGTTTGCATGCACACCCTCTTTGTCGACTAACTCTATGGACACCTCGACTTGCAATCATGGTGTGAGCTATTTATCCCATTTGGTAAAAAAAACTTCTCAAACAACACACATATCCTTAGTTTAAAAACCCTAGGGTCCCTTAAATGAATAAATTCACACTATATGCTAATTTAGGGGTATGCTGAACCTACCAAATTTCATGGTTGTGTAAGTTGGGAACCATAAATTAGTAGATCTTTGACTTATCTTTACAATGGTGAAAACTGCGCATCAATTGAAGGTCGAGTCAAAAGCAATGAAAATAATGTGAAATTTCCACGAAACACGAATTAAGGACAAATCCTATTATCGTTCAGTTAAAGGCCTTTTGACCGCACGGTTAAAGACCTTTTAACCACACGTTTAAATGATTTTTCCATTTTTCCACTCTTAAATCACTCAAAATAGCCAATTAATTGTACTGTTAAGCATTTGACTGAATGATTAACCATTTTATCGAACGAATAACCATTTTTAACAGTTATCCACTAGATCTTATCCAAAACACAATTGTTCCTAGTCTTTTAACCAAATGACTAAAGCCCTTTAACCAAACGGTTATCCCTTCTAATTTAATCATTACAAGATCTTCATAGATATTTTCTTGGCCATACACATTTCCCTCAACCTCATCCACTATACATGTGTCACCTCGAATGATGCACAGCGAAAGGCCATGGATGACCGTATAGTCAACGGCCCAAAAGTATAGAAGAAGTTTCTTCAATCTTGAAAATCACCCAAAAACCCAGCATTGATTCGGTTTTCTAACTTTCTTTAATCTCGAGCACCCTAGATAGTTGAGCTCATTCTGAAAAGTCCCAAAGAAGTTCATATTTCAGAAAAGTCTCTTTCCCTCAAGGAAAGTTTGTACTTCAATAAAGTCGCTTCCACCCGAGTGAAGTTTGTACTTCTGAAAAGTTGTTTCCTTAAAGAAACATAGACAAACCTTTATGGGCATTCCAGTAAAGTCGACACTTTTAAATAAAGCTCCGCCTAACTAAATGGAACTCTGCCCAATTAGGCACCTGAAGAGAGGACACTCCCCTGGGAAAAATTGGCTCAGGCTACAAGGGTAAAGAAACTATGGACAAATTGTCCTTATATGTTTATATATTCTAAACGGGAGAAAAATAAATAAGATAAGCATATATATTCTAATAAACTGTCCTTATCTATTTATCTCATTTATTTTTCTCCCGTTTAGGGGACTGGGTATGCACTTTATCGTGTTTATATTTTAAATCATGATTTCTAACCCAACAATTATGTTTATTGAATTGGCATGCTCATATGTTAAATAAATTCTAATCAAATGCCATGATGACTAAATAAAAACATGAAAACATACCTTTTAAAACTTCTCTCAAGAAAGTTTGAGTCGAGTCAACCTGAAACTTTGCATAAGCCAAACTATAAAATTGGACAACTTCCATCACTTTTCCAAGTGAACAAAGCCCATTAATAAGACAGCACCCCCCGAATATGTGTTTTCATACAAATACTTGCCAAGCATCGACCTTTGATTAATGTAATTTTAACATATAAATATATCAATCCAATAAAATGGAAATGTTATATTAAAGACTAGGATCCATAAATACCACAATATTGTATATTGTATACCGGTATCCCATCACCTATACCCGTAAATATTTCTCATTTATTGGAACTATGTTGACATTATAACGAGCTAAACTTGTGAAGCCAAGCCTCATAATCCGTCTTTTGACATATTATCTCTTAGGGATTCCTATATCTATATTCTAAATATAAATTAGCCATCCCGAGGACTATAACACATCTGGGATTTTAGTCATATCAATAAGGGATACATAGATCTCTGACAATGGCTTCTGGTCCACTACAAACCTAAATACTCCTCTCCTTCTACACCTCAAAACTCGAAGGTTCAACAAATCCTTCTAATTAATGATCGCTCGACAGACATGAATGTCTTTATCTACAGTTTATGGGGTCAACTCCTATTCTAAACGTCCACTAAAATACAGATAGATTCTCCCCCTCTTAATCCAAGTCGTATACTTTCACACACATCACGTCAGAACGTGTGTAAAACCGAACTGCGCAGGCTTGAATCTCGTGGTTAGACGAGTACGTAGACGTAATATCGAGTCCTTCTCATGAGCACAAGCCTCGACAATATGTCTCATGATATATTATCTCTACCGAGATGCATCCATATTTTATACCCTATATCCTCTCTCTCACATACTACAAATGAAATATCATAATATCTCAAAGCAGTGACTTCTCTTTCATTCCATGCAAACATTAAAACATGTATACATTAATCACAAACCAAACAACGTAGGCTTTGATCTCATGGATATATGAGTATGTAGGTGCAATATCGAGTCCTTCTCGTGATCACAACTCTCAATAATATATCTCATGATATATAGTCCCATCGAGATGTATCCATCTCTCATATCCATCCATTATCTCTTATCCTTCAACCAAATTATAAAATTATCTCAAAGTCGCAACTTCTTGTGCATACCTAGACATACCCCTAATGGCCATCTATTATACAAGCCACGATTTATCGCACACATGCTTACATACATTGACGTCCCCTCATAGCCCAAGCCGAGATTTCTCTTAAACTTCAAAAAATTAATGGCCATATGTCAACCCAAATACATAGTCATACACAAGCATTATTGTGCACCCACACTAGTTTAAGTGGTGTTTATATACCTCTCACTAATATCGTTTTCCTTCCTAAGCATCTAGCTATGTTTTAAGGGATTCTCAAAATAAGGTCTCTAATCATATTCTAAAAGAAATTGAAAAGTAATCAAATTGAGTAAAGAGATATAATAAATATATAATTAAGGAAGCATAAAGAACAAGTGGGGTACCTAACACCTTCCCCACTCGTAACCTAATTCCTGAACCCTAGAAAAAGAACCCATGGAAAATCAAAGGCCTAAACGTTCCTTAGGATTAGAGCGAGAGGTCTAACCCGAACCTTTTTATTTTTTTGTATAAAAAAAGAAATGATAACTTTGATCAACCAATAACCCCTTGTACCAAATACACCTAGGCCTAGGCCTAAAACTTTGGCGTGCAACTCAAATTGGATATGGTGTCAAAAATCTTCCAAGGTCAAGTCATCGAAACCCACATTGGATTAACAACTTGACCACGAGGGGAGCGGCGAATCGAGAGATAAGCACGTCCACGTCCATAGGGCCTTGCCTCATAAAAAACCAATTAAATACTATCACGTCAAGGTCAAGTCATCGAAATCCAGATTAGATTAACAACCTGACCTCGAGGGGAGCGACGAACTGAGAGATAAGCACGTCCACGTCCATAGGGCCTTGCCTCAAACGTCTTCCAAGGTCAAGTCATCAAACCCATAAAAAACTAATAAAATGTCTTTTTACGAGGTTACATTAAATCCTACCCAAAAGGACCACCAAAATACTATCCCGCCATACCATCATACACGGGGCATCTTCCCTAGACGAACACCTACATAATTCCCCTTTGAGACCCCGGACCCGGTATCCTAGCCCTTAAACTTGAGGAGGACCCACCATCTAGATAAATAGGATCGCTATAACTCTTAATAAAACCCAGTGAAATTCCCATATAATTTATGGCAATGTTCATGTAAACTTCGGTGAATAGTTAACACAGAGCCAAGTGCATTGATGACCAACGTGTTAGTCTCTAACGCAACTGAGCAGTGTCGATCAATACATTCTGAAAATTTGAAATGACAGAAAATTAGTCAAATTAAATGTACAATCATGCCCAAAAACTATAAAAAGAGGGAATTATCAAACTCACGTCATTCATGAAAATGGTTGAATTCTGTAACCGGCACAACCATCCCAAACGCATAGTCGTGCTGATGAACATAGACTACTTGATCCTCTCCATGGAGGACTACATTAAATGTCGATGGGAGCGATGGAAGGGCGCAATGGTTAACTTGAATTATTGGCATTGGTGACGAGGTGAAACCAATAGATATTAAGGTAGCATCATCGCACTCACTAGGATTACTAGTACAGTGGCAGCCCTCGCCCCTACAAAAAGTTGCCCAAAATGGCAATAAAAATGAGACATCAGACATCCCGAAGCTTCCACCACTTCCCCTATCCATGGTTATATGTAAGATCAAGGTTATGATAATAACGAGCGTGATATAAATTGACGAAACAACAATGGTAGCTGAAATCGAAATATCGCTAAAGGCAATGAAAGTAACTTACCATAAAAACAAGGATGAAACAACATTAAATATTTTCGGGCAACTATAAATGGATAACCGAATGGTCAAATGTGGTTGACAAAATGGTTAAATGACCCAGAAATCCCAAAAAAATCCCATTTTCATCCCCCAAAAGTTCCTACCTTTTACACATAGATCCACATCCATCCTAAAAATAGGAAAACCTATTATAACACATTTTTATTAAGATGAAGAGTGTCCGAACGCGCACACTTTTAGTCAAACTCCTCTGTGGACACCTCAATTTGCAATCAAGGTGTGGAATATTTCATCCCATTCAGTAAAAAGCCGTTAAGCCAAAAGCCATAGGAAAATGACAAAATTCCAAGTGACAAGACCTGGAGGGAACAAAGACCACAAGATTAAAACCCCACGGGATTAAAATACAAAGAGCAGTAGACTATAAAAAAAAGTAAAAAAAAAACTCCCAAGGGCCCTTAAATTTAATGGTTAAAGGGTCATTAAGTGAATGGTTATCCATATTCTTGATAATCATTACCAAATATCTATAAATCTAAGCATGGCCATTAACATGTCAACACCCATCATCCACCATACACGTGGCAACTTGGACTATCGTACAATCAAAGTTCATGGATGACCATACGGTTAAAGGCCTCACTCAGAACCCTATAAAAGGAAGTCCCCACCAACCTTGAAAAGCACACCAAAACACAACATTGATTCACTTTTCTAACTTTATTCAATCCTGAGAGGCCGAGATACTATAGCTCATTTTGAAAAGTCTCAAAGAAGTTCGCACTTTAGAAAAGTCGGTTCACCCGAAAGAAGTTCGTACTTTAAAAAAGTCCCTTCCCCCAAGAGAAGTTTGTACTTTTGAAATGTAGCTTCCCCCGAGTGAAGATTGTACTTATGAAAAATCATATCCTTCTAGAAATATAGTAAAACCTTTGTGCACATTTTGCAAAAGTCGGGGCTTTTAAATGAAGCTTTGCCCGATTGAAGGGAGCTCTGCCCAACTCGGCACTTCAAGTGGGTACACAACCCAGGTAAAAACTCAAGCTACTAGAGTAAAAAGCCTTTGCACAAATCTCAGGTCAAATACCCCATATATATTGTGATATACTATATATACCTATTTATCTTATTTAGCCCAGCCTCATTTAGCTGACCGGGCATGCACTTTACAATGTTTATATTTTAAAACCTGGTTTCCAATCGAGCACTTGTGTCTATTGAATTGACATTATTGTATGTTAAATAAATATTAATCAAATTCCACAATGACTAAATACAAACATGAAAACATAACCTTTAAAACCATTCACAGGAAAGTGTCAGTGTGCCGAGTGAGGCTGAAACTTTGCATAAGCCAAAGTCTAAAGTCAAACTACTCCAACACTTCTCTTAGCGAACAAAGCCCGTCCTATGAAGACACCCCTTCAATATGAGTTTTCGTATAAATACTTATCAAACATCAACCTTTGATTAATATATTTTTAACATATAAATATATCAATTCAGTAAGATAAAAATGTTATATTAAGGACTAGGGTCCATAAATACTGTAATTTTGTATATTATATACCGTGTATCCCATTGCCTACACTCGTAAATATCTCCCTTTTTTGGAACTATGTTGGCTTTGATCTCAAGTGTCCTTGAGTACGTAAGAGCTAGACCAAACTAAACTCGTGAAGTCCAAGCCTCATAATACGTCTCTTCATATATTATCTATTAAGGATGCCTCCATATCTAGTCCAAACACGAAGTAATCATCAAAAGGACTACGACATCTTCAAGATTTTAGATATGTAGACAAGGGATATATAGATAACTAATACGCCCTCCCCTCTCATTCTGCACCTCCAAACTATCCCGGAGATTTAACAACACCTTCTAGTTAACGATCGCCCGACATACAAGAATAGTTTTTTTGATAGTTTTTAAGGTCTACTCCTATTCTGAAACTCCGCCGAAGCTACCCTACGTCATACAAATACTTTCTCCCCCTCTTAATATAAGTCCTATGTTCTACAGATAGTTTCTCCCCATCTTAAGACAAGTCTTACACTTACACACACATCGTGTTGGAACACATGAACAACCAAACTACTTAGGAACAATACCAAGTCCTTCTCATAAGGACTAGCCTTGATAATATGTATCATGATATATTGTCCCCCGATAGAGATGCACCCACCTCTCATATCACCTTTCGATCTTTCTCACATACTAAAAATGAGATGTTAAACTATCTCAAAGTCATGATCTCTCATGCACACACACACACACACACACATAGTCTTTACGATCACCCGTTACCCATGTCGAGCTTTCTTGAACATTTACATACATACTAAATGATCACTCTTTAAGTGATGTTTATACGCTTCTCACTTATACCGTATTCATACCTAAACACCTATCTATGTTTAAAGGATTCTCAAACTAAGGTCTCTAAGAATGTTCTAAAATAAACTAAAGAGTAATCAAATAATGTTAAGAGCGATAATAAGAATATAATTAAGGAAGCATAAAGAACAAGTGGGGTTCCTAACACCTTCCCCATTCGTAATCCGGTTCCCAAACTCCACAACAAGAATCTCTGGACCATTCACAAACTTAAATATACCTTAGGATTAGCCAAAAAATGCATAACCCAAACCCTTTGTTTCTTTTTATATAAAATAAATTGGCGACTCTGATCCCCTTGCACGGAATACAATTAAGTTCAGGCCTAAAACTAGGGGTGTGCACCAAAACTTCTACGAGAAAATCATCGAGACCATCAAACCGATAACCCGACCTTTGGGGAAGCAAAGGACCAGGAGACAAGCATTCCCGTGTCCTCGTACAAGTTCCCCCTTAGTTCATATCATCGCTAGGGACCTGCAATACCACACACTTTTACATCAATTAAAATTTTGATTTGGATTATCTTAGGATAGTGATAATTTATTAAAATATGAATTAAAATTATATAACCTAATTTTTATAATAAATCTTAAATTTTGAAATTAGTTTAATTGGAAAATTAAACCTTAATTGTATGTTAACATCTTAGGATAGTATGATGTTGAATCCTATGAATTAACCTCGAAATTTGAATGGAATTGTTACACTCTGAATCATGTTAATGAATTATATAAAATCGCCTTGTTTAATTCAAAAATTGAATCATAATTTATGTTTAATGATAGTTAATTTTTGTGTATATGTCGTTGTAGAATAAAAGATCGTTAATCAAAAATCCCTTTCGTACCTTCAAATACACTAATACAGGTATAATGGAAAGTATGGGGTCAATCCGTGCTCCTTAATGTGGACAAGAGCAAAATGGAGACTAAGTATGATTTTTTAGAACAATTGTGAAGGGATATGTATTTAACTAATAATGTGATAATATTAAACTACACTAGTAAATAAATAAAATGATAAAGTGATTAAATATGAAAAATGGACAAATATGAGATAATTCAAAGGATTAAAATTCACCACTTAACCTAGTTATCTTCATTAATCAGTTTGTCTATTTGAAATACCCCGATATATATATATATATATATATATATATATATATATATATATATATAGATATTCACAAATCAACTCTCGTTGCAAATGCGAAGTTATATGTAGTCTTTTTAGAAGATTAATATTTAAATTTCACTAACTCTTATAAAAATTAGATTATAATTATTTTCTAACAAATCACCCTCTAGGGAAAATTTACTAAAAGCATTTTAAATCATAAAAAATAAGTTTTAGAGTTGAAAAATTCAAACTACAATATGATTCAAAAATTGCATATCTCTAGTTTAATTAATGAATAAATATTATAATGTGAATTTACTATTTTCTCTCGAAAATAGTTTACCCTCACTCGAGGTGTAAATATAAAATGTAAAAATTCATATTCAAAGGGGCATAATAAATACACAAACAGAAAATAAAAATAATTAAGTTAAGTGTTTCATCTCGCCCCTTGAATGGAGTATTTCACCTCTCATCTTGGTATTATTACATTTTAAATGTAATAATGACACAATAAGAAGCATAATAAATAAAGAGTCTAATATTAACTTTCCAAACTTGAACCATTATTACATCCACGAATCTGAATTTTAAAACACTCAAAGATGTCACTCAACTCACAATTGGTATCTCAATATAGTGAGCTTCACACTCAAGTCGCAATAAAAAATAGATAAAGGGAGAACTAAAATTTTTGTACAATACTCATTCAGATTACATAGAAAAAGAACCAAAAATGGGCTCCAAATGGAGCTCCTAAACTAAAACTATTCTACCCCAAATTCTTTCCCCCACTCTCTGTTTTTTTAGGTAGGTAGGTGGAGTTGGGTCTTGGTTAAAATGGGATTTCTTGTTAGAAGAAATGGGTAGGTTCGGCTAAAACCAGGTAGCAGGTTCTGGGTATGGTCATGGTTGAGTTATGGGTTCAGCTACTGAGTCGGGTTAAGATCGGCTCCGGGTTTATGGGTCGATGGTTTCAGCAGGTATGGAGGTTGAGATGGAGGTACAAGGTTATTGGTGGTTGGATATTGGGTCAAAAATGGGTTTCGGGTTGAAGGATTTTCAGGTCAATGTTGTTTTCAAGTTAAACCCGAGTAGAGTAGGTGGCGGATTAAATGGGTTTGTGGGTCGCTGTTGGTTTGATTCGAGAGTTAAAATGCTTAAGGTTTCTGTGAGTTAGTTTGTTGCTGGTTTGATTCGAGATTAGACCTCTTCAATAATATCACTCTCTAGGAACCATATTCTTCACATAGAATATTTTTAGGTTCTTTATATCTGATTTAATTGGATCTCAGTGTTGTTATTATTTTGATCCAATTTTGTGATCTCAAATATATTTTGAGAAATAAGACTTCTGGTTGTGTATATATTCAGATATGTAAATACCTTTTTGTTTTCAAAATATTATTTCACATTTAGTGAATCAATTTGAATATACATAATTTTTTTGAAACAAAATTTGGTATAATTTTTTATGTCAGATCTGAAATTTGTTAAAGTCTGTTATTTAAAACAGATTTGAAATTTCTTGCATATAATATAGATTGATTTGTAATTCATAGGAATTTATTGTATAATTAATTGAGAGATGTGAGATGCATTTTTACATTTAGATCACTTCACATACACATTCACTCTCACACAAACACTTAGATAATTGTGGTTCTTGGAGAGATATATTGTTTGTTGAGCTGCTATAATCAAGTGGACAAGGAAAAAGTAAGGAAGCTGCTGGAGGAAGATCATATAAAGTTAGAAGCCTTTGAGAGTGGAGTAACTCGTGTAGGTAATTTTCTGAACTTAGATTTAGGATCTTATATTGAATTTTTAGTGTTGTAACTTATGCCTTGTGATTTTAGTGGATTTTTTGTTTTGCTCCGTAGAGGGGGTCTTGGATGTTTGCCTTATTTTAGGGTTTTACCACGTTAAAAATCGTGAATCAAATTTTCTTGAATGTTCTTAATTTCTTTTGTGAACAATATCTCATTTAAGACTTAATTGTAGGTTTTAGTTTTAAAAACCTAAGGTAATCAAATCTAGAGAAAATATTCAGAAACGTTTAACACATCTTGTGTTGTATTTTGATAAGAGTTTTGTTCAAAGAGTTTGTTATCGGAGTTTACTTTATGTATAACATTTTGTTATTAACTTAGTAAGCAGTTTTTCAAGTGGTATCAGAGTGGGTTTATCAAAAGTTATTTTGATCCTGAAACTCCAAAAAAAATTCAAAATCTATTTCTGAATATGGATGAAAGATTTCAGAAGTTAGGTAACCTTTCTCGACCACCTCTCTTTGATGGAAACAGCTTCTCTTACTGTAATGTATGAATGGTTGCTTTCATTCAAGGAACTCTTGATGATGTTTGGGATGTGATTCAAAATGGTTATGAATATCCAACTAAGTCTTTATCTGATGCTGATCCCATAAGCGTTAAGAAACTTCTTAGCGAATTTATTAATGAAAAGAAAAATATTTCTCTTGATAATAATAAGGGCAAGAATGCTATCTTTATGTCAATTAACAAGCATGAGTTTAAAAGAATATCTATTTGCTCTACCTCTAAAGAGGCCTAGTACACTCCAGTCACCGCTCATGAGGTTGATGAACATGTTAAGGCCAGAAAAACAAAAATGCTTATCCAACAGTATAATACACTGATTGTGGATGACAATGAATCCTTTGACGATTTATACATTAGGTTAACTGATATTTTCACAAAATTACATGCAAATGGTATGAACTATTGTAGAAAAGAAATCGTTCAAAAGATTTTTAGGTCATTACCTGCCAAATTTGACAATAAGATATATGCCATAGAAGAAGTGGACGACCCAAACCTGACTCCTAAATTTCTAAGTAGCAAATTAAGAACTGTTAAGATGGAGTTAAAGTTTAAAAAACAAATGACTGCCCAAAATAAGAGACTCGCTGGATCTAATGATGTGTTTTCATCACAATTGACTTCACTTAACGTCAGTCCATTAGACTTTGACATTAACCTAAATGATGACTGTGATTTGGATGATCTTGATAACTAAATTTCCTTAATGAGCAAACAGTTTAAGAAAATAATCAAATTCAGGAACTTAGTGGCAAACAAACATGGAAAACCAGGTTATCAAGGCCCTCAAAATTCTGACCTCATGAAAGACATAACAACAAAAGGATCTATAACAATAATAGACCTAAGATATACATGAAAGATGTGAAATGTCATAGATGTGGGAACATAGGGAATTTTTCCAACAAATGCCAAACTCGATTTAACAAAACACTAAGGCTAATATGTGTAAAACATGGGACGACTCTAGTGATTCTAATGAATATGAAACTGAGCCATCCCATAATTATGAGTCTTCTATGTCATTCTTTGCTATGATCATATACCATGATGATAATTAATGTTTGACTATTCATGATTCTATTGTACCTATTGTTGCATTTGTTAATGAGAAAGTCGTGACTATTGATGATGAAAACAACACTGATAGTGATAGTTTAAGGGTGTGTCAAACTGAAAACATTATCGATAAACCTGAAGTGCGTGTGAGTTCCACATATGAAATGAGCGCTATAGGACACACTACACTTAGTGAGTCTGACGATGATCTTCTAGATCTTTAAGAGCTATACACGAAAAGTGCTTAAAAAAAGTGCCCGTCTTGATAAAATGGTTAAGCTACTGAATGAGCGTATTGATTTGCTTAACCAGACTATTAGGAAGAATGTTGAAGAATTTACAGCACAATGTGTTGCCAATGAGACTAAAACTAAAGAATTTTCTATAAAAATAAGAGACCTTTCTGAGAAAAACAATATTTTGGAACAAAAATACAAGTCTACTTTAGTTAAACTTGAAGAATCTAAGAAAAAAGTTTCAAACGTGTTAAAAACAATGCTTACACTTTTAAACTCAAGTTAAATCCTATGAAGAAATTGTTGTTGGAAGCAAGTTTGATTCTGAAGACAAATCTGGTTTTGGATTCGAAGAAAAAGTTTATACTAGAAAAATTTTTCTCCTGAAAATGTTGTTTTTGTAAAACAAGGCCAAAATCTTCAGAACACTCAGAAAGAATTTTTTTTTAAAGATATCTCTAAGGCAAAACAAAGTGACTATACTCAACAACCCAAATCTAATGGTCCAGCTAAGTCCGTCTATACTCCTGTTAGAAATCAATGTCAAAAACCAAAAATCAATGACTCCTGGAGGACCATATCTATTAGGGATAAACCAATTTTCAAAGACTTTAGTAATAAAGTCAATTCCTCCACACATCAATATTGTTCATACTGTGATGTCTATGCTCACTCTATTACCGAATGTTTTCAAAAGAGATTGTATACACCTTCTTATTCAAATTTTAACTATTCTAGAAAGATTAGGAGTACTTATATTCTCCCAAGACATACCACTCACAACTTTAACCATAAAAATAAGGGCCAACCTAAAACTAAGAAGAAATCAGAGGCCAGTAAAACTGTCAAAACTAGGCTTATTTGGATTAAAAAAGATGAATTGTTACCCCAACTCAAGCAAAATATTGTCATATCTGCTTTTAAGGCACAACGCACTTCATATGGATAGTACCTTGACTTTGGATGTTCTAAACATATGAGCAGAGATGAAACAAAATTAACTAACAAAACAGACTTCTTTGGAGGCAGTGTTATGTTTGGTGATGGAGTTTTGTCTAAGATTATAGGTAAGGGAACATTGTGTGAGGATGGTCTCCCCGGTCTAAATGATGTCCTCCTAGTTAAAGGTCTCAAGGGTAACCTACTTAGCATGTCTCAATTTTGTGATTCCTATCATACTGTTACCTCTTCAAAAACTGATTGCAAAATTCTTGATGAAAAGGGAAACTATATTTTCAAAGGAAATAAAAATGAGGATAATTATTACGCAGTCGCCCCTAAGTCTGAATCTTGTAATATTTCCAGATTAGAAGATGTTGATCGTTGGCATAATAGATTGGGACATACAAATTTTGATAATCTTCGTAGGTTAAGTTCCCAAGAAATTGTTAGAGGACTGCCTAAAATCAAAAATTCTTTTAATCCTGTTTGTGGTCCCTATCAAGAAGGGAAAATAAGTAAACCTCCTCACAAGAAAGTTAAAGATGTTTTAACTACAAAACCTTGGGAATTAATCTACATGGACCTTATGGGTCCCTCTAGAACTGGCAGCTTCTGTGGTAACAGTTACATACTTGTTATTGTTGATGATTACACACGATATACATGGGTAGCCTTTATGAAAAATGAATTTGATACCTTCGATGAGTTCTTAAAAATACTTTTAAAAATAGAGGACGAGAAGGATACCCAAGTATGTCGCATCAGAAGTGACAGAGGTGGAGAATTTAAAGATTCTAGTGTTGCAAAATATTATATAGGCAATGGTTATAAACATGAATTTAGTGCGCCTAAGACACCTCAGCATAACGGCATTCCTGAAAGGAAAAATAGAACTTTACAAGAGATGGCTAGGGTTATGCTCCATGCGAAAAATCTACATAAGTATTTTTGGGCCGAAGCTGTTCAAATGGCTTGTCATATTATTAATCATGTATACCTTACAAAGAATTCCAAACAAACTTCATATGAACTCTGGTTCCACAAAAAGCCTAACTTGAAATATTTTAAAACCTTCGGGAGTGTTTGTTATGTTTGTAAAGATAGAGAACATCTGTCTAAATTTGACACTCGAGTAGAGAAATGAATCTTTGTTGGCTATTCCCAAACAAGTAGGGCTTTTCGTGTCTTCAACTATCAAACCAAAGTTATTATGGAATCTTTTAATTTAATTGTAAATGATACTAGTATTAAGAGTAGTGTCAGTCAACCAGTTGTCTTGAATGAGGAAGGAACAAATTTTAATTTAGACTCTCCAGAAATAACTGATTCACTGCCACCTGAGAGTCCTTCTGTACCAACTTGAGCTTCTAAAGGCCATCCTATTGAAAATATTGTTAATAATCCTTTGAAATCCATTAGAACTAGATCACAACTTCAAGAAGTGGTACAATTTGCATGTTTTGTCTCTCTTGTAGAATCAAAAAATGTAAATGATACCCTTTGCGACTCATTATGGATCATTGCTATGCAAGAAGGGCTTGTCCAGTTTTAAAGTCATGATGTTTGGTATCTTGTTCCTCGGCTAAAAATATAAGCAGGTTATTAGCACTCGATGGATTTTAAAAAACAAAACTGATGAGAATGGGGAGGTCATTAGAAATAAAGCTAGGTTAGTAGCACATGGTTTCTCTCAGATAAAGGGAATTGATTTTGACGAGACTTTTGCACCTGTTACTCATATTGATTCAGTTCGACTCCTCTTAGCCATATCATGCCATTTATAATTTAAACTCTTTTATATGGATGTTAAGTCCACAATTTTAAATGGAGTTTTTAACTGAGGAGGTATACGTAGAACAACCAAAATGTTTTATCGATCCCTCTTATCTAGACCACGTGTTTAGGCTTAAGAAAGCCTTATACGGTTTGAAACAAGCTCCTAGAGCTTGGTATGATCATCTATACACATTTTTAATCTCTCACAGATTTATTCGAGGAGGTAACGATCAAACCTTATTTGTTAATAAATCAGACCAACATGTTCTGATTGCCCAAGTTTACGTCGACGATATTATTTTTGGATCAACCTGTACTAATCAAGTAAAAGACTTTGTCGAGATAATGCATTTTGAATTTCAGATGTCGTTAATAGGTGAATTATAATGTTTCTTAGTTCTACAAGTCAAGCAATTTAATGATGGTCTTTTATTACTCAATCTAAATATGCCTTTGATCTCATTAAGAAATTTGGATTAGAACACTTTAAACTTTCACGTACACCTATGAGATCGTCAACCAAACTTTCTAAAGAAGAAAATGGTAAAGATGTTGACCCGACCTTGTATAGGAGTATGATAGGGAGTTTGTTATATCTTATTGCTTCCCGACCAGATATTTCTTTCGCCGTTTGTATTTGTGCTAGATACCAATGTGCACCCAAAGAATCCCACTTGTTATGTGTAAAACATATCATTAAATATGTTAGGGGTACACAAAATTATGGTATTTGGTACACTAAAGACACCACTAGTGCTATTGTAGGATACACTGATGCCGATTGGGCAGGGTGTTCGAACGAAAGTAAGAGTACTTTCGGCGCCTGCTATTACATAGGAAATAACTTAGTAGGTTGGAGTAGTAAGAAACAAAATTGTACCTCTCTCTACAACTGAATCCGAGTGTATTGCAGCCGATAGTTATTGTTCCCAATTATTATGGATCAAGCAAATTCTTAGTGACCATGGTATAGTTGAAGAAAAATTGACTATGTACTGTGATAATAAGAGTGCCATAAATATATCTAAAAATCCAATCTAGCACTCTAGAACTAAGCACATTACAATTAGACATCATTTCATTCATGACCTTGTAGAGTCTAAAGAATTAAATATTGAGTATCTCAATACTGAAAAATAGTTAGTTGATTCATTTACAAAACTTCTTGACAATATTAGATTTGAGTATCTTTGTAATGCCATTAGTATGATAGTTCTTACTTAATTCACACATCATTCATATCCTCGGTAGTTGCATGCTAATAATTGGTTTCTGAGGATTTAGGGCATAAACGTTTCTCAAATGACAAAAGACGCCTCCTAATATCTGTTTAACATAGGAGACCCTTGTATCTGCCCTTGTATATGTTATTGCTTGTGTTGACATATTATATCAAATTCTCCCGATTTATATTCTTTTACCCCGTTGTATATTTGAGCAAAATTGGGGGAGAGGAACTTGAGTACCTGGCCTATAATTTCATATCTTATTCTGTACTAACTCAACTAATATGCAATTGAGTGTTTATTTATTTCAGGCATTTTTCAGACCCAGTTGTACAGCTAGTCCTATTTATTAGGGTATTGGTCTATATTGTAGTTGAGTAATGTATTTTCTTCTCTTATTTTCGGTTCTAGAATGAGAATGGGTAGTTAGAGATTTTGGTATAGAAAATCTAGGATTTTTCAATTTTACCCATGAGTACAGGATACTCAAGGGAATTTTGTCTATAATATCCAAGGGGGAGATTGAGAACACACTATATGGTTGACTTACTTGAGTCTGTGCCATATAGGAGTTCCAACTAGTTTGTATATCGAGACAAATAGGATTAGATTTTTTACGAGTTACTCTCTCTCAAAAAGAAATCCAAGATTCATTAAAAGGAATCCCAGTTTAAGAACTCCAATGCTTCAATGATCTACAAAAAGGGAAGTATTAAACACAAGAACCATATTAGGACACAATCATAGCATATATATGTTATTGTGTGTGCACAAACTCATATGGTAGTTTAGCCTCTTTAAACATTTTTGAAATTCATCAAAACATTTTTTGAAATCATTTTAAATGATTTTCCTGTTAATTAAAATATTTTTTTTTAAATGTTTGAGGCTAAAATCTAAATTACTTTTTATGGTGAAATATTTCGGGTTTCATTTTGAATTGCTCTAAACTCCTAAAAATCTTGTGGTTGGTTCTCTAATTGATGAACGCGTGTTGCGTTTTTCCCACAGCTCTTGTGTTTCTTTACAAGTCTAAGATGCGATCGTGACCCTTGCTCGTGAATCTATCAACGGTTCAAAACATGTACACTCTCAATTCATTTAACTTCGCATCAACCAACCATCATCTATGTTTTCACCACCGTATACCAGCCCTAAGATTAGCAGTTCGATTGCCACAAACCCATCTCAACCACTGGATTAAATCCGACCTTCTCGATCCTTCTCTTCATTGTATAACAGGGATGTTAGGGTTTGTTGATAAAAGTTTTTTTTAGTTAGAGAGAAGAGGTCGGTGCCTCAAGAGAGAAAATATAGAGGGAGGAGTGAGAGAAAAATAGAGAGAAAAGAGAGAGAAGAGAAAACCATTCTGTATTTCCGAACCGTAAACGTTTTCTCTAAACCAAAAACACCAAAAACTTCCATTGTCTAAAAATAGTAAACCGAGATTTGATAGTTAAAATGCTTAAGGTTTCTATGAGTTGGTTCGTTGCTGGTTTGATTCGAGATTGAAGACCTCTTCAATAATATCTCTCTATAAGAACCATATTCTTCACATAGAATATTTTTAGGTTCTTTAAATCTGATTTAATTGGATCTCCGTGTTGTTATTATTTTGATCCAATTTTATGATCTCAAATATATTTTGAGAAATAAAACTTCTGGTTGTGTATGTATTCAGATCTGTAAATACCATTTTGTTTTCAAACTATAATTTCACATTTAGTGAAATTAGTTTGAACATAAATAAAAAAAAATTGAAACAAAATTTGATATAATTTTTTTGTCAAATCTGAAATTTATTGAAGTCTGTTATGCAAAACAGATTTGAAATTTCTTGCATATCATATAAATTGATTTGTAATTCATAGGAATTTTTTGTATAATTAATTGAGAGATGTGAGATGCATTTTTGCATTTAGATCACTTCACATACACTTTCACTCTCACACGAACACTTAGATAATTGTGGTTCTTAGAAAGATATAATATTTGTTGAGCTGCCATAATCAAGTGGACAAGAAAAAAGCGAGGAAGCTGCTGGAGGAAGATCGTATCAAGTGAAAAGCCTTTGAGAGTGGAGTAACTCGTGTAGGTAATTTTCTAAACTTAGATTTAGGATCTTGTATTGCATGCTTAGTGTTGTAACTTGTGCCTTGTGATTTTAGTGGATTTTTTGTTTTTCTCTATAGAGGGGGGTGTGGCTGTTTCCCTTATTTTAGGGTTTTACCACTTTAGAAATCGTGTGTCAAAATTGCTTGAATGTTCTTAATTACTTTTGTGAACAATATCTTATTTAAGACATAATTGTAGGTTTTAGTTTCAAAAATCTAAGATAATCAAACTAACAAATCTAGATGACATATTCACAAATGTTTAACACATCTTGTGTTGTATTTTGAAATGAGTTTTGTTCAAAAAGTTTGTTATCGGAGTTTACTTAATCTATAACATTCTGTTATTAACTTAGTAAGCAGTTTTTCAAATATAATAAAAATGACGCAGCCTGAATAAACTATATATCTATATTAACAATAACAAAAATAATAATACCACGTACACACTGAGCAATTAGAGGACAGGCCGGGGATGGTTTGGGCTAGGTTATAGGTTTGGGTAATTGGTAGGGGGCTGGGTTAGGCTCTTTTAACTGCATCAATGTCGTATATGCCTTGATTAAACTTGTTTGGCACCGCAAATTCTTATTGACCTACAAAACAAACAAATACCAATATAAGTCCGATTTTACCAGGAACTAGTAAGTAAAATGCGTCTATTTGAGGTATAAATATAACACTTTTGGGTTCTTATCACACCACTCCCAAACATAAAATTGCTAGTCCTTAAGAAAAATAGAAAGAAAGAAAAAAATGATAAAAAAACCAAAAGTGTGCCACTTTTATGGGTACAAGCGATTGCACTTAGCATGTGCAACGAGCCGTTAAACCTCATGGTTTCCCTAGAGGACTAATGTTGTCTCGTGAGGGTTTGAAGTGAATATACCCACAAAATTATTTATTTGAAAAAGGAAGTTAATCTCATCTTTAGACAGAGAAATATCATACAATCCATCATTTAAGGAATATGAATATTGAACTACGAAGTACATTAAAGTAAACTCACTTAATACCCATGGTAAATCCTTTCTAGAACTCAACGTACATAGTGTGAATCACAAAAAATGGTTTTAAGTATCATAAGAGTAATTTGTAGATCACCTTTTAAAATCAATGCTTCGACTTCCAAATCTCACCGAGTATATCTCTCTAAAATGATCTCTCGAGATTTAGGTAAGTGTATCTATCTTGTGTGTCACGGTGTGAGTAAATTTAAAAAAGTTCAAACGTTTCACACACATATAAGAAAGAATGTTTACAAGAATGAATTGGATCTCAAAGAACGAATGTAAATCACTATATAAAAAATGTCGAGTTATTCACCATGTAGACTTTTCATTTGCCCGAACACTTCACAAAAGGTAAGAATGGGATTTAATGTAAAGGATGGGGGAATTGGGATTGGTAATGTGTATGATATGATGATTTTTGGGATTTTGAGAAGAGTGGACAACTTGGATGATGTTGGAAACAGCACCACCAGGTAAGGTGTTGACAAGCTCAATCAGGTGATAGCAATGGCAGCACAGGAGAATATATATATATATATATATATATATATATATATATATATATATATATATATATATATATATATATATATATATATACGTAGAAGGAGGTGAGGAGAAGAGGATGAACACCAATATGTAAGTGGTTCAGTCAATTAGGCATATGTTCATTGTGCAAGTGAGTCAGTAATGTCACTGAAATAAGGCACTAATGGCCATGGATAAAATCACTCAAGCTTTCTCTCTCTACCATGCTAATTAACAGAGTTTTAGCTAGGGTTGTAATTATCGATCCCTTTACAAGGTAGAGGATGACCTCAATATATAGTGACTGGGGGGTGTAATGTACCCCCCAAGCATGTCATGTTCATGTGCATGGAGATCCAGCCAGTGCAAGGATGACACCTGGATGATCTCAACTAAGTAATGATGACCTCAATATTTCCCCATGTGGAGGGAATGATTTAGTTATAATAGATTTATCCACATGTTCCAAGCTGTACATGTGCGCGTAGATGCTCGGTTGTCTTTGTTTGGTACTAACCTCGGCCTGTATGAGTACGAGGTTGGTGAAGTACGACCCTTGCCTTGGTTGAGGATTATATGACAACCTTGGCTGGGATGCCAGTCGAGGTTAGATATCTGGAACGTCGGCCCTGGCCTACGTTGCATTGAAACTTGATGCTGAGTCTATAAGACCTTGTGATCTTAGGTGAAACTTATAACATCGGCTATGGCCGATGTTGGTGATGATTCTAATGGATAACCCATGTCCACATTTACCTTGGATAACGCCCTGGCCGAGATGATCCTTATAACGTCAGTTATGGCCGGCCTGATGGATAATTGATCCCATGAGTCATGTAGATCTTGGCTGATGCCCAATCATGGTTGTACTTGCAACGTCGGCTGCAACCGACCTGGTGAAGGACGACATCATTGATGGGGAATCTCGAGCTCTTCTTACCTCGACTGTCAATTAGGTCGAGGTTGATGTCTCTTAACTGGCAGGTACACTTTGGGCATATCAATCATCCCCTAGCCCTTAGTTACCTATGTAAGTAGGTGACTAAGGGATATGTATGTCCGAGGATGTATCCCCTTATGTTCCAGTATCTCCTTGATAGGTGTCATCTTCTAAAGTGGGTAGCGTTCCTGATAGTGTAATGGTGATGATTGTGTTTTGGGATCCCAAGGCAATGATGGGCCTTGGGAAGTGTACAATCAGTTTTGAGGGTTTAAAAACCCTTCTCTTCTCTTTCTTCTCCATTTCTCTCACTTTTCCCGCCTGTGCACGTCTGCATTCTCTCTCTCTTCCAGAGCTTGATCGAGGCTGTGTCTTGTGGATTTCTCTTATTAATCCTCTCATTCTTCACCTCGTATTTCATCAGGTATTGCTTATTACCTTTCTTTTTCCATTTTTCAGCCTTGTTTTTCCATTTCTTGCATTTTCCGATGATAGGTTGAGTTTTTCGGTGGCTCTTTAAGTTTTTCGGTGGCCCCTGTTCTTGGTTTGAATTTGATCAAAACCAGGTTTTGATCCTCAGTTTAAGTTGTCCACAATTATATGTTTGTGGTTTAGAATCTTAAGTGTAGGGTCATCTTCTTTATACTCAGACCCCTTTATAAGCTCATAGAAGATTTCCCCTCTCTTAGAGAGAAGACCTTTGCAAAAAATTAGGCAGATAGAACTAGCCCAAGAGGAAGCTCGTAGGGCTGAGGCCTTTCCCCTCAAACTTATCTTTCCTCCACCTCTGAAGGTCATATATGCTAAGCCAGCCGAGGATCCAATTGACCCTTATATAATGTCTGAGTCATCTACCTAAGACCCTATGTCTGTAGACTCATTCCAAGAGGCTATGGATTTCTCAATTAGGCAAGATTAGGTCCCTGCCCAAGACGAGGTCCAAAGTCGTGCCTCATCTCATAATGGTGCTATCCCCTCACAGGCTTCTTCTGATGTCGAAATTGTGGGGCCGAGCATGGATATTCCCCCACCCATCGATGTTATCCCCCTGTCGACTGCTACGGGGGCTGAGTTCGCTCAAAGGTTCCATGGATGTGTTCCTACGTCTGCCTAAGCCGATGTTGCCAGGGATGAGGATGATGGTCATGAGAGTGACGTTGATACCTCAGAGGCTATCGAGATAGAGATTATTATTACTGAGTATGACCTCTTAGCATTTAGGCATCTCTATTCCATAGGTCCCTCCATCATGCTTAGGAGGCCTTTGAGATGTGAGAGAGCCTTTGGTGGTCGAGATGGAGAAATCTATGTGTACGAGCAGATGTTTAAGCTGGGGTTTCGTTTCCCCATCCATCCTTTAATCAGAGCCATACTTTCATATATCAACCTCGCCCCTTCACAATTATCCCCCAACACCTGGAGGGTGATAATTGGTGATATTGTCCTTTGGAAGGCAATCTACTACTCAAAACTTCCTGTTAGGGTCTTCACCGAATGTTATATCCCATCCTCTAACAGAAACCACCCCAGCTACTATCACTTCCTAGCTAGGAAGTCGGACAAAAAGATGTTGTTGGTTACCCAAACCTGTAATCACAACTGGAAACTACGATATTTATTTGTCTCAGGGGCATGGGAATTTGGTCCTTGTTCCACCTCTTCATCGTTAGAGTCGAGGGTACCCCTAAGGTGGGGAAAGGTGTCACTTGCTGCCAAGGCCGACCCTGGGCTTAGCGAGGATAACTTACAGAAGGTTAAGGATCTTCAAGATCAGGGGGAGCATGGTTGTCTAGTCAAGTACGAACATCTGATAACCCCCTATTACCTCTCTGAGACTGGCTTGGGGGGAAGTCATCTGATCGAGCTTCGTAAGTGTTATTTTTTTACAAGTTTTACCTCTGAGTTTTCATGCCTCTGATTTATTAACTCAGATGTTTCTCTTTGCAGAACACCTAGAAGGTATCTCTAACGAGCTCTGGGAGATGTCCAGCCCAAGTCTTGTTAAGCTGATGAAGAAAGCAGGGCATAATGCAACCCCTCCTCCACCCAAGCAGAACGTTGGTACTTCCAAGGACGATGCTTCAAAGAAGAGGAAATCAACAACTGTTGGCTCGGAGGATTAGAGGTCGAGAAAAACCCAAAAAGGAGATCGTGCCATCCCAATCTCCTTTGATGAGGCATTGGTTACTCGTCTGGAGCAGCTGAAGATCAGTGACAGCCTGATAGGCATGGTCTGAAGGCTATGGATGCCATCAGCTCTGCGATGACCGATGCATATAAGCATTTTCTACACTCAATATATACCCCTTTGCTGACCGAGTTTTGCCTTCACATGTCTATCCAGGTGAAAACATTTGTTTTTTTATTCCAAGTCTAACCTCGACTTTTATTAGATTAAGGTTTGCAATCATACGTCTGAATTTGTTTTGCAGGGTATTCTTTCTATGCACCAATTCATTGACTGGACCCTGAGGAAGTTTCCCCTTATTGAGAAGGGAAAAGAGGCCCAGAAGGTGGAAGCCTCTTTAAATGCAGAGATTGAACATTTGAAGACAGCCTTGGCTGAGTCCGAGAATAAGGTGAAGCAGAGGGATAGGGACATAACCAAACTTAAGAAGGACCACACCTCTTCTTTTCAGGCCAAAGATGACGTCCTCCAGGCAAAGGTTGATGCTGCAGTAAAGGCTACCCTTGATGATGCCTCTGAGAAGATCTTGCTCGATTACAAAGTATATGACCAGTTTATAAGCTTCGGCTTTGAATATCTCAAAAGAGGTATTAAGGCAACTGGGACGTGGGAAGCTTCAAAGGAGAAGGAGACGGGAAGCTTGACTGCCTCGGATTTTGTTGGTCTGGGCTTCGACGATTCTCGCTTTGCTCAAGCCTTGCAAGAGGTTGAGGAGGAAGACGCTGATCCTACAGAGACTGCACAATTGGAAGCCACAGAGACTGCTGAAGATGTTAACCCTCGAGATGAAGGGGCCGAGGTTACCAATGTCGACTAAGTGGACACGTCTGCGGCTGCCGATCCTTAAGCCTTAACTTATGAAGTCTTTTGACTTGTAATTTTTTATTTTTCATCTGTAGTTTTTGTAAACTCTGACAGCATGCTTTGGTATATTATATTTGTAGCTCTGAATGTTTCATGTAATGTCATCTTCTTTAGCGAATTTTACTTTTTCAATGAATGCCCTTTCTTGCATGTTGTCCTAAAGGTCTGAGGTCATTGGATTATGATGTTACCCTCATTAATTTCACCAAATTAATGATGTTTAAGGTCTGATGTTTAAGGTCTGGGTCATCGAACTAATATGTTACCCTTATAATTTTCACCAAACTAATGATGTTTAAGGTCTGAGGTCATCAAATTATGATATCTCACCTCATAATTTTCACCAAATTAATGATGTTTAAGGTCTGGGGTCATCGAACTAAGATGTTACCCTCATAATTTTCACCAAATTAATGATGTTTAAGGTCTGGGGTCATCAAATTATGATGTTATCCTCATAATTTTCACCAAATTAATGATGTTTAAGGTCTGAGGTCACCAAATAATGATGTTTCACCTCAGACCTTGTCACCAAATTATCATGTTTAAGGTCTGAAGTCATCATACTAAGATGCTACCCTCATAATTTTCACCAAATTAATGATGTTTAAGGTCCGAGGTCACCAAATAATGATGTTTCACCTCGGACCTTATCACTAAATTATGATGTTTAAGGTCTGAAGTCATCATACTAAGATGTTACCCTCATAATTTTCATCAAATTAATGATGTTTAAGGTTTGAGGTCATCAAATTATGATGTCTCACCTCATAATTTTCATCAAATTAATAATGTTTAAGGTCTAGGGTCATCGAACTAAGATGTTACCCTCATAATTTTCACCAAATTAATGATGTTTAAGGTCTGAGGTCATCATACTAAGATGTTACCCTCATAATTTTTACCAAATTAATGATGTTTGACCTCAGACCTTGTCACCAAATTATGATGTTTAAGACCTGAGGTCATCATACTAAGATGTTACCCTCATAATTTTCACCAAATTAATGATGTTTAAGGTCTGAGGTCGCCAAATAATGATGTTTCACCTCAGACCTTATCACCAAATTATGATATTTAAGGTCTGAGGTCGTCATACTAAGATGTTACCCTCATAATTTTCACCAAATTAATGATGTTTAAGGTCTGATGTCATCAAATTATGATGCCTCACCTCATAATTTTTACCAAATTAATGATGTTTAAGATCTGAGGTCATCATACTAAGATGTTACCCTCATAATTTTCACCAAATTAATGATGTTTAAGGTCTGAGGTCACCAAATAATGATGTTTCACCTCAGACCTTGTCACCAAATTATGATGTTTAAGGTCTGAGGTCATTATACTAAGATGTTACCATTATAATTTTCACCAAATTAATGATGTTTAAGGTCTGAGGTCATCAAATTATGATGTCTCACCTCATAATTTTCACCAAATTAATGGTGTTTAAGATCTGAGGTCATCATACTAAGATGTCACCCTCATCATTTTCACCAAATTAATGATGTTAAGGTATGAGGTCACCAAATAATGATGTTTCACCTCAGACCTTGTTACCAAATTCTGATGTTTAAGGTCTGAGGTCATCATACTAAGATGTTACCCTCATAATTATCACTGAATTAATGATGTTTAAGGTCTGAGGTCACCAAATTATGATGTCTCACCTCATAATTTTCACCAAATTAATGATGTTTAAGGTCGGAGGTCATCATACTAAGATGTTACCCTCATAATTTTCACAAAATTAATGATGTTTAAGGATAATAAAACAATATTAACACAGGAATTGCTCTTCTCATTAACATTTTCTTCAGAAGATGATACATGTATTACAAGAAAGCAACTGCAACATCATATGTAATACTTCTTCAGGTGATCAGCGTTCCATGGATTGGAGAAAGGTTCCCCTTCAAGATTTTCTAGCCGGTAGGTACCGGGTACAACCTCATCGACTACTTTGTAAGGGCCATGCCAGTTTGGGTGGAGCTTGTTTGTCTTTTGCAACGTCTTCTTCAATATTAGGTCTCCTACAGCTATAAGTCTTAATTTCACCCTTTGATTGTAGAACTTTGTTGTTCTCTGCTGGTAGGCTGCCTGCCTGATCTCAGTGTCTTCCCTTCTCTCCTTAATTAGATCCATTCCTCTGAGGGTCATAGGTCTGAACTCTGTGGGTGGGGAGTCCTACCTTTGTAGGTATGACGGCTTCTGAACCGTGGGCCAACATAAATGGGGTTTCCCCTGTTGGTGTCCTCTTCATTATTCTGTAGGCCCATAGAACTGCATAAAGCTCTTTTGTCCATCTCCCCTTGGATTCCTCCAACCTCTTCTTAATCCCATCAAGGATTGTTCGGTTCATGACTTCATTTTTCCCATTTGCCCGGGGTCAGCTAGGAGAGGAGAAAAACTCCTTAATCCCCACTCTTTCACAATATTTTCTAAGGAAGAATTCTTGAACTGGGTTCCGTTGTCTGAGATGAGGGTGTCTGGAAGGCCATGTCTGCATATGATTCTCTTCTAGATGAACTGGAAGGTCTTCTGTTCTATAATCGTGATCATCGGCTCAACCTCTACCCACTTGGAGAAGTAATCAATTGCTACTATCAGAAATCGATAATTGTTAGCAGCTCTTGGTAATGGTCCCACCAAGTCAATCCCCCATACTTCAAATGGCCAAGGAGAAATGATTGACGTCATAGGTTGATGAGGTTAATGAGGAATAGTGGATAATCTCTGGCACTTGTCACACCTCTTCACGTAGGCAGCAGCATCTTTGGCCAAGGTCGACCACCAGTATCCCTGCGTAATTATCCTTTTGGCTAAAGGTATTCCTCCTATGTGACTGGAGCAAGAACCCTCATGTACATCCTGTGGGGGACCTCGGAGGGATGGACACATCTGAGGAGAGGTAGAAGGAATCTTTTTTTATATAGGACATCTCCTATTATGGAGAACTTGGCAACTTTGTACCTCAATTTCCTCATTTCTAACATGTATTCTGACAGCTCTCCCTGCCTGATATATCTGATAAGGGGGTCCATCCATGAGTCCCCTAGGTTCAAGTTGAGGCAAAGGTAGGCAACCTCTTCTTCCTAAATGGTCGGTTTGAGCAAGATCTTGACTGGTACTATCCTTCTAATGGATGTCCTTGTTGCTGAAGCCAACCTTTCTAGTGCATCTGCACGACTGTTGTCTTGCCGAGGTACCCTCTTTATCTTCACCTCTTCAAAGCCTTCTAGTGATGTTCTTACTCTCTTCAGCTAATTGGTCATCCTTTATCCTTGTCCTCATATACTCCAAGTACTTGGTTGACAACTAACCTAGAGTCGCTGTGTGGTAAGAGTCGATCAACTCTATGGGCTTTTACTAAGGAGAGCCCCGCTATCAGAGCCGTATACTCGGACTCGTTGTTTGAAGCCTTGAAGTTGAACCTTAGCACATATTCAATGTCAGTACCATTCAAAGCTAACAGTATCAGTCCTGCATCGCTTCCACTCTCGCAGGAAGACCCATCCACTAATAGGTTCCAAACATCTTAATTTGAAGAGAAGTTTCCTTCTAACAAGGTCCCTTTCTTGAAGAGGTACCTGTCTTCCTTATTCTCATCTACTCCTTTTCTGACTCTACTGGACGCAACCTCTTTTGGGTTTTGGAAGACGCTACTATTTGATCCCTCTATAATCTTTGGGTTATTCTCAATCTCGGCCTCCTCCCATGTGAACTCAACAACAAAGTCTGAGAGTGCCTGCCCTTTGATGGCCACCCTGGGTTGATAAATAATGTCATACTCTCCCAACTCAATGGCCCAGGTCATCAATCTGCCTGACTTCTCAGGCTTGTGGAGGACTTGCCTTAGTGGGGAGTCAGTGAGGATGACCATAGAATGGGCTTGGGAATAGGCCTTCATTTTCCTGGAAGCGTGTATCAAGGCATAAGCCAACTTCTCCATCCAAGGATAATTTTGTTCAGACCCTTGAAGGGCCTTACTGTTAAAGTATACATGCCTTTATATCTCATCATCTTCCCGTATAATGGCTACATTTATAGCTGAATCTGAGACTACTAGATAAACATACAACTTCTCCCCCAGAATAGGCTAGGATAAGCGTAGGGGAGATCCGAGGTAGGACTTGAGCTCCTTAAAGGACTTGTCGCATTCCTCATCCCATTCAAAGGCCTTCCTAAGGATTTTAAAAAAATTAAGACACTTGTCCGTAGCCCTAGAGACAAACCTATTCAGCGTAGTAACTCTTCCGGTTAACCTTAGAACGTCTTTGATGGTCTTGGGTGTCTTTATTTCAAGCAGAGCCTTGATTTTTTCTGGATTAGCCTCTATTCCCCTTTAATTAACGATGAATCTAAGAAATTTCCCTACTCCTACTCCGAAGACACACTTGGCATGATTGAGCTTCATCCTGTATAAGTCCATGGTGTCGAAAGTCCTCTCCAGATCGGCTACATGAGTGCAGGCCTTCAAGCCTTTAGTCAGTATGTCATCTACATATACCTTTATGGTCTTGCCAATTTGATCTTTAAATATCTTATTTATAAGATGTTGATACGTGGCCCCTGCATTCTTCAAGCCGAAGGGCATGACCTTGTATCAATAGGTCCCCTTGTCTGTGATGAATGATGTCTTCTTTGAGTCTTCTGCATCCATGGAGATCTAATTATAGCCTGAATATGCATCCATGAAGCTCATAAGTTCATGCCCCATTGTGGCATCTACCATTTATTCAATTCGACGTAAGGGATAGCTGTCTTTTGGGCAGGACTTGTTCAGGTCAGTGAAGTCTACGCACATCCTCCATTTTTCATTATCTTTGGGAACAATGACGGCGTTAGATAACCACTCTGGGTATATAACCTCCCTAATGACTTCTGCCTCTTCTAACTTTTTAACCTCTTCCCTGATGACATCATATTTTTACCTGGAGTAAACTCTTTGTCTTTATTTGATTGGCTTAACATCTTTTGCCACATTGATTTTGTGGCATATAACCTCCGGGTCGATGCCAGGCATATCTGTGTGGCTCCAAGCGAAGACATTCTTCCTCTTCTTTAAAAAACTTATCAGCTCTTCCTTGATCTTGGGTTTTAAGGCCTTGCCGATTCGAACGGTTTTTTTCGGTTCGTCCTCATTGAGGATGATGGATTCTACCTCTTCCGCAACTTTTCCTCATTTGGTGGACCATCGATGGTACGGCCTCAAATTCCTTCAGGGCTACTCGTCCTATGATGAGGTTGTAGGCCGAGAAGACATTTTCATCCATAAAAAAAATTGATCTTCTGGGTCAACCTCTTAGGCCAGTCGTCTCCCATTCATACATCCATCTCATACATGCCCAATGGATGGACCTTTTCACTGCTGAAGCCCATCAACGGATGATGATAGGGTACCAGCCTAGCTCTGCTGAGGCCTAGGCTGTTAAAACAGGGCCAGAACATCACATCTGTCGAACGTTCTCCATCTATGAGGATTCTCTATACCTCACATCCATGCACTCTTGTTGTAATTACCAAAGGGTCATCATGCGGAGCCAAGATACCTTTGAAGTCGAGTCGGGAGAATCTAACTATAAGGCTATCCATATCTACCATCTTTTTCTTTTGCTTAGCCTCTGAAGATGCCAGATTCACAACCTCTACTTTGGTCACTGACTTAGCCTCTGCCACATGATCTTTATGGTTGGATACTTTGGAGCCACCCCCGCTAGTCCTCCACATATGGTGTTAACATCGAAGGAGATCATACCAAACCTCTTCACAGGGGCATTGTCGTCTTTTAGTGGGAGGTCAGGATCGTCTTCATCATCCTCATCTGAGTCATCGTCTCTTCTCGAAGGGGGATCATCTCGACATCTGTTGTTTCTATTCTTTTGGGGGTCCTCTCTTCCCCCTTAGGAGCTTTATCGTCGACATAATTCCTCGACTTTCCAGACTTCAACATCTTCTCAATTTCATCCTTCAAGGCGAAGCACTTGTCTGTCACATGGTCATGGTCTTGGTGGAATTCACACCATAGGTTATTATTCCTCTTATGCGTAGGAGCCTTCAGCTTCTCCGGCCATCTCAGGGACCGATAATTTTTTATTTCATTGAGGATGTGTTCGCAGCTCACAGTTAGAGGAGTATAGTGTGCAAACTTATCGTCTGCAGACCACTTTTTCCATCTTTCTTCCTTTGGAACTTCCCGCTGCCACTACCGTTCTCATCCTCATACTTTGCGGCCATAGCCTCTTCAGCGTTCATGACCTTTCCTGTAGTTGCCAATAGCTCTGCCATGGACTTGGGAGGCTCTTTCGTAAGCTTCCATAACAACTTTCCTTTCTGGAGTCCTCCAATGAGGGCAGTCATAGCTATATTCTCTTCATAATCTTTAACCTCTAATTTTTCTTTGTTGAATCTAGCAATGTACTCTCTTAGGCTCTCGGTCTTTCCTTATTTGACGTACATCAGATGAGTAGTCTTCCTTTGAGGTCTTACCCCAAAATGGAAATTGTTAATGAACCGTTCAGCCAAGCCCTTAAAGTTCTCGATAGAGTTCTTCAAAAGAGAGGTGAACTAGATGTGTTCAGCTCCTGTCAAAGTTCCAGAGAAGGCTCGGTATTTCATCTCATCTGCGATTGAATAAATTTCCATTATAGACTGGTACATCTCAATATGATGCACAGGGTTGGTACTACCATCATACTTAGGAGACACCGTAGGTGGTTTAAACTTGGCAGGGGTTGGGAAATTCACTATCCTTGCCATGAATAGGGAATCCTCTGAGAAACCTCTTTGTAGTGGGTCTCAGCTTTTAATGAGGTTCCATATCTTCTCTTCAAGATATTGAATGGAGTTATTCCATGGCTTTGTAATGTCTGCCTGGCCGAGGTTATCCCCTGCCACCTGCAAAGGGTGAACTGAGGGTTCCCCATCCGCTGTACAACGTCGGCTATTGACCTCCTCTTGATCCCTGTCTCGACCTTGATGGGGTCGACCATATTGGGGTCGACCAAGATGAGGCCGATGTTCCCCATCTGCCCTTTGAGAGCCAACGGCACTTCGTGACCTGGATAACCTCTTTCTTAGGTCATTGACTGGGCCAAGCCTTTAAAAGGCTAACCCTCTGCTTAAGATATCAAAAGCTGACCCTCTTTGTTGGGCACCCTCATCTCTTCTTCCCCCACAACCTCTGCTATGCTGGATAGGATGTACCGTGTTATTCAAAACCTCATACGACTCCCAATAGTCTTCCGGAGCATCCTCTGCCTCCATATCGTCATACCTATCCTCAGGGCAAGGGTTTCCTTGCCTCCCCAGTCGTAAATGCCTAGGGTCAGCAATGTCCCTCCTCCACTGAGGGGCAGGTTGGTCTTTTTATGATGCCTGGGGTGGTCCCCTGGCTTCAGGATGGGGTTGAACAACTACCGGAGTAATCATCTCCGATGAGACCCCGGGTGGCCTCATCATATTTTGACTGAGCTGTGAAAATTGCTCCTTCATTGCTTACTGTGTTACAGCCAAATATTTCAAGGTTGCAGCCACCTCAGCCGTTTCGGACTGGAGTGTTACCTGGATGGAACTAGGTCCTCCAACACCGTATGGTGGAGGAGGTGGTGTTAACTCCGGTGCCATATGCTAAAACTAAAGATCTTATAAAGAAGATGAGCTTAATACCTTAAAGGACCTCTTTTAATGGTGAAATAGCTCCACACAAGGGGTGAGGCCTGCTTCACCACCAGAGTCTCCCGTGAGGTCAAGCAGTAAAGAAGGAAGAGATAGCTTCTCGTTCCCACATACGGTGCCAAAATGTTGATGCTGGAAACAGCACCACCAGGTAAGGAGTTGATAAGCTCAAGCAGGTGATAGCAATGGCAGCACAAAAGAATATATATATATATATATATATATATATATATATAAGGAGGTGAGGAGAAGAGGATGAACACCAATATGTAAGTGGTTCAGCCAATTAGGCTTATGTTAACTGTGCAAGTGAGTGAGTAATGTCACTGAAATAAGGCACTAACGGCCATGGATGCAATCACTCAAGCGTTCCCTCTCTATAGTGCCAATTGACAGACTTTTAGCTACGGTTTTAATTATCGATCCCTTTACAAGGTAAAGGATGGCCTCAATATATAGTGTCCGGGGGGTGTAATGTACCCCCTAAGCATGCCATGTGCATGTGCATGGAGATCCAGCCAGTGCAACACCTGGATGATCTCAACTAAGTAATGATGACCTCAATATTTCTCCACGAGGAGGGAATGATTCAGTTATAATAGATTTGTCCACATGTTCCAAGTCATACATGTACGCATAGATGTTCGGCTGTCTTTGCTTGGTACCAACCTCGTCCTGTATGAGTATGAGGTTGGTGAAGTACGACCCTTGCCTTGGTTGAGGATTATATGACGACCTTGGCTAGGATGTCGGCCGAGGTTAGATATTTGGAACGTCGGCCCTGGTCGACGTTGCCTTGAAACTTGATGCTGAGTCTGTAAGACCTTGTGATCTTAGGTTAAACTTATAACATCGTCTATGGCTGAGGTTGGTGATGATTATGATGGATAACCCATGTCCACATTTACCTCGGATAATTCCCTGGCCGAGATGATGCCTGTAACATCGGTTGTGGTTGGCCTGATGGATAATTGATCCCATGAGTCATGTAGATCTCGGCTGATGCCCAATCATGGTGGTACTTGCAATGTCGGTTGCGATCGACCTAGTAAAGGATGACATCGCTGATGGGTAATCTCGAGCTCTTGTTACCTCGACTGTCAATTAGGCCGAGGTTGATGTCTCTGAACCGGCAGGTACACTTTGGGCATATCAAGCTTGAATAATTAATGTCTCCATTTCACAAAATTTTAATCTCATGCTTTTCTTTTTTCTATATATCGTTATTTTTTTCTTCTTTTTTTCTTTTCTCTTTTCTTTTCACCTATCTTTTTATTTGCGATGCTTTTTTATGCTATACGATTCGTCTTTTAGAGCACGAATGAAAACATTTTACATATATAATTTTAAATACTCTTTTCTCAAAGACCAAGGGTGGCAATGGAATAATGATATATGGATGGTATGAATGTTGGTGGGAAATGGAAAATGGGGTAAAGGATTAGTGTTCAGGAAAAATTAGAAGAAATATGTTTCTTATAACTCGAAAGTGATGCCATCATCAGTTATTATGCCAAAATTTGAAGGGTAATGAGATCATGCAACGATTTAAAGCACGATTTCCAAAGGAAGTTGAGTCAACTTGTGACTCGAAGATTGCATAAACATTCTCAAAAATGATGAAAGCCTCAAATCTCATAGGTTTTAAGTTTCCACAAATGATTTTTAAGGTCTTCATGAAAAATATTTTCACTCTTCAACTTTAGACTGTTATGACGTGATAAGTGCACAGGAAAGTATGAGTATAAAAATTCATAGTGCCATATGCCTTCTGAAGTAATACTTATGCTTCTAAGTTTGAAAATCAACTTCAAGTTCCATTTAGAGTATTCTAGACTTAGATAATAGATGATAGATAAATCACGTCAAGAACGAGAAAAATGCATAAAAAGTGAAAATATTGATTTATTTATGACAAAACTTTTCAAAATAGGCACGATTTTGATAAATACCCCACCCCCAAACAAAAGAGAACATCGTCCTCGATGTTTAAAAACATATTTTGAACTTTTCAAAGCCCAAGGAATGAAAAATTATACCGAAATCGACTAATAATGAAGTTGCACTGCACGTATCCAAGATGAAACCTGAATAAGTGATAAGGCAAAAATGTGTACATGTCTATAAACATGGTAAACAACTGGGTGGTGAGAAGCACCACCCTCAAACAGGATAAGACTGGTACTCAGAAACAAGAAACGACGGGTTGCCTCCCGATAGTGCTAAGTTTAACATCTTTATCTAGACGTAAGTGTACTCACCCCTAAAGATATGATCTATGATAACACATGGTGGCAGAAGGTGTGGGTGACGGAAGTCACCCCCAAATAAGACTAAAAAATTAGTTTTGTTTGGACATAGGCTACCCGGTCTAATGCACTCACATGGTAAAGTGCTTCACGCGATGCAAAGCATCGGTGGACCACATGTGGGTGGGAAGGAAGGGACATGAAATTATGAAAAAGGGAGGGCAATAAGCGACCGACACCGATCATGGGCCTTGTTTATCTTAAAGGGGAGGGAAACAAGGGCCTTATAAGAATGATGCTCAATTTGGTGAGGAAGGAGGAAAAGTGTAACAATTTGGATGTGACGGGGCTCATGGGTATCATGTGATCGTTCTATAAATGGACGATGATAATGGTCATGTCGCTACACATTGAAAAGATGACGATCATAATAAGCACCCCAACAGGCAAGTGGTGCACGTGAAGGAACAAGATCGGTGTCACCTAAGTGGAAAGTAGAACCACAAATACTCTCATGGATAGTGGGGTGGATGGAGAACTCGCAAGATGGATCGTGGAGTTCAAAGATGGAAGGTGGTTGAAAGTAAGGACCTAAAGAGATATTTGGCAATGGGAGAGGTACGATGACTAGGTCCAAACATGGTGGAAGGTCATGAGGGACAATGGGCGGGTCAGGAGGGACAATGGGTGGAAGGAGATGATCTAACTCAAGAGTAAGGGATACACACTCATATTGAGGATAGAAATAGTCCTTAAGGTCCTCCTGAAGAAGGAGTGTGGTATTAAGTGATGGCGAGATCAACTTATCCACCAATATGTCACCATCCATAATGGTGAAAGGGTCTAACGAGGCATTAAGATCCGAGATATATGAATCAACATTAATATCAGACTCAAGGTGAGTCAAACATCTCTTGAAAGGATCCATAGCAAGGGAGGTTGGAACCATCTCCAATTCAATCTCGGTGCATTGGGGAACACTTGTAGACGGAGCTAACCTATAAGGAATGGGCATCTCGAGGACACGCTCAATGAGTGAAACAGATATAAACACGGACCTATTTTTTGATATAACGGGCGGGGGACCCTCAAATGTGGGTTCTTTTGGATATGGAAGGGATGGAAGAACCTCGACATTAGATTCTTTTGGATTGTTAGGGCATGGATCAGTCTCACGTTCTATGGATAAGTCAACACAATTGTCAACCTGGGGTTCGATCCACGAGGTGGTCACAACTTTGAGATTCTGTAAGGACATATTTTTATAAGTTCGTTATCAATTTAGTATGTCATATACCGCTACACCGTCGAAGAGCTTTCAAGAACATTCAAGCATCAAATACGGATCCGAATATCAAGTTCTTGATCAAAAGGACTCCGCGAATTTTACTTTGCTAAGGTTCTGTTTTAAATACCTTAACTTTCCACTTAAAGCTTTTGGGATATTTTTACAATATATTTTATAAGTGTTGGAGTGGACCTTTCGTCAAATTTAAGAATGAGTAATTTTTTTTGGAGCGTACCTCGGTTTTGACACCCAGGTCGTTCAAGCGATATAGCCATCTTTTTCGAGCGACATTGGATGTCGCGAGATGTCGTTTGAATGACATCTGTAAGTCGTTCGCGCGAGACTGCTATCTCGTTCGAACGAGCATGTTTTTTTAGGTAGCGCGTTTTTGTATAAACACTCATTAAATGGTTTCATTTTCATTATGAAGTCCCAGCGTTTTACAAAACAGAAAAATTGCGATTTGCAGAATCCTTTTTGACTTTTTCTTTTAGGGTTTAATCCCTATTTGTTTTCAATTCACAAAACTCCCATATTCTTTAGTGAATTATTTTTGTGTTCAAGAACAATACTTTGCTTTTGTTCAATCTCTGTGGAGAAGGCATCTCCATATTTGATCAGTGAATACCGAGTGTAGTCATTCTGCGTGTGGACGAGCCAAAGACGACGAACTGACACCTGGAGGGTATTTCACTGTCTCTCGTATCTTTGAAGGTTTGCTGAAGGCACCGTGCATTACACACTTGTGGGTGATTATCAGGTTGTATGTAAGTCAAAGGTCTTGTGAATTATTCAAAGTGTTTATAAAAGGTTTTACCCAAAAGGTTTTTTTTCCTGCATCAGTCGTCTTTATTTGTTCATGCATGGTTTGAATAATTTATGACATTTAGATGCATGTTTAGGGGCTGAATTACTTTGGTTTAAAAATATACTCTAATTAAATAAGGTTCACTTGGAAACTTGCGAATTAATTCAAATCGATATCACATATCGCATTTACACGTTTTACAAATTCTCAAGGTGATAGGGTTGGTCGTACTCAAAATCAGTGTCACAAGATGACTCATCATCATTCCATGTGGGTGCAACAATGGGTTGACTTAGGAGGTAATCCGACTCGCTCGCATACTCAAATTCATTAAAGTGTTGTTCAATCCGTTGGAGAGCTTGATTTTGATATTGAGTGGCTTTCTCTTGCTCGATGATGAACTTTTGCAAGAGGTTTTCGAGAGAAGATATGGATGATGCTGGTGAAGTGATGGGTGGTGGTGCAATGGTGTATGGTTGAGGTGGACACAACTCACTATTGGTAGGAGTATACGTAGAGGTGCGAGATCAACTTTGTCATACACGAGAGGATAGCCTTCATGAGAGGCAAAAGGTTGATAATCATAGGTAGCGTAGTGAGGGGACTGATCGGGATGGGGTGCAAGAGGTTGCCATGACGACTATTGGAACGTGCGAGAATCCACAACATGGGGTTGGGATTCGTATTACGTGGGAGGGTGATCAATCTGCCACGAATAATTTGGTTGCTCACACCACTCAGCATTAGATAAGTCATGATAATAAGCCGGAATGACTTCAAAAATAATGGCATATTGATACACATATTCCATGGTGGTGTCAGATGGATAAGGAAGGTACGGGCACTCATGGCACATGTCATTGGCATAGGAACAATAGGTGCATTGTGAATCAGGGAAATGGCTAAATTCATCCCATAAAGGATTTTGTTCGGCCATGACGGGATGAATAGTGGACAAAAATGTTTCTCCAAAAAAATTTTATTTTTAATTTTTTAATTTTATTTTTTTGAAAAATAAATAAAATCTTTTTTGGGGTTTGAATTTTTTGAAAAAGAAGGAAAATAAATTTTTTTTTAATATAAGAAAAAGAATGAAAAATGTTTTTTGGATTTTTTTTAAATATAAAAAAGGATGAAAAATATTTTTGAGTTTTTGAAAAGGGATAAAAGTGAACTCGGTATGAAACACACAAGGATGGAGCACACAAAACTGACTACCAATGGATTTGAATTAGACACGTACAAGCAAAGGAAAATCCTAACTAGCACGTAGCCAATTTTTATCTTCAATTAAATGATTGGGTAGTCAAATTTTTAATTAATCCGTGGGCGAGCAAATCATGGAATCTTATATGTCGCCTTTGGAAAATATGCTCCTATTTTGCTTGCTAGTTGGTTAATTTTAGTTATATGATGGCAGAGGTTAACAAGCAAGTGGAACTAAGTGATTGAAACGGGTGATGAAATCCCTTCTCGTTCAATGATCGAGTTTAGGTCTTCAGTCCAATTAATTCATCAAACCATTCAAAGTAAGACTATGCAAAAACTGAAGTCACATAAGAGCATATAGTCAAACAATAAATGGACTCGTTAATAAGAGATGCACGAGTGATAAAGAAATGTACCTCCTACGAATTTTACACACATAGAGTGAAGAACGAGTTGAGTCGATCGATGGGAAGTTCACCTAACTTCAGTCATCCGCGGGAGTCCTACGGGCCCAAAGTAGAGAGGCTTCAAAATTCCACTCCAAGGGCTTGTAACACCCCGTAGTTTTGAGGATTTAATATTTAATTATTTTTGGGAGTTATAAAAATATTTAAATTTGGAGGAACTTAAATTCATGAGTCGGAGAATTTAATTGAGTGAGCCGAATTATTTATAATTGGCGAATTTTAAGTTTAATGGTTCAAAATCTCGTGTGTCACGTTTTGAGGTCGAAATTTGGAAATTTCGAATGGAAATTCTGAGTGCGCGGTTGCGTCCGGATGGGTCGAGATAGTCAGAAAAGAGTACCCGGGGGTAGTAATTGGGTCTCGGAGTATTTTTGGGCATAGCCGGGCCCACACGGGGTGAGTTGGGCCTTTTTAATTAGGCCCACATGGCCAAAAATGGGATTGTATGTTTTTAACCTAATTGAGAGATTAGGGAATGGCAGTCAACTCAACTCTAAGCCTAGGGCTTGAGAGGAAAATTGGGGGAAAGAAAATCAAGATTCAATTTGGGGATGTTGGAGCCAAATTAAGGGACTACACCAACGGATCAGACACTACGAACAATTCCAGACAAGTGGTTAACTGTTGTGATTCCTAAATTGATGATAATAAATTCATATCATAGTGATGTGTAAATTAAAATTTCATTTTAGGTGTGTAACCAAAATTAAAATTGGGTTATTGGAAATTAATATACCTTAATGGGATTAAGGGTGAGATTTATTGTGTTTATGATTCTAGAATGTAGAGGAATGAATCGTATGTTAAAACTAGTGAGAATAAATGGTTAATTACTGATAATATGAATGAAATTTGTATTGGGGATTTGAAACCCGGATAATACCCAAATCGGGAAAACCTTGGAATTTATGGATATTGATGATTAATTAAGGTCTGTGGGATGTTTAGACCCTTATCTCATATGGAGGATATGTTATTTGTGTTTGGGTAAGGGCTTAGATTGAGAATCAAAGCTTTAAATTCCGTCCATGGCTGACAGTGGCTGGAGAGGACGAATACTAGAACGATCGATCGATCGACCCAGGGGGCTCGATCGATCAATGATGACGAAATCTGGGCAGCTCGTCCAGTTTGTTATATAAAGGGGAATTTAGTTGAAAGTTAAGTTTCATACATTAATAAGTGATAAATAGTTATGAAACAAATATTCCTAGAAATTACGGGAGAAAGTAATTGGGACTAGGATGAATTTATGTGGGGCACTTAATGGATGGATTTGAGAAATTCTATTCTAAAATAGTGAGATACGGATCAAGTGAGCGAATCCGGGTATATTGGTCAAGCGACCCTAAGGTAGTGAATTAAGTTTGGAGATCAACTAATTAATTTAGAGTCGGGATATAGACTCGGGAAATATTTAATTTTGGGCCAAGTGATCGAGTTTGGGGTATATTAATAATTATAGGTAAATATAATTGGAAAATTTATGGAGATGCATGTGTGACACATTATGGGCGAAAATGTGGGAATGAAATTATGAGAGGTAAAATGGACCAAGTGAGCGAGTTCGGGTATGTTGTTTAAGTAACACCAAAGTATTTAAATAATTATTGAGAGAGAGTAATTAATTTGGAGTCGGAATATAGACTCGGGAAATATTAAGGTATGGGCCAAGTGAGCGAGTCCGGGGATAATGGTTGGGTGACACAAGTTATTAAAATAATAAGTGTGATAATTAATTTAATTAGAGTCGGATTGTAGACTCGGGTAGGATTAAATTAATAAGTGTGATAATTAATTTAATTAGAGTCGGATTGTAGACTCGAGTAGGATTAAATTAATAAGGGTGATAATTAATTTAATTAGAGTCAGATTGTAGACTCGGGTAGGATTAAACTAATAGGTGTGATAATTAATTTAATTAGAGTTGGATTGTAGACTCGGGGAGGTATTGAATTAATTAATGTGTAAATTAATTTTATTAGAGTCGGACCACAAACTTGGATCGGTGTAAATTAATTAATGTGTGAATTAATTAACTGGGAGTCGAACCACAGACTCGGATCGGTATTAAATTAATGGGTGTGTTAATTAATTTAATTAGAGTCAGACGATAGACTCGGGGAGGTATTAAATTAATATGTGTGTTAATTAATTTAATTAGAGTCAGACGATAGACTCGGGGAGGTATTAAATTAATATATGTGTTGGTTAATTTAATTTAGAGTCGGACCATAGACTCGGGGAAAGTATTATATAAATTGAGGTGTGAGTTAAAAATATTAGAGTCGGACCATAGACTCGGTAAGACGATAAATTATTAAGTGAGAAAACTAATTACGTTGAGTCGGGCCACAGACTCAGGAAATTATAGGTAGTGTACGGGATTTTGAGTACACGGTAAAGTCGGGGTTTATGTTATATATATACGGTATAGTGATAGTATATATATACGTGTAAATATTCTGTGTGATATTAAATATCAGTGACTAGATATTTATTCAATTTATATACTCTAATGCTATCAAGGGAGGTTGCGCGATGTGGGTGAATCCCTTAGCTTGAGGAGTAGGGTGAGTATATCCCCAGGTCATAGCGTCCGGTATATATGGGTGAGGGATTATCTCACTTTCAGTGAAGGAATATGACCGCCTCCACTACGTTTATATTTTGGGCCAAGTTGGTGAGCGATTCCAACTTGGGGAAAACTAGGTTTTGTGAGCACACCTAGTGAGATAGCATTTTAGAGGGAATCATCCGGCGAGGGTATACTCGAAGGAATGGATATATGTATGTAATGTGTGTGGATATTGTAGTAAAGGTACGTATATAATGGTAGTAAGTATTATATATGGGTAATAATACAGTGTGTGATGTATTTATTTTATATAACTTGTGACACGGTTATATGCTACTATTTAAGAGGAATTAATTAAGTTAATTGTGAGATAACTTATAATTCAAGAATCATTATACTCGGGTTAGAGTAGTATGGCAAGGGAAGGTTATACTAGGACTAGTTGGACGGGGTAGTACAACTAGGTGGGGTTAAGGTGACCGGTAAGTGTGCACAATAGTGGAGGGGTGAGAATGTCCACAAGGGAGTGCGACACTAACTTAAATATAAAGCACATTCATGCATTTTAAATTACTGCAGTTAATTCACTTCCTAAATATTTTCAAAATGTTTTGGGTTCTAACCCTTGCTATAAAACTATTTTCAAAACCTTTTAGGTGTCCAGCCACAGGGACGTCAGGATTGATATTCTATTCCAGGGACACGGAGCTGCGGCATATGTGGATGCTAGTAAGAGTTTGGATTAGACGCATCATTCATTCATTCCTAGAGTAGGAATCTTGTATCAGTTTCAGCTTTATTTAGGGCATGTCCCCCAGACTTTCAGTTCAGTTCTCAGACTTATTTTATTCCGGTGTTGGATATTTGTATTGGATTATTTCTTTGGTGGGCGATGATTTATTCGGCAAGTTGTGTAATTAATGATTCAGTTTATTTTCATTCAGTTGTATGGATGTTTTATATTTAATTCCGCATGTACTGTTTTGTTAATTAAAAAGTTAAAATTTGTCACTAGACTTTGGAATACTAGGTGGTTAGTAAGTTATAAAAAGTTTTTGACAGTGATGCTGAGGATGATCCAACTGGGATTCCTGTTATAATTTGGTATAGGACTGATCACCCGGTATTTTACTAGGCAGGGTGTCACAGATGGTATCAGAGCATCAGGTTCTAGTGTCCTTAGAATCTGTGTTGCTTTTCACGTTTCGGCTTAGCAATCTTTGATATAGAGCCCTATTATAGGATTGTTGTATTCTCATACGTAAGCGCATATACGTTCTTCTGCCAAATTTGTATTTGAGAGTGAACTCATTCAATTCGATTCTCATTCCAGATTACGCCCAGGAGAGAGCAGCTAGGGCAGCAGGGGGAGATGAGACGAGGGAGGCTCGTTAGGTGCAAGAGTTACAATAGCAACTGCTAGAGATGATTTTTGGCAGCACAGGTTACCGAACTAGTGGCGCAGGCGGTTGAAACGACGCTAGTCGCAAACGACAAGGTACTTTCCACGGGATCAGCCACAAGTGTTAGTGGCACCGGACGTTCAGACTCACGCGGAGTCGTCGGGGTGGAAACAAGAAAGAGAGGTTATTTTTATTGGGAAACCACCAGAGTTGCGAGGGGGTTTAGATGTAGTGCTAGCGTTTCAAGGAAGAGAGATATCCAGCGTCACCTACGCATAGGAGATTGCGATGAGGTACGAAAGCAAATGCTAACCACTTTTAGTTTAGTGGGAGCAGCGCTACAGTGGTGGGAGTCGATCACCACAGTGAGGAAAGGGACACACTAGCTATTACGAAGTTTTGGGTGCGATTCGACCGCAAGTATTTTCCTCCAGCGGTTGAGACCGAAATGAGGAGAAAATTTTGTGAGGTGACTCAAGGGGACCGTTAAGTGGCCGATTACGAGGAAGAATTCACTCGTTGGTAAAATTGTGTATCGGATGAGGTAAGAGGGGAAAAGAGAAAGAAAATAAAGGTTTGTGGATGGGTTGTGACTCAAGGGGACCGTTAAGTGGCCGATTATGAGGAAGAATTCACTCGTTGGCAAAATTGTGTACCGGATGAGGTAAGAGGGGAAAAGAGAAAGAAAATAAAGGTTTGTGGATGGGTTGTCTGGAGAATCAAACAACATTTAATGAATAATTCCGCATTAGTAGGTTATACTGATGTCGATAACGCAGCATTCCGAGACTTTCAGGAATATCTCTTCCATGTGAAAGGAAGCGGAAGGGGAGTGGGAACTAGACAGTCGGATAAGGCAGGAGGGAACAATACCAGTGGGGTATCCCAACAGTAGACTGAGGGAGATCAGGGGCAGGATTTTCGGCAGGGAAATCATGCCAAACGATCTAGAACTGGAGGCTATCGACAGGATGGCTAGGAATTTCAATAAGGTCGGCATGGAAGAGACCAGTGGCAGGGTGAATGTATTAGAAGGTGTTTCGTTTGTGGGGAAAGCGAGACACATGAAGAGAATTTGTCTTGAGCGAGGTAGGGGTCAACTACAGGATGAGGTCCTGGATGTACAGCCACTAAAGCAAGTCATGGGCACATTCGGGTAGGGAGAAGATGCTCCGGAACCCGAGGATCAGCCGTCGCAGCTGGAGTATGGAGGTAATTATTTTTATCCTATGGGTGTGGGGTATATTTCTGAGTGACAAGGAGGATGTCACAATATAAGACTTTTTTTTCACTAGAGTTTGCGGGTAAGTCGAACTTAGTGGGTGCGTTGGCTGTAGCAGCCATAGTATGTGGATAAACTTTTCGTAGGGTAGCGGAGTTTCCTTAGTGTTCTTCACGGGAGAGTGAAGGTGTACACTGAGTGAAGGTTTGAATTATGCGAGGAGTTACTACTTTCGAGAATTATGGGAGTAGGGTTAATAATATTTTCCTAAATATCGGCTGGATAACGATGAAATTTAACTATTGTGGATAGTGGTGCTAAGTTTTGGTGTTCATGACACCAGGATATGGTTGGTACTGAGTATCACCTGAGAGGGCGTATAGCCTATATATATATGTGGATATATATGTTGTATTGCATGGTACGATAGCACATAGTGAGGTTTTGTGTTCTCACATTTTATCCCGATAAATGGGGATGTTCACTGAAGTGAATCAGGGTGGTTAGGTTTATTTTTTAGCAAAGAGAGATAGCTCGGGTTTATTTTGCACAAGGACTAGTGATAGTGAAATGTCGGGTTGCAAGTCGATATCCTCGAAAGGGATATGCCAAAGGGCACCATCACACCTTTTATAATTCTTCAAAGAAGAGACATGGAACACATCGTGGATTTGTTGTAAAGTTTCCGGTAAGTCAAGTTGATACGCCATTGGACCCACCCTAGCAATAACGGGAAAAGGTCCAACAAAACACGGCGCAAGCTTCCCTTTCTTTCTGAAACGCTTGATACCTTTCATGGGCGACACTCGCACCAAGACTTGGTTCCCAATATCCAACTCCATGTGTCTCCTATTTGCATCGGCATAACTCTTTTGACGGTCTTGAGCTATCCGAATGCGATTTCGAATGAGTTCGATCTTAAAGAAGTATCTTGGATCATTTTAGGTCCAAGGAATTTATTATCACCCACTTCCAACCAACATGTGGGGGATCTACAAGGCCTACCATACAAAGTTTCATAGGGCACCATTCTAATAGTAAATTGGTATGAGTTGTTATAAGCAAACTCGACCAAAGGAAGATATTGTTCCCAACCACCCTTGAAATCGAGCATACACATACGGAGCATATCCTCCAACATTTGGTTTACTCTTTCAGTCTGGCCATCTGTTTGAGGATGGTAAGAAGTGCTTAACTTCAACTCGGTTCCCATAGCCTCTTGGAAACTTCGCCAAAAGTGGGAAACAAAATTCTTATCGCGGTCTGAAACGATATTAAAAGGCATCCCGTGAAGTCTAACAATCTCCGCGATGAATAATCGGGCATAGCGAGTAGTGTCATAGTCGGTACGTACGGGTAGAAAGTGTGCCGACTTAGTCAAGCGGTCGACAATCACCCAAATTGAATCACAACCGCTTTGTGACCTTGGCAAGCCTGTAATAAAGTCCATAGATATGCTCTCCCATTTCCATACCGGAATCTCCAATGGTTTAAACAAACATGTCGGTCGCTGATGATCTATTTTGACCAACTGACAAGTAGTGCATTGCGATACGAACTCAGAAATATCGCACTTCATACCAATACTGATGGTGCATATCTTAATACATCTTGTCCCCACTAGGATGTACCGTGAATTTAGAACCGTGAGATTCTGTCATTACCGCCCGTCTCAAATCCCCCTCCTCCGGGACAATGAGCCTTCCATGGAAGCGTAGTCCACCCTCTGAACTTTTAGAGTAAGATTCCGCTCCCTCTGATAGTAATCGGCTGTGACAACCCGCTCTAAATAATAACGGGTGGACAGCCCTATACTACATTAAATCAGGTATCCCAGATGGCACAGTCTCAACATCAACAGACAATGCAATAATATAAGGCTAACTACCCGAAATCATTAAAAGCGAATTGTCAAAAATTTAAATCTTTTTATTTAACAACAACAACAAAACCAATAATGCACATAACCAATAATATACATCTAACTACGATGAGTGATAAGTGAAAACTCCAATAAAATAAAGGAGTACAAAACGATGTACAAATAAAATCTCAACAATGAAATACCCGAATATGCTGTCGGGTAACAGACAATACAATAATCTGAGAAATGAAATAAGAAAGTGTTAATCTACAACACTAGAATACTAACTCTATATACAATTGAATCCTAATCTAAATATGCAAAGATAGGAATCGACTATAGCAAAATGCCGCAACAGTCCGCTACTGCCACAGCTCCACGAATCCTGAATGGATGAACATCAAAGGCGTCCTTGCGGAGGAACACCTGAAGTAGTACAATATATACATGGAGGAGAAAATATAAACGGGTCAGAGCCCGAGTTTGAAAAACATTTTATAGCAAGTGTATTCAAATGCATAATAATTATAAATGCATTATTACATGATTTAGTTGGAATCGAACTCTCCATAATAATTCAACTCACCTCTCATCTAAAGCGCGCACTAAACGTAGGCACGTGATCTCCAAATGGATGTCTGAGTCTATTTAGGTAAGAGGATTCTAACTTAAACCCAAATAAAGTATTTAAGTGAAACCGTCTAACCTATCACTCAATCTACACTCACTTCTATAATCTATAAGTTATATACATTAACTTTAATGTAATAGTTATAGTTATCTTTATAATGTTCATTTGTTGAACATATAAAGTTGCATCATCATGCTCATAATCACAACAACATAGTACATCAACATTCTCAATTACTAGAATATTTTATATTCTAGTTATGCCCTTATTTGGCATGGAAACAATATATATTTATAATAGTATTTACATATGAGTTATTAGCATCAAGAGTTAAGGACTAAACTCCTCCCGATTTTCAACACGGCACTGTGTTTCGTGTGTGGGACGTCTCGCCGAGGCGAAATCCAAACAAGGAACCCCCCCGTTACACTACTCCTGACCGTATCGATCCTCGAGGTTCATTATGCCCTCAATGCAAGATGCATGTAACCCAAATTATTATTATCCAAATTTTAATTAACTTATATTCCCAATTCTCAACAGTACACGGTGTTTCATGCGTGGGACGTCTCGTCGAGGTGAAATCCAAACAAGGACCCCCCCCCCCATTACACTACTCATGGCACTGTCGATCGTCGGGATAGGTGATATATGTAATTATGATCATAAAGGACTAAACTTATCCCCAAATTCCAACATTACACTGCGGTTCGTGCGTGGGACGTCTCGCCGAAGCGAAATCCAAACAAGGAACCCCCCCGATACACTAATCCTGGCAATATAGATCGTTGAGGTCCATTATGCCCTTGACACCCAAAAACAAACACAAGCAATAATAACCATCCAACCGAGCTATATAACTCGAAGGACGCAGGCTCACATGCTATCATCTTCCAGCAGCCCATATACGTAGCAAACTGGGGTCACCTGGTGGGGTTCCACGACACCCACCTCGTGACCAACTCACGCACACAACGTCCCGGGAAACGGTCATAGCTCCTAACCAGCAAGTGAGAGCGACACATACCCACGACCTCTCACCCCCAAAATAAATCAATGTATATAAATATGTCATTTGCTGACCACCATGGACGACTATGACCTGGGGAATATCCACACCCAGCTCATCTAGCCAGAATGCTCACCCTCTACGCACGAAACTTCCCAATGATAGCAAGGAGGGGGTATGCTTAACATGTATATACACCATCATATAAGGTATACATATGATATACCCGTTTATACCCTCAGCATGGATGAGGATTACCTCCAATACGGACGACCCTACGAGGGGACGACCCTTCACCAGGCCCCAGCTGGCCACCACCAGGCCCAGACGATCCTACGAGGGGCCGACCCTCCACCAGGCTCTAGCCGACCCTACGAGGGGCCGACCCTCCACCAGGCTCCAGACGACCCTACGAGGGGCCGACCCTTCCTCAGGATCCGGACGACACTACGAGGGTACGACAGTACGAGGCCAGAATTAAGCCAGGCTCACTACCGGAAGAAACTTTGCCCTCGGCCTCGGCTCATAGGCCGAGGGTGATATCATGACGGTGCGTGGTTTGGGAGACGCGTGGAACAGTGCGCGTCAGGCTCATATGACACGTGGCAGACCATTATAACAGAATCACCCCCTCACGTGAGGGAATATTATGTCATCATTTGGCATCTACAGGTGTCAACAGGGAATTGGCTAGATCATTATTCACATGCACCATGCTTACTTGGGGGGGGGTGCACTACACCCCCCAAGACCTATATATACTTGTCACCTACAACCCTACAGGGGATCGATCCATGAACAGTAGCCCTAGCTAAAACTCTACTTGTACACACACAGTAGAGAGAGAGAGAGAGAGTGGGTTATGTGCATTGTATCCAAGGCCATTAGTGCCCATACTTAGTGGATCACACACTCACAGTGGATGTAGGCCAAATTGGCTGAACCACTATACATTATTGTCTTATTTCCTCTTATACTCATCCCCTTCTATACACTTATACATCTCTATGGCTGCCATGGCTGCTACTGCTTGAGCTCACTATCACTTATCTGGTGGTGCTAAATCTCAGCATCATCAGTTTGGCGCCGTCTGTGAGAAACGAGAAGACATCTCTTCCTTTATACAGCTTGACCTCACTGGGCACTCTGGTGGTGAACCAACACTCCCCCTGAGAGGAGGTGTTTCACTATTGAAAGAGACCCACTAAGGTTCTCAAGCTAACCAGTATTTTCTTCAGTTCAGCTTTTCATAGCTCAAGCACATGGCACCTGAGATGCCACCGCCACCACTTCCCCCGCCGGATGAGGGGGGAAGACCCAGTTCCAGTCAGCCGCCGCCTCAGTCTGAGATGGCTGATATGGCGGCAGCCCTAAAGTCTCTGGCAGCAAGCCAGCGGATGATGCAGGAGCAGTTCACAGCTCTAAGCCAGAACATACTAAGAGCACCAGGGGTTTCTCCTGAGATGATTACTCCGGCAGCAGCTCCAGGACAGCATGAGGCCAGGGGACCACCCCAGGCACCACGCAAAGACCTTCCACCCCCTCAGCGGCGTAGGGATGTTGCTGACCCCCGGCGTCTACGCCTGGGGAGGCAAGAAAACCCTTGCCCTGAGGATAGGTATGGAGATATGGAGGGAGAGGAGGCTCCTATAGAGTGCTGGGAACCTTACGAGGTCTCCAACAACACTGTGCGACCCCTCCAGGACAGTAGGGGAAAGTGCGGGAGACCGAACCCTGATGATCGCCCAAGAGGCTCTGCTTTTGATCGCTTGAGCAGGGGGTCGGCCTTTGAGAGGCTAGGCCCAGTAAATGACCTACGAGAGCAGTTGTCCAGGCCAAGGAGTGCTGCAAGATCCAGGAGGGAGGCAGCAGATGGTCGACCCCGAGGACGAGATGATGGCCAAAGGGAAGTAAACAGCCGACACAGGCCTGCTGCAGCAGAACCCTCCGTCCACCTCGGAGAGGCAGCAGGGGATAACATCGGCCAGGCCAACCCTGTGAGGCCCTGGAATGACTCAATCCAGCGGTTAGAGGATAAGATTGGTGATATATTGAAGAGCCGAGACCCTCTTCAGAAGGGATACACCATAGGCTCACCCTTTGTGGCAAAGATAGTCAACTTCCCCACGCCGTCAAAGTTCAAGCCACCTATGGTCACCCCAAGGTATGACGGGAGCACCAACCCCATCCACCACGTGGAGATGTATCAGTCGGCGGCAGACATATATTCTATCTCAGATGAGATGAGGTGCCGTGCCTTCTCTGGTACCCTGACAGGGGCTGCGCATGTCTGGTACACGTCTCTTCCAAAAAATTCCATTGGAAACTTTAAGCAGTTGGCAGACCTGTTCATCCATAATTTCTGCTTTGGGGTGAGGCCACAGAAAAAGACCACACACCTGCTCTATGTTAAGCATGGAAAGAATGAGACTCTGAGAGACTACATAGCCAGATTCAATAAAGAGAAGCTGGAGGTGGAAGACTATGAGGAGAGCATAGCTATGACAGCCCTGATTGGAGGGCTCCAAAAGGGGAAGCTATTATGGAAGCTTGCCGAAGACCCTCCGAGGACGATGGCTGAGTTGTTGTCAACAGCAGGGAAGGTGATGAACGCCGAAGAGGCGATGGCCGCAAAACATGAAGACGAAAAAGGAGGTGCAAGCGGGGGCAAGTACCCTAAGAAGAACAAAGAGGGGAAGAAGAGGTCCACGGATGATAAGTTCGTTGGTTACACCCCTCTAACGGTCAGCTGTGAACAGATCCTCAATGAGATAAAGAGTGACCGGTCCCTGAAGTGGCCTGAGAAGCTGAGGGCAGCCCCCGGCAAGAGAAATAAGAACCTGTGGTGCGAATTTCACCAAGACCACGGTCACGTGACGGATAAATGCTTCGCTCTGAAAGACGAGATTGAGAAGATGCTGAAGGAAGGGAAGCTCAGAAAGTACATCGACAAAGTCGACTTCAAGAGGGGACGAGGGGACGACCCCAGAAAGAAGCGAGTCGATGCCTGCAGAGAAGGTCCTCAAAAAAGAGGGGACGACCCTTCTGATGATGAGGACGACCCTGACCTCCCGCCGAGAGATGACCATGGTCCTGTCAAGAGGCTCAATATGATCTCGCTCGGTGTAGGAATGATCTCCGGGGGTTTAGCAGGAGGAGGGTCTGAGGTCGCTGACAGGAAGGCCCATGTTGCTGAGGCTAAGGCAGTGACGAAGATGGTGCACTCAACCTTCCTAGAGGTCAAGTCAGAAAAAAGGAAGAAGGTTGACATGGACACTTTGATAGTGGGATTTTCAAGGATGGACTTCAAAGGCCTCTTGGCCCCGCATGATGACCCTCTCGTCATCACTACCAGGGTGCACGGGTGCGAAGTGCCGAGGATCCTGGTAGATGGGGGCTCATCCGCAGATGTGATGTTTTGGCCATGCTTCAAGGCCTTGGGCCTCAGTCGTGCCAGACTTGTCCCATACCATCACCCATTGATTGGGTTCAGTGGGGAGAAGGTTCACCCCCTGGGAATATATGAGGCTGATGTCAGGATGGGGGACGAATGGCCGAGATGGCTCACCAAGAGGGTCAGTTTCTTTGTGCTGGATGAGCATGTGTTTTCGGCATACAACATCATACTGGGACGTGTGGCCCTCAAGGGATTTGAAGTTGTGCCTTCCACAGTCCACCAGATGGTTAAGTTCCCTACCCCTTATGGGGTGGGGGAAGTTCAGGGAGACCAGATGACAGCGAGAGAGTGCTACTACAACTCCGCTGAAGAAAGGGAGGCACACAAGAGGGCTACAGCCACTTACAACATTGATACCCTAGACCCCAGAGACGAGACGAAGCTCAAAAAAGGAGAGGCCGCTGAGGAGGTAGAACCCATCATCCTCGATGAGGATGACCCGGGAAAAACCATCCAAGTTGGCAAGTCTCTGAAGCCCAGTATCAAGGAAGACCTCATCAAACTGTTGAGGAGAAGGCGAAGCGTCTTCGCGTGGAGTCATGTAGATATGCCAGGGATCGACCCTGAAATCATGTGCCACAAACTCAATGTGGTAGAGGGAGTGAAGCCGGTAAAGCAGAAGAGGAGGATTTACTCTAGAGAGAAGTATGAGGTCATCAGGGATGAGGTTAAAAAATTAGAAGACGCTGAATTTATCAGAGAGGTCATCTACCCTGAGTGGCTGTCCAATGCAGTCATCGTCCCAAAGGCCAACGGCAAGTGGAGAATGTGCGTGGACTTCACAGACCTCAACAAGCATTGTCCCAAAGACAGCTTCCCTCTCCCCCGCATCGACCAGATGGTAGACGCTACCGCAGGCCATGAGCTCATGAGTTTCATGGATGCCTACTCAGGGTATAACCAGATTTTCATGAACCCTGAGGACTCAGAGAGGACCGCCTTCATCACTGACAAGGGGACATACTGTTATAGGGTCATGCCCTTTGGCCTAAAAAACGCGGGGGCAACGTACCAGCGCCTCGTAAACAAAATGTTCGAAGACCAAATTGGGAAGTCTATGGAGGTTTACGTAGATGACATGCTGACTAAGAGTCTGAAGGCAGAGGATCATGTGGCAGACCTGGAAAGGACCTTTAATACAATGGACAAATACAAAATGAAGCTCAATCCGGCCAAGTGTGTCTTCGGGGTCGGAGCGGGAAAGTTCTTGGGGTTCATTGTCAATCAAAGAGGCATCGAGGCCAATCCTGAAAAGATAAAGGCCCTTATTGAGATGAAGACCCCCAAGTCCATTAAAGACGTTCAGAGGCTCACAGGGAGAGTGGCTGCCTTGAACAGATTTGTGTCAAGGGCTACAGACAGGTGTCTACCATTCTTCAAGACCCTCAGGAAGGCCTTCGAATGGAGTAAAGAGTGTGATGAGGCTTTCAGGGAGCTAAAATCATACTTAGGGTCTCCCTTGCTGCTGTCACGACCCGTGCAGGGTGAACGACTTTACGTATACCTTGCTGTCTCAGAGTCCGCTATCAGTGCAGCAATCGTAAGAGACGAAGACGGGATACAGAAGCCCGTATATTTCAACAGCAAGGCACTCCAGGGGGCAGAGCAAAGATACCCGAGGATGGAGAAGTTGGCCTATGCCTTGATCCATGCCTCAAGGAAGATGAAACCGTACTTCCAGTCCCATACTATGGTCATCCTTACTGACTCTCCTCTTAGGCAGGTCCTACACAAGCCTGAAAAATCAGGAAGGCTAATGACCTGGGCTATAGAGCTGGGGGAGTTTGACATTGTGTATCAGCCTAAGACAGCCATTAAGGGGCAGGCCTTGGCAGATTTTGTGGCTGAATTTACTTGGGAGAGTGACGTGGCCGAGGGTGAGGGTCTAAGCCAGAGAGATACCCAGCAAGGTAGGCTCACCGACCCTCCTGCAGATACGGCTGAGACAAGCACCGCTAGAAGAAAGGTGGCTGAAAATAAAGAGGGAGGATACCTTTTCAGACAAGGGTCACTCATCGAGGGAAATTTCTCGGAGGAACATGCTGTGTGGAGTCTCTTCATCGACGGGTCCTCTTGCGAAAGCGGGAGCGGAGCTGGATTGATAGTGTCAGCACCCGACGGCACAGACATCGAGTACGCCCTGAGGTTCAATTTCAAAGCCTCCAACAATGAGGCTGAGTATGAGGCCTTGATAGCTGGCCTTTCCTTGGCTAAGTCCCTTAGTGTCGGCCAAATTTTGGTTCACAGTGATTCAAGGCTGGTGGTGAATCAGATACTAGGAGCCTACGAGGCCAAAGACGAGAGGATGGCTAGGTATCTTGAGAAGGTGAGTTCATTGCTGAAAAACTTTAAAGAAGTGAAATTCAAAAGGATACCTAGGCTCGACAATGGCCGTGCTGACGCCCTTGCAAGGTTGGCCTCAGCTACTAGGACAGACATAAGGAGGACAGTCCCGGTAGAAATCTTGCTTCGACCAACTATTGAAGACGACGAGGGAACACTTGGCATTTGCATGAATGTTTCTCAAGAACCTTCATGGATGGATCCTCTGATCAGATACATTAAAGGGGGAGAGATGCCAGAAGCAAACCAAGAGAGGAAGAAGCTGAGATACAGGGCTGCAAAGTTCACTGTCATCGGAGACACGCTGTACAAAAAGGGGTTTTTGTTCCCCTTACTTAGGTGTGTGCATCCTTCAGAAGTCCCTTCCATTTTGCAAGATGTGCATGAAGGGTCGTGCTCAAGCCACATTGGGGGTAGATCCTTGGCAAAGAGGGTGATCACCCAAGGCTACTGGTGGCCGACCTTAGGGAAAGATGCTGCCGCATATGTTAAAAAGTGTGATAAATGCCAAAGATTTGCTACCATCCCTCACCAACCCCATCAGCCCCTCACCTCCATTACATCCCCATGGCCGTTTGCAGTGTGGGGGATTGAACTGGTAGGACCCTTACCGAGGGCAGTCAATAACTATCGGTTCCTCATCGTATCAATTGACTACTTTTCAAAGTGGGTAGAGGCCGAACCGATGGTCACGATTACAGAGCAGAAGACCTTCCAGTTTATCTGGAAGAATGTGATATGCAGATATGGTCTACCCAACACCCTCATCTCGGATAACGGGACCCAATTCAAGAATGCCTCTCTGCAGAAGTACTGTGAGAGGGTAAATATTAAACAATTTTTCTCCACCCCAGGCCGACCTCAGGCCAATGGGCAAACCGAAGTTACGAATAGGACAATCCTAGATGGGATTAAGAAGAGGCTTGAGGAGGAAAAAGGAAGATGGGTCGAGGAGTTATATGCAGTGTTGTGGGCGTACAGGACGACAGTAAGGACCTCTACTGGGGAGACCCCATTCATGTTAGCTTATGGATCAGAAGCAGTCATCCCCACCGAAGTCGAGTTTCCCACTCATAGGGTCCAAGTGTATGACCCCCAGGGAAATACGGAAGAGAGGAGACTTGACCTGGACTTGATTGAGGAAAGAAGGGAGGATGCTGAGATAAGGCAGGCTTCCTACCAGCAGAGGACCGCAAGATTTTACAATCAGAGGGTGAAACAGAGGCCTATCGCAGTAGGAGACTTGGTCCTCAAGAAGACTTGGCAAAAGCCCAATAAACTCCATCCTAATTGGCACGGCCCCTATAGGGTCACCGACGAAGTTGTCCCTGGGACCTATAGACTAGAAAACCTAGAGGGAGAACCTTTTTCTAACCCCTGGAATACCTGCAACATCATTTTCATATTCATTATATGCCCATTGGCGCAATTGATTTAACGTCATTGTTTAGTATATTTCCCTGTAGATATACTAATCACCAATTCTCACCCATCTTCCCCACTTAGTATACGCTATACTACTTCTCGCTTGAAGCTCACATGTCGCTTCTAATTATGAATTTATCTCTCCATTCTATTTAAGTTAAGGATGTTCTTTTATCCTAATGCCCTCAATGCATTTCTCATTTTGTGTGAGATATCACCCAAATCAATCATCAATGAGGATATTTCTATATCCGTATACACATCAATTAACATTTATTATTTTCCATTGATAATAGGGTTCAATTCATTTAATGAACCTTTAAAGTTATCCCATTTGGGATTGGATCCTAAGATCCCTTGTCTCTAAATTCTTCTTAATGTTTCATATGAATATAATTACCTCCAAATAGAGTCTCCAATAAAAGTGGGCTTCCCCACTTAGAATACACCATAATATCTAATCGGTATTCCTCAAATTTAGTCAATATGACTCCAATAATTTCTTATAAGGGAAACCCTCTAAAAGTCTCCAAAACATACTCCAAATAACTCCTATAGAGGTTCCCAATTGATAACCTCGAATAGAACGGGATGAAATTCTCCCTAGAAAAACATCTCCAAAAAAAAATTCCCCTATTTCCGAATCGATTCGGCCCCAAAAGGGAATCGATTCGGCCCATCCGAATCGATTCAGTCCAATGGACCTGAGAGTCTGCTACATACCGAATCGATTCGCAAGGGGCGAATTGATTCGCCCCTAAAGACTTGGGGATTCTGCAACAGACCGAATGGATTCGGAAGGGGCGAATCGATTATGTAAGTGCAGCAAGCTACGAAATGGGCTATTTTCTTCTTAACCCAAAATTCCCAAAAATCAATTATATCATCATCCAACCATTTTGCATCAGCCCAATTACATATACATCATTATAATTCATCCAAGAACCCATTTTTATTGATTTCTAACCTCAAATTCATTTTCTACATAACAAATCTAAGGTTTTCCCAAAAGTTAGGTTTTGATAAACTAAACCTAAAACCCAAAAATTTAATCCACAAATCATGCAAAAAATGGTACACAACAATTATTTAGCAAGTTTAATCACTTGCCTCGGGTTCGTAGGGTCTGAATCCGCCTTGAGATCGCGTATTTCCCGGAAATCTCCACTTTCTCTCTCTTTCTCCTTCCTTTTCTTCTTCTTTCTTCTTCTCTCTTTCTTTCTTCCTATTTCTCTCTCTTTCTTTGGAGAATTAAATCTCCCGTAGGCTTTTAAGCCCTAAATCCCAAGATACACATCTTTAAATGATAATACACACTTTAAATGACCCGGTAACTTTAATTCGAGTCAAACGGTCCTAAATTATTCTGGAACCAAAATAGACCCCAAGTACAGTCATTTCGACTTTCTCGACCCTTCCGGAAATAATGGTACCCTCAGAATTGCCATTCGACACACTTTCTTATGACTCCAAATCTTGACCTCAATTGCCAATTTAATTATTTCTCCAATAAAATACTATTTATTTCTCCCAAAATAAATAAATCATCCTCTCCAGGACCTCGGGTTGTTACATCGGCATATGTGGTATTGACAACCTTTATCTCTTCCTTGGGCTTTTACAACCCTTGCCACAATTGTAGGTGTAACGATCATCACTGACATGAACGCCCTAGCAACCGCATCCTCATGACTGAGCTCTTTCCATTTAGATTTCCATACATCAGCTAACTCTCCTTCGGGCCTTCTACTGAAAGCATCCGCTACTACGTTCGCCTTGCCCAGATGATAATGAATATCAAACTGATAATCTTTCACGAACTCCAACCACCGGCGCTGTCGCATATTCAAATCTTTCTGTGAAAATAAATATTGCAGCGACTTATGGTTCGTGAAAAGACTAAATTTCTCCCCTAGGAGGTAATGCCTCCAAATCTTCAAGGCAAAGACAACTGCGGCCAAATCTAAGTCATGCACCAGATAGTTTCTTTCATGGGGCTTGAGCTTGCGAGAAGCATATGTGATAGCCCGTCGCTCTTGCTGAAGCACACCTCCTAATCCTTGTAGAGATGCATCAGTGAAGACTAGATATTCCAACCCCGACTTTGGCAATGCAAGGACTGGAGCCGAAGTCAATCTACTTTTGAGCTCATCGAAAGTAGCCTGACAAGAGATATCCCAAACAAATCTCACCCCTTTCCGGGTCAAATTTGTCAAAGGGCTAGCGATCTTTGAGAAACCATTGATAAACCGACGGTAATAACCCGCCAAACCCAGAAAACTACGAATTTCGGTAGGTGTCGTGGGCTGATCCCACTCCCTCACCGTAATTACCTTACTAGGATCCACCGATATACCCTGGGACGTCACAATATGTCCCAGAAATTGCACTTCCCATAACCAAAAACCACACTTCTCGAACTTAGCATACAATTGGTGATCCCTCAATCTTTGTAGGACCAACCTCAAATGAAAAGCATGGTCAGCTTCTGTTCGAGAATACACAAGGATGTCATCGATGAATACAATAACAAATTGGTCCAGGAAGTCCTGAAATACCCTATTCATGAGATCCATAAATACAGCGGGGGCATTGGTTAGTCCAAAGGGTATAACCAAAAATTCATAAGACCCATATCTTGTCAGAAAAGTGGTCTTGGATACATCCTGCTCCCGTATCCTCAACTGGTGATACCCCGTCCTCAAGTCTATCTTAGAGAAGTATGTCGCTCCCCTAAGTTGATCAAATAAATCATCAATACAAGGCAAAGGGTATTTATTCCGGATGGTGACCTTATTCAATTCTCTATAGTCAACACATAACCGGAGAGAACCGTCCGTCTTCTTTAGAAACAACACTGGAGCACCCCATGGTGACGTACTACGCCGAATAAATCTCTGCTCCAATAACTGCTGAATTTGATCTCTCAACTCCCTCATCTTAGCGGGAGCCATACGATAAGGAGTTCTCATAATCGATCGAGTTCCCGACGTTAAATCAATCACAAACTCAATCTACCGACTCGAAGGCAAATCTGGTATTTCCCGAAAAATATCCTTAAAATCTCGAACAACCGAAATAGAATCCAAGGGAACAACTACATCCTGAGAAGTCTCTTCCACAATACAATACAAATAAGTACTAGTACCTCCCTCTAAACGAGGCATAACCACCAAGAACATTTCTTGTACCGGAACGGCGAAGACTATACTCTTCCCTTAACAATTAACTATTGCATGATACTTGACAAGCCAATCCATGCCCAAAATCACATCATACCCGACCATGTCTAGGACGAGTAAATCGGCCTCAAAGCACAAATTACCAAGAGAAATTCCTATATGTTTACAAACAAGGAAAATGAGTGAACCATCACCCATAGAGGACTCAACGCTAGTGAAAGTGCTCTCTGCATATTTTATCAACTCCGTATCAAACACAATGCGACCCATGTGTCCCTAAATAAGTAACTTACCCTCAATCGCTGGCGGAGCAGGAAGATGCATAGCATCCTGGATATGATAAACTCTCCCATACTGTAGCTGACCCTGCTGCGGAGGAATAACCTGATTTGGTGCCTGTGGCAGAAACTGAACATAAGGCTGTTGTGGAGCCCTAGGAGGTTGTCCCCCAATCAACTGAGGACAATCCTTCTTGTAATGACCCGCCTCCCCATATTGGAAGCACTTTCCTAACATATTCTCCGGAACACGGCCCCGGTTGTTTCTAAACTGGTTAACACCTTGGCCCTGATGGCCTCTACCTCCTTGACCACCCCGACCTGTTTGTTGTTGTTGCGAGGCACCCTGATCGTGCCGATTATTATTACCACCTGAATTAAACCAAACAAAGCGTTGTCTTTTTTACGAGTCCCCTGGCTGAGGGTCCCTTTCTCGTTGCTTATTACCCAAAGATTGGGATGAGGAAAAAGCTCCTCCTCCATTCCCACTACCTCCAGGCTTTCCCACTTGCCCCACTACGGTAGCTTTCTTACTACTCTACATGTACAACCAATGCTCTTGGCAATGGAGCAATGATGCGTTCATTACCTCCCCAAAAGTTTGCAAGCTTGGATTACCCAACAAATGTTGTCGGATTCTCCAGTTCAGACCTCCCATAAAATTTGAAACCTTACTCAATTCCGGAGTCACCTCATCCGGTACAAAACTTGCCAACCGGGTAAAATCCTCTTCGTATTCGGCAACTGACCGCTCTCTCTGTACCAGATCCTGAAGTCTCCTTCTCATCTCCCTTTGACGGATGAAAATACTTTTGGTCAAACAAGACCCAGAAATAATTGATCGACATAGTATCCCTCTGTTCTAGTGTAGTCATTGACTCCCGCCAATGTAACTCGGCCCCAACAAGTTTGAAAGTATCAAGGACTTATTTTTTCTCCTCACTACAATCCACCATTCGTAAATGCCGTTGCATATCTTTCTTCCATTGGTTTGCTCGAACAACATCAGAACCTCCATCAAACTCCGGGGGATGGCCCTTTAAGAAGGACTCTCTAACTCTTTCCCATGGAGAAGGTTCCGTAGGAGCTCGTGCATCCGGTGCTCGTTGTTGAGCTTGTGGAATTTGCTGAGCCACTGCGGTCATGGAAGCATTGACCGCTTGAGCCACAATGTTTGCTACATCGGCAGCATTAATAGTTCCTTGTGGCGGCGGAGGACCAACGTCATCTACTACTACTCTATTACATCTCGCTGGGCGACCTCTCTTAGGCGGCATCTGAGATGAAGGAACAATAGATTTAGAAAACTATTCAAAACAATCTATATTGCAGAAGATCGCAAATATAAGCAACAAAGCAGTCCTAACATTAGGCTCTATATCAAAGAATGCTACGGTAGAACGTGACAAGTCCGCATAGATCCTAAAGACTCTAGAACCTGATGCTCAGATACCATCTGTGAGAACCTGTAATCCGAAATAAGGGGTGGCCATCCCGATACCCCAACATAATGGAATCATGGATGGATATCATCCTCAGCATCAACATCAAAATGAAGAGTATACGGGAAAACCACCCAATAATTCTGAAAACGGGTTGCCAAAAATTTTAACTTTTATTTAGTTTAATTTAATTACAAGTAAAAGAAAACAATTTAAACAACCCATTCTAAAAGATAGTGGAATTCCAAGATAACATATATAATACATCCATAACGAGTATACAAGAAGAGGATTGAATATTCTGTCGGTCACAGTTACATACAACGTATCACAACAGTTTAATAAAATACACAATACATTCATTAAACAGTTACAAAAGTTGGGCCACACGCCCGAGTGAAAGACCCGATCATATCTAGAATAAAAATATGAGGGAGTCTAACCAAACATCCTGTAATATCCGTAAAATCTTACAGCTCCTCGAAAGTATAAGAGTAGGAATATCAACACGTGCATCCTTGCGGAGGAGCACCTGAGCGGATACAATAACATACACAACATGGAAAAAAAATGAACGGGTCAGGGCCCGGTTTTTATATGATTTCGAGCGGAATAAGAAGCATGATAGATATGAACAGTTAATCATGAATGATGATGATGAGAATCTAACAACCTAATCACAAGGCATAATAAAGCAGTTTAAAAAATATATCTTTTATTAAATTATGCAAGAGAATAAAATTAGACATTATAAATTTAAAAGCCTCCATCAATAATTTACCACTTTATTACAATTTCCATTCCTTAACAGGAATATAATACCATCATTTATTCTTATGGCATTAACATAACTCAAGTCCCACTTGATTTAGAAAGGTCATATTCTTATACATATAACGATTCTAAGATCGCCCCTCCGAGTTTCCCCACTGGGCGTGCCCCTAAATGACTATCATCTTCCAGGGGCCTATCAAACAAGGCAGCCTGGGCACCTAACACACGTCGGGAAGTGGCCATATGCCTGCGAGTGAGTCATAACCACACCCGAAATTACCTCACTAGCGCAGAATAAAACACATAACAAACCCGCATATGGCCGAGGACTATAGTCTCCCTGCATTCACTAGCCAGGGGACATCACCTCATGCGCGAGCTTCCCTTATGATAGCAGTTAGAGAAGTGTGTTTAAGTAAATTAACATTTACCAATTTAATCACATTTTCATTTTCCATTAATCATATGTGTGTTTCGTTATATCTGAAACTATAATCATTGAATATTTTCATTAATATTCATCATAGTATAAGTCCCGAATTAATCTCCAAGTGATCACAATAATTCCACAAGTCTCAAGGTCTTATATACCTCAAATGATCCCCAAAAGTCTCCAAGCATGGGCCTACAACCCCTATCCTCCTAATAAGTTGTAAAAAGAAAAGTAATGCCTGAACATCACTTTAAGCCCCCTCCCCGGAATAAACCCCAGATGAACAAATTCTAATCTATGGTGGCGACCAAACTCAACTAAAACTCTAGGACTCTAAGTTTACTTCATTAAAGAAGGTTACTAAGTCCTAAGCCTAAAGAAAAAGGATAAAAGTTGAATAAATAAATAAAAAATTATTCAAAACTGCAGGGACCGAATCGATTCGCCCCAGCGAATCGATTCGCCCTCCAAGCGAATTGGTTCGGTTGACAAACTCAACTTTCTGTAAATGATGAATCGATTCAACCTTAACCCAAATCGATTCGGTTACCCAGACCTGGAAACTGGTTCTAAGCGAATCGATTCGCCCTAGGGCCGAATCGATTCGCCCCTGCGATTTTGCCAAGTTTGGCTATGGAGTCTTGGACTCCAAAAATTACCCCAACCTTAAATCCATCCAAACCAATATCATTTATGGCTACCAACTGATTATAAATGCTTCCAACAACATTAATCTACATCAATAAATATCCAAATCTCTTCCAAAGATTCCAAAACCCATAAATTCATAAAAAGCCCTAACTTTATCAAACCAAAACAAATCCACATCTACCAATACTAATTATCCAACTTAAATCACATAATAGCAAGTAGAAAACTTGCCTTGGTGTAGGGATCTCATATTTTTCCTTGCTAGCAACAATCTCCAAGCTTGAACCTTTAATCTCTCTCTTTCTCCAAAAAGTTCTCTTCCTCTCTCTAACTCTCTAGGTCACAAATGCTCTTAAGAGTAATAAATGAATTGCAAGACATAAATTAGGGCATTAGTCTAAATTCTCCAAATTTAAGTGGTTAATACCACATTAAAATGATTTCCAATACGCAATATACAAAAACCAGTCAAAAGTGCCCAAAACATCAAAATACAATATGGCACACATTTTGACTATCTCGCACCTCCCGGAACTAACTACACCCTCCAAATTATCATTTGGAAATTTTATAACTCATTTTAAGTTCCGGTTCCATTTTTAAACCATAATGTCATTTTAATTCTTATGACAAAATCAAACACAACATGGCGGTATTTACCTACACATATGGTAAATATGCAACATTTTAGTAAATATTAACTTATCTCATTAAATTAATACCTACTCCACATTCCAACATTTTATATATAGTTACTCCACATAGTAAATAAATATACAATAGGCTCTCAAAAGTGAGGGTTTTTACAACTAAGACGCCTGAGGAACGTGTTACAAAAATCGTTGGTGGATTCCTATGGTGTTGTTGTGAAGAAGGTTCAAGTAGTGCTTGAAGACTCCAAGTCGTGTCAACTAAGAATGTTTGTCATTATTATATAAATCTAATATCATAGTGAATTTGCAGAGACTAGGTCGTCCAACGTTTTTTCCATTGTGGATTTTTTCCATACATCGTGGCGTTGTGTGATTTTTTTATTTTATTCTTTCTATTCACCTAGATGCATGCTTAGGTTAGATAAAATTGAATAATAGTTTACACAACATTTGTTTACTTTGTGCTTTATTAAAATTGGTCATTTTCTCACTCGATAAATTTAATTGAAATTAAAATCTGGTGTTTTGTAAACCTTAGCACTATTTTGGGAGTTTTAAATTGGTATCAGAGTATGTTGCACTAAGTTATTGTGTTGATCATGTTTTAGTGATTTTAGGGTTCTCTATGGATTTTAATCGTTAGGGTAGTTCCATAACTCGGCCTCTCATGTTTACAATTCAAACTATCCTTATTGGAAGACTAGGATGAGATTTTTCCTTAAATTGATCGTTGATAATGTTTGGAACTCTGTGGAGCAAGGGTGGTCTCCTCCCATTGAAAATGGTTTGGTTAAAGCATATTCCTTTAGACAAAGGCTAAAAAAGATGCCTCGACATTTAATTCCAAGGGTGTGAATGTTATCTTTTATGTTATCACGGTTGAAGAATTTAGACGTATTATGACTTGTGAGAGTGCGAAAGATGCTTGGGATATTATGAAATCCACACACGAGGCTACTAACACGGTAAGAGCTTCTAAGTTACAAAATCTAACAACTAAATTTGAAACGATTAAAATGGGGGAGCATGAGTTATTTGATGAACTTTATGCCAAATTATCAGATATTATTAACTCCTCATTTAACTTAAGTGAACCTATCCCTGAGTCTAAATTGGTTAGAAAAATCTTAAGGTCATTGCTTAAAAGATTTAATGCCAAGGTCACGGTACCATATTCTCTTAGAGCTATTGATACTATGAGAGTCCAAGAATTTGTAGGTGATCTCTAAATCTATGAGAAGAATACATGTCCTACTAAGAGAAAGGAAGAAAAGAAATAGATTAGTTTATCTTTGAAAACTCTAAAGGAGGATATGGAGAATTGTGAGAGCGAGGGTGAGTTATAGCCCAAAGAAATTGCTAGGTTTCCAAAAAAGTTCAGTAAATTCCTTAAGCTTAGAGAAGTTAAGAATTTTAATACGAAATCTAAGTGCTTCAACAATAACCATGATAGGAAGAAAAGGGATAAGACTAAGAAGGTGGATGACCAAGAAAAATGAATGAATATCAATGGTTTGGGCATCATGTATTTAAGTCCCATTAAATTAAGAAAGGAAGGTGAGAAGCCCAAAGTTTAAAATGCAAATCTTAGTGATAGTGAGTCGAAAGAGGATCCTAATTCTCTCGTTGAGCGTAACTACATCGCATTCATGTCTAGTCTTGTGAGCCTAAATGATAAATCTTTTATTTATGAAAATACATGATAGTTTCAAGATCCAATCTTATAATTCTTAGGTTTGTGAAGAGGAGGAAGAAGAGGAGATGAATGAGGAGGAGGAGGATAGTGAGATTCATATTGCTTTTCGTAAGTTGTACACGGAGTCTTTAAAGTTAAAAAATTATAACTTGAAGTTAGAGGCTAAGTTAAAAGAATTTTCCATAGGAAATAATAATAAATTGATTGGGGGTTTAAGGGCACGTGAGAAGACTCTTAGGGATAATCTTCAATACTTTGATGCAAAAAGAGATAACCTTTATGGCTTATTTAAAAATTTAAATAAAGAGTCCCTAAATTTTGATGAGTCTAAACTTTTTCTTGAGTCTAGGATTTTAAACTTAGAAGATCAATCAAGAGACTCAAGTCATGTTAAATTTGATTTGGAATCTAGGTCAAAAAAATTGGAAAAAATTTTAGGCATCGCCAAGATCAAAAATGACAAGATAGGTATAGGATACAATGATCCTAATGCTTTCGCTCCCAAATCCAAGACCAAAATTTTTGAGAGAGTCAATCGTTGCTAAGGACATTCCCAAATGTCAAGCCAATGGTAGTTTTCCATGTGTTTACACTAGCACACATTGTAGTAGGAAAGATCACCTTAGGAAGTTTTGTTTTGATCTTAGAAAAAGGTCCTAGGAAGTCTATATCTCATTTCACCATGGTTCTGAAAACTTGAGGCGTTAGTCATCATCTATTTAGGGTAAAAAATCTTATTTAGAGCCACTTAATATTAGAATTGGTGATTCTCGCGTGCTTTCACATGATTTATCACATGATATATTTTATGAGTGTGTTTGCATGTTTTTTCATACAATAGTTTTGTGCTACATGATAAATGTTATTGCTAGTGCTATGATGTTTGTGTCTCTGGTATTTTGATTCTTCATTTTTTGAGTCCATGTGAAGAATACAGAAATGTGTTGTATTCTTTTGAGTCAATTTGTTTTTGTTGGAAATTTTATAAAAACTCATAAAGATTTTTGTTTAGTTTTAACGAATTTTGTTTCTTTTGTGTAGTTTTACACATTTTATGTGGCATATTGGTGTGTCTGAATCTCATTAATTCTATATTTTTCATTTGGCTAGAACATTAGAGTATGGTTTACCATGCTTTGGATTGTTTCTTAATCATGCCTTAGATGGAGTTCTTTGAAATTTGTTTTGCTTGATGGATTCATCTAAGTATATGCCTCTGTATATACTTTCACGGCCTCTTTTGGATTTTTACATGTTTTGTTGCATAATGTAATTGAGGTGTTTTCCTCTCAATCTTTTCAAATCCATATTTTTATATCTAGGGGATTTGGGCATGTAAGAACCATTGCATGAGAATGTTCTTAGGATTGAAAAAATAATAAGGTGCAATGGAAAGGGATATGAAGCGAGTAAATATCATTTACATAAAAGGCCACAATTAGCACGAGCCTTTGAAAAGGAAATGAAAAAAAAAGGAAAAATATTTTTCAAGGCCAAAAATTATCATTGATCATCAAAAGTGATATCTTGAAAGAGAGAAATATTTCATATTTATATTTTTTTAGGGTGTTATAAGTTGAAGATCAATGAGTTTGCACAACAATTCCTAGTTCATCCTAAATGTTTGACACTATTGGTTGGATAATCATCAATATTTTCTAGGCTTGTGTGCATTTAGTCTATTTATCCGTTTAAGTTCACTTTATTTGTCACATGAGGCTAAATCTAAGTTTGATAAATTAATTTGATCGAATAGAACTCCTTGGACTATCTTCAATTTTGGGGACTGTAATACCCCATGTTTTTTTATGATTTAAATAATTATGAGATTAATTATTATAGTGGGATTAATTGAATTAAAATGTGAGAATTTAATTGTTAATTAATCCGAATTTAAAAATAAATATTAACTAGAGTGACAAGGGTTAATACTTATTGACTAACTATTACCGGGTGATATGTAATATGGAATTATGAAATTTGATAAATTGCCGAGAGTGAAATATACGGCAGTTTGGTAATTTAAGTATGACACGTGCGTGAGTCGTGTCGGGACTAATTGAATGGAATATAAAGATAAATCATTTTTATATAACCCGTATGGTGATTTTTAGTGCGCTGTTGAGTCCGGGAGGGTTGAGATAGTCAGAAAACTCTACCCGGGTATTTTATTTGGACTCCGGGAGATTTTAGGAACCGGCACCCCGTAGGGGTAGTTTTGTAATTTGGATTTTTGGGAAAATTAAATGGAAAAAAATTAGAGAATAATTATATCATCTATGGGAGTTCCATTAGGGAAGGGAGAGCCACAGAGGGTGAGGGAGAGCAAAGTCCCAAGGAAGGGAACCACTTAGCACCACCTTGGACAACCACCACCACCATCGTATAGATCGGAAGACGAGAAACACATCTATACCAACTTCACCAAAGGATTCAGACCTTCGATTTAAGGCAAGTGTTTATTACTTGCTTTCTTTTAGCAATAATCATACTCATGTTAGAGTAGGTGAAATTAATCATTGATTTACATGTTAATTGGGTAAAAATTGGAGTATAAATGATGATTAGAGGCTGGGCTAATTAGTTGTGGATATTCCTTCATGTATGTAGAGGATAAACTATGAAATTGAACCATATATTAATGAATGAATCAGGGTTGATTAGGTTCTTTAATTGAAATTTTGGAAACTAGGGTTCATGTGAATTAATTTAGGGATTTTATATAATTATGATGATTAATGACGAATTAATGATCCTAGGATATTAGGAATAATTTATAATCTGTTATCTATTGATGGGTATTGATGATGAGGTGTTGGGTGTTGAATCTTAAAGGTTTTTAGGTTCAAAAATGGTAGAAGACTCTAAAATTATGTGAAGAAGACGAAACAGTAGGTCTCGTGTGAAGTCGTTCAAATGAGATTGGTATCTCTAGCGACATGTGGAAATCGTTCAAACGACTTGCCATCTGGTTCGAGCGACATGGTGAATTTCTGGGAATTTTCTTAGAGTCCAGTTTTGAGTTTATCGATTTATTGGAGTGAGAGAGACTTCCCGATAATAAACTTAAACAAGACAGAATTTCGGAAAAGTATGTGAGAATTAATACTTTAAATTATTTCGGTATAGAGAGAATGTGCCTTGGAGATTACGAGAGAGATAGTAATCTAAATATTTATACTATACGTAATGTTGAGATTAAAATACGTATGAAAAGTATATATATGTGGGTTGGAGAAATACCTATAAATTATAATTGGATGTGTGTATGCCTATTATGTGATATTATTGTTAAGAGCACTAATCGGTGATAACCCGGGGGTGCAAGAATCTTATTATTAGGAGCACTAATGAGTGATAGCTCGAGGGTGCAGGAATTCTATCGTTAAGTGTACTAATGGGTGATAACTCGGAGTATAAGAATATTATCATAAGTGTACTAATGGGTGATAACCCGGGGGTACAATATTATTGTTATAAGTGCACTAATGGGTGATAACCCGGGGGTACAGCATTATTATGGTTAGGTGCGCTAATGGGTCTTAGCCCGGGGGTGCAGTATTAGAATATATATATATATATAGGGAAGATGTGACTATATGTATATTTACGTAAACTTGTGAATCATTCTACTGTGTATACTTAGTAGAGATGAAAATGGATATATATAAAATAATTCTTAAGAGTATAATAGATTTATTATGAAAGCGAGAAAACATATTAATTAGTTGTTAGACATAGGCTAATTTGAAAGTGTATTGTATGGGCGATACGGGTATACTACTGGTGGGTATAGATACTATTAGAATGACTTCGGACTAGTTAGATTGGGTGGTATAACTAGGAGAAAATTAGATGTACGTTAGGCGTGCACAATAGATGAGAGGTGAGAAGCTCATGTGAGAGTTCGATAACTAACATGTGTATAAGACTTGTTTTAAGAACTAGTTTTAAGTACTTGCTAAATCATTTTTAAACCTCAGGCCCTAACCCGTTTATTGCATCTCTTCTCTCTTTTACAATATATATATATTATACCAGGTGCTCAGCCGCAGGGGTACCAGAATTAGAGATTGGATTGTCAGATGTGCTACAGCTATTATGGAAGCTTTAGGTCCTTGTAGTAGACGCATATATCATTTCCATTCAGTTTCATTTAGACTTCCTATTTAGGGCATGTGTCAACCGCTTCTAGTCTTTTATCAGAGATATTGTATTTAGTTTATTTTATGGTTTGGAGTTTTAAACTGGGAGGTTTTACCCAGTCTTATTAAATTTTATATTTAATTCTTGTTCAGTACTTATTATATTCCTATGTATGGTGAATGGTTTATAAGTTATACTTAGAATGTTATAGTTAAATGGTTTTATTAAAAAAGGGAAAAATGTTTTTGACACAGCTTAATTATATTATAGGTGATTAAAATGGATTATATTGTGTTTGATAGTGATGCTAAGAATGAACCAACCATATATCCTGTTTTAAATTGGTAAAGGACTGATCACCCTCTATTTAATTGGGCGGTGTGTCATCGGTGGTATCAGAGCATCAGGTTCTAGAGTCCTTTAGGATCTGTACGGCTTACTATGTTTTCAGCTTTGCATCCTTTAATATAGAGCCCTATCTTTAGGACTGTTGCGATCTTATTTATGCGATTACATCTTCAGCTATTTGAGATTTAGTAATAACAATGGACTAATAAAATTCTTTCTCGTCTCAGATGCCTCCTCGACGTGCACCAAGAGACAGACAGGCCCAGCCAGAGTAGCCGGTAATGCAGGCTCAGGGTACAATGAACGCAGGAGAGGTTGTCGCGATAGTTGCACAAACGGTGATTGCAGCCTTAGCGGTGGTGCAGCAGGCCCCACCCTAGGTTCAGGCAGTAGCACCAGTCCCAGTGCATCCGTTTCCCACTACTTCCGAAAGAGTGAGAGAGTCTTTTCAGAGGGCATGTCCCCCAGATTTCATGGGCAGTTCGGATGTGGTTATTGCTAGTCAGTGGAAGAAGGACATATAGCGACACCTTCGTATGTATGAGTGCACTGAGGTTCAGAGGCAAGTTTTGGATACCTTCAAGCTGAGAGGGGAAGCCTTACAGTGGTGGGAGTCCACTACTACTACTGAGCAACGAGATTTGATGTCGATCAGTGATTTCTGGGTGCGGTTCGATCACAAGTACTTTCCTTTCGCCGTCAAGACTGAGATGAGGCAGAAAGTTTTCGACCTCACCCAGGAAGGGAGAACAGTTGCAAAATACGAGGAAGAGTTCACGCAATTGGCAAACATGGTACCGAATGAGGTTCCTACTGAGGAGAAGTGCATTCAAATGTTCGTAGATGGCTTAGCGTGGAGGATATGCCAGTATCTATTGGGTAACCTTTCCCTACACTCATATACAGACGTTCTGAATGCATCCTTATTTCATTATCAGGACAACTGCTTCCATGCTAAGGGAAGCAAGTGAGGGGGAGAGCCCAACCAGTTGGGAAAGACAGGGGGAGGTAGTGCCAATGGGTCACCAGTTGAGCAGAGTCAAAAGTAGGGTTCCCAGGAGGGAGAGTCTGCTAAGAGGTTTCGTTCTGGAGGTTTCACGCATGGTCATGGGGGTTGGAAGTAGGGCCAACAGCAGGGCTAGCAGTAGGGAGGACTGCAGGGCCAAAGTAGTGGTGGTAATGGCCAGTAGGGCCATGGCTATCAGGGACAGAGGGGAGGAAACTTTATAGGGAAATGTTATAGTTGTGGAAAGATTGGCCATAAGAAATAGGATTGACCCGATAAGGACAGAGTTCCTCAGCAGCAAGGTGCTCATCAGGAGACCCAGAGACCCATTTTTTCCGTCGCCCTACCAGCTCCAGTTCCAGTTCCATTTTTTCCCGCAGCTCCGATGCAGCAGGGGCAGTTGCAGTATGTACGTGTCTATAACATCCACCAGACCGCAGTTCCGCAAGCACCACCTGCAGTGGAGGGTAAGTTTTTTATCCATGGTACTTTGGGTCTTATCTTATTTAACACGGGGGCATCACACTCCTTTATAGCCACTAGCTTTGCAGGGGCCATTGGATTATTAGGCATGGAAGAGAGTACAATGACATGTGTAGACTCACCGTTAGGTAGTGGGTCGCTAATTTTCTTCATATGATGGGGAGTAGGCATAGAGATTGGCAGTTTTATATTACCGGTTGATATGCTAGTGTTAGATATGTCTGAGTACGACGCCATTATTGGCATGGATTGGTTAGTTGAATATAGGGCCATGATTGATTGCTTCAGTAGGAGTATTGTGTTCGTCATTCGGGGCGAGTAGATGTTCTTAGTGGCAATGCCTCGTTCTGAAGGAGGGTCATCCACCCACTTATTTTATATAGAGGATGAGACCTCTGCAGTAGTGGTTCCACTTGATTCAATTTCGATTATCTGCGAGTTTGCTGATGTATTTCAGGATACACCGGGGTTGCCTCTGAGTAGGGAGATTAATTTTGTGATAGACTTGACACCGAGCACTCGTTCGATAGCACGTGCGCCTTACCGTACGGCTCCGACAGAGATGAGGGAGTTACATAATCAGATAGAATAGTTGTTGGGATAGGGCTTCATCCATAGGAGTACCTCGCCTTGGGGTGCCCCAGTTCTGTTTGTGAAGAAAAGGGATGGGTCCCTACAACTTTGTATTGATTATCGGGAGCTTAACAAAGTCACGATACGAAATAAGTATCCGTTGCCTCGCATCGACGACTTGTTCGACCAACTGCGAGGAGCAACCCACTTCTCGAAGATAGACTTGAGATCCGGGTATCATCAACTACACATCAGGGAGCAGGATGTGGCTAAGACTGCTTTTTTGACGAGGTATGGGTCGTATGAATTCAGGGTTATGCCATTTGGGCTAACCAACGCCCCAGCAGTATTTATGGACTTGATGTATAGAGTATTCAGAGAGTTCTTAGATCAGTTTATCATTGTCTTCATAGATAACATCCTGATTTATTCCCACACTGAGGAGGAGCATGCCGAGCACTTACGTATGGTTCTGTAGACCTTAAGAGAACATGAGTTGTACGCCAAATATAAGAAGTGTGAATTTTGGCAACGGGAGGTACAGTTTTTGGGACACATTGTATCAGAGAGAGGGATATCTGTGGATCCTAATAAGGTATCAGCGGTGAGGGAGTGGGGACAGTCCACGACACCGACGGAGGTGCCGAATTTTCTGGGATTAGTCGGTTACTACAGAGGGTTTATTCGGGTATTCTCGAAGATTACGGGCCCGATGACGAATCTGACTCGTAAGGGTGTGATGTTTATTTGGGATGATGCATGTCAGTTGTCGTTCGATTAGCTGAAGGATAAGTTGACTTCAAAACCCGTACTAACACTTCCCAAGGCAGAGGTGGAGTACCTGGTTTATACTGACGCATCCTTACAAGGGCTCGGGGGAGTACTCCAGCAAGAGGAGCAGGCTATAGCTTTTGCTTCCCGGAAGATTAAGCCTCACGAGAAGAATTACCCCACCCACGACTTAGAGCTGGCAGCAGTCGTGTTTGCGCTTCGAATTTGGAGGCATTATTTATTGGGGAAACAGTTTCGCTTATTTACAGACCACAAGTCGCTGCAGTACTTGCTCATGCAGAAAGAGTTGAATATGCGTCAACGCAAGTGGCTTGAGTTTGTAAACGATTATCAGTTCGAGATACACTATCACCCGGGGAAGGCTAATGTAGTTGCTGATGCGTTGAGCCGTAGACCGGTAGATGAGACAACCGAGGTGTGGAAAGTGAAATGGAAGGAATTGGGGCACCAAGATGCAGTTGCCAGGTCCTTCATGTCAGCTATGATCATCACACCATAGATATTGACGAGGGTGGTTCAGGCACAGGCGACAGACCCTTTTGTAACAATCCCGATTTTTAAATGGGTATTTTTAAATACGCGACTTTTGTTAGCATGTGTCGCGCAGGATGCGAACTTGCGTGATTTTTGTAGGACGTTTTATTGGGGTTAAAAATAATTTGACCATATTTATTGGATGATAAAAATAGGCCAAGGAGTGCCATGGGGTCAAAAGTCAAAAAATGAATAAATAAATAAAATATTATTAATTTATTCAAAAAAATAAAAGTGCTCAGAAAATTCTGAAAATGATCATACCGACTCAAAATTTAATTTTGAGCAACTTTCCCTTCTTCGAGATTTCCAAAAAAATATCATTTAGACCCGATTTAGGCCATTTTTCGATTCGGCGAGAAATCTTGTTTGAGAAGTTTTGTTTTTTTTAATTTAAACTTCAATTATTATTGCCTTATTTAAAGGGATGGTGGGCAACCTTTTTGACTATTTTTGAAACAACTTTCGGCACATATTTTGCCAGGCAACATATTTTATTAAACTCTCCTATTATATATTCACATAGCCCCTTTATATTTATGTATTCAACCTTAGTTTTAGGTGTGTTCATGGGATTGTTTTGAGGTGGATCTTGGGAGATGATTTTGATGGAGTAATCTGATTTTATGGGCAAATTTATAATGGTTCCTTTTGATGGTTTAAGGTATGGGGTTTTACACAATATGCTCCTTAATCTCGCGAGTGTTATCCCGTTGATTTCATGTTTAATTGAACTCGTATTTGAATTGCTAAATTCATTTGGAAATTTGAAAATTATTGTTGGAATATGATTTTGATTCATGTGGTATTATTATTTTGTTGAGCATGTTGTCATGAGATTTTAATATGGCACTGATGTTGGGCACCCGTCAAGATTCCTGTTCCGGCTACTTGATAAAGTATGACGCGGTATGGTGAGGCCTGGTGACTCGGATTAATGTGTTGTTGAGAAATTATATTGATAAATATGCTTATGAGATTCACATTTTATTTGAATATTCGTACTCGTATTGTTACGCTTTATTCACCGCTAAAAATATTTGATGAGCATCTTTCATGTCGTATTGTATACTTCCCCATATTTTCTTTTAGTTGGCAGGTTAGCGCGAATTTGAGCGCTATGGACCAATTGGGATGATTTTAGCGTAGTTATTTTTGGGAAGAATATTGGAGAACACTAGATGAGAAAATTTGTATTTATTTTTATGCATAGAGCATTGGCGATTTATATTCTTTCGAGATAGATAGTTGGATTATTTCGAGAGACTTTGTTGTATTTAATTTGAAGAAATTGAGATTAGTGGTTTCTCTTATATTGTGGGCTTTTTAGATGCTACATACCTTGTTGCTTGTTGCTTGTGGATTTGGATTAATTTTATCGATAGTAGCGCTCTGCTCCGCTCTCCCAGGGCGAGCAGGGTGTTACACCTTTTTTCCAGGAAAGGATTAGACAGCTTTTAGCCGGTGGAGCCGAGTCTTATTCGGTGAGCTCCAAGGGAGGTTTACGCTTCAATGGGAGACTCGTCATTCTATAAAAGGAGGACCTTCGACATGCAGTAATAACGGAGTCACATGGGTCCCGAATTGCGGTACACCCCGGTGGGGACAAAATGCACCAGGATATGAGGCGGCAGTATTGGTGGAGCGGAATGAAGGGAAACATCATGGAGTTCGTCTCCAAGTGTACCACTTGTCAACTAGTGAAAGTGGACCACCAGAGACCACCAGGTTTGATTCAGCTATTGGAGATTCCTACGTGGAAATGGGAAGGCATTTCCATGGATTTTATTATCGGGTTACCCACTTCACAGAGGAGGCACGATTCTATATGCGTTATTGTGGATCGATTGACGAAAGTATCCCACTTTTTGCCCGTCAGGACAGACTATACGGCAGGACAGTATGCCTAGCTATTTATTACAGAGATAGTGATGTTACATGGTGTACCCCTTGATATCGTGTCAGATAGAGACAAGACGTTTGTATCTCATTTTTAGGAGAGTTTCCAGGAGGCTATGGGTACCGAGTTGCGATTGAGTACAACGTATCACCCGTAGACCGATGGGCAGACTGAGCGCACTAATCAGATGCTCAAGGACATGTTGCGCATGTGTATCCTCAACTTTGGGGGAGGTTGGGAGCAGTATCTTCCACTCGTGGAGTTTACTTATAACATCTCCTATCAGTTTAAGATTGGCATGGCCCCGTTTGAGGCATTGTATGGTAGACCTTGTTGTTCTCCATCTTTTTGTCTAGAGGTGGGAGACAACAAGCTACTCGGGCTATAGGTGATTCAGGATACGTGGAGTAGGATCGAGATGATTCAGAATCGCATACGGGTAGCCCAGGATAGACAGAAAAGCTACGCCGATGCTAACAGGTCCTTCCGAGAGTTCGCACTGGGGGACTAAGTTTTGTTGAGAGTATCTCCGATGAAGGGACTAATAAGATTTGGGAAGAAAGGTAAATTGGCTCCGAGATACGTAAGACCATTCCCTATTATAGAGAGGGTCGTACCAGTTGCTTACAGGCTTGAATTTCCAGAACACTTGCATCGTATCCATGATGTGTTCCACATTTCGTCACTGAGGCGGTATCTTCGGGATGTGTTGGCACACACTCACATCGCAATTGAGGAGATTGAGTTACATCCAGACAGTTCATATGAGGAGAGACTGGTGGCTATCCTAGATTATAGTGAGAGGAGGCTGAGGTCAAAGGTAGTTCACTTGTTCGAGTGCAGTGGCAGCATCATAAAGTGGAGGAATTTACTTGGGAGTGTGAGGTAGATATGCGAGAGAAATATCCAGACTTATTCGTACCAGGAATACCTTATTTTCTGAATTTCTGGACAAAATTCCGTTATTAGGGGGGAAGTATGTAATACCCCATATATTTTGATTATTTAAATAATTATGAGATTAATTATTATAGTGGGATTAATTGAATTAAAATGTGAGAATTTAATTGTTAATTAATCCGAATTTAAAAATAAATATTAACTAGCGTGACAAGGGTTAATACTTATTGATTTAATATTACTAGGTGATATGTAATATGGAATTATGAAATTTGATAAATTATCGAGAGTGAAATATATGACAATTTGGTAATTTAAGTCTAACATGCGCGTGAGTCATTTCAGGACAAATTGAATGGAATATAAAGATAAATTATTTTTATGCAACTTGTGTGGTGATTTCGAGTGTACCGTTGAATCCCGGAGGGTCGAGATACTCAGAAAACTCTACTCCTGTATTTTATTTGGACTCCGAGAGATTTTAGGCCAAACCGGCACCCCGTAGGGGTAGTTTTATAATTTGGATTTTGGGGAAAATTAAATGGACAAAAATTAGAGAATAATTATATCATCTACGAGAGTTCCATTAGGGTTAAGTTACACAAAAATCAAGGGAGAGCCACAGAGGGTGAGGGAGAGCAAAGTCCCAAGGAAGGGAACCACTTAGCACCACCTTGCACAACCACCACCACCATCGTATAGATCAAAAGACGAGAAACACACCTATACCAACTTCACCAAAGGATTCAGACCTTCGATTTAAGGCATGTGTTTATTCTTGCTTGCTTTTAGCAATATTCATACTCATGTTAGAGTAGGTGAAATTAATCATTGATTTACATGTTAATTGGGTGAAAATTGGAGTTTAAATGATGATTAGAGGTTGGGCTAATTAGTTGTGGATATTCCTTCATGTATGTAGAGAATAAACTACGAAATGGAACCATGAACGAATTTCGGTTGATTAGGTTCTTTAATTGAAATTTTGGAAACTAGAGTTCATGTGAAGTAATTTGGGTATTTTATATAATTATGATGATTAATGACGAATTAATGATCCTATGATGTTAGGAATGATTAATAATATGTTATGTGTTGATGGGTATTGATAATGAGGTGTTGGGTGTTGAATCTTAGAGGTTTTTAGGTTTAAAAATGGTAGAAAACGCTGAAATTCTGTGAAGAAGAGGAAACAGTAGGTCTCGCGCGAAGTTGCGCGAAGTCATTCAAACAAGATTGGTATCTCGCGTGAAGTCGCTCGAGCGACACGTGGCAATCGTTCAAACGACATGCAATCTGGTTCGAGCGACAGGGTGAATTTCTGGAAATTTTCTTAAAGTCTAGTTTTAAGTTTACCGGTTTATTGGAGTGAGAGAGACTTCCCGATAATAAACTTAAACAAGACAGAATTTCGGAAAAGTATGTGAGAATTAATACTTTAAATTATTTCGGTATAGAGAGAATGTACCTTGGAGATTACGAGAGAGATAGTAATCTAAATATTTATACTATAGGTAGTGTTGAGATTAAAATACGTATGATAAGTATATATATGTGGGTTGGAGAAATATATATAAATTATAATAGGATGTGTGTATGCCTATTATGTGATATTATTGTTAAGAGCACTAATGGGTGATAACCCGGGGGTGCCAGAATCTTATTATTAGGAGCACTAATGAGTGATAGCTCGGAGGTGCAAGAATTCTATCGTTAAGTGTACTAATGGGTGATAACCCGGGGGTACGAGAATATTATTATAAGTGTACTAATGGGTGATAACCCGGGGGTACAAGATTATTGTTATAAGTGCACTAATGGGTGATAACCCAGGGGTGCAGCATTATTATGGTTAGGTGCGCTAATGGGTCTTAGCCCGGGGGTGCGGTATTAGAATATATATATATATATATATATATATATATATATATATATATATATATATATATATATATATATATATATATATATATATATATATGGAAGAAGTGACTATATGTATATATACATAAACTTGTGAATCATTCTACTGTGTATAGTTAGTAAAGATGAAAATGTTGATATATAAAATAAATCTTAAGAGTATAATAGATTTATTATGAAAACGAGAAAACATATTAATTAGCTGTTCGACATAGGCTAATTTGAAAGCGTATTGTATAGGCGATACGTGTATAATACCGGTGGGTATAGATACTATTAGAATGACTTCGGACTAGTTAGACTGGGTGGTATAACTAGGGGAAAATTAGATGTACGTTAGGCGTGAACAATAGATGAGAGGTGAGAAGCTCATGTGAGAGTTTGATAACTAACATGTGTGTAAGACGTTTTTTAAGAACCAGTTTTAAATACTTGCTAAATCATTTTTAAACCTCGGGCCCCAACCCGTTTATTGCATCTCTTCTCTCTCTTGCTATATATATTATACCAGGTGTTCAGTCGCAGGGGTACCAGGATTAGAGATTGGATTGTCAGGCGTGCTACAGCTATTGTGGAAGTTGTAGGTCCTTGCAGTAGACGCATCTATCCTTTCCATTCAGTTCATTTAGACTTCCTATTTAGGGCATGTGTCGCCCGCTTCTAGTATTTTATCAGAGATATTGTATTTAGTTTATTTTATGGTTTGGAGTTTTAAACTGGGAGGTTTTACCCAGTCTTATCAAATTCTATATTTAATTCTTGTTCAGTACTTATTATATTCCTATGTATGGTGAATGGTTTATAAGTTATACTTGGAATGTTATAGTTAAATGGTTTTATGAAAAAGGGGAAAATGTTTTTGACACTTAGCTTAATTATATTATAGGTGATTAAAATAGATTTTATTGTTTTCGACAGTGATGCTAAGAATGAACCAACCGTATATCCTGTTTTAAATTGGTAAAGGACTTATCACCCTATATTTAATTGGGAGGGGTGGCACAGGGACATGTTTCATTTATTTTTTAGTTCATGCCCCTTCACTCCATACCACATTGATTTAGACACGTTTATGTCACACGAGTGTGGAAAACTTGTTTTTGAAAGTAGTTTGTGGCTATATATATATATATATATATATATATATGTGTGTGTGTGTGTGTGTGTGTGTGTGTGTTTATATATGTATGTATGGTATTTTTTTGAGTCGTTTCATTCATTTAATCCATGTACATCATATGTTTTAAATTGTCATTTGTTTCATCGTTTGGATTATTTGTACTTGTGTTGTCGTGAGATTATCATTTTTGCTTCACTTCACATTTCATGATATACTTATTTCCTTTATGATCATCCATATCATATTAAAGGGGAGTATTTTTTTTTCATATTATGCACATTTTCCTTTGTCTATTCCCTCACAAAAAGGGGGAGAAGTTTATATTAAAGGGGAGGGCTCATATGCAGTTATATATTTCATATTCTTTTTTTATTTGAAAAGTGTGTTATGTGTGTAGGTTTATATATCGATGCAAAAGCTTCACAAGAGAAAAGCTAGTTAAGAAATAGAGTCGGTCAAGTCATGTTTTTATCATTTTCCTTTTGGGGATTAGGCATTTGACCTTGATGGCCTATTTTTGATTTTTTATTTTGTCCTGGAATAGCCAAAGGTATATATTTGTAAGGCTAAATTTTGTATTGTATCATGTTTGTAACGAATATTGTAAATTTTTTAATTATTGGTTTTATTCTGTTTGGACAAAACCACTTAAGTTATAGGTTAGGATTGTGTTCAATTTGTTCTTCAAGCCTATGCATCTTTAATGACACGAAGCGGACCAAGTTAAAACAACAGCAAATCCTTGTCGAGTTTCGTCTTCAACCTTGGTATCTCAAGAAAGGTAGATTTGTTATATTATGTTGATCCCTAGATTTTTAGTTTGGATGTGTAAGTTTTTTTAGGCTATTTTTCAAAAAGATCTTTTTGAAAAATATTATTTTGTTTTAAAAGTCATTCAACGAGATTTTTAATTCATTTCAAAGAGTTTTCATTGTTCGTTCGAACAATAGGTGTTTTCATTCCAATGAGTGTTGAGGTTTCGTTCAAACAAGGCTAGATCGAGCATCGAGTGAAACTTTCTACTTAGTCTGAGGTGACCTTTATCTGTATGTGCTTTAGGCAAAGACAATCTTTTAAAAAAAAATCCCAATTTTATTATGAACCAAATATGTGAACTGTAAGGACAAATTTCCAAATAGTGTCAATTTATATGTATTGGCATTATTCCGGACAAAAACCAATTTGGGTCATAGATAGATTTTTATGTGACACAATTCCCACATAGTCTATGATGTTGTTTTTTAAGACGTGGCGACCAAGGTTCAAGATAGATCATGTCGTGTTTATTTATGCACTATTTACGTCTTCATATCACATTGCACTCCGAGATACTCTCGTGTATGAACGCATAATGTTTATGGGACTCAAAATATGTTTTAATGATGTTATTTCATTCAAAAATGGTTTTAAAATGTTTTAACTTCGTTTATTCTGAGATAAATACGTTTTAGATTCGTGTAGATTTTTCCCTTGTGTTTTGGAATATCAAACTACATTTATTGTCGTTCAAACGGCATCAACATATCGTTCAAACGAAATTTACAGGTTTGTTCTAAGGACATGGTGAAATCGTTCTAATGACTTGCATATTTAATGTTTTTTATTTAAGGCATTTTTTCTTAGAATTTCGAGGTCTGCAGAACAAAAACTACTTAATAGAACACTTTCGTTTTTCTGCACTAGTTTAAAAAGTTTTTTTAAGTTAAAAACATCCTTTGTGTTTCAAGATCCGATCATTCATACAATACGCAATAGAGATCTTAGTTTATCACCATATGGAATTTGTTCATCTCTGTTGGACAAAATTATTCCATCGAGTTTTGCGGTGAAGAAGCAGTGGACTCTGTGTTCTGAATCATAGATGGTTGTCGTAGCTGTATTGAGAAGAGTATGCGCTTGCGTTCAAATGAGGAAATTATATATTAAACACCTTTTAACCAAAACAAACCCTAAACATGCAACAATATGTGATTGAATAAGATAATGAACTAAGCAATAACATTCAAACACATACTTGTTAGGAAAAATCCCCCAAAGGGTCAAAACCATTTATTTCCATTATAATATTGTAACATACAATTTCGAATTACAATGAAAATACAAGTGACTAAGAATTACCCTCAGGTATCGAATTCTGTAGTCGGCGGCTGGAAATATCCCTTTCCAGGAGGGCTGCAATGAAGAAGAAGAACGGTCATCTCCACAAGGATTGAACAGCAACTGGGTTTGTGTTCTTGGGTTGCAAACAGATTCACAAGTGATTTGGAATTTTGTGTGAATCAAAAACCTAGAGTCTTAGTACTCAATAGGTGAAGACTTAGAGTTTTTGTACTCTGAAAAATCGTGTGGAAGTCTTGCTAAACCACCTCCCCGTAGTGGGATTAAATAAGAAGTCTTGGGCCTTAAGAATCTAAACACGATCTGTTGAAGTTTATCCCAGGTGGACCGGTCCGGGTCTGAGGCAGATCTGTCTGAGTAGGCGGACCGGTTCTTTTTATTTTTGGCTTCTCCGGTTCGCTTATGGTCCGGGGTGTACTGGCTTTTCAGCACGCAGACCGATCCGGGTATGAGGTGGACCGGTTCGCAGGCGGATCGGTTTTTTTATTTTGGGCGGACCGGTCCGGCTCTGTAAAAATCTGATTCCTTCTTCTTTTTGATATTCGGATCCGTTGACGTAGATTCGGGCTTGAATATTCTTCAACGGTGTGACGGCGTATGACATAACTAATAAATGATGGATAAATTCTCCTTACATGTATCGGTGGATATCGAGACATACGTGGACTTATGTGTTGTGGACCTATCTTAGGTGGACTCGTACGTTGCACTGTGGAGGAGTGGTTGCAGCATAGAAGAGCATTGATACTTGTGGATGATCGAATCATTGAGTAAGTCTACAGTCTATACTTTGTAAAACCGTATCCTAGTGATTGTCTGGCTTGGGCCATCTGAGATTTTTTCTCTTAGTGGTTTCCTCGTACATCGATGTTGTGTGTTTTGTGGACTTGATTTATTTTACTTGCTTAATCACACTAGATGCGTGTTTAGGATTAACAAGATAAAATTGGGTTACGTAAAATTGGTTCACAAAATCGGTGCTTATTAAAATTGAAAAAGGGTTTTGGAAAAATTGTTATCACCTAAAGCACAAATAAAAAGGGCGACCTACAAATTGGTATTAGAGCTAGAAATACTACTTTATTATGTTTCTGATCCCGTTTGCTTATGGTATAAATTTTGAATATTTTTATGCTTTTAAAACTCTTGTTTTTTATGGCACTAATTATGCTTATTGAAAAATACAAATAAAAAGTACACTTAAGGCCATAGATGAGCGTGTTTGGTTAGCAGTAGAAAAAGGGTGGCCACCACCAATCACGAGATATAGAGAGGACACTAGTTTAAAACCTGTTGAGTCATGGACTGAAACCGAACATAGACTTGCACTTTGTAATTCTAAAGGTTTGAATGTTATTTCCTCGTCTGTCACCTCAGAAGAGTATAATCGTATTATGATGTGTGAGACGTCGAAAGAGGCTTGGGATGTTCTTTCACTTACTCACGAGGGAACTAGCACGGTTAAGGCATCTAAACTTCAAAACATCACTACCCAATTTGAGACGATTAAAATGTTAGAGAGTGAGACGTTTCATGAGTTTTACACTAGATTGTCTCATATTTTTAACTCGTCGTTTATTGGGAGAAAAAATACCCGGCAACCAAGTCATAAAGAAAATCTTAAGGTCGTTGTGTACTAAATTTGACCAAAAAAATGACCATTTTAAATACCTTAGGTATGATTGAATCAACAAAACTAGAAGAGATTGTAGGTGACTTAAAACCTATGAGCTTGACATGTTTACCTACAAGCAAGTGCCAAAGAAAGAAAAGGGCATTGCTTTGAATGCCCGAAAGGATGAAACAAAAGTTTTGGATGATGAATTCGACACCAATTTTGAAGATGTAGCTTTGTTGGCAAAGAAGTTTAAAAAGTTTCTTAAGTTCCAAAAGCAATCGAAAGATGCTAAAAGACTTTAGAATTCAAGAGCAACAAAGCCAATCACGTCCCTAAGAATCGAAGTGAGAATGATAAGAGGGATGAGACGAATAGGTGTTTTGGTTGTGAAGGTTATGGCCATAAGGTAGCAGAGTGACCCACTAAACTTAAGAAGGAGAGAAATAAACGAATTGCATATAATGCCACCTTAAGTGATAGTGAACCGAAAGAGGGAGGAGATTCCCCCATTAAGAGAAACTTTGTCGCATTCATGGCATGTCATGTGAATGATGACGATAAATCTTCTCATGAAGATACTCATGTGAATGACACTTTCGAGGCCGTTTTATTTGAATCCCAACTGAAGGAGGGTGAAGCTAGTAAGGAGGAGGAGATAGATGTGAGCGAGTGGCAACTTGCCTTAAATGATTTGTATGAGGAAATGGTGAAGGTGAAGAAGGATAACTTAAAGTTGCAAGCTAGGTTGAAATAATGTGCCATAGAAAATAATGATGCATTTATTGAGGATCTTAGGGCACGGGAGAAGACACTTCGGGAGAAACTAGAATACGTTAAAGGTGAGAGAGATAGTCTTCGTGGTTTGATTGAGGCTTTAAAAAAAGATATTCAAACATTTTAGGAGTCTAGGAATTTGTTTGAGTCTAGGATAACTGATCTTGGGGAGATATTGAGAGACTAGAATAAGGTGAAGGTTGATTTGGAGGCTAGGACAGAAAAGTTGGATAGGATTTTAGGCATCATCCAAATCAAGGATGACAGGTGTGGTATAGGATTCGATGATCATATTGCACCCATTCCTAAAGCCAGTACCAGTCATGTGAGAGATCCAACTAGGAACGTTAGGAGAGGTCCACATTTAGGTAACATTCCTCATCGTGTTTTCACTTGTACTCATTATGGTAGTAAGGGTCACCTTGGACGTTATTGTTATGACCTAAAAATGCTCCTAGGAATTTTAGGAATAAAGTCGTTTCGGTTCCCAAAACCCCCATGCATCGTTACACCCTACTTGGGTTAGGAAATCAGAATTAGAGATTTTAGGAATTAAACTTCATAACTCTCGTTAGGTTGCACATGATACCTCTCATGATATTTCTTACGAATTATTGTGTTAGCCATGTTTGTCATACGTTAGTCTTTGCTACATGATATGTATTTGCTAATGTTATGACATGTGTATCTCTTTCTATTATATTTTTATTTATTTGAGTCTTATTTTGAAAATTACAAAAAGATTTTTGGTTTTATATATTTTTGAAAAAGTAAAAGGATTTTGTTTTTAGTCTGAAATATTTTTTGAAAAACACAAAAAGATTTTCTATTTATTTTTGTGTCGTGAGTTTACATGTTTGATGTGGAATATTAGTGTACTTGGACCCAATCATTTCATTATCCATGTGGCTAGGACATTTGGTCACAATTAAAGATGCTTAGAATGATCTTAACCATTGATTACTAGAGTTGTTTCGAAGTTGATTTGCATTTGGATTTGACTTTGTATATATGCCATCGCTCACACATACACGAACTTACATTAATGTTTGACTTCTCATGCATATTTAAGTTTGGTGAGACGTTATCCTCTCAATTTTGTCATCTACGCGTAATTAGACTTAGGAGGAAGTGTGCATGTAAGAACCGTTTCCCATGAGGATAGATATTGTTTAATTGAAAAAATGATGAGTGTGCATAAGAAAGGGCTGTTTCGAGTATAATAAACTCATCGTAAAATCCACCGTTTAAAAGAGCCCAAGAAAAAAAATTAAGGTAATAAAAAGGGCCAATAGCATTTCTCTAAGGTGAGAAATTAGAAACCTCAAAAGAACTAGAAAAAGAAATATGAATATATGAGGGTATTTGGATGGAAAAATACAACGGGTTTGCACCACGAATCCTAATGTTGAAAAATCGTGTTATGATGTTATTGTTTGTAGAATCGTCAAAATTCAGAATTTGTGTGTAAGTTGTTTTTTTAGTTCATTAAGCTCAATATATAAATTGTCACATATGGCTAAAACTTAGTTTGATGATATTTAGCTATTAATTAGAGCTTCTTGGTCATTTCAATGTGTTTATATTGAGATTCATTAGTTGTAGTTCACGCCCATTCATTATGTATCCATGTTTGAGCACATTGATACTATGTTAGCATGTAACTCATACCTTTATATTTTCTGTTTTGAGTCTTTCTTTCTAGTGTTTCCTATTTCCAATTGTTGTTTTAAGAAAATAAATCTCTGGGCAAATCCAAAACATTTTTAGAGATGGAATACAAAAATTTTGAAGTCGTTCAAATGACTTCTTGATGTCATTCAAATGCATATCTATATCATTCGAAGATTGGATCTAACGAGCCTAGAAATAAAGTATTAAAAATGTCAGGAATGGTCATTAGATAGGTCGCGAGATAGATCATTTCTTAGATGCTTCACGCGACGTCATTCTGTTTTGGGTCATTTCTTCGTCTGATTGAACGGGATCTTTATATCGTCCAAACGACACTGCTTTGTCGTTCGAACGACCTGAGTTGACTTTTTGACTCTTCAGTCTATTTTTGTACCTACTTTGTATATATGCTGATATTAAACTGTTTTGGTATTTCTGGGTTGTTTTGGACAGTTTACATGCAGTCGATATTGCTTTTTCATGATTGATTTTTTAAACTACATTGATTTGTTTAGTCACATCATTCCTGATATTGATAATTCATATTTGTGACTGTTTGCTATCTACAATTTTACATCTTCTGATTATTATTAGTTGGTGACCTATGGTTATCTAGATATGCTTTGTATGATTATTCTCATTCTAGATATTTGTTTATGTGTTTATCTTTTTCTCCAGTTGTCTATTCAAGACAAAAAGGGGAGAGATAGATATGTGATGTATGGGGAGTTTTTTCTAATGAGCACTTATGTTTATATATTGATTTTGATCGTACTATTTACATATTGGTATCATTGATTTGAGCTATATTGAAATTGTGTATACAAATTGGTTTCATATGTTTTTCTCACATGTTTAATGAATAGTTTGCTTTATAAGTTAGTATCATAAGGTTTTATATCATTTTTACCTCCATACTTCGCATGGTATTTTTTTGTTTATGTGTGTAGTGATTATTCAGAGATTGGAGATTTTGTGACTACATCACATGGAGATTGTTCATGATGCCGGTCTGACATTTTTTTACTAGGTCGTGTCCGGTATTTTCTTATTGGGTTTATAATATGTGATTTAGGGCATTCGAATTGACGGTCCGGCTTAGGCATTTCACTATTTTGGTTTTGTCACGAAATAGCCAAAGGGGAAGATTTAAAAGGACAAATTTCCAAATAGTGTCAATTTGTATGTATTGGCATTATTCCGGACAAAAACCAATTTGAGTCATAGATAGATTTTGTAAGGACACAAATTTCCAATTGAGTCCATATATAGTTTTGGCTCAATTCCGGACAAAAACATTTATTCATAGGATAGTATGTAAATGTAATATTCTCAAGCCTATGAAGTGTTTGTTGAAGACGTAGCAGCAAAGAATATAAAGCTTCATCAAATATGCCGGTTTGCGTGCCTTGTTTCTACGTCATCAACTATAGTTCCATGCTCCCAAGGTATGAATGCAATTATATATATATATATAGGAGCTTGGAACAAAGTTTATTGGGTGTTAGGTTTTATTAAAAACTGCGTTTTGTTTCAAGAAAGAAATTATATAAAACTTTAAAATAAGTTCATAAAGTTTTCTGGGCCAAAATCGTATTTTTCAATCTTTCTGGTCGTTCGTTAGATATGTCGTTCGAACGAGTTTTTTCGTTCGAACCAGATGTCGTTCGAACGAACCTGCCAATGAGTCTAAACTGGTCCGTCGTTCGATATGTCGTTCGAACGAACTTTCTGTTCGAACGAGGTATCTAACGAGATTCTAACGAAGTCCATACTGGTGCGTCGTTAGAAGTCTCGTTCGAACGAGAGTTCGTTCGAACGAAATGTCGTTCGAACGAGCTGTCAGGCGGGAACAGTTTTTGGCAGTTTTTCACCCACTTCCCCACTTGGTTTTTAACCAACTTTTTCAGACTCTATGAAGTGCGGGAATCACATTTTCCAAACTAACATTTCCATAACTTTTCCAACTTAGTTTATCTCTTAGAGAGAGTTTGAGAGCAAAAATGGTTTAGGAAAATGTTCATGTTTTGAGTGTTAATTTTTCAAAGAGAAAATCCTTCACACTCTAGTTTACACCCAATTGTGTTTAGTCCAAGTTCTTAACTACATATTAAATTGCTTGGAGTTTGGCACCGATTTATCTCTACCGAATTCAAGAAGAGAAGTTTTGGTTTGCTTCTACATCCATCAAAGAATAAGACATTTTTGTTGCGATTCTACCCACTTGGAGAAAGGCTCCATGTACGGGTGACGGTGACCATAGAAAGCCCCATCGGTGGATTCCGAGATCGCGGTGGTGTTCCGAGGTTATCCGCTAGGAAGAGGTGTCTACAAGAAGAAGCGTCGAGGCTTGAGAGGGATCGAGTCAGTCGTTGTAAGTCTATCTGTCTTGTAATTGTAATTCCATATCTAGTGGATTTGTGGCTAGGGCCGTCCGAGGTTGTTTCCCGTCTTGGGTTTTTCCTCGTACATCGCGGCGTAGTGTGATTGGTTCATTTTATCTTGCTTCAATAACGTAGAATGAATGCTTAGAATAATTCAAGATAAAATTCGGTTTAAATCATCACACTCACTTTAAATTGGGACTTTATTAAATATTGGCCTTTGTTTATTTGTGAACCATCATTCAACGCTTCCGCATCATTTAATGAATTTATATAAAAGGAAATTACTTTACGTTTTCAGATTTTTACTTGTCACGATTCCCACATAGTCTACGATGTTGTTTTTGAAGATATATCGGCTAAAATTCAAGATAGATCATGCCGTGTATATTGGTGCGCATTTTACGTTTTCATATCATATTTCATTTAGAGATACTCTCAGGTATGAACGCATAATGTTTATGGGACTCAAAAAATATTTTAAGGATGTTATTTTATTCAAAATAGTTTTAAAATTTTTAACTTCATTTATTAGAGTAATGTAGATCTTTCCCTTGTGTTTTGGAAGATCAAACAACATTTACTGTCGTTCAAACGCCATCAGCAAGTCGTTCTAACGACATGCTTATCTCGTTCAAATGAGATTTGCAGGTTTGTTCTAACGACAAGGTGAAATTATTCTACTGACTTGCCAAATTAATGTTTTTTATTTAAGGCATTTTTTCTCAGAATTTCGAGATGTGCAGAACCAAAACTACAAAACATAACTCTTTCATTTTTCTGCACTTGTTTACAAAGGTTTTTAAACTTAAAAACATCCTTTATATTTCAATATCCGATCTTTCATACACATATGCAATAGAGATCTTGGTTTAGCACCATCTGGAGTTTGTTCATCTTTGTTGAACAAAATTATTTCATCGAGTTTTATGGTGAAGAAGCGATCGACTCCATGTTTTGAATCGTAGACGGTTATCGTAGTTGTATGGGTGGATACCGAGCCATACGTGGACTCATGTGTTGTGGGTTGGCATAGGTGGACTCCTATGTTGCACTGTGGAGGAGAAGTTGAAGCATAAAAGAGCATCAATACTTGTGGGTTTTCAAGTCATTGAGTAAGTCTATTATCTGTACTTTATAAAATCATATCATAGTGATTGTCTGGCTATCGTTCGCGGTTTTTTCCCTTAGTGGTTTCCTCGAACATCAGCGTTGTGTGTTTTGTGGACTTGATTTATTTTACTTGCTTAATCACACTAAAATGCATGTTTATGATTAACAAGATAAAATTGGGTTAAGTAAAATTAGTGCATATTAAAATTGAAAAAGTTTTTTGGAAAAATTATTATCACCTAAAGCACACATAAAAAGGGGAACCTACATGAACCAAATTTTAACTAACCCAACTTTATCTTCTTAACCCTAAACATGAATCTAGTGAGATTAAGCAGATAAAGTAAAGCAGGTTAACAACGTCGATGTACGAGGAAACCACTACGGAAAAACTTTAGATGGCCTAGTCTAGACAATCACTACGATACAAAAATTACAAAGGAAGAATACGGTCTTACCTAATAACTCGTTCTCCATAAGCCTTAACGCCTCTTCTTCTCTTCTACCGATCATTAACAGTTCCATATAGGAATCCACCTATGCAAGGTCAATAGAACACGAGTCCACGCATACCTCGGTATCCACCGACATAGCCACACCAACCGTCTACGATTCAGAATATGAAATCCACCTCTTTTTCGCTACAATTAGCACGCACGGAGTCCCCGACATGAACAAGGTTCTTCAAATGACGGAAGAATCAAATAGTGATGAAAACCAAGATCTTTACGACATATGGAATATATAAACTCTGATCTTGAAACAAGGATGGATGTTTCTGCTTTGGAAAACTTTGGAAACACCTTTGCAGAAAATGTACATCTTTCTTCTCAGTTCTGCACACCTGATTTTCTAAGTCAAAGAATCCTTAAATAATAAAACATAATTTTTGAGGCGGCGCATCCTTCGAATGAAAACCATATGTCGTTCGAACAAATACTGCATCTCATTAAAACGAGAAAATAATCTTGTTTTAATGATATAACGATCTCATTTGAATGATGCATAAAGTCGTTTAAACCATTAAAAACACAAGACAAAGTTCATACGACTCTAAACTCGATTTAACTCAGAAAAGATATATAAAAATCATTTTAAAATTAGTTTTAAATAAAATAATATCCTTATAAAAATATTTCAAGAACCATAAACCACTATGCATTCATTGATATACCAAGTATGACCTCGTCCTTAGACTAAACTCCTCGAACAAGGCCGACCAGTGGCAAACTATTAGTTTAAGAGAGATATGGCTCGGTTATAAACCTACGTTGAAGGGTCATGGCATCAGCCATGAATCCAACACAAAAGGACTCATCCTCGTCCCATACATAGTCAACAATATCAATATCAGTGATCTTATAACTCAAGTCCTCTCGGCCTCATCCATTACCTGGAGGTCGAGGGTCGAATGAAAACTCAGGTTAGCATGACAGTTACCGTACCATCAGAGCATCGAACTTGACCACTCGACCTCGACTTGATCCAGACAGTCGACAATTGACAACGGGTAGAGTACGTGAATTGAGGCACGCATGGGTTATAGATCCCACGTAAATAAAACCGTTATAACAAGATCTCCCTCACACGTGAGGGAATATTTCATCATCAATGCCTACTTGTGCTAGTGGCAAGTGGTTGATCTCTATTGGTAAACACATTCTACATATGCTTACTACATGCTTTGGGGGTACACTACACACCCCAGGCACTATATATACTTATTTTCTTCATCAATGTAAAAGATCAAGATATTCAAACCCTAGCCAAAGCTTTGTTTCTATCACAATAGAGAGAGAAAGTAGCGTAAATGGTATCACTAAGGCCATTAGAGCCCATTTTTATAGTGAAGTTCATACTCACGTGCACAGTGAAATAAGCCAAATGGCTGAACCACTTATATTCTAGTCTTACTCCTCTTTTCCTCACCTCCTTCTTCACATATACAACTGTTTAAACACCATTGTTGCACTTGCAAAGTTATTCTGTATTAATCTCATACTGTCTTACTTGTTGATACTATATCTGGTATCATCATTAATACCTGAGAGAATCTCGAAATTCCATGTGAAGATTTAAAACGTGCACAAAAAATGCGGCATGATCTATCTTTGAAGCTTGGACTCTACGTCTTTAACACAATGTCATAGGCTCAAGGGAATCATGACACGTAAATTCTATCCTATGACTCAAAGTGGTTTCTGTCCGGAATAATGCCAATACATACAAATTGACACTATTAGGAAATTTGTCCTGACAAATATACCCCTTTGACTATTCCGGGATAAAATCAAAATAGTGATTCTCTAGTGCCGTCTATGGGAATGAAGGTTATTCATCTTCTTTCTCTTTAGTTTCAGCTTGATCCTCACCTAATTACATGGTGGTGATCTAGTTCCACACTTGTTTGGATCTATATCACCATTGAAAGAGCTCTTTTTTAGTTTCTCAAGCTTTTCTCCAGCTTACTCTTAGCTCATCCAATTCATCCTTTGCAAGTGCAAGATTTGCATGTTATCAAATTATATGTCATACGTCGCTGCATTGCTAATCATGTTCAAGGGTATTTTGGTAATTTTATAGTCATAGTATGGAGGTCTGGTCAACTGGAAAGTTGAAGAGCTCTATTCCACGAGAATACTAGGAAAATGGCACCTCAATTCGAGTTACGATGAAGAAGTTATGCGCGTTTGAAGAAGAGGAAAACAGGTCCCTGCATAGAACATAGGGGTGATTCGAACCTTTTAATTTTAAAGGATCCGGACCGCATAAGCAAATAAGGATCCGTTCGAAATAAGGAGGAGATCCAGACCGCCCTCGGAACCCGGTCCGGATCGCTTCGAATATTCTCAAAAGATCGCATCTGATTTTTTTAATGCCTATAAATATCTATTTCGGTGGTGTATTTGTTTAAGACTTAGAGAGACATTCTTAAGCATTCTATTAGCTCAAGTCTTCATATTTTTTAGTCCCAAAACTCATTTGTTCAGTCACACATCATTCCCATACTTTTGTGAATCCTTTTGGAACCCAAGAACACTTTGCTCTTGTTCATTCTTATGGAGTGCATCTCTACATCGTATGGCTACGTGTCATTGAGGATCTTGCTGCAAGAAGATTCTTTGTTGAATCTTGGGCTTCGAGTTCTTGGAGGGTGATGCGTGCATTCTCTTGCTGAGTTCAAGACTGCGAGTCTTTGTCGGTTGGCTGTGCGTTGATCCATTGTAGATTTCTCTATGTAATTGTAAGTTGTGATTTATTGAATTCATAGTGAAATAAAAGTTTTACCCGAAAGGATTTTTTTCTTGAAATCTGTTTCTCGGCATATTTATTGTGTTACATGCATGATTTATTTAATGGATTGAATGTTTATTTCTCATATATGCATGTTTAAGGGATGTTTTAATTTGATTTGTGGTTTGTGCAAATTTAGACACCCAATTAAATAAGTAATCCGATAAATTGGAAATTTTCGAACTTGTATCGATATTACCCATTTTCAAATTGGTATCAGAGAAGGTATCACTATTTTTTTGTGATTTCATATTTTTCCGAAAAATTTATGTGATATTGATTTTTTTTTATTTTGATTGTTTAAATCGCAAGTTTTTCAATAGATACCTTATATAATCGAATACCAATCTTTGACGGAATAAATTATGCCTATTGAAAAGCCCGTATGAAATCTATTTTAAAGGTTATTGATGAACGTGTTTGGTTGTTGTGTGAAAGAGGATGGACTCCTCCCACTGTCACCGTTGAAAATATCACCTCTTTAAAACCCTTGTCGGCCTGGACTGAAGATGATTTTAAAATGTCTAATTTTAATTCACGTGGTTTGAGTGTTATTTCTGGAGCCGTCACTCCCGACGAGTTTCGCCAAATTATGACGTGCACCACATCTAAAGAGGCATGGTATGTACTCCAATTGACACATGAGGGTATGAATGCGGTTAAAGAATCAAAATTGCAAAATCTTGCCACCCAATTTGAGACCATTACTATGTTAGAGTCCGAAATTTTGATGAGTTTTACGCACGTCTTTCAGACATTATCAACACTAGTTTTAATTTGGGTGATGCAATTGATAACACGCGTGTTTTTAAAAATATTTTAAGATCACTCCCGAAAATATTTATTCCTAAAGTCACTATTTTAAATTCAATGGGAAATTTGAGCACCCTTAAATTAGAAGAATTAGTAGGAGACTTACAAACGTATGAAATTGATATGTTTCATAAATCTGTCAAGCCTAAGGATAAATGGATTACACTTAGGACCCATGCTAGGCAAGGTGAAAAGAGTGAGAAGAAAAAGAAAGAGCGTGTTTGTGAGCCCGACTCTGAGGGTGATTTTAATTTCGACGAGATGGCATTATTTGCGAAAACATTTAAAAAGTTTCTCAAAATTTCTAAAGAAAATTCTTCCAATAAAAAGAGATTTTTTGAGAAAAATAAAAAGATTGGAAAGGTCAAAGAAAGCGGTGAGACGGAAAAAGAAAATGACTCAGATGAGGAGTGTGAGGAGGATTTTGAGGACGTGACTTGTTTTGAATGTGGGGTTAAGGGGCATAAGTCGTTTGAGTGTCCTGCGAGGCTTAGAAAGAAAGGGAAGAAAGTAGCCATGCCCGCCACACTTAGTAATAGTAGTGAAAGTGAGGGAGATGTGACTAGTTGTGATAATTTTGTTGCATTTTTAGCAAGTCGTGTGAGCACACCCATTGTGTACCACGATAGTGCACACGAATGCGACGGTGATGATTTGAGCTCTTCAAGTGAGGGAGAAAGTGAGTGTGAAAGTGGAGATGAAAGTGAGATCCAAAAATCCTTTAGAGATTTATACACCGAGACCTTGAAAACAAAAAAGTATAATAGGGATATAGGTCGTCGTGTCTTAGATTTGGAGAGAGAGAAGGAGGTTTTAAGAAAGAAAAAAATTGATTTGACCGACACGGTGTCTAGTCTGACTACACGTGTATCCCAACTCGAGAGTGATCTCAAACGTGCCAGGGAGGTCAAAGTCAATTTTGAGATTGCACCTAAGAAGGTTGAAAAGGTGGTTCTTAATCCCTATAAGGGTAGAGTTGACGGGCTAGAAAATGGTAATGACGGTGTGTCCACTTATTTTATTGCACCCGAGTTTGTTCCCACTTTAGTGATGGATCCACATGTGTAAGGACATAATTTTATAAATGTCCGGGGTAGAATCTAGGAATTTTCTGTTTTCTCCTAGATCACAGTTTGTATGTCTGATACCGCTACATTCGGCACGTCAACACGATCAACCTCGACGACCTTTATCCAAATTCAATGCATCCATTATCTTCACGTGCATCATGCTACATGCGACGTGCTGCTCAGCTAATTCCCACTACTCCACTACACTTTACCTGTAAAATGGTTTATTTGAGCTTTAATATTTGCATAAATATTTTGGAAATTTTTTGAAAATTATTTTTGAAGTCTGGATTAATTTTTTATCAAAAGCAGATTTTTTTCTAAGTGTCGAAGCGAAGTGCCTTGAACGACGAGCTCGCTCAAACGACTTTGACTGTCGTTCGCGTGAGATAGACATGTCACGCGATCTTGTTCGAACGACATATGTCCTTCGTTCGAGCGACATGGCTATCTCGTTCGAATGAGCCATCGCCTCGATTTTCGTATAAATACCTGATCACCTTCTGCACGATTTTCAAGTCTTTCTGCAATCTCAAAATTCTGCGAAAACAGTCCAGAATAAGACTTCGTCTTTTTAAGGTTTTCTAAACCTTTTTGATTCACAAAACCATTCCCATATGTGTGTGAATCTTTAAACCTTCAAGAGGATCTTTTACTCATCTGGAGTAATTTGTGAGGAAGCCGTTCTCTTCTTCATTACTGCCCTACTGGAAAGGGATAGTTCCAGCCGACGACAACAGAACCGACACCCGAGGGTATTTCTGTGTCACATGTTTTCATTATAATCCGTGTAAGCCATTTTCTTAAAAAATTATAGTGAAAATAAAAGGTTTCGCCCCTTTGGGGGATTTTTCCTCATTTGTGTGTGTTTGAATGTTCTTGCTTGATTTTATCATCATCAATCACACCTAGATGCATGTTTAAGACTTAATTGATAAAAATTGAGTTTAATTAAATAACTTCCTTATTTGAACGCAAGCGCACTCTCGTCAACATGGCCCGAAAATTAACCCACCTAGGCGTCCCATTAGGAGAGTTCATCCTAGTGTTGTTGAAAGAGGTGCTCCTAGGCGGGTTTATGTTTGCACAGACTGAAAGAGGAAAGGTCAACTTAGAGAGTTTTGTTTTAAGTTGGGGTACATGCCACAGTATACTTCTACACATGTTCACGCACGTACACCCACACATGACACGTTGCTTGCACATAATGATAGGGAGTTTGCGCACATACGAGAGCAAGTAAAGTTCTTAGTCAAAACATCTCATGATTTGATGGACTTGTTCCAAAAGATGTCATCGTCTTTGAAGAACTCCTCTGCACCCAATGGATGAGGTGTGACTTGTTTGCTAGCATAAGATGATTTTCATGATGATATATTTTACCTATTGCTAGTGTGTACCATTTTTGTATTTTTTTTTGCTTTCGAAAAATTTGAAAAATACAAAAAGATTTTCATTTTTTTTTTTAAAAAAAATTGAAAAAGTCAAAAAGATTTTATTTTGATAAAAAATTTAAAAATCCAAAAAGATTTTTTTTGCACCATATATGAATAAAACTTAGGATGACCAAGTCACAACTTCATTCCATATTCATTTGACTGTTTGATAGTTTTTTTTGCTTTTTTTGAGACAATATGTTGTGTCAGTCATGTGATTTACAAAGTTTGGTGTCTTTGAGATGATATAGTGTTGATACCTACATGTTTTACTCACCTTGTCATTTATTGCACACATGCACAGATTTGTTTGATGTTTGTGCTTGTCTATCACATATTGGTTGGGCGTTTCCATCTCAATTATGTCTATACAATGAACCAAATGCGATAAAACAAGACAATAAAAAGTGTGCACATTTGAACCATGTTTGTGAGGACTTGTGTGTTTTGTTTGAAAACGGTGAAGGGCTACGAAAGATATCATTTATCCTTGGCGATTAATCCACTATTTAATTGGACCAAAAAATTGAGGAATTTTATTATCCGGGGTCCAAAGAGGTTTAAAAGATTCCGAAAAAAAATTGAAAGGAAATAAAAAGAAATTTATGCCAATTATGGGCCATTTAGGTCTTTCACCGATTCTCCAAAGTTTGAAAATTTAGTTTATACACCTCTAAAAGAAGATATTGTTGAGGGAGATTGGTTGGATTTTTTAAATGAGTTTGCACGTCCTTGAAAAAGTCTTGAAAAAGCGTTACATGGTTTTGGACGTTATTGGTGTAGAAATCATCGTGATTTTGATTTGTTGGTATGATTAAGATGATGTCATCTAAATTCAATAATTTCACACCTAAGGACGATTTAGATGTTCATTCGTTAGGAGTACACTTATACATCTTGCACATATGAGATGATTGAGTTGATTCTCCTACCGACTATGTTCACACACATTCATTCCGTTTCCATGATTTGGTTATCTGAGTGTAAATTCATGGTGTTTGATTTTTGTAACATCATTTCTTTTCATTTTTGTATGAAAAATTTTGAAAAATCAAAAATAGTTGGTGAACATTTTTTGAGTATCTCTTTGCAAGAGCACGTTTTCGATTTGATTGATGCCTTATTTTGAATACCGTGACACCGTGATTTTGCTTGTTTGATTTACTCTTCTCATTTGTCTATTTGGGGACATAATAACAAGGGGATAAAGAATTATCATATTATGGGGGAGTTTGAATTGAATTTTGGGGGAGTTTTGAGATTTGACTTATGCTTTTCTCATAAATTGGTATTTATTTTTATCTCATTTCAAACTCGATACGTCACGTGGTATTTGCTCTATCTCATGTGTGTAGGTACTACATTGATGATCATATAATGCACACCCTGATGAGAAAAGCCTTGGAAATCAGATTTGAATGTTGTAGATTTTGAAGAGCTGAAACGATGAAGTCTTTACATTTACACTTTTTCAGTTTTGGGTTCTTGGGAGGGTAAATTTGTATAGGCATTTATATTGATAACTCAGATATTTTTTATTTTGTACCGGCATAGACATAGGGGGATATTTGTAAGTGCGAGATTTGCACATTATTAATTTATATGTCGTACGCCGCTACACCGTTTGTACGCCGCTACATCACTAAGCATGTTCAAGGGTATTTTGGTAATTTTACTGGAAGTTTGGTCAACTGGAAAGTTGAAGAGCTCGACGCCACGAGAATACTGGGAAAAATGACACCTCAATCCGAGTTACGGTGAAGAAGTTATGTGCATTTGAAGAAGGGGAAAAAAGGTCCGTGCATAGAACATAGGGGAGATCCGAACCTTTTAATTTTAAAGGATCCGGACCGCCTAAGAAAATAAGGATCTATTAGAAATAAGGAGGAGATCCGAACATCCCTAGGAACCCGGTCTGGACCGCTTCCTATATTCTCAAAAGATCACATCTGATTTTTTTATGCCTATAAATACCTATTTTGGTGGTGTATTTGTTTAAGACTTAGAGAGACGTTTTTAAGAGTCCTATTAGCTCAAGTCTTCATATTTTTTAGCCCCAAAACTCATGTTTTGACTCACACATCATTCCCATACTTTTGAATCCTTTTGGAACCCAAAAACACTTTTCTCTTGTTCATTCTTGTGGAGTGCGTCTCTACACCGTATGGCTGCGTGCCATTGAGGATCTTGTTGTGAGAAGATTATTTGTTGAAGATTGGACTGCGAGTTCTTGGAGGGTTCTGCATGCATTCTCTTGATGATTTCAAAACTATGAGTCTTTGTTGGTTGGGTTTGCGTTGATCCATTGCAGATTTCTCTATGTAATTGTAAGTTGTGATTTATTGAATTCATAGTGAAATAAAGGTTTTACCCGAAAGGGGTTTTTTCCTGAAATCTATGTCTCAGCATATTTATTGTGTTACATGCATGATTTATTTGATGGATTGAATGTTTATGTCTCGTATATGAATGTTTAAGTGTTGTTTTAATTTGATTTGTGGTTTGTGCAAATTTAGACACCCAATTAAATAAATAATTGGATAAATTGGAAATTTGCGAACTTGGATCGATATTACACATTCTCATCCTTTGTTCTTCCCATTAACCGGAATAGATGGCTTCCGATTTGCCTCAGGGCATTGGTCCCATCTCCATCCAGGTGCCTCTTCAGTCAGAAATGGTTGAGGTTACGACGGTGCTGTGCTCGCTGGCAGCTAGCCAACAGAAAATGCAGGAACAACTTGTTGCCTTCAGCCAAAATGTGATGGCTAGACCCCCTGGCACTATAGCGGAAATGATAACTCTGGCCTCTAAGGAGGGTGTAGATCCGGTGACAGATGGACCACCCCCGTCCCTACAGAAAAAAATTCCACATTAGCAGAGACGTAGAGATATGGTCGACCCTAGGCGATTGCACCTGGAAAGACGAGGTCAGGAATTCCAAGATGACCAGTGTTGTGATGAGGATGAGTACTGGGAGCCCTATGAGATTTCTAGAGATATAGTGCATCAAGTTCTGATCAGCAGAGGAAACAGTGGTAGGACGAGCCGAGATAGCTAACCTAGGGCCTTAGCACTTGACACATTGAGTAGAGGGTCGACTTTTGACAGACTGGGACCAGTTGGTGATCTACAAGACCGACTCTCCAGGTCACGCAGTATTGTAGGCTCCAAGAGGGATGGAGGATGTGCTGACTGTCGGTCTCCATAAGGACTAGCTTAGGAACGAAGAGAGGTTAATAGTCATTAAAGTATGGCTTACAGAGAACCTGTGAAATGCCCAGCCAACAAAGAAGGGTCTAGGGACAATGGGGTTGCAACCGAGGGAGGTAATGCAGTAGCGGCCGACAAGCCATGGAAAAGTTTCATATAGAGGCTTGAAGACAAAATCGGTGATACATTGAAGAGTCGATACCCACTGTCGAGGTTTTACATGGAAGGGTCACCATTTGTCGCAAGAATAGTAAGCTACCCAACCCCGACCAAGTTCAAGTACGATGGGAGCCTGACCCCATTCATCATGTGGAAATGTACCAGTCGATTGCGATATCTTTTTGGTTTATGATAAGATGAGATGACGAGCTTTCTCAATCACCCTTATTGGTGCTACGCATGTATGGTACACCTCTCTCCCCTAAAACTCTATTGAGAATTTTAAGCATTAGGCCGAAAGGTTTATCCATAATTTTTGCTTACATGTGAAGCCTCGGAAGAAGACCACTCATCTACTCCAGGTCAAACAAGGGGAAAACGAGTCTTTGAAAGACTATATAGCCCGATTTAACTAAGAAAATCTAGAAGTAAAAGACTATGAGGAAAGCATTGCTATGACTGCCCTCATGGGAGGACTGCATAAGGGAAAACTCCATGGAAGCTGACTAAAGATTCTCTAAAAACCATGACTAAACTCCTGGACACGGCCAGGAGGGTCATGAATGCGGAGGAGGCCATGGCTTCCAGGGGATACGATGATAAAGGATCTAGTGGGAGTAAGTCCCAGAAATCGAAAGGAAAGGAAGGAAAGAAGAGGTCGGCAGACGACAAGTTCTCTAACTACATTCCATTGATAGTCATCCCTGATATGGTATTGAATGAGATCAAGGATGATCGATATCTGAGATGGTCAAAAAAGTTAAGAGACCCTCCTCACAAGAAGAGCAGTGTCTGGGGTAACAGAGACGATACCAGAAAGAGACGAGATGACAAGCCTAGATGGGATGTCCAGGATAATAAAAATGATGATGTCTCTGACGATGATGATGAGGTCGACCTTGATCTTACACCAAAGGTACCTACACCCAAGGGTCAGCAACATACAATCTCCTTCAGAGTAAAGATGATATGTGGTGGTTTATTAAGTGGTGGTAAAGACATGGCCGGTATAAAAGCTCATGTTGCAGAGACTAAGACAGTCCCAAAAAGTGAGGTGGTAAACTCGACTTCAGTTGAATCCAAGCCAAGTAAGAGGAAGAAGGTAGATATGGACACCTTGGCTTAATAAGAAGAGACTCGTCATGTACCACCAGCCTTTGATCGGCTTCATCATTAATAAAGTCCACTCGCTAGGGATATATGAGATGGATGTTTGTATGGGACAGACCTGGCTAAGGTGCCTCATTAAAAAGATAAACTTCTTTGTAATGGTTGAAAATGTCGACTCGTCTTATAATATTACCATGGGATGGGTAGGCATCAAGGAATTTTAAGAAGACCCTCTACTATACATTAGATGATAAAATTATCGACTCCCTATGAAGTAGTGGATGTTCAGTGTAATCAAGTAGAGGCACGAGAATGTTACTTTAAATCGGCTGAAGAGAAAGAAGAACATAAAAAATCCACCACCACTTACAACATTAATACTCTTGATCCAAGAGATGAGACGAAATTGAAGAAAGGCAAAGCCACTGAGGAGGTAGAATCCATAGTCCTCAATGAGGACGAACTGAAAAAAACCCTTCCAAAATGCAAATCCTTGAAGAAATAAATAAAAGAAGAGTTGATCAAGCTGCTTAGGGAGAGACAAATTATTTTTTTCCTGGAGTCACGAGGACATATCGAGAATTGATCCAAAGATCCTCTACCACAAACTGAATGTAGACGAAGGACTAAAGTCGGTTAGATATAAGCAAAGAATCTACTCCAGAGAAAAATATGAGGTAATAAGAGATGAAGTTAAAAAGTTAGAGACGGCTTAGTTCATCAGGGAGGTTGTCTACCTAGAGTGGTTGGATAATGTAGTTATCTAACCAAAGCTTAATGGTAAATGGAGGATGTGTGTAGACTTCACCGACTTGAATAAAGCTTGTCCAAAGGATAGCTTTCCCCTACCAAGAATTTATCAGATGGTAGATTCCACGGATGAGCATGAATTGATGAGTTTCATGGATGCCTATTCAGGCTATAATCAGATTTTTATGGACCCGACTAACGCTGAGAAAACCTCATTCATCACAAACAAAGGCATGTACTACAACAAAGTCATGCACTTTAATCTCAAAAATTTCGGAGCAACGTATCAGAGACAGATGAACAAGATGTTTGAGGAGCAGCTTGGAAAAATAATGGAAGTATATATGGACGACATGTTGACAAAAACATTCAAGGTCGAGACGCATGTGGCTGACCTTAAGCGCACTTTAAACACCATGGATGAGTATCTGATGAAGCGCAACCCCGCCAAGTGTGTGCTCCGGTTAGAAGCAAGTAAATTCCTAGGATTCATTATCAACCAATGAGTAAAATAGGCAAATCCTAAAAAAATCAAAGCCTTAATTGAGATGAAGACCCCAAAAACCATTAAAGACATTCAGAGGCTGACTCGACGAGTTATTACGTTGAATAGGTTTGTATCAAGGGCCACAGACAAATGTTTGCCCTTCTTTAAAATTTTGAGGAAAGCCATTAAATGGAACAAAGAATACGAAAAATCCTTCTAAGAGCTCAAGGCTTACTTATTCTCCCCAATGTTGTTGTCTTGGCCAATTCAAGGAGAATAGTTGTATCTACATTTGGTTGTGTCTGAGTCGAACATTAGTGCAGTTATAGTACAAGATGATGACTGAGTGTAGAAGCCAGTATACTTTAATAGTAAGGCCCTTCAAGGAGCAGAGGAGAGGTATCCTAAAATGGAAAAGTTAGTGTATGCCTTGATACATGCCTTAAGAAAGATGAAAAACTATTTCTAAGCTCACACGATGGTCATCCTCACCGACTCTCCTCTGAGACAGGTCATCCATAAACTCGAGAAATCGGGTAGGTTGATCGCTGGTCAGTAAAGCTGGGAGAATTTAATGTTGTCTATCAATCGAGAACAACCCTCAAAGGTCAAGCTTCGTCCGACTTTGTATCCGAGTTCACTTGGGATAAGGCCGATAGTTAAGAGTTTAAAGTACCAGTAAATAAGCCAGAAAAGTCAGATAAGATCCAAGTCGAGGCCGAGACCAGTGTACGAAGGATAATTATTGGTGATAATGAAGAAGAAAAATACTTGTTTAAGAATGGAGTTCTGGATGAAGGCATATTCTCAAAAGAAGGCGCAGTTTGGATCCTGTTTGTAGATTCCTCTTCATGTGAGATAGGGAGCGGATCCGAGTTGATAGTATCATCCCCAGATGAAATCGACATCAAATATGCTCTGAGATTCAGCTTCAAGGCATCCAACAATAAATCTGAATATGAGGCTCTTTTGGCAGGACTCTCCCTTGCCAAAGCGTTAAATGTTAGATAGGCAATAGTTCACAGTGACTTTCGATTATTGGTAAATCAGATCTTAAGGGTGTACGAGGCTAAAGATGAAAGGATGGCTAAGTACCTGGAAAGGGTAAAGACAATGTTGAAGAACTTCAAATAGGTAAAGCTAAAACGGATCACTCAACTAGATAACATCTGAGCTGATGGCCTGGCAAGGATAGCGTGTGTAACAAGAACTAAGATCACAGGATTAATACCTGTGGAGATACTATATTGGCCGACAATTGAAGAAGATAACAATACAGTGGAGTTATGATTAAACCTGAACCTAGGGGAATCATGGATTGATCCACTCATTCGATACATCAGAGATGGTGAATTTCCAGATTGAAATGTGGAGAGAAAGAAGTTAAGATACAAGGCAGTAAAGTTCTCGATCATTGGAGATGTCTTGTACAAGAAAGGGTTCCTCATCCCTTTGCTATGATGTGTTCATCCATCAGAGGTGGAGTATATACTGAAAGATACGGGCTCCTGTTCAACCCACATAGGAGGGAGTTCTTTGGTAAAGAGAATAGTTATACAAGGGTACTGGTGGCCGAACTTGGTCAAGGATGCATCCAACTATATGAAGAGGTGTGACAAATGTCAAAGACCTGCCTGCATTCTGTGACACCTCGCCCAATTAAATGCTGGGTGATCATCCCTTTATTAAATTAAACAGGATTCCCATTTGGTTCATTCTTAGCATCACTGTCGAAAACCATTAATTACTAATCACCTATTGGTTAATTAAGCCGGTGTCAAAATTTTATCTTTTAATTTAGCAAATAACACTATAAGAAAATACGAAATTAAACCATTCACACATTAATAGAGTTCAAACCATCACAAGATATGAATAAATAAATAAATAAATAAATAAATGTCTTGTGGAATAAACCATTGGCTACAAACTCGAAATCTAAATAATGAATTCAATAGATAAATCAATAAATCCTAACATAAGTCTGAACTGAATAAAGTAATCTAGGAGCAACATGCCCAAAGCTGAAATACTGGGATAATGAAATCCTAAACTAAAATGATCAATTGAGGCGTCTAGTCCAAATCATGCATGCATCCACATATGTCGTAGCTGAGCATCCCTGGAATACATAATCAAGTCTGGCATCCCTGTGGTTGGACACCTAAAAGGTTTTGAAAATATTTTTGGGAAGGGTTAGAACCCAAAACATTTGAAACACATTTGCAAGTGATTAAGTTTGCAGTAATTAAAATGTATGAATAATTTTCATATTTAAGCAAGTGTCGCACTCCCTTGAGATAATCCCCACCCCTCAACTAATGTGCACACCTACCGCTGTCTTCATAACCCACCTAGTTATACTACCCCATCTAACTAGCCTTGTTATGAACCCTTCCTTATCCTCTACTCTAGCCCTAGTAATATTACTATGGATTATTAAATTATGTCACCCAATAATTCTTTTATTCCATTCAAATAAAATCATATAACGTTTCACCAGTCATATAAATAATAGAATTTCACTTCATGTATTTTACCCGTATATAAATATACACTAATTACAAACTTATGTTAATACTACCACATTCACACATATGTCGTATTTAATATCCATCCCCTCGAGTAAAAGCTCACCAAATGTTTTCTCTAAAATGCTATCACCCCAGGTATACTCAATCCAACCCGGATACCACGAGATGGTCAACTCACACCGAATCAGGCAATAAAATAATAAGCGTAGTGGAGGCGGTCATAGTTCCCTAAGTTTGAGACCGAATCATATCTAAGACGTCTCACCCCGAAAATATTCGCAACATAATATATCGGACGCTATGACCTGGGGATTATACTCTCCCTGTTTTCACGAGCCAGAGGATTCACCCACATCGCGCAACCTCCTATGATAGCAATAAAGGGTATGTATTTATAAAAATATTTAACACCGATATTTAATGAGCACATATATATATATATATATATATATATATATATATATATATATATATATATATATATATATACACCATCATACTATTTGTATATATATCTATATATTACTATAAAACGCTATGTAAAAGAGTTAATGTTGAGCTTATTGGAGTGTAACCACGTGGCATTGATAAACTTATTCCATTTTCTCTTTTTTTGGTATTCACAATTTTCTCTCTCTAATTGACTCTATATCCCCCTTGCTTCTCTCTTTACTTCTATGAAAACATTGCAGGAGACCAAAAGACTCAATATTTTGCCTATTTCTCTTCTTCTTCTGCAAAAAACTTTGCCTGCTCTCTCCTACCAACGTATTACTTCCTCTGGCCTTTTTCCGGTGCATTACCTATTGTTGTCAATCTCTCTGCATCCAATGACTTTACATCCACATCCACATCCCCATTTGCTGCTCCCCCACCCAACGAATCAAATGATAAAAAAAAAATTGCTAATTTGGGCATCTCTATAACGACAATCATGGTTATTGGTCTACTCTCCATTAAATTATGAAGTTGATTACTCCACGCATGCTGCTCCTCTACCCAAACAAAACTATATTTCATTTTGATTTTAACAGATATAGGAGATGGGTTCAGAATATGGGTCAAGTGGTGTTGGGTTAAAATGGGTTTTAACAGGGTATTATGGGTTATTGGGTCAAGGTATGGATTGGGTTTCTGCTGGAATAAAGTTACAGCTACTTGGTCTATTGTCCGGAGTTTGGCAGTGAGTTTGGGTTTGAGATGGGTCACTGGGTTTTGGACTAAGGTTGTTGGGGTGGTTGCCGGAGTGGAGAAGGCAGGTCCGGTGGGTTTTTTTTCTTTTGATCGGCGAGGAGGTGGATAGTACGAGCTTAGAGGGGAGTCGGGGAAAGGGCTATGGCAGGAGTGGGTTATGGGTTCGTGGGATATGGTTCCAGTTAGGCAGCGATGGGGATAGTCTCAGGCCTTGGAGTTGTCATCGGCGATGGGGGTAAGGGAGCATAACATCTAAAGGTTTCTACTCTCCATTAAACATTTCGCTAATATAGTTGATTGGTTTACTTTGTTCACCCCCAAACGATAAGCACCTGGCACTTTACAAATTTGTTTAAGATGGAAATAAATTCTCCAATTTCGTCCATGATTGTTATTAAATTTGTAGGAAGATTGGTAAAAAAAAAATTAAAGATTGGCAACGAATTTAATTAGAAGAAATTTTTATACAGTTGTAATTGTAATTTTTATTTATATTTAGTGTTTTTCTAGAATCCTATATTGGGAGAGCATTAAATTGAGTTTTTTAGTTTGGAATGCAGGGCTTTACAAATGTTTTCTCAATAGTATTGAGAAAAAAATGATTTTAAATTATAGGAGTCTTTATGAAGTTAAAGTTTCATGAATGTAAGACATTTTGAAAAGGTAAAAAAAATTCTAAAGTAATTCTCTTATGGAATGGTTTGTTGTTGGACTTTTGATATTTTACTCACAGTAAACCCCTGGTAAGTTCTAATTCTCATTTACTGACAAGAGTGAATTTTATATTTTACATAAATATGTGTTATGTATTTGTTTAAATACGTGTTATGTATATATTTTATGTATTTGTGTAATTTTTGAAATATATCTGAGTAGTTTGATAAAAGTTTGTATTCCCAGTTTTGTTGATTAGTAGTGCAACTTGGCCCTCTCTATCCACTAATATTTGATGGAATTCATCTCATTAATTGACGGTACTATGTTCTTTGGAAAGACAAATATTTTTCATTACATTACATTATGATCAGTTTTATGGATTTTTCTTAAATTAACTTTATATGCCATATGGGCGAAATTTCTTTAATGAGAGGTATAATAACTTTGTGAATTTGATTACTTTAGAAGTATTATTTTTGGGTTGCCAAATAACTCATTTAGTGTCATGCCTCTTCAAAACTATTTCATTCTTCGTCTCACTATCGGGTTTACTTTTCTTCTCTCTTCAATAGATCTTTTCACCTTTAAAATTAGTTTATAGGGATGTTTTAATCATTTGGTTTGTATTACTTCGTGACTCTCCACGAATCCAGACATATGCAATAGGGATGATGGAGGCAGTGAGGAGGAAAATCATTGGAATGGCAACACGTTGTGGCTTCATGTCGTATGACAAACCCGACGCTATATAGTGATCCACATGGGAAACAATATCCGATTATTGTTCTAAAATTTGAAAGCATGAATTGTATTGAACATTGTTTGATAACCCATCTATAAATGTGTTTTTCTCCACTAATTTTTTTATTTGTAAATGACCCACCGAATAGTACTTAGTCGGTTTGGATCATGGTATAGAAGTTTTAGGGTATTTCTCTTCCATAATTGTATGTGATTTAATAATTCAATTTATGCAATAAACATAAGTACGATGGCCTTTAGTTAAAAGAAGGTTTGTTGAGCTTTTTAATAGTATTGGAAATGGTTTCGTCAGCACCATTTATTTTGTTAAGATCTACATGAACTTAATAAAATTTAATTATGTAAAAACATCTTCAAAGAAATTCCAAATACAACAGTTATGGTGTAGATACCATTCTACTCAATGTTGAATAATATTGGATTTGTATCTTTAGTCAATAATATGCATATTCTGTCAATTTAATGTGAGAAATGACTATCATAAATGCATAGCCCGTGCATCGCACGGGTTTACACCTAGTAATTTAATTAAACTCGGCTAACCCATGCCTAGCGCCCAGAGCACTAGCCAAAAATAATACCCGAGTCTATTCTCCGACTCTTAATTTAATTAACTTCACCTCCATTAATCTATTAAAGTAATGTCACTCAACTACAATGTCGAACTCACTCACTCGGTCTGTATTTTCACCCTTTAGAATTCATTACACCAAAATCAATTATTAAGTTTGACACTCTTATTAAATTTAATATTAGTTAATACCCATATACCAAGGCCCTAAGTATTATATTCCATTTATTTTATTTTTTTGAACTAATTAAATCCCTATTGAAACCCCAAAAGAAAAAAAGGAAGTTATAAAAAAAATTCGACAGTGATGAAAATTCCTCACCGTCATTCGAACGATGCCCTTGGTCGTTCGAACAACCACCCGTTTCCAGCCCTCTTGTTCCCCGCGGTCGATTTCTGCCATTAGTGGCCATCCAAGCTCTACTTCTTTGACCATCACTTGATCCAATCATTACCAACAATATATCCCTCCCTTGAGCAGATTCAAATCATGGATTCGATCCATAAACATCATTAATTCTCACCACAAATTATTAAGTTTCGAATTTGGGTTTTCAACGAGTTCAAACGATTATTATCTTAATTACGATTCTGTAATCCAACTAAATCAACCTAGGCTACTGGGTTTCTTCTATAATCCGAATCCAAACATCACGAGTCATATAACATCATCAATTTCACTATTTTTTTCTTTTATCTACATAAAGTGTCCAATTTGTTGAAACCCCGCTTTTATGCGATAACCCACCCAAAAACGAGTTTAAATCACACCTACTATGATATGAACATGAATTTCACACATTTAATTTGAAAGAAAGTTAACCACTTGACTGATTGGGTTCCTAGGGTTTGATTCCTTTGAGGTAGAGGACGAATTAATAAAGAACACGCCCAATTCCTTTTGATTTGGCTTCCAAAAGCTCCCCCACTTTCTCCCTATTTTCTTCTCTCCAGATCTAGGAAATTCTTTTTTAGTTATATCTGACACTAACTCCCTAATTTAGTTTTAATATTATTAATCTCGAAATTAAGCTTATGGGCCATGCCCAAATGACCCTAATACCCCCGTGTGGGCCCGTTAGGCCTAAAAATGTCCCCAGACACAATTAATACCCTCGAATACTCTTTTTAGACTATCTCAATCCATCCAGAATCAACTGTGCACTCAGAATCGCCATCCGAGTCACTTTACCAAAAGTCTCCATCTCGACCCCAATATAGTCTATACCCGACTCTAGGTTGAGATACAATAAAATCATGTCGTTTTACTTGCTACGATGTAAAATAATAGTCACGTATGATTTACTACACACTTAGTATATTTTATTCTGTTTATATTAACCCTTACCCCTCGCGATTAAAACATAAATACACACATAATTATTAATCCAAATAAATTAATTACGATACATTTGTAATTTAAATTTACCCTGGGTGTTACATACTTCCCCCATTACAAAGGAATTTCATCCTCGAAACTAGGTCATACCTGCGGTGAATAAATCTAGATACTTCTTTCGCATGTCATCCTCCTGCTCCCATGTCAACTCGTCAACACTGTAGTGTCCCCATTGAACTCTGACTAATGGTACCACCTTAGATTGCAGCTTTTGCTCACTATGATCCAGAATAGCCACGGTTTTATCCTCATATGACACGTCTGGCTGTAAATTGATCTCCTCAAGTGGAACGTGCCAAAAAGCTCTCTCGCTTCTCCGATACTTCTTCAACAAATCCACATGGAACACGTCATGTATCTGTTGTAGATGCTCTGAAAAACCGAGTCTATATGCTACTGGTCCCACTCTCTCAATAATAGGGAAGGGTCCCATATACCTAGGCTCTATTTTTACTTTTTTTTGGAACCAGATTACCCCCTTTATGGGAGACACCCGCACCAACACCTGGTCGCCAACCTCTAGCTCAATGTGTCTACGGTTTGCATCTGCATAACTCTTCTGCGTACCCTAAGCTATTCGAATACACCCCCGAATCAGCTTGATCTTGGTTGTAGTCTCCTGTATCATCTCTGGAACTAATAACTTATTGTCTCCCACTTCGAACCAGTAAGCGGGCGAGCGACAAGGTATCCCATATAGTGCCTCAAACGGTGCCATACCGATAGTGAATTGGTAAAAGTTATTATACGTAAACTCTACCAATGGAATGTATCTATCCCATCCCCCTTCGAAATCAATTATACTCATCCTCAACATGTCCTTGAGCATCTGATTAACCCTCTTAGTCTATATGTCTATCTACGGATGATATGCAGTACTCAATCGCAAGTCTGTGCTCATGGGCTCTTGAAAACTCTGCCAAAAATGAGATATAAAGATCTTGTCTCTATCAGACACGATGTTAACTGGAACCCCATGCAGCTTAACTATCTCCGCAATAAATAGCTGCGCATACTGCATCGTCTCTAAATCAGTGCGAACTGGCAAGAAATGGGCTAACTTGGTCATCCAATCCACTATCACCCAAATGGATTTGTGACCCCTCTACGACATCGGCAGGCCTGTAATAAAATCCATTGAAATACTCTCCCACTTCTACATGGGAATCTCTAGTGGTTGTACCATTCCTGAAGGCCTCTGGTGGTCTACTCTAATAAACTGACAGGTAACACACTTAGAGACAAACTCTGCTATGTTATGTTTCATCCATGTACACCAATACTACCTCCTTATGTTATGGTACATCTTATCCCCGTCGGGATGTACCGTAAATATCGAACTATGGGACTCTGTCATAACCGCATGCCTCAAGTCCTCATCCTCTAGCAGCAAAAGTCTCCCATTAAAATGTAAGTCTCCCTTGGAGCTAATCGAGTTAGACTCTGCACCCTCAACTAATAACTGGTGTACCCTGTCCTGAAATAATTGGTCCTCCTCCTGTGCTTTCACTACCCATATAATAATCTCGAGAGTGGTAGCTAAAACTACCATGCACGCACTGGTGAACTCATCATCATGCCAAAGCTCACTCCACTTCTCCTTTCAGACCTCCGCTAATCCCTCGTAGGTCATTATCTCAACGCGTCTACCACCACGTTAGCCTTACCAGGATAATACTAAATATCAAACTCCTTCACAAACTCGAGCCACCTCCTATGTCTCATATTCAGATCCTTATGGGTGAAGAGATACTAAAGTTATTTGTGATACGTGAATAAAGTAAACTGCTCCCCCAAAAGATAATGCCTACATATCCTCAAAGCAAACAAGACCACTACCAACTCAAAATCGTGTGTGGGGTGATTCTTCTCATGGGCCTTAAGCTTGTGAGATATATAAGCTATATCCCTCTCCTCCTGTTTCAATACACCCCCAAGCCACTGCAAGGATGCATCCTTATAAACCCGGTACTCCACCCCACCCCTAGGCAATGCAAGTATAGGTGCTGATGTCAATTTTTCCTTCATCAAAAGCTAACTGACAGTGATCACTCCACACAAACGGTACTCCTTGCGAGTCAGATTCGTCAATGGACTCGTAATCTTTGAGAACCCGTTAATGAATTGACGCTAATAACTTGCCAACCCCAGAAAGCTTCAAATCTCTGTCAGTGTTATGGGTTGTCCCCACTCCCTCACCGCCGATTAGGGTGTTCGCGGTCCGATCCGGTCCGATTTTGAGGTATTTTTAGGACCAAATCGCAATAATCGGTCGTAGAAAATTATGGACCGAGACCAGACCAAAATAATCAGTCTCGATCCTATTCGATTTTCAAGCAGTCCGTATTCGGTCCATACCCATAAAAAATAGCACATTTTTTTTAATTAAAAACAACACTTTTTTTAATTAAAAACAACCCTTTTTTGAATTAAAAACTACACGTTTTTGGTAAAACAACATTTTTAAAAAACAACTCTTTTTTAAAAAAAAAACATTTTTTTATTAAAAACAACTCTTTTCTTAAAAAAATAGCACATGTTTTTTTACTAAAAACATAAAAATAGCACTTTTAACAAAAATAGCACTATTTAAAAAAACAGCACTTCAATTTTACCATACACATATAAAATAGTTAATAATTTCCATAAAAAATAACAAACAACTAATACCAATAAAATAATGCGCTACGGATACAAATGTATGTCCACCACAAAATTAATACATTCATAACAAAGTATCATGTTTAATTAAAGTATTACAAATTCAACACATTCTTCAAATCTCCAATGCATCCATGCCGCCACGAACTAAGCTTCTCCACTTGTAGCTCCCAATAACTCTACAAATCATTAAAAACAAGATTATCAATAATAGCATTTAAACAATCAAATAAGATAAAATATCACAATATAAAAATTTGTTACCCGAATCAAGTTTATCTAGTTGTTGAATGTCATCCAACGAATCTCAAATATTGATTAGCTTTGTTGAGGAGCGTAGCCAATTTTTACCACAAACAACTGCTTCCACCGTATTTGTTGATAATGAGCTACGAAAAGGGTCAAGAATACGACCTCCCGTGCTAAATCCAGATTCGGAAGCAACGGTAGACATGGGAATAGCTAGTATATCATGGGAAACAAGAGAGATTAATGGGTATCTATTTTGATTATTTTTCCACCAAGTAAGAATATCAAAATTTGTACTATCTATCTCACATGTTTCCAACAAATATTTTTCAACTTCCGACTTAGCCCCAAAGTTATCTTCCGCTTCCAATTTTTTTTTATATTGAGATAAGAAAAATGCACGTCCACCCATATCATCATCATCATTAAGCATGACAAAACTTGTTGTTAGAGTTGCATTGCCCGGATTTGTATTAGAAGAACTATTTCCATGATACCAATCAAAAAGTCGAACTAAAGTCTCTCTTACCTTCCTAGTCAAGTCTATTGCCAAAACAAAGCCAAGAAACTCTCCAAAAAAGTATTCAACATACTTCAACTTATATCTAGGATCAAGAACAACCGTAATAAACAAGAGAAAGTTTATTTTTTCGACATTCCAATACTTGTCAAATTTTGTTTGCATACTCGCGGCCATAGTAGATAAAAAATAATCTCCATTGTTTCTCAAAGATATCAACTTGCTTTGAATCATGATAATCTCGTGGAAAGAGGTATTTGAGGTGACATATAATGTCCCAAAAAATTTCAAAGTTGCATGATAAAATATTGAAAGAAATTTCACAAAACTTCTCGCCTTATCCCAATCCTCACTATTTGGCAAACCCAATTTTCGTGCTGCCACCCCTCTCCCTCCAATATCCTCATCAGTTTCATCTTCCTTACCAATATATTTTTTATATTGTTCATCATCCTCATCCATCCTCTCAAAGACTTTCACAAATTTTAAAGCAAACTCCAACATCATGAAAGTTGAGTTCCATCTAGTTGGTACATCTACGCATAATATATTTTTTTATTATATTTTTACCTTTTCAACATATTTCTTGAAATTATCCAACCTAGATGGAGAAAGCTTCACATATTTTACGGCCCTCGTCACTTTCGCAATTGTCTCATCAAATTCGCTCAAACCATCACCTACAATTAGTTTTAAGATATGTGCACAACACCTTATATGCAAATGTTTATGCTTTAATACGTTGCCTTTCTAATTTTTTCTTTTTCTTTTTAAATGATGGACCGTACCATTATTAGAGCTAGCATTATCAACCGTGATTGTGAAAATACCTTATATTCACCAATTAATTAAACAATCCTCAACATCAATCCCAAGTTCCTTGCCCTTATGACTTTTATCTTAACAAAAGTTAAGTATTTTTTTTGTGAAACTTTCAATCCTTGTCAATAAAGTGGGCCGTAAGACACATATAATATATTTTTTGAATCAATGTACATGTATCGGTTGTAAGACAAACCCTTTGCCCTTTCAATGCAACTTTTAACTATTTTTTCAATTTTTTATAAAGATTGATGCAATCCCGCACAATCGTGGTACGACTCGGTATAATTAACCTCGGTTACGCGAGTGGCATGAATCTCATAAAACCTTTATTCTCAAAAAACATAAATGGAAGCTCATCAATCATCAACATTTTCGCAAGTCCTTACCTACAAGATACGGCATTAAATGACATGGGTAAAAGATTTAAACTTGGACCATTTTCCCCCATCATCTTTTTTTGGAATAAAAGATAGTTATGGGTCCCTTTTATTTCTTATGCGGAAAGTGTTTTAAAGATGACAAACCAAATTACTCTTCTTGTGAAAAACCTTTTATCAATTTTTATTTTGCACCAAGTTTTGAACTAATTTTAACTTAACCAAATTTTATCTTGATTAATCCTAAACATCCATATAGTGATTAAATCAAGTAAAATAAAGTAAAGGATACACAGAACGCCAGATGTACAAGAAAACCACAATGGTAACAAACCTCAGACGGCCCAAGACAGGCAATCACTATGAATATGGAATTACAATGAACAGACACAAGTCTTACTCAATGACTCAATCCCCCACGAGACTTGACGCTCTTCTGATCTTCAACCACTCCTCTCACAGTGCCCACGCAGAAATTCCTTCCACGATGCCTATCCACAACACATGCTTCCACATATGTCTCAGTGTCCACCGATATGGCTTGCAACGTTTACGAAATCGGAACACGAACTCCTTCGCTTCTTCTTTGTAAAACTAGCAATATTCAATGTAGCCTTCTTGGTGAAAACAAGCTCACTATTGTATATAGTAATGAAAACTCAGATCTTGTGAACTCTAAGGATGTGTTTAAACTTAAAAACCTTGGAAAATAATGTTCAGAAATGTTCTGGTTCGTAAACTATTTTTTCGAGAATGCACACCTACGAAATCTGAAGGAAACACGCCTTATATAAATTTCTTGAGGCAGTTTATCGCTCGAACGACGTGACCTGTCGTTCGAACGACAGTGGCATCTCGTTTAAACGACAGAGTATGTCATTTGAATGATCCAATGAATTAGAGTCCTAATTAAACATTTCTCTAATCTGTCCTTATCAGAATAAAACGAAGTGTAAACGATTTCAAACATTTCAAAAAATATTCCCTTATTAAAATAACATCCTTAAACATTTTAAACTAAATTCTGAGTCCCATTAAAATTATGCATTCATACCTGAGTGATCTCGGAATGAAATTAAGCTTGAAGACTAATAAATTTACACCAATTAAAACTTTGGCATAAATAATCACATGAAACTTTGCGGCAACGTCTTTAGTAGACTTCAACATGTCATAATCTGTGTGGGATCGTGACAATAAAAATCTCCCTATGACTCAAGCGTGTTTTATTCTGAGAATAAATCAAAACTATACAATGGACTCAATTGGAAATTTTGTCCTTACAAATCTCCCCCTTTGACTATTCCGGGACAAAACCAATAGTGAAATGCCTAAGTCGGGCCGTCAAGCCGTATGATGCCTAAATCCCATCCCATAAACCCAAAATCATAAAATACAGGACAAGACTAGTAAAGATGGTCCGACAAGCATGAACTGTCTCTGAATGTCTGAATGTGATGTAGTCTTAAAATCTCAAATCTCTTTAAGCAAGCCTACACACATGAAACTGACAAATACACAGTGAAGTATGGAGAAACAAATGATATAAACCAATATGAAAAAATATATCCAAATCATTTGTTATGAGAGAAAAACATGATATCAATATGTAAACAATATCTAGATCAGGATACCAAGCTCATCACACAAAATCTCCCCCTACATCACATACATCTCTCCCCCTTTTGTCTAAAATACACAACCCGGTGAAAAGATAAACATATCTAGTAGAACATAAATGAATGAAATATATCTAGATGAACATGAAAAAACCAGCTAATAATGATCAACAATATCAAATTCGTAGCTAGCAAACAGTTTCACACAATATAAATAAGCATCCTACGTATGTGTGACTAAATGATTCAATGCAGCAAAATATCAAATCTATCAAAGTGAACTGCATAACAGAAACCAAAAGCAACCAGCATTACCAAAATATATGACCATAAGCAGCAGGGTACTAAAACAGAAGGAACCAAAAATCCAGACTAGTCGCTCAAACGACAGAGGATTCACGCGACACACATATCTCCCTCGAACGAGAAACTCAAATTCTCACATCCAGTCCAGAAAATCAAACAGTTCTGCCCAGTGAAAAAATTTCATGAAAAACTAACTGGAAGGGGCAAAAAACTGTAAAACTATAGCTAAAACTACAAAAACAATAAGAGTTTCATGCTAACATAATACCAATGTGCTCAAACATGAACATGGAATGTATGGGCATGAACTACAACAAATGAATCCCAATTCCAACACATTGAAACGATCAAGAATCTCTAATTGATAACTATAAATCATCAAACTTTATTTTAGCCATATGTAAAAATTAAAGGATGATTTAAATTAACTAAACAATTAAACACGCACACAAATTCGGAATTTTGACGATTCTATAAACAATAGCGTCATGACACAATTTTTCAATGTTAGGATTCGGGGTGCAAACCCGTTTAAATTTATCCATCCAAACTCCCTCAAATATATATCATATTTTCCTTTGGAATAAACATAAACAAATTTGGCCCATATTTTGGCATATGGTTCTTTTTATTGCCTTTAATTTTTCGGGGCTCTTTTAAACGGTGACTTTCACGACGAGTCAATTTTACACTCTCGCAACCCTTTTCCGTGAACACTCGTCATTTTTTCAATTATTATCCTCACGGTAAACAGTTCTTACATGCACACCTCCTCCTTATGTCTACTTATGCATAGATGACAAAATTGAGATAAGAATGTCTCACCAAACTCAAATATGCAAGAGATGTCAAACATTCATATAAACTCGTGTAAGTGTGCATATCAACTTCGAAACAACCCTATAATACAATGGTTAAGATCATTCTAACCATCAATAATTATGACCAAATGTCCTGGCCACATGGATAATTAAAAGATAGGGGTCCAAGCACACCAATATGCCACATCAAACATGTAAACTCAAAAACAAAAAAAAAACAAATAGAAAATCTTTTTGGTTTTTCAACATATTTTGACTCAAATAAATGCAAAATCTTTTTGTATTTTCTCAAAAAATATTTAAACCAATCTTTTTGTATTTTTCAAATAAGGCTCAATAAAAGAAAAATATAATAGAAAATGATACACATGTCATAAAACTAGAAAGAAATAAATCATGATGCAAAGACTAGCGCGTGACAAACATGGTGACACAATCATCCTTTAGATCTAGCATAGGAAGAATCAAGTAAAACCAAATGAGAACCATGAATTTTTAATCCTAAAATGGATAAATCCGATTTTCTAACCCAAGTAGGTGTAACATGACGAGTGGGGGTTTTGGGAACCGACACGACTTTGTTCCTAAACTTCCTAGGAGCATTCCTAAGGTCATAGAAAAAATGTCTAAGATGACCTTTCCTTCCCCAATGTGTGTAAGGGTAAAGATGGCGCGAATGATTACCAAAATGATGACCTCTCCTCACGTTCCTAGTGGGCTCTCTCACACGGTTGGTATTGTCCTTGAGAGTGGGAACAACTCTATCATCGTAGCCTATACCACACCTATCACTTTTGACTTGGACAGTGCCTAACATCCGATCCAACTTCTCCGACCTAGATTCTAAGTCAAACTTAACCTTACTCGAGTCTCTCAATCTCTCCTCTAACTCACAAATCATAGAATCAAGCGCACACCTAGACTCCTCAAACTCTAGAATAACCTTTTTTAACACCTCCATCAAACCACAAAGGCTATCTCTCTCTTTCTCCACATATTCTAGCTTCTCCCTAAACATATTCTCTCGTAACCTAAGATCCTCAATCAAATCATCATTATTTTATATGGCACTCAAATTCAAGCAAGCTTGCAATTTAGAGTTTGCCTTTTTCACCTTCACCGCTTCGGCATACAACCCATTAAATGCAACTTGCAACTCTTTCATATTGATCTCCTCCTCGTCACTCTCATCACCCTCACACACTCGGGATGCACTCTCAACGGCCTTGAAAGTTTCATGCACATGAGAATATTCATGGGAAGATTTATCGTCATCACTCATATGACATGCCAAGAAAGCAACAAACTTTCTCTCATTACGGGAAGTTTGTCCCTCTTCCGTATCACTATCACTTAAGGAGGTATTATAAGCTATTAGTTTTTACCCACTTTCTTAAGTCTAGTGGGACACTTGATAACTTTGTGACCATACCCCTCACACTCAAAACACCTATCCAACTCAGCCCTATTAAATTTCTCACTCTTATCCTTAGGGGTGGACTCTACCTTGTTGTTCTTGAATTTCTCAAACTTTTTGGCATCTTTCGATTGATTTTAAAACTTAAGAAATTTTTTGAACTTCTTTGCCAACAAGGCAACATCCTAAAAATCGGAATCACAATCGTCATCTAAAACTTTAGTTTCCTTCTTTCGGGGTTTCAAAGCAATGCCCTTTTCTTTCTTTGGCACTCTCTTGGAGGTAAACATATCGAGTTCATAGGTTTGTAAGTCACCTAAAATCTCTTCAAGTTTCGTCGAATCAAGCATACCTAAGGAGTTTAACATGGTCACTTTTGCATCAAACCTACTCAGCAAAGATCTCAAAATTTTCTTTTTCACACGGTTGTCGGGAATCTTTTTTCCTAAGTTAAACGACGAGTTGACAATATTAGACAACCTAGCGTAAAACTCATCAAATGACTCACCATCTAACATCTTAATTGTCTCAAACTGTGCAGTGATGTTTTGTACCTTAGACGCCCTAACCGTGCTAGTGCCCTCATGAGTAAGTGCAAGTGTATCCCAAACCTCTTTTGATGTTTCACAAGTCATGATACTATTATACTCTTCAGGTGTGACATGTGAGGAAATTACGTGCAAGCCTTTAGAGTTGTAAAGTGCAAGCTTATGTTCAGCCTTAATCCATGACTCAACGGGTATCAAACTAGTGACCTCACTTTCTTGTTTGACTGGTGGAGTCCAACCCTTTTCAAACGCTAACCACACACGCTCATCAATGTAATTTAAAGCACTTCTTATGCGCATTTTCCAATAAGCATAATTTTTGCCATAAAAAATAGGAGCACGAAAACTTTCAAAACCTCCAAAATTCATTCCGAAAAACAAAAGGGATCAAACACAATAAAAAAATAAGTTTCTAGCTCCGATACCAATTTGTGGGTCCCTTTTTATTTCTTATGCAAAAAGTGTTTTAAGGATGACAGAACAAATTACTCTTTTGTGAAAAACCTTTTTCCAATTTTTAATTCGCACCAAGTTGTGAACCAATTTTTACTTAACCAAATTTTATCTTGATTAATCCTAAACATCCATCTAGTGATTAAAGTGAGTAAAATAAAGTAAAGGATAATCACAATGCCAGATTTACGAGGAAATTACAATGGGAAAAAATCTCAAACGGCCTAAGCCAGCCAATCACTTTGAATGTGGAATGACACAAATCTTACTCAACGACTCGATCCCCCACGAGACTTGACGCTATTTTGATCTTTAACCACCCCTCTCACAGTGTCCACACAGAAAGTCCTTCTTCCACGATACCTGTCCACAACACACGCGTCCACCTATGTCTCGATGTCCACCCATATGGCTTGTAACGTCTACGGAATCAGAACACGAACTCCTTCGCTTCTTCTCTGCAAAACTAGAAATATTCAATGTACAACAAAACCTTCTTGGTGAAAATAAGATCACTATTGCATATAGTAATGAAAACTCGGATTTTGTAAACTCTAAGGATGTGTTTAGACTTAAAAACCTTAGAAAATAATGTGCAGAAACGTTTTGGTTCATAAACTATATTTTACAGAATGCACACCTATGAAATCTGAAGGAAACACGCCTTATATAATTTTCTTGAGGTGGTTTCTCGCTTGAACGACGTGACATGTCTCTCTAATGAGTCGTTCAAATGACAATGGCATCTCGTTTGAACGACTGAGTATGTTGTTTGAACGGTTCAACGAATTATAGTCCTAATTAAATACTGCTTTAATCCGTCCTTATCAGAATAAAACGAAGTGTAAACGATTTCAAACACTTTAAAAACATTTTAAAAAATGTTTCCTTAATAAAATAACATCCTTAAACATTTTAAACTAAATTCCGAGTCCCATTAAACTTATGCATTCATACCTGAGTGATCTCGGAATGCAATTGAACTTGAAGACGAATAAACTTGCACCAGTTAAAACTTCGGCATTAATAATCACATGAAGCTTTGCCGCAATGTCTTCAGTAGACTTCAACACGTCATAGTGTATGTGGGATCGTGATAATAAAAATCTCCTTATGATTCAAACGTGATTTATTCCGAGAATAAGTCAAAACTATACAACGGACTCAATTGGAAATTTTGTCCTTACAATAGTTTTTGTTGTCCATTATTGTCGTTATCTAAAATATTCAAACACGTTTTTTGATGTGCTCAACACGGGGGAATATGGATTTATAAATTTTTAGTCCCTTTTTTCTAGCATGACAGGCATACATAATGCCACAATAGTTACATGATGCCCTATGATTTTTTTTATCATTGTTCTTAGTAAAATGATCCCATACCGTAGACTCGTTTTTCTTCTTTTTTGTGGTGATGTAGATGGCTCAGCATCAAGGTCAATTGGTCTGTGTACAGTAGCATTGATGGACTTTGGATCATCAACCTACAATCAAAAGTTCACAATAATAGAAAAAGAATGAAAAACAATAATATATATAAAAAAAGAAATCTCCATAAAAAATAAAAAGTAAATACCAATACGTGTGATTTTGAGTGTGGTTCCTGCATACAAAAAAATATCTGTGAGATCGAGATTCAACCTACAATCAAAACAAACAAATAATTACTACTGAAGCAAATAATTTAATTTTAAAAAAAGTGGTAAATTTGTATAAAGAACTTTAAACTAACTGTAAACACTTATACAAACATGTTTTTGGAACTAACTGTAAACTATGTCATAACATTGTAAACTATAAACATTGTAAACTAGTTTACAGTAAAAATCATAAATGTAAGTTAAATGTAAACACTGTAATCAAATCACAGGTATGGGTATCTATAAACAGTATAAATAGTTTAGGGGTTACGAACACCTTAAATGTAAGTTACTAAGAAAATCCATAGATCTAATAAAATACATAGATCTAACGAAACATAGATCTAACAAAATCCATATCCAACAATGAAATAAAAATAACTTAAATATAAGTTACGGACACCTTAGGTTGAGAACGTATGTGCTTGCGTTCAAATGAGCGAATTATATATTAAACCCTTTTAACCCAAACAAACTCTAAACATGCAACAGTATGTGATTGAATAAGATGATAATCTAAGCAAGAACATTCAAACACATGCTTGTGAGGAAAAATCCCCCAAAGGGGTAAAACCATTTATTTTCATTATAATATTGTAGCTATACAATTTCGAATTACAATGAAAATACAAGTGACTAAGAATTACCCTCAGGTATCGGATTCTGTAGTCGCGGCTGGAACTATCCCTTTCCAGTAGGGCTGGCGGCTGGAACTATCCCTTTCCAGTAGGGCCGCAATGGAGAAGAAGAACGGTCTTCTCCACAAGGGTGTGAACAGCAAAAGTTCGTTCCTGGGTTGCAAAGTGATTCACAAAGGATTGGCAAATTGTGTGAATCAAAAACCTAGAGTCTAGATACTCAATAGGTGAAGACTTAGGGCTTTCTTTACTCTGAAAATCGTGTGTATAAGTCTTAGAAAACCACTTCCCGTAGTGGGATTAAATAAGAAGTCTCGGGCCTTAAAAATCTGAACACGATCTGAACACGATCTGTTTATGTTTATCCCAGGCGGATCGGTCCGGGTCTGAGGCGGATCGGTCCGATTTGACCGGATCGGTTCTTTTATTCTGAGGCGGATCGGTCCGTTGATGATCGGATCGGTTCGCTTACAGGCTTCATCAGTTCGCTTGCGGTCCGGGGTATACTGGCCTTCTGACAAACAAGCGGATCGGTCCGGGTTTTAGGCGGACCGGTCCGGTTAGCCGGATCGGTTCTTTTATTTCAGCGGATCGGTCCGGTTGTCAGACTATAATTCCTCTTCTTCTTTTGATATTCGGATCCGTTGAATATTGAATCTTGAATTTCTTCAACGGTGTAACGGCGTGCGACATAATACATTGATAATGGACAAAAATGTCCTTACAAATCTCCCCCTATGTCTATGCCGGTACGTACATAAAAACAAACATCCGAATTATCAAAACAACAAAAAATGCCTATACAAATCTACCCTTCCATGAACCCAAAACTGGAAAGATACAATTGAATAAGACTACAGCGTTTGCTCTTCAATTCTGCAGGAATCTCAACGCTTTTCTCATCAGGATGTGCAATCCAATGATAATCCATGTAGTACCTACACACATGAGACAAAGCAAAAATACCAAGTGACATATCGAGTTTGAAATGAGATAAACATATATACCAATTTATGAGCAAACTCAAAATTTCAAAACTCAACTCCCCCATAATAAGATAATTCTTTCTCCCCCTTTTTATGATGTCCCCAAATAGACAAATGAGAGAAATAAATCAAATAAGCAAGTGCAGGGTGTCACTAGGATAAAATCACACCATGAATGAACACAAAGCAACCAAGTCGATGATAGCGTGAATGAAGTGGTGTGATCAAATTCGATAGGAAAATCAATGCATACAAACATGACATATGTGCACGATGAATATTGGATACTCCTAGCGAATGAACTCAAATGCTTCCTTTGGTGTAAAATAATGAAAATATAAGATATTGACTCAATCAAATCAACAAATCAAAGTTCAAAGTGATTTTCACACCAATAACGTCCAAAATGATTTTATGCTTTTTCAGGACTTTCAAGGAAGTGCAAACACGTTTAAATATTCTCCAACCAAACTCCCTCAGATATAATTTTGAATAGAGGCATACTAAATTCTCAAACTTTGGAGAATTGATGGTGAAACCTAAGTGGCCCATATTTGGCATGAATTGCTTTTAAATTTTTTTGGGCTCTTTTAACCTCTTTGGACCTCGGATATTAAAATTCCTCCATTTTTTAGGTCCTTTTTAACGGTGACTTTTGCGCAAAGGATAGATGATTACCTTTCGCAGCCCCTCCCCGTTATACAAAAACACAGTCTCGCCAAAACGGTTTTTACATGCATTCCAATCTTGTCAAGTTTTATCGCATATTGTACATTGTATAGACAGAATTGAGATGGAAACACTCAAGCCAATATGAGATAGACAAGTGCAATAATCAAATATAGCCGTGCATGTGTGCAATAAAGGATATAGGAGTCAAACATGTAGGAAGATATCACTAATTACATCTCAAAGACTCCAACCAATGTAAAGCACATAGATGAAATGATGTAGCCTCTCAAATCTCTATCAAACAGTCACATGGATAAATGGAATGAAGTTGTGACTTGGCTATCTTAAATGCTCATCCATAAAAGAAGCAAAAACATAAATCTTTTTGGATTTTTCAAAAAATTTATCAAAATAAAATCTTTTTGTGCTTTTCTTAAAATTTTTCTTAAAGGAAAATCTTTTTGTATTTTTCAAAAGAAATATAAAAAGAAAAAAGAATAAATAAAAGTTGTACAACTAAGAATGGTATATATAAAATAGACTAGCAATAGGAAGCATATGATTTGAACATGAAGAGGCATCCTATTCTAGACATAGACCAACCCCTCAGTCAACTATGCAAATTACCAAAGACTTACTAAGACTCTCAAATCTAAGGGCATCTAAAGGTTTCGTGAAAATGTCTGCTAACTGACGGTCGGTAGGAACAAAACTCAGGGATACAGTGTTCTCCTCTACTAACTGACGAATAAAGTGCTCACGTATCCTGATGTGTTTTGTGCGCGAATGTTGGACGGGATTATGGGATATGTGTATCGCGCTCGTATTATCACAAGAAATGATCATGGTGTCTTGTGAAATCCCATAATCCTCCAACATTTGCTTCATCCACAAGAGTTGTGTGCAACAACTCCCGGCGGCTATGTACTGCAGTGGACAAAGAGATGGAATTTTGCTTCTTGCTCAACCAGGAGACAAGAGCAAAACCAAAATAGAAACGCCCACCAGAAGTGCTCCTACAACCATCTACATCCCCAGCCCAATCGGCATCCGAATAGGCGGACAAACGGTCATCTGTATCAAAGGAATACCAAATACCGTATGAGAGAGTCCCACTCACGTATTTAATAATACGTTTTAGAGCAAGTAAATGTGACTCTTTTGGGGACGCCTGATATCGCGCACAGACTCCAACACTAAAGGCGATGTCGGGACGACTGGCAGTCAAGTAGAGAAGACCACCTATCATACTCCGATATAAGGTTTGCTCTACGTCCTTGCCTGAAGTGTCCTTACTAAGCTTGGTAGTGGTACTCATAGGTGTACGTGCATGCTTAGCGGAGTCTAAACCAAATTTCTTCACTAGGTCTCTAGCATACTTGGATTGGGAGATGAACATCCCATCCTCTAGCTGACAAACTTGGAGACCAAGAAAGAATGTAAGCTCACCAACCATGCTCATCTCAAACTCACTTTTCATCTCCTCCTCAAAGTGGTGAGCATGCTGGGAGCATGTGGATCCAAAGACTATATCGTCCACATAGACCTGGGCAACCAAAATTGCACCGTCATCTCTCCTGACGAACAACGTCATATCTACTCCCCCTCTCTTGAAGCCACGAGCTAAGAGATAGGAAGTAAGCCTCTCGTACCAAGCACGGGGTGCTTGCTTCAAACCATACAAGGCTTTTCTCAGATAGTAGACGTGTTCTGGATGCTGAGGGTCTTCAAACCCTTTTGGTTGTTCCACATAAACCTCCTCCTGTAGAATGCCATTCAGAAAGCCACTCTTGACATCCATCTGGTATAACTTGAAGCGCAGATGACATGCGATGGCGAGCAGTAGACGGACGGACTCAAGCCTCGCAACAGGAGCAATTGTCTCCCCAAAGTCTACACCCTCTATCTGTGTGTAGCCTTGAGCGACCAACCTAGCCTTATTTCTGATAATGGTACCATTTTCATCCATTTTATTCTTAAAAATCCACCGGGTACCTATCACATTAGTCTCACTAGGTCGGGGGACAAGTTCCCAGACATTGTTCTTTTTAAACTGAAGCAACTCATCCTGTATAGAAGATATCCAGTGTTCATCCTTGAGTGCTTCTTTATGGTTCTTGGGCTCGACTTTGGACGTGTAGCAAAGATGGCTAATAACGTTCTCTAGCTGAGCACGAGTCATGACCCCTAGAGTGGGATCGCCAACAATGGCAGACGGGTCATGACTCTTGCGAACCCAAGCAGGTGTGTCCCCTAACACAGGAGTAGGGTCCACAGAGTGTGAGAGGGGAACAGGTAAATCACTGTCAGAACAATCCTCATCCTCACACTGAAGGTTAGGATCAATAACCGTCGAAGGTTCGTCATCTTGCACGGTGACATTTATTGATTCCATAACCTTATAGCTCTTCAGGTTAAAAACCCGGTACGCTCTGCTAGTCGATGAATATCCTAGAAATATTCCCTCGTCGCTCCGGGAGTCGAACTTTCCTAATTGCTCTCTATCCCGTAGGATGTAGCATTTACTCCCAAAAACACGAAAATATGCCAGGTTGGGCTTCTTGCCAGTCCACAACTCATAAGAAGTCTGAAGTGTGTGTGGACGCAAATACACCCTATTCACCGTGTGGCATGCAGTAGCCACTGCCTCTGCCCAAAATCTCCTAGAAATTTTACAACCTAGAATCATAGATCTAGCCATCTCTTGGATCGTTCTATTCTTTCTCTCAACAATCCCATTTTGCTGAGGAGTTCTCACAGCAGAAAACTCATGTTTGATCCTGAGGCTATCACAGTAAAGGTATACCTTTGCTTCTGTGAATTCAGTGCCATTGTCACTACACATCCTGTTAATAGTAACACCGTGTTGATTTTGCAGGACACGGCACTTGGTCATTAAAAATTCTACAGCATCGAATTTCTCTCTCAGAAAACCTACAATGGAGTATCTGGAGAAATCATCTATCATCACGAGGATGTACCTCTTACCACCTAGACTCTCAGTACGAGTGGGACCCAAAAGATCCATGTGAATCAACTCAAGAACACGAGAGGTGGTAATGGAATGTAACTTCCTATGAGGACTACGAATTTGTTTTCCCAACTGACAGGGTCCACAAACGGTCGAAGTTGACTTTCCAAGAGATGGTAAGCCACGTACTAGGTCCTTTTTAGCTAAACGATTAAGATCTCTAACGTTCACGTGACCTAGACGTTGGTGCCACAGATCCATAGGGGTGATCGTGGCGCTATTGCAGACAAGTGAGGATGTAGGCTCAGTCCCATAGCAATTATCATCGGTCCTCACCCCTTGCACTAATAGTTTACCGGCTTGATTATAGACTTCACAAGTATCCCGGTCAAACTTTACTGCAAAGTCAGCGTCGCACAGCTGGCTAATGCTGAGAAGGTTTGCTTTCAAACCTTTGACGTACAAAACCTCTTCTAGCTTAGAAAATCCCAGTAACTCGACACTACCTCGTCCTACAATGCTAGACTTGCTCCCATCTCCAAAGGTGACTCTGCCATCCTGATAGTCCTCAAGAGTCATAAAAAATGAGGCATCACCTGTCATGTGTCTGGAGCACCCACTATCAAAATACCACTGTGAGGTATTATGTGCTTTGAGAGCAACATGAACAACAAAGGCCTTTTTATCTTTCTTAGGTACCCAAGCAGAGATGACATTTTGTTTGCCTTTGTTATTGTTGGTTTTAGCTGGAATGTGAGAAGCATTCACTAACGGCAAAGACATCCGTCGGAATTCTTCCATTAAACTCTGGGTCATGGTAGCTAAGAACTCAACTCGCTCTCTCAGACTAGAAAATACATCAGTATGACGTGGTGGAGCAGTAGTACGTCGTGTTCGACCCATGCTATAGCAAGACTCCCTAAGGTGGCCTTTTCTTTTGCAATAAGTACAAAAGAGCACAGTCAAAGGCGGACATTGGTTTGCTTTTCTTGGTCGAACTCTCCTTCGAGGTTTTTGACGACGGCCATAAGGATTCGTAGTAAACTCAGGAACTGGTCCAGGTGCAATTTGGGACGTGGAGGCACCATCATATCCAATTCCTTGCCGATCACCAAAACCTAAAGCGGGGCCGAGGAGCATCTTTCCCATCTTCCCAGATCTGTCCTCGATTTGTACCTTGACTTCCCGTGCTTTCTCAAGATCATGAGTCAGCTGGGCAACAAGGGCTTCAAGTTTCTTCCGAGTCTCCACGGAGGAATGGAGCTGACCCGTAAGACTATCCACTTGTTTAGTCAAGTACCCTCTCTCTTTCTCTAAAACACTCTCTCTCTCTCTAAACAGAATCTCTTTCTCGACACATGCAAATTCTCTCTCTCTGAGGGCGGTGACGGTGGAGAACTCTCTTTCTCTCGCCTTTCTTAAATCTTCCTCTAAGCCGGTGATCTTAAGAGCAAGAACTTTGTTACGTTTTTTAGTTTTAAATGATTCAGAATATAACTCAGCGTAGGCGTGTTGAATATCACTCTCGCTCTCACTTGAGTCATCCTCCCCCTCACACACATCGATCTCACTGTCGAGGTGTCCCTGTGAAGCATCATCTTCATCGTCGTGAAGAGAACTAGGAGTGCTCACTTGACTGGCCATGAATGCGGTGAAGTTACACTCATGCGGTGACTCATCTCCTGAATCCACCGTCTCGACCTCACTGTCGTCACTAAGGGTAGCATTAAGGACAGCTTTCCCTTTCTCTCTTTTCAGACGATTGGCACACTCAAAGTCTCTATGACCCCTACCATCGCACTCAAAACACCTCTCACTTTCTTTCTTAGGATGATTTTTGGAGTCTTTTTCATTTTTCTTTTCAAACTTATTTTTCTCAAATTTCTTTTTATCTTTAAAACTGCCATTTTTCTTAAATTTGAGAATCCTCTTGAAATTTTTTGCAAAAAGAGCCAAATCATCTAGGTCAAAATCACACTCAGAATCTGACGTGTCAGTCTCTCTCTTTCTAGACGACTCTACCCTTTTTCTAACCGACCCCTCACTCCTTCTCTCTTGGGCTTTAAGTGCAATTCCCTTATCTTTAGATTTAGCAGTTTTAGGGAACATATCAATTTCATAAGTTTGCAAATCTCCTACACTTCTTCCAATTTTAGCGTATTTAAATTACCCATAGAATTTAGCACAGTGACTTTAGGGATAAAACGCTTAGGTAAAGAACGCAGAATCTTTTTAACAACTCTAGCATTAGGAATATGTTCACCAAGATTAAAGCTAGTATTCACAATGTCAGAAAGTCTAGCATAAAATTCATCAAAGCATTCAGATTCATGCATGGTGATGGTTTCAAATTGAGTTGTCAAATTTTGCAACTTAGATTCTTTCACAGCATTAGTTCCTTCATGGGTGAGTTGTAAAACATCCCATGCCTCTTTTGACGTGGTGCACGTCATTATGCGTTTGAACTCATCAGGTGTGACAGACCCAGAAATAGCACTTAGACCCTTAGAATTAAAAGATGACCATTTAAATTCTTCATCAGTCCAAGAAGTGTCAGGTTTCAAACTAATCACATTATCAACAGTCACGGAGGGAGGAGTCCACCCTCTTTCTACTAAAATCCAGACACGTTCATCAATGGCTTTTAAATCCGACTTCATTCGGGCTTTCCAATAAGCATAATTTGTCCCGTCAAAAACAGGCATTTTATTATATAACTTCTCCATTTGAGCACGCACTTTTTCAAAAATCAATTTTTTCAGAAAATTGATATCTTAGAAAAATTTTGCGGAAAATAGGAATACGCGATAGATTAGCGTAACCTGCTCTGATACCAATTTGAGAACGTATGTGCTTGCGTTCAAATGAGCGAATTATATATTAAACCCTTTTAACCCAAACAAACTCTAAACATGCAACAGTATGTGATTGAATAAGATGATAATCTAAGCAAGAACATTCAAACACATGCTTGTGAGGAAAAATCCCCCAAAGGGGCAAAACCATTTATTTTCATTATAATATTGTAGCTATACAATTTCGGATTACAATGAAAATACAAGTGACTAAGAATTACCCTCAGGTATCGGATTCTGTAGTCGCGGCTGGAACTATCCCTTTCTAGTAGGGCTGGCGGCTGGAACTATCCCTTTCCAGTAGGACTGCAATGGAGAAGAAGAACGGTCTTCTCCACAAGGGTGTGAACAGCAAAAGTTCATTCCTAGGTTGCAAAGTGATTCACAAAGGATTGGCAAATTGTGTGAATCAAAAACCTAGAGTCTAGATACTCAATAGGTGAAGACTTAGGGCTTTCTTTACTCTGAAAATCGAGTGTATAAGTCTTAGAAAACCACTTCCCATAGTGGGATTAAATAATAAGTCTTTGGCCTTAAAAATCTGAACACGATCTGTTTATGTTTATCCCAGGCGGACCGGTCCGGGTCTGAGGCGGATCGGTCCGATTTGACCGGATCGGTTCTTTTATTCTGAGGCGGATCGGTTCGCTTATAGGCTTTCATCGGTTCGCTTGCGGTCCGGGGTATACTGGCCTTCTGACAAACAAGTGGATCGGTCCGGGTTTTAGGCGGACCGGTCCGATTAGCCGGATCGGTTCTTTTATTTCAGCGGATCGGTCCGGTTGTCAGACTATGATTCCTCTTCTTCTTTTGATATTCGGATCCGTTGAATCTTGAATCTTGAATCTTGAATTTCTTCAACGGTGTAACGGCGTGCGACATAATACATTGATAATGGACAAAAATGTCCTTACATAGGTAAGACCGGTTTGGGGGTTTAGGTGATTGGGGATTTAGGCATATAAATGTCAGTTACTTCATATGAATTTAAGTAACTTACTTCTCCTTTAGATTGCCACGATGAGAGAAGGAGGAGATGAGGAAGGGCAGTTGGCGATGTTGTGTAGAGAGAGATGATAAACGTCGTGCTGTGTAGAGAGAGAGATGAGAAACGTATTATATTAACGTAGGGTTGTGTGTGCGCATGCGTTTGTGTAGGTATATTGGGTGAAAAACAATTTTAGTAAACTATATATATATATATATATTTAATAAAAGCGGTCTTGTCCGGTCCAAACCCATTTTTTAAGATCCAAGATCGAGACCCGACCATAATACAAATGTCCTACACATTTTAAGACCGAATTAAAATCAATTTTAAAAAAAATCGCAAAGTGGGTTCGGTGTGGTTCATTTTTTTCGATCCGTTTCATCCATTCGGGTTCGTGTACACCCCTATCGCCGATACCTTGCTCGGATCAACAGCAATTCCACTATCGAACACGATGTGGCCTAGAAATTGCACCTCTCGTAGCCAAAATCCACACTTCCTGAATTTGTCATATAACTGGTGGTCCTGAAGTTTCTGTAGAACCCTATGCAGATGCTCGGCATGCTCCTCCTCAATGTGAGAGTAAACCAGGATATCGTCTATGAACACGATCACAAACTGGTCCAAAAACTCCTTGAATACCCCGTTCATGAGATCCATGAACACTGTTGGTGCATTGGTGAGCCCAAATGGCATCACCCTGAACTCGTACAACCCGTACCACGATAAAAAAGCAGTTTTTAGAATGTCCTCCTCTCGAATGCATAATTGGTGATATCCCGACCTCAAATCAATCTTGGAGAAGTACACAGCTCTTCTTAACTGGTCAAACAGGTCATCGATCCTCGGCAACGGATACTTATTCCGTATTGTGACCTTATTCAACTCTCTATAGTCTACACACAAGAGAAGCGAACCATCCCTCTTCTTCATGAAAAACACCGGTGCACACCACGGTGATGTACTCCACCAAATAAAACCCTGCCCTAAAAGTTACTGAATCAGCTCCTGTAACTCTCGCATCTCTGAAGGGGTCATACGGTATGCTACGCAGGCAATCGATCTCATACCCAATGCTAGGTCAATAACAAACTTGATCTCTCGACTGGGTGGTAACCCTCGTACCTCCTAAAATACATCCTCAAAATCTCTAATAACTAAAATCGAGTCTAACGGGGTAGCTACATCCTGTGAGGTATCCTCCTCGATGTAGTATAAGTGGTTGTGGACCCTCCCTCAGGAAGAGGCATCGCCACTAAGAACATCTCCTACATGGGAATGGAGATAACTATGGTCCTCTTATAACAGTCTACCATCACTCTATAACCCACCAATCAATCCATGCCTAGAATGACATCATGCCCCTCCATATCTAACACAATATGGTCTGCTTATAAGCTCAATCTCCCAATAATGATGTCCACCCCTCTATATATCGAGTGAATAAGTTATCCATTACCCAACGGTGACTCTACGCACATAAGGCAGGTATTATTCGTCTCTAAAAGACCGATTTCTTGTGCAAATCTAGTGGCAATAAAAGAAAGCAACACCCCCATATCAAAAAGAAACCTACCCTCATGCCCATGAATAGGAAACATACCCTCGACTGCTGGCGGCGCCTGAAGTGCTGGTGGCATGGGTACGTACTTGACGTTATACACACGCCCGTAATGCATCTGTCCTTATGGTTGTGGGGCTGGTGGAGATGGTGATGCTGGAGGCATCTGTGCCTACTGCCCCTGCTAGGCACACTACTGCTGACCCCTAGCTCTCTTAAACATTCTTTCTTCACATGCCCTGTCTGGCCTCAAACGAAGCAACGTCCCTAAAAGTCTCCCTGTTCTGGCCCTGGTGGTCCTGACGAGGCTTCCCCTGATACTGGCCCTATTAGCCTCCCCCGTTGTTCCCTTGGCCTTGACGACCCTGGGGAACCTGCTGCTGCTGGTTAGGACCTTGATGGCCATGTTTGAAACTCTGACCCTACGATCGATAACCTCTTATCCTGAATCTCTTGGCCTGATCCCCCTGTTGGTAATCCTTCCCCTGCTATCTCGCCACCTATTGGTGAGGTGCCCCACTAGTACCAACCCTCCTGTCCTACCTATATAGATCGTCTCACCCACTCTCTTGCTTTCCTTCAAGTGGAAGCGGTGGTCTTGGCATTGCAAAAGAGAGGAATTGATGACCTCTGAATAAGTTTGTAATGTTAGGTTGCTAAGTAAATATTGCATGATCCTCCAGGCTATCCCATTCATTAACCTTCTCTTCTTCTTACCTCATCTGGCACAAATTTAGATAAACGAGTGAAATCTTCCTCGTAATCATCAAGTGATCGGTCCCCCTGTGTAACATCATTAAATTTCCTCCTAATCTCCGTCTGAACAGCTGACAGAAAATACTTGCGACCTCTCCCAGAACTCTATTATCGACAAAGTATCCCTCTCCTCCGAGGTGGTAATAGACTGTCACCACTTCAGTGCGACTCCCACAAGTCTGAACATAGCAAGAAAATATTTCTGAGTGTCGTTGCACTCAATCATGCGTAGGTGACGCTGTAAGTCCTTCTTCCACTGAAAAAACTACTATCACATCCGAGATCACCGAAAACTCAGGTGGTGGCCTTTTTGAAAAGCTTCCTTAAATTTCTACAAAGACAAAGGCCCCGGTTGGGCCTGAATTATTAGTTCCACAGGCGGCTATGACTGAGTATGTAGAAAATGGACGGCCATGGCAGTCATAGCTGCGTTAACTACCTGGGCCACTATCTCGACCACCTGTGCAGTCATCACTAATCCCGTTGGTCGATGCGACTACTGCACCTTTGACTCTAATAAGCCTCTCTCACCTCATCTCTCGTGGCTGACCTAGCCGATCTACCTCTCTTAGGAGGCATCTGAAATTTAAAATGAGTTGTATGAGTTTATAGTCAATAAAATAAATTAATAGCAGAAGTACGATATCTCAAGCACATAAAGATAAAAGCAACAATCCTAACAATAGGTCTCTATATCAAAAGTACGCTATACTAAAATCGTAGTAAGATGTACAGATCCTATGGACACTAGATACTGATTCTCTGATACCATCTGTGACACCCCGCCCAATTAAATACCAGGTGATCAGTCCTTTATTAAATTAAATAGGATTCCTATTTGGTTCATACTTAACATCACTGTCGAAAACCATTAATTACTAATAACCTATTGGTTAATTAAGTCGGTGTTTCATTTAGCAGATAACACTATAAGGAAAAACTAAATTTAACCATTCACACATTAATAGAGTTCAAAACCATCACAGGATATGAATAATCTAAATAATAAATCCAACAGATAAATCAATAGATCCCAACACAAGTCTGAACTGAATAAAGTACTCTAGGGACAACATGCCCAAAGCTGTAATACTAGAATAATGAAATCCTAAATTAGAATGCTCAACTGAGTCGTCTAGTCCAAATCTTGCATGCGTCCACATATGCCGCAGTTGAGCGTCCCTGGAATAGATAATCAAGTCTGGAGTCCCTATGTCCGGACACCTAAAAGGTTTTGAAAATATTTTTCGCAACGGTTATAACCCAAAACATTTTTAAAACCTTTTCAAGTGATTAAGTTTGCAGTAATTAAAATGCATGAATACTTTTCATATTTAAGCTAGTGTCGCAATCCCTTGAGATAATCCTCACCCCTTAACTAAGTTCACCCCTACCGCCGTCTTCAGAACCCACCTAGTTATACTACCCCGTCTAACTAGCCTTGTTATGAACCCTTCGTTATCCTCTACTCTAGACTGAGTAAAATTGCTATGGATTATTAAATTATGTCACCCAATAATTATTTTATTCCATTCAAATAAAATCGTATTACGTTTCTCCAATTATATAAGTAATACAATTTCACTTCATGTATTTTACCCGTATATAAATATTCACACTAATTATATACATATGATAATACTAGCACATTCACACATGTGTCGTATATAATATCCATCCTCCCGAGTAATAACTCACCAAATGTTTTCTCTAAAATGCTATCACCCCAGGTATACTCGATCCCACCCGGATACCACGAGACGGTCAGCTCACACTGAATCAGGCAATAAAATAATAAGCGTAGTGGAGGTGGTCATAGTTCCCTAGGTGTGAGACCAAATCATATCCAAGACGCCTCACCCCGAAAAGAATCGCAACATAATATACCGAACGTTATGACTTAGGGATTATACTCTCCATGATTTCACGAACCAGTGGATTCACCCACATCGCGCAACCTCTTATGATAGCACTAGAGGGGCATGTATTTATAAAAATACTTAACACCGATGTTTAATGAGCACATAATCATATATGTATACTATCAAGCTATTTATATATATATATGTAATTTAATTAAACCTGACTAACCCATGCCTAGCTCCCGTAGCACTAGCCAAAAATAATACTCGAGTCTATTCTCCTACTCTTAATTTAATTAACTTCACCTCAATTAATTTTATTAAAGTAGTGTTACTCAAATAAAATATCTAACTCACTCACTCGGTCCGTATTTTCACCCTTTAGAATTTATTGCACCAAATTCCATTATTAAGTTTGACACTCTTATTAAATTTAATATTACTTAATACCCATCTCCCAAGGCCTTAAGTATTACGCTCCATTTAATTTATTTATTTTCACTAATTAAATCCCTATGGAAACCCCAAAAGAAAACAAGGCAGTTATAAAAAAGGACGGTAGTGACGAAAATTTCCCACCGTCATTCGAACGACTCCCTTGGGCGTTCGAACGACCGCCTCTTTCCAGCCCTCTTCTTCCCCGTGGTCGATTTATGCCATTAGTGGCCATCCAAGCTCTACTTATCCGACTAGCACTTAATCCAATCATTCCCAACAATATATACCTCCCTTGAACATATTCAAATCATGTATTCAAACCATAAACATCATTAATTCTCACCACAAATTATTAACTCTCGAATTTGGGTTTTCAACGAGTTCAAACTATTGTTATATCAGTTACGATTCTGTAATCCAACTAAATCAACATTGGCTACTAGGTTTCTTTTATAATCAGAATTCCAACATCATGAGTCATATAATATCATCAATTTCACTCTTTTTTTATCTACACAACGTGTCCAATTTGTTAAAAAGCCGTTTTTATGCGATAATCCACCCAAAATGAGTTTAGATCAGACCCACTTTGATATGAACACGAATTTCACTTATTTAAATTGAAATCAAGTTAACCAATTGCCTGAATGGGTTTGTAGGGTCTGATTCCTTTGAGGTAGAGGATGAATTGATGAAGAACACACCCAATTCCTTTTGATTTGGCTTCCAAAAGCTCCCCCCCACTTTCTCCCTCTTTTCTTCTCTACAAATATAGGGTTTTATTTTTTATTTATGTCTAACACTAACTCCTTAATTTAGTTTTAATATTGTTAATCCTGAAATTTAGCTTATGGGACAGGCCCAAATAACCCGAACACCACCGTGTAGGCCCGATTATCCCTAAAAATATTTCGAGACCCAATTACTACCCTCGGATACTCTTTTCTAACTATCTCGACCCATTCGGAATCAACCGTGCACTCAGAATTGCCATTCAAAATACTTTACCAAAAGTCTCCATCTCGACCCCAATATAGTCTATACCCGACTCCTAGTTGAGATACAATAAAATCTCCTCGTTTAACTCACTACGATGTATAATAATAGTCACATTTAATTTACTATACACTTAGTAAATTTTATTTTGTATATATTAACCCTTACCTCTACCGATTAATATATAAATATACACATAATTATTAATTCAATTAAATTACAACACACTTGTAATTTAAATTTACTATAATTAATTAAATATTTAAATGCTCAGAAATACGGGGTGTTACACATTCCACATCAACCTCATCAACCCCTGTCATCTATTAATTCCCTTTGATCATTTGTAGTTTGGGGGATTGACTTGGTAGGACCCTTGCCCAGAGCAACAGGCAATTAGAGATACCTTATTGTGCCAATTAACTATTTATGTAAGTGGGTTGAGGTTGAGGCCCTGATCACTATAACCGAGACGAAGACCTTCAAATTTACTTGAAAGAATATCATATGCAGGTATGGTCTGCCCAATACGTTGATCTCCAATAATGGTAAATAATTCAAGAACTCGTCCCTCAAATCATATTGTAAGAGGGTAGGCATTAAATAGTTTTATTCAGCACTAGGCCGACCTCAGGCAAATGGCCAGGCTGAGGTAGGCCTGTCAACGGGTCGGAGATGGGTCGAGTTTAGGGAGATCCAGATCCGTGTAATCGGGTCTTCATCGGGTTCGCGTTCGGGTCCGGGTCTTCGTCGGGTCTAGAATATTATATCCAGACTTGGATCCGTTTGGGTCTTCGGGTTTCGGGTTCGGGTCCGGGTCTGGCCAAATATATACATTTCTTTTATATTTATTTTATTTTATCCCCCTTATTTATTTTTTAATCTTAAATTAAAATATTTTGTAATGTATTATAGAATATTATTAGTATAAATAAAACAAATATTACTTATATTTATTATATACATAAATATATAATTTTATATATACTACTTACATGTTATATTGATAAGATATATTTATAAATATATATAAATTTATAGTGTACATATATATATTTAAAAAATAATAATGCACAATTCGGGTCGGGTCTTAGAGTCCGGGTCTTGTATAAGATCCAGACCCTACCCGTTTAATAAACGAGTATTCGGGTATTCGGGTCTTCGGGTCTCGGGTCCAAAAAAATATGCTCAGACCCTATAATATGGATCGGTTCCGGATCCAGACCCGACCCATTGACAGGCCTAGGCTGAGGTGACGAATAGAGTTATCTTAGATAGGATCAAGAAGAAATTGGAACACGCCAAGGGTATTTTGACGTAAAAGGTACACGTTATGATATGGGCATACAGGACGATGGAGAGGATGCCAAAAGGGGAGATCCCTTTAATGTCTGCCTATGGCTCAAAGGCAGTGATACGCACTAAAATCGGCCTACCGAGTCACAGGGTTCAAATATAAAGCCCAAAAGCAAACGCAGAAGAGCGAAGATTAGACCTAGACCTCATCGAAGAGAGATGAGAAGATGCAGAGGTCGGATCGGATGTTTACCAATAGAGGACTACGAAGTTCTATAATAAGAGGGATAAAGCCAGGCCGATAGCCATTAGGGAATTAGTGCTGAAAAAGACCTGGTAGAAGTCGAATAAGCTCCACGTAAACTGGCATGGCCCGTACAGGGTTACCAAAGAAGTCGTTCCTGACACTTATAGACTTGAGATTCTGGAGGGAGAGCCATTCTCAAACCCATGGAACGCTGACCATTTGAAGAAATACTATCAATAGGATTTTGTAAAAAAATTATTTACCATTGTATGATAAATGTTCTAAAAGTGATGAATGAGAAAAATCTCAAGTGTCCCTTCATATCTTTGTTGTATAAGTTGTTCAACTTGTATGTTTCAACTTATACTGGTCTAAAAACATCACTCATGTAGTGAATTAGCATCAACTCACTCTCGGTGACACGAGAATCCAGAAGGGGCTTACCTTGTCCATGGATTCTCAATAACATCGAGAGGGGAAAATGTGTGATAACATCACCAAGGTGATGAAAAACACAAAGAAAATTTGAAAATCATATAATTTTGGTTCCTTTAGACATTATTAATTTGGTGGTAGAGTCAAACTCTCTCAACGAGACAACAGTGTAGGAAGAGACGAAACTCATCCATACGCTCTTAAAACGACAATAGGGAACTTTCAATTAAACACCATTAATTTGGTGCATTCAAATTTGAAAATGATTTAATTATGGTTCACTTAAACATAATTAATTTGGTGGTATAAGATTCAAACTATCTCAGTGAGACGATAGTGCACGACGAGATGACTCTCGTCCATATACTCTCAAAAACGATGAGAGGGGAATTGCAATCAAACACGATGAATTTGGTGGTTCAAATTTGAAAATTATGGTTAATTGACCCCTCGGCTAAGGACAAGAGTAGACTTAAGACAAAACATCATTAACTTGGTGATCTCTCTATTTGAAAAATCGGCATTAACACTCGTATGAGGACGACGGGAATCTTGAGATAAACATTATTAAATTGGTGAGTTCTTGTTTAAAAAACTAATGATTTGGTTATTATCCCCCGTCTTAAGACGAGGGAGAGCTCAAACATGGAAGTTGAGACGAGAAACAAACTTGGCAAAACCATTACACACATTCAGCCAAAAGAAAATGAAAGTTGAAGTACGAGACAACACTTCATTCAAAAAAGCATGATATTTAGTTGAATACAAAATATTACAAATCATAAAATGTTTAGAATAAAAAATTACAAGAAGAGTGGTATTGGTCACCGACGACCACCCTACAGAATTGGTTTGTTGTTGACAACCGACCCATCTGCACCAGCTTCGGACTGAATATCCCCGACAGCATCTGTTGTATTAATATCAGTTTCAACCGAGACCTTGGTTGTAACTCCTTTTCCCTCGGTTGAGGCCATTGATTCAAAATACTCTAAGGCCTTAGGGAAAAGAGGATCTTACAAATCAAGGGCCTCTAATTTCGGACGAATGGACGAGATGGCCTCAAAAAATTTCATAATGACCCACCAATAAGCCTTCCTAATACCTCTTTCAAGGTATTCAACGACGAAGCTGCCAAACTAGTTAGATTATTTATAATCCTCAATGGCCTCATTCTAGATATTTTTTATTGCCTCGGCTAAAAGGGCCTCACCCTTTACCTTCTTGATGACTATAGCAAGATAGACCGTATGATTTGTAGCTTGGGCATTAAATGCATGGTCCTTATCTTTCAAGGCGTTGCCATGATCCAACTTCAACTTATGAAGGGCCTTTTTATACTCGTCCTTACGCTCCTTCATCTTCCTCTTCAGATCCACCTTGTCCTGAAGAGCTTTCTCGGCCCATTCAACCTTCAGGTAGTTCTCAGTTACCTATTCGATGGATAAGGTAAAGTTGCACACAAACTATAGAAAAATAAAAATGTACAGATATTAGAGTGAGACAAAGTAAAAATTTAAGATGAGAAGAGGTTCAAATTAAGGACAAATTTGATGTCTGCGGTATGATAAAGACCGAAGTCATAAGTCTTCAGGGGGTGCATCTTCCCCATGAATTCATAATATTCCTTTGAAGGGACAGAAAACATAAAATCCTTTGACCTCGGCACTGAAGGAATAATCGAGTCAGGACATGCCTTAAGTTGGGCCATATTGGTTTCCCAAAAAGTTTTAAATGATTCCTACAAAGATGTACTCAGCCTAAAAGAACTTAGCACAGACTCAGGTGGAGGTGGATTTACTCCTGGACTTGTATCACGATCGTGACGAGTGTCGGAGGGAGAAGTTGTGGAGGACGAGGCAGACATATCGTCCCCACTAACCTCAACTGGAGGAGGTCAGATGACTTTTAAGGGAATAGGGAAGATCGGCCAAATAAGGTAGGCTTTGACTTTATGACCCCCCCCCCCCCTATGCCTTAGTATTAATTCGGTGTATCTCCTAAAAGAATCTCTCTCTAAGTGTGGGGTACTGTTCTACTAACTCATACATGGTCCTTAACATTCAAATGGTTGAGGTTTAAGATGGAAAAAATGGTAAAAAGGTATAAACACTTGGAAGTTTGACCACTGTTAACGTAAAGATCAAAATGGGATACTGAATTATTTTCCTTCAAGAACAACCCAAGAACACTCAACTTGAGTTTTACTGAAGAAGAATACATATACAATTCGGGTGGTTGATTAGAAGGCAAATAAGGCTGAGAAAAGACAAAAAGTACAAAGGTTCTTAATCAGTGATGAAAACCACTAACAAACCTCCTAAAACTATCTCAAAAACTCCCACTCAAAGTCGCCAAAAAACTTAAAGCTCACCGAAAAAATCAAACTATAACTAAAATGGCAGAAAAACCTTGAAATGAATGGGGGAGAGAAGAACGGAGGTTACCTGCGACAGAGGGTATGATTGAAGAGGAGGAAAGGGATGAAAACCTTGCCGAAAAGCCTTGAATGATAGTGAGAGAAAGGAACAAATGAGCTCTATTAGAGAGAGAGAGAGAGAGAGAGAGAGAGATTTTAGCTCAAAGAAGAAGAAATAGGAAAGAGAAATGAGTTGTTCAAAACTATTTAAATACTTTTAAGGCGGCCATCATTAGGGTATTGCCCCCTATAGAACACTTATAGTCGTCATTCTTGGTCAACATGATAACCCATAAGATGACTACCTCATGTCAATCCCAAGTTCACGTTCAATGTCACAAATCTGATATATGAAAGGACATATCAGTTGTCAATTAAGGACGTCTTATCAACTTTATCCTGAAGATACTTTAACCCTCAGCCTTTCATTCACATTAAAGACTAAGGGCTAGGGTGATTGATATACCAAGTATGACCTCGTCCTTGGACTGTACTCCTCGTCCAAGGATGATCAGTGGAAAATTGTTAGTTTGAAAGAGCTATGGATCGACTGTTGACCTACATTGAAGGGCCTCGACCATGAATCCATAACAAAATGGCTCATCCTCATCTTAGACATAGTCAACGATATTAATATCAGTGATCTTATAACTGAAGTCCCCTCAGCCTCATCCATCACCTTGAGGTCGGGGGCCGAATGAAGACTCAGATCAGCATGACAGTTACCCTATCATAAGATCATCAAACTTAACAACTCGACCTCGGCCTGGTCCAAACGATCGACAGTTGACAGCTAACATAGTGCATGGATTGGGGCATGCGTGGAAAAGTGCGCATGGGCTGCAGATCCCACGTGCACAAAATCATTATAATAAGATCTCCCTCACACGTGAGGGAATATTTCATCATCATAACCTACATGTTCTAGTGACATGTGGTTGATCTCTATTGGCAGTCACATTCTACATATGCTTTTACTACATGCTTTGGGGCACACTACACACCCCAGGCACTTATATACTTATCTTCTACATCAATGTAAAAGATCGAGATATTCAAACCCTAGCCAAAGCTTTGTTGCCATCACAGTAGAGAGAGAAAATAGTGTGTATGGTATCACTAAGGCCATTAGAGCCCATTTTTATAGTGAAGTTCATACTCATGTGTACAGTGAAGTAAGCCAAATGGCTGAACCACTTATATTCTAGTCTTACTCCTCTTTTCCTCACCTCCTTCTTCACTTATACACCTGTTTAAACACCATTGTTGCACTTGCAAAGTTATTCTGGATTGAGCTCATATTATCTTACCTGTTGATACTAAATCTGGTATCATCATTAATACCTGAGAGAATCTCGAAATTCCATGTAAAGACTTAAAACGGGCACCAAAAATGTGGTATGATCTATATTTGAAGCTTGCCCACTACGTCTTCAACACAATGTCATAGGCTTAAGGGAATCGCGACACATAAATTATATCCTATGACTCAAAGTGGTTTTTGTCTGGAATAATGCCAATACATACAAATTGACACTATTTGGAAATTTTTCCTTACAAATCTCCCCCTTTGGCTATTCCGGGACAAAACCAAAATAGTGAAATGCTAAGACGACCGTCAAGGTGAATGACTTATGTCCCATCCCATAAACCCAAAAATTAAAAATATAGGACACAGACTGCAATATGTAGGACCGACAAGCATAAGTTGACTGAATGTGATGTAGCAGAAAAAAACAGAACCTCTGAATAATCACTACACACACGAAACAAACAAATACCAAGTGAAGTATGACGGAATAAAAATGATATATAAACAATATGATCGAATCTCAAATCTTCCCCGACATCACATATCTATCTCTCCCCATTTTTGTCTGGAATAGACAACGAGTGGGATAAATAAACAAAGAAAATCACATCAAGCATGAGTATAACATGTGAGGCATAACTAAATAATCATGAGTAACCAGCTAATAAAATATCAAAATATGACAAAGTATAGCTAGTAAACAGTCACATGAATAAATCAGCACTATACCAAAAGATGTGACTAAACAGAATATCATCCAACAATACAGCATAATAATCCAACATGAATAATCTAGGTCAGCTGCATTGAAGCTATCCATAAAAAAATCAGAAGTACCATATGATAATAGAATAAATATATAAAGCAAACAAGTGTTAAAACTACTCAAAAAAATTGAATTTAAGCAGGTCGTTCGAACGATAATGAAGATCATTTAAACGATAAAAGGATCTTGTTCGAACCATAGTTATCTCGCTACTAACGATGCAAAATAATAAGCTCGCACGTGAAACTCTTTTGAAGGAACTTATCTAATGACATTCTAATGACTAAACATCGTACCTAAAAAACATCTCACGCAAAGCTCGCTGGAACCACTGATTGAACGACATAGCAAAGTCATTTAAATGACACAGAGAAGTCATTCTAACGATAGCAAAAATCCTCGATTCCAACCCAAGAAATAGTGCAACATTAACCCAGAAATATGAATCAGAAAACTAAACACCTGACACTATAAAAATAGGAACAAAACTGACTTAAAAACAAGAATGGGTTACATGATAACACGGTATCGATATGCCTAAACATGGAATGGAAGGAATGGATGTACCTAACATAAATGAATCATAATTCAAACTAATAGATACGTTCAAGAATCTCTAATTGACCGCTAAATGTTATCAAACTGTGGTTTAGCCATATGTGACAATTATAAATTGAACTTAATGAACTAAAAAAACATCGTGCAATAAGTCTAAAATTTTGACGATTCTACCAAACAATGGCGTCTTGACACGACTTTTTTAACTTCAACTAAACTCCCTCAAATATAAATGATAATTCTTTACCAATTGCATTCCTCTTTTGAGCTTCTAATTTCTCTTTTAAGAGATTTCCTATTGGCCCCTTTTTGGCAACATGTGATCTTTTTAATGCCTTAATTTTTTTCTTGGGCTCTTTGAAACGATGGCTTTCACGACGAGTTCACATGCCTCACTCAGCCGTGTGCCGTGCACACTCATCATTTTTTAATAAGCAATACATATCCTCATAGGCAACGATTCTTACATTCAAACTCCACCTAAGTCTAATATACGCACGGATTGCAAGATTGAGAGGAGAACATCTCACCAAACTCAAATGTGCATGAGAAGTCAACATTCAAATAAGCTCGTGCATGTGTGCGATAGCATATACATAGTCGAATCTAAATGCAATTCAAGTTTGAAACAACTTCATTAAACACATGGTTAGGATCAATCTATGCATCCAAAATCATGACCAAATGTACTAGCCACATGGAAATATGAAGTGAAGGGGGTCCAATCACACCAATATGCCATATCAAGTGTAAGCTCATGACACAAAAAAAAATAAAAAATCTTTTTGTGTTTTTTCAAAAAAAATCACCCTAAAAAGAAAATTCTTTTTGTATTTTTTTCAAAAATATACAAAAAAAATAAAATCTTTTTGTATTTTCAAAAAATATATGAAACTAAAAATCTTTTTGTATTTTTCAATAAGACTCAATAAAATAAAAATAAAATACAAAAGATACACATGTCATAACACTAGAAAATATATGTCATGAAGCAAAAACTAGTGTATGACAAAAATTGTTAACCCGATCAACCGTAAGATCTATCATGGGAAGAATCACATGCAATCAAATAAGAGTCATGAAGTCTAATTCCTAAAGCCTTTAAGTCTGATTTCCTAACCCAAGTAGGTGTGTAATGTCCCATAGGGGTTTGGGGAACCGAAATGAATTTATTCTTAAACTTCATAGGATCATTCTTAAGGTCGTAGTGTCTAAGGTGTCCCTACCTACCGCATTGAGTGCAAGTGTAGATACGGCGAGGAATGTTACCTAAATGTGCCCCTCTCCTAATGTTCCTAGTTGGCTCTCTCACACATGTGGTGTTGGCTTTGATAATGGGAGCAATATTATCATCGAATCCAATTCCACACCTATCGTATTTGATTTGGAAGTGCCTAACATCTTATCCAACTTTTTTGACCTAGCCTCCAAATCAAACTTCACCTTAATCGAATCTCTCAATCTCTCCTCAAGCTCTCATATCCTAAACTCGTGCAAATGCCTAGACTCCTTAAAATCTAGAATCTCCTTCTTCATGGCCTCCATCAAACCACAAAGACTATCTCTATTACCCTCAACATATTCTAGTTTCTCCTGAAGATTCTTCTCCCATACCCTAAGATCCTCAATCAAAGCATCCTTATTTTCTACGGCACATTCTTTCAACCTAGATTGTAACTTTTTGCCTTCTTTACCTTCACCATTTCCTTATACAATTCACGAAAGGTAACTTGCAACTCACTCTCCTCTAAATCCTCATCCTCACTCTCTTCACCCTCACTCATTTTGGTTTCACTCACTATAGCCTTGAAAGTGTCATTCACATGAGTATCTTCATGAGAAGATTTATCGTCATCGCTCACATGAAAAACCATGAATGTGGTGTAGTTTCTCTCAATGGGATAATCTCCTCCCTCTTCCGCTTCACAATCAATAAGGGTGGCGTTAAATGCAATTGGTTTCTTTCCCTCCTTCTTAAGTCTAGTGGGGAACTCCTCTACCCTATGGCCATAACCCTCACAACCATAACACATATTCGATGCATACCTCTTAACATTATTACTTCAGTTCTTAGGGACATGATCGACCTTGTTGTTCTTAGATTTCTCAAGTCTTATTGAATCTTTTGATTGCTTTTGGAACTTAAGAAAATTTTTGAACTTCTTTTCCAACATGGCCACATCTTCGAAATCGGTGTCAAATTCATCATCCGAAACTTTAGTTTCCTCCTTCAGGGCTTTCAAAGCAATGCCCTTTTCTTTCTTTGGCACTTTCTTTGAGGTAAATATGTCAATCTCATAGGTTTGTAAGTCACCTACAATCTCTTCTAGTTTCGTTGAGTCATCCATACCCAAAGAGTATAAAATGGTCACCTTTGGATCAAATATTAGACAACCTAACTTAAAACTCATCAAACGTCTCACTATCTAACATCTTAATCATTTCAAATTGAGTGGTGAGGTTTTGGAGTTTAGAATCCCTGACAATGCCAGTTCCCTTGTGGCTAAGTACAATTACATCTCAAGCCTCTTTAAATGTCTCACACATCATAATACTGCTATACTCCTCCGGGGGTGACAGATGAGGAAATAGCATTTAAACCTTTAGAATTATATTGTGCAAGTTTGTGTTCAGCATCAGTCCACGACTCAACAGGTTTTAAATGAGTGGCCTCTCCCTCGCTCAGGACTGATGGAGTCCACCCCTTTTCAACCGCTAACCACACACGTTCATCTATAGCCTTAAGTACACACTACATACGCATTTTCCAGTAAGCATAATTCGACCCATCAAACATAGGTGTTCTAAAGCCATCAAACATACCGAAATTAATATCTAAAGACACACAGGATCACTCGCACGAAAACCTAGTGTCCTAGCTCTGATACAAATTTGAGGTGGCCATTCTGTGTATGTTCTTTAAGCAAAAACAATCTTTTAAAAAAAATCCCAATTTTATTATGCACCAAATATGTGAACCAAATTTTAATTAACCCAATTTTATCTTCTTAACCCTAAACATGCATCTAGTGAGATTAAGAAAATAAAGTAAAGCAAGATCACAACGCTGATGTACGAGGAAACAATTAAGGGAAAAAACCTCGAATGACCCAGGCCATACAATCACTATCATACGAAAATTACAAAGAAAGAATACAGTATTACTCAATGACTCGATCCCCACAAGCCTTGATGCCTCTTCTTCTCATCTATCACTCCTCCATAGTGCCATATAGGAGTCCACCTATGTAATGTCCAAAGCACACGAGTCCACACATACCTCGGTATCCACAGATATAGACACAAAACCTGTCTACGATTCAGAACACAGGATCCACCACAATCAGCACGCACGGAGTCCACGCACAAATACAGTTCTTCAAATCAGGGAAGAATCAAACAATGGTGAAAACCAAGACCGCTATGACATATGGAATATGTAAACTCGGATCTTGAAATAAGGAAGGATGTTTTTACTTTGGAAACACTTTACAGAAAATGTATATCTTCTGTTCAGTTCTGCAAACCTGATTTTCTGAGTCAAAGATGCCTTAAATAATAAAACACAATTTTCAAGGTGACAAACAAAAACCATATGTCATTCAAATAAATATTGCATATCGTTAGAACAAGAAAACAATCTCGTTTGAATGATATAACGATCTCGTATGAACGATGCATAAAGTCATTTGAACCAAAATAAATGCAAGACTAAGTTCATACGACTCTAAACTTGATTTAACTCCGAAAAGATTTATAAAAATCATTTTAAAATTAGTTTTAAATAAAATAACATCCTTATAAAAATATTTTGATAACCATAAACCATTAGGGATTCATACCTGAGAGAATCTCTGAAATCCATGTGAAGACTTAAAACGTGCACCAAAATTGTGGCACGATCTATCTTTAAAGCTTAGTCACTACATCTTCAACACAATGTCATAGGCTTAAGGGAATCGCGACACATAAATTCTATCATATGACTCAAAGTGGTTTTTATCCGGAATAATGCCAATACATACAAATTTACACTATTTGCAAATTTTTCCTTACATAATCATTTGATCCCCATTCAAACGAGATTTGGGGTCTCATTTGAAAGATATTGGATTTCATTCGAGCGAGATGTCCAATATTATTTGAAAAATTAAAGTTCATTCAAACGAGATGCTTTGTTTTTTGTGCCTATGCTTTTTAACATTTTCTATAAATTCTAGTGCTGGCAAAAATATTTCAATAAGGGTTTGAGATCCAAGAATCAATATGATATTATAGTTTGAGATCCCAAGCTTCTAATCACCAAGATTTGTTTCTCTTTATTGAGTGTTTGGTTGGCACGGTCGATTCTGTGTGATTACGGTGACGGTTTCTAGTTAAAGATCGGTGGACATCGAGACGCATGAGGAACGCGTTGTGAAGACCGTTGGTGGATTCCGGCGGTGTTGTGAAGAAGGTCCAAGTAGTAAAGATTGTGACGGTCTTGATGGTGTTGAGTTTCATGAAGTAAGTTGGTCAGTCATTATTGTATAAATCATATATAATAGTGAATTTGCATAGGCTAAGCCATCCAAGGTTTTTCCTATTATGGGTTTTCCTCGTACATTGCGGAGTTATGTGGTAGTTTATTTTATGCTTGTTATTCAATGAGATGTACTCTTAGGCAAGATAAAATCGATTAATAGTTTACATAACATATGTTTATTTAGTGCTTGATTAAAATTGATTATTTACTCACTTGGTAAATTAATTAAAATTAAAATTTGGTGTTTGGTAAACCCAAACACTATTTTACGAGGTTCTTCATCTTCTCACGTGCAGTCGAATTATTTTCCTCATAGAAGACTAATCCTAACTCATAAGAATAAAGATTGATAAACAAAATTCCTCATTATCCGCATATTTTTCCTTAACGATATTATTTTTACGATGATTGCGAAAACTTAACTCAACATCAAGTAAGATGTCCCTAAATTGATGGAGTCGAATGTTGATTTCACTTATATATCAACAAGAAGTTAAAGATATGTGAAACAAACTTGTAATTGAACATCCACACCCATAGGGTTAACAAACTGATGCAATTACTATTGGGAAGGAAAAAGTGTGTTGCGCACAATGGTTATCATATTGAGGACTATAATGCCTCGCCCAGATTTATGGGGTCCCCGTAGTCAACCCGGTCCTACCCGAGCATTAGGTGTGAAGTGCAATGAAAAAGTCTACATAATTTTGGTAGTCCAGTTTTATTTTAATTAACATTTCACTTGTTTCGCATGCGATTCTAGTTTTAAATTAAACTACGTGATGGACCCATGGGAAGCACCCTGAAGTCCAAGCATACAGAGATACTAACTTAATGTAAAAGAAAGTACTTACCTGTATAACGCTCTTAAAATGCAAAATCTCTTCCAACCTGCCATAACAAAGCGAGGGAGGGTGCTAAATGCTCAGTGGAAAATATACAAATGCAGTATAGAATTGAACGGCAGAAAGAAAACTTTAAATATATATATATATATATATATATATATATATATATATATATATATATATATATATATATATATATATATATATACTTAATGCATGAAATAGTTTACTTCCGAAAATAATATTTATCCAGATTAATACACCTTAATCTTATTAAAGACTTCCTTTTCCTCATTTTGATATTTCTCACTTTATTTAACACACGCGGTTAAATACTTGAAACCACTACACTTGGTTTGACCGAAAGCCATTTATTTACTGAAATTATCATTTTTAATTTAACCAATCCATATTAGTATTTTTATTGAAAATCACGATTTTAACACACGCGTTCACCGTGTTAGAAAATATTTATTTTGTCTTTGAAAATCTTTTACAACACACTCTTGTGTTAATTATGGGTTTAACCTCCTAGGTTGCTTAACCACTCATTTACCCACTTATTTTACAATTCCTTTTCCTTATGGACATTAATCAATTTACACATTTACTTATCTATTTCACCTTTATCGGACCATTTATTGATTCATTCAAGATAGGTTGTATTAACACATTTCACCACACATCCCATCTCTTGACATGTTCCTTATTCCTTAATCTTTACTCGAAATCTTCCAATAACCTCATACTTCAATGGGCTCCACACCTTCGACTATGCGCATCATATGCTCTGGCCAGTTGTTTAGGGTTTCCTTCACCTCAGTGCTCTGGGTCTCTCCTTAATTTTCTCATTGTCATTCGAGTTCCTTTTAATGTGTTTTAACATTTTACAAATGTCCACATTATTCCAACATTCCTTTTACCCAGCTGAAGCCAAAATACGGGGTTACACCCCAACTTGTGTTACACTTTAAATCATCATTTCATGTCTTTTACACTCTAACTTTGATTTTATTCCAAAAATCATATTTATTTAGGACCAATTTGTGTAACACCTTTTACAACATTTTTATTTCTTAAAAATATTTTACTTTAAGTAAAATTACTATTTTATCCATTTTTTTCCGAACTCATCTTTTACTCCATTTCCACAAGTGTTAATTTTTCCAAAACACTATTAAGTTTCTCACACTAACTTCTTAAGTGTTTTAAAACATTAACACCCTTTTAACCTTGGAGTAATATTCTTCTTAATTGAAAACACCTTTATCTCATTATTTTCTTTCCAATTCAATAAGTGTTAATCCTTTACAACATTATTAAGTTATACACCAACATTCCAATGTTTAGCCATTAACACTTATTCAACACCATTACTAACCATTTTTCCAAACTAGATATTTTTTTACTTTCTTTATTCAATAAATCGAATTACACTTAAAGACTAATTTTATAAGAAATACCATTTGTTTTTGTCAACACATGTACTCATATAAACTTATGTTCATTACACCTATAATCCTATTTTCACGCACTTGAAGACTAGAATTTCTATTTTTTTCTTATTTCTGTTTAAACCCATCAAAAAAATTCTTTAAACCTGTTCACATATTTATCATCAAAATACTAGAAATTTATATACATGAGAAGATGGATTTTAAATCCTAAAATCCTATTAATGGGTTAAACATATACTTCCGTTAAGAAATTTATCATACTCGCAAAAATATACTTTCAAGGCATAAAAGGACATTTAATTTCTTTAAACTCAACAAATGTCCATTTTTTATAAAATTTTCACGGAAGTTTTGTAAGAAACTTTAAAACATTATTTCATTAATGTTTAACAACATAAATCATTATCTTCAAACATTTTATTTCATAAAATGTTTAATATCAATCTTTCTAGAAAATACACCTTTTTCACAAAATACCAATTTTAATATTTCAAGACTTTGAAATATTTATTCATTCTTTATTTTCAACAAAATAACATTCTACCAATATTTGTATTCCATAAAAATGTTTATTACTTACTACACATAAATTTCATCATTTAATCAAATGCACCCTACTCATGCAATCTAACAACAAGACTACAAATATACAAAATAGAGTCTTAATACTTGAGTAAGATTTTTCACCTCTAAAGACTCCAAATGGTGGTAGAAATATTAGTGCAGAAGGAGCAACCCCCACCTCCAAAGGTGGCCTCAATAGGTTACCAAATGCATCCTCCAAGAATGATCAATCCAATCTTCCAAGCAAAACTCCTTCAAACTCCATGAAAGTTCCATCTTCATCCCCACAAATCTCCCAACACTTCTCCAAAATTCGTAGATCTCCTCACCCATGGAGGAAAAGGATGTATAATGTTCAAATATGTTAGAATATGTAACAAATATAGGGTTATGATATGGAAAGGTGGTGGTAGCATGGTGGTTTGTGGTGGTGGAAGATAAAAATAGTGGAGGAGGACCACCATTTTCACTCTCCCTCTCTTCTTACAATTTACCAACACAAAATAACCCAAACACACACTTATAAAACGTCCAAAAACTTAAATTCTCATTTTTCCCAATCTGAGTTAATCTGAGCTTAACAACTCAAAGATCCAAGGGCCGAGAATGTGACAACTCACAAGGGCAAACTGATCTAAACAATTTCGAGGCACCTCGTGCGAACGACATGTCAACCTCGTTTAATGGATGGTTCGCGCAAACTTTGCGCAACCTGGGACTTTAATGTAGTGGGATCTCATTTGAAGGTCTGATTCGTGTGACCTTCACTGGACATCTTATCTCGCTTCTAACGACAAGCCTATGTTGTTCTTACCACCCCTTTTTCCTTTTCTTTTATTTCCTTCAATTTTGACCCACAATTTCCAAAAATTCTCATCAAACCGTACTTAATTACAATTTATACAACAATTTAATTTAATTAATAGGGTAGGGTATAACAAACTTCCTTTCTTGGGGAATTTCGTCCTCGAAATTCTCAATCCGTTAATCCTTAGGCTTATGGGGCACCAACTTCTATTCTAAGCCATGGAAATCCTCCAAGATAAAATCATCAAAGTTCTCAACACTAAGGCCACCCTGCGTGCCTCCATATGGGGTTAGTAATCAAATACTCAATATGCGACATGCTCTAATGCTCACCATCTCGCTAACCATGATATCACATAATCGACTCTCAGTCTCCACTAACTTGATGATCATGTTAAAATAATTTCTTGTACTCCCCAAGCTAGTACCCAAGGCATGTTGGAGCCTATCTGGGCGACCCATTCTAGCGATCAATACTCAACCAACGTAAACCGTAATACAACTAATCATTGTACTCATCACCAAGATCAACTCCATCTTAAGACTGCACATCCTGCGTCCCACAAATTTTTAGGCTATCCTGACCACATAACTCACATGATCTTGTCAATAACCGTACTATGTTATTTTTTTACTCCAAGGAATAACATTCTTACCAAGTCATCACCGTGCGCTCGGCTTACGCATTTCGTTGCGTCACTCTGATGAACCCAGTACTACTCAAGGTGCCTCACCTTTGAGCACCCACTAGAGCCTCGTTCTAATCCACTCACCATGGCAAAGCATCACTGTGCTAAGTCTTCATCGATTTTTAACATTATACCATATCCTTGAGTAATCATTCCGCCTTTTACAATTAGAGTCACTGACTGCCTTGTCGTCCAGTCAAAAGTCCACTAATCCTAAGAAAGATCAACGCTACGAGCAAATCGTGTGGCCAAAAATGCAGCCACCCGTACACAAAACTTTACGCAATAGTAAGAATACCTCAGATAGGGTGTACCTAGTTATCAAGATGCATTGACCATACCCAGTCCACCGCACTCTACTAGTCCCAATCGCACTGCACCATGACAAGGTACCAATCTAAGTTACCACATATATGAGAATACTGATCCCCAATTACCGAAACCGAAAGGGGCACACGAGAGTCTGAAGGGACAAGCAACCATCCTGAGAAATTTTGCCCATAAAAGTCTGACTATGTTTTACGAAAGAGAACTTACGCCATATGTTTGAAGTCATATCACTCATTTCTTAAGTTCTCACCGAGCACTAACCATAGCCATATACCCTAGCTTGGGTCACTAGTCAGGACGAATCGAATCACAACTATCCATTCTGATAACACAAAAGCAATATACGAATCAGTAGTCCTCTAGGAAGTCAACGCCCAACTTCGCTCCTTGGGAGTAAAGTCCTACCCTTGACATCCTTAGCTCACATAAACCAGTCTGATTGGAAGGTGCCTAACTCCCTTGTCCACACTAACCTTGTCCATTTATTGGTGACAACGTTACCGACCTACTACACCTAGATTATTGTCTTCCTTATCATATCGTGATCGAAAGACCAAAATCCCATAGGCATTACTTACTTCAAACGAGCCATTCACCTTACCGTGTCTCCCTTGACCATATGAGATTTCCACCAAACTTACATTCGGGTTTTACCCACACAGAATTTACGTGGCGGCCACACCTGCTTCCATTGGCATTCTAAAGGTAGTAAATACCATACAGTGATACATCTTCTAATTCGAACCGGCTTGACAAGATATGCCAAGAACTAGTCCTTACATTGCTAAGGCTACCCTTGAGTATACCGGTGACCCGCTAACATTATAATCATGTTTTGATGTTACCCCACCTCGGTTGCCATTTTCAACCTAGGATTAACATAAACGAATATGGATTTGGATTTGCCTGATCTAATCCGATTAATAAACATGATTATCACCCTAAGTCTCGAATTCATTTCCTAGTTATCTCGAACGCGAGTATCACCACACCCATACTAGTCATTCCATGACATCCGAGTATCATTCCTATAGCGACACAAACTATTACCCTACCTTATAGATTACACTACCCATATGTGCCGATTTGGGAAGCCACACCCGGCATGTACACTATACGATCAACAATCTGGAATCACTACCTCACCCTCAACACAATCATTACTAGGATGCTAATGCTCCTTCTTATCGGACTTAGGTGGTCTCCTAAGGACACTAAACACATTTTATGTAACCGTCCTAAAGACACGTCAAGATTTCATCATCCATACCCTTATCATTGCAGGTGCGCTCTACAAACCTTTAAATACCCACGTCGTAATTACTCCGTGCTAGCAAAGACATTAGTCTATGAGCTTCTACGTATAGTGCACCCTAACCATCAAACACCTCAAGGCATCACAACATTCGATCTCAATCCTCAACGACGCCACACACAATTAGTCCTACCAGCATTCCACTACACCTTTAAACCACACTCATAATAATATTACCTCGCACCTAGCTAGGCCTGTAAACGGATCGAATTCGGACCAGATCAGGCAAATCCAAATCCATATTCGTTTATGATAAACGGATTCGAATCCAATCCGTTTATTAATCGGATCGGATCAGGCAAATCCATATTCGTTTATATTAAACGGATTCGGATCCGATCCGATTATCCGTTTATGTTAAACTTGATTTGCAACATTTTTATTTTCAACTCTTATTTCATAAATTTATTTTGCAAATGTTCCAAAAAAAATAGATAATGAAATAAAGAACTATTATAATATATATTCAAAATATTATTAAATACAATATATATTAATTAAAAATGTATTACATATAATTTATATATATTAAAAATATTAATCGGATTGGAGTATATGAATCCAAATCCACCCCATTTAATAAACGGATAATCGGGTAATCGGATAATCGAATTTTAGGCATGATCCATATCCGCTTAAATGGATTGAATTCGGATAAAATCTGATCCATTGACAGGCCTACACCTAACCATTACCTCGGTGGCTAAAATGAGTCTCTACACTTAGGTAATAATCTTAACTTACTTCCAAATGGTTGTGACCACATGCCACGTACAAACCACAACTGACGCTACTAAGGATCATGACAGGATACAGGACATCGCCTATAACCTATAAACCTCAAGGTTTGCCTCATCTAATCCCCAATAACCGACTAACCATGACAATTAAATAGACTCACTAGGTAAGCATCAAACCATTTGCTAATCTACAAGTTAACACGACTATAGAGATCTTGGTAGGATATGGGACATCGGGTAATGCCTATAAATACTAAGGCCTACACCACGAACGCCACGAGGGATCCTATTCCTCAATACCATATTATAATCAAGATACATCAAACTCAAGTCCTCAACCAAGGGACCCAATATTTTCCCATCACAGAATCAATATTTATGAATGTTGCTCAATCATCTAACCTACATACATAAAACACACAACCTTTACGGCTAGGTCACAACAAACACTACTCATTGTTACCACTACCAAGGCTACTCTCATCTTCAAAGTTATCACACAATACATCTCACACAAAGGATCACGATGTTTCCACTATTATCCTACACAACTTCACATGTTCAACGGACTACCATCAATTGTTATATCACCCTAAGGAATGAATTTTCCTAATTACATTACTGGGATCAACTAGCCATAAGCGTCGTGCCTAAGGGTTATATACCTTTTAATCACCAATCATCAGTTCCTAGTCATAACACCTTAACCATCAACCTCTACCATTGACTATATTAAACTCGTGCCACTTGCCCAATGGATGTCATTTCACTCTATTGATATCCTAGAATTCTCTACGTCATCAAGGATTTGAACATAAGCACCTAAAACTAAAAACCACGGTGTAACCACTATTGGCTTGCATGGACACCCGTAAATTCCTAAAAATTCTAATCAGAAGCGCGAAAGTGCTTAATAACTATCAACTTAGTCATGTGTCACTTGGCACTACTTACTTGTCGTGCTAACTCCTTTGACTTTACCATCGAGAACACGAACTAAACTGTCACCAAACTAGCATAACTGGACCAAACCAACACCGACTTTGAAAGATCCAATACTGACCTCACACTACACCAAAAATAGGAATCTGGCACGATTTTGAACTGTGCCAGAATCAGGTGTTCCAAAATGGCCACTTTTTTCTGGCACGGTTTAAAAGTGTTCCAAATTTGACCAAACAGGAATATTTTGGCACACTTTTAAACCGTGCTAGAATTTGATATTTCTGGCACACTTTTGGAACAGTTTTGAACTGTGCTAGATTGAGCACATTTTGATAAATTTTTGGCACAGTTCAAAACCGTGGTAAAATTTGATACACTTTTGGCACGGTTTTGAACTGTGCCAAATTTTTGGGTAAAAGAAAAAAAAATATTTGGAAACAAGAAAATTCACAAATTGCAAATCTTGCACGTTGTTGATAAACTAATGTACATACAAACTTCAAAATATTACAAGTCTTTAGTAGTTCACAGACCAAAAAAAAAATGGGCAGAGTTTCCTCTATTTTCTGGACATTCTAAAACCAGCATAATATAAAGCCCGCACAACCACAAAATATAACAATAAACTTACAAAACTCCGCACGGCCATAAAAGTTAACAATAAATATACAAAAGCCCGTGCACAGCCATAACACAAAAAAATATAATCATGAATATTAACGACATTAAATAAATAAATCGCTTGTTGTAAACCATTGACTTCTCCGTGTGTTCCACGTGAATAAATGCTAACGATAAAATGTTATCCTGTAAAAAAATAGGATACAAAAAAGAGACGATATTAGTAACCAAGTAATTTATAAAAAAAAGCTTACTCAAGCTAAAAAATTACATATAGGAGTTGTAATTATTATTATATTCTAAAATTGAAAATCATACGCAAGTTATGACTACCTGATCAGTTCCTACGAGTTACATTGGTCTCGTGCGAGGTGTTAGTGCTTCTTACGGGATCGTTTGGGGGCTGGTTTGGGTTTTCACCCTTCAACGGCTTGTTTCTAAGCCTAATCTATATATTTTCAAATTATCGTCATATTCTCAAAAATTGAGAGGCTCGTGACTACGCGGTCAGTTCCTATGAGTTACATTGGTCCCGTGCGAGATGTTATTGCCTCTTACGGGGCCGCTTGGGGGTTGGTTTAGGTTTTCACCCTTTAACAGCTTGTTTCTAAGCCTAATCTATATATTTTTAAGTTATTATCATATTCTCAAACCGAGAGGCCCGTGACTACGCGATCAATTCCTACGAGTTACATTGGTCCCGTGTGAGGTGTTAGTGTCTCTTGCGGGGCCGTTTAGGGGCAGATTTGGGTTTCCACCCTTCAACGAGCCTAATCTATATATTTTACAATTATCGTCATACTCTCAAACCGAGAGGTTTATGACTACGCGGTCAGTTCCTATGAGTTACATTGGTCCTGTGGAAGGTGTTAGTGCCTCTTACGGGGCCGCTTGGGGGCTGGTTTGAGCTTTCACCCTTCAACGGCCTGTTTCTAAGACTAATCCATATATTATCAAAGAATCATCATATTCTCAAATCGAGAGACCCGTGACTACGCTGTCAATTCCTACGAGTTACATTGGTCTCGTGCAAGGTGTCAGTGCCTCTTACGGGATCATTTAGGGGTTGATTTGGGTTTCCACCCTTCAACGACTTATTTCTAAGCCTAATCGATATATTTTCAAAGTATCATCATATTTTCAAACCGAGAGCCTCGTGACTACGCAGTCAGTTCCTACAAGTTTCATTGGTCCCGTGCGAGGTATTAGTGCCTCTTACGGGGCCTCTTGGGGGCTTATTTGGGTTTACACCCTTCAACGGCTTGTTTTTAAGCCTAATCCATATATGATCAAATTATCTTCATATTCTCAAACTGAGAGACCTGTGACTATGCGGTTAGTTCCTACAAGTTACATTGGTCCCGTGCAAGCTATTAGTGCCTCTTACGGCTGATTTAGGTTTCCACCCTTCAACGGCTTGTTTTTAATCCTAATCTATATATTTTCAAAGTATTATCATATTCTCAAATCGAGAGGGCCGTGACTACGTGATCAGTTCCTACGAGTTACATTAGTCCTGTGAGAGGTGTTAGTGCCTCTTATGGGGCCGCTTGGGGCTACCTTGGGTTTTCACCCTTCAACAGCTTGTTTCTAAGCCTAATCCATATATTATCAAATTATCGTCATATTCTCAAACTGAGAGGCCCGTGACTATGCAGTCAGTTCCTACGAGTTATATTGGTCCCGCGCGAGGTGTTATTGCCTCTTATGGGGCCGCTTGGGGGCTGGTTTGGATTTTCACCCTTTAATAGCTTGTTTCTAAGCCTAATCTATATATTTTCAAATTATCGTCATATTCTCAAACTGAGAGTCCCGTTATTACGCGATCAGTTCCTATGAGTTACATTGGTCCCGTGCAAGGTGTTAGTACCTCTTGCGGGGCCGTTTGGGGGATGATTTGGGTTTCCACCCTTCAATGGCTTGTTTCTAAGCATAATCTATATATTTTTCAATTATCATCATATTCTCAAATCGAGAGGCCCGTGACTACGCGATCAGTTCCTACGAGTTACATTGGTCCCGTGCGAGGTGATAGTGCCTTTATGGGATCGTTTGGGGGCTGATTTGGGTTTCACCCTTCAACGTCTTGTTTCTAAACCTAATCTATATATTTTCAAAGTATCGTCATATGCTCAAATCAAGAGGCCCGTGACTTCGTGATCAGTTCCTACGAGTTACATTGGTCCTGTGCGAGGTGTTATTGCCTCTTACGGAGCCGTTTGGGGGTTGGTTTGAGTTTTCACCCTTTGACGGCTGGTTTTTAAGCCTAATCTAGATATTTTCAAATTATCATCATATTCTCAAATTGAGAGACCTGCCACTATGCATTCAATTACCACGAGTAACATTGGTCCCATGGGAGGTGTTCGTGCCTCTTACGGGGCCATTTGGTGTCTAGTTTAGGTTTTCACCCACTAACGGCATGTTTTTAAGCCAAAGTCTATATATTTTTAAATTATTACCGTATTCTCAAACAATATTCCCCTTGACTACGCGATCAATTCTTATGAGTTACATTGGCCCCGTGCGAGGTGGTAGTGCCTCTTACGGGGCCATTTGGGGGCTGATTTGACTTTTCACCCTCAAACAGCATGTTTTTAAGAATAATCTAAATATTTTTAAATTATCATCATGTTCTCAAACCGGGAGAATCGTGACTACACGGTCAGTTCCTACAAGTTACATTGGTCCAGTATGAGGTGTTCGTGCCTCTTACGGGCCGTTTGGGGGCTGATTTGGGTTTTCACCCTTTGGCGTCTAGTTTTTAAGCCTAATCTAGATATTTTCAAATTATTGTCATATTCTCAAACCAAGAGACCCGCGACTATGCGATCAATTCCTATGAGTTACATTGGTAGTGTGTGAGATGTATGTGCCTCTTACGCGGCCATTTGGGGTCTAGTTTAGGTTTTCACTCACTAACGGCATGTTTTTAAGCCAAAGTCTATATATTTTCAAATTATTATCATATTCTCAAACCATATGTCCCGTGACTATGCGGTTAATTTCTACGAGTTACATTGGCCCTATGCGATGTGTTAATGCCTCTTACGGGGCCGTTTGGGGGATGGTTTGAGTTTTCACCCTCAAAAGGCATGTTTTTAAGAATAATCTAAATATTTTTAAATTATTGTAATATTCTCAAACCGGGAGAATTGTGACTACACGGTCAATTCCTATAAGTTACATTGATCCCGTGGGGCTGGTTTGGGTTTTCACCCTTTGGCGACTAGTTTTTAAGTCTAATCTTGATATTTTCAAATTATCATCATATTCTCAAATCGAGAGACCCGTGACTACGCGGTCAATTCCTACGAGTTACATTGGTCCCGTGTGAGGTGTTCGTGCCTCTTACGGGGCCATTTGGGGTCAAGTTTAGGTTTTCACCCACTAACGGCATGTTTTTAGGCCAAAGCCTATATATTTTCAAATTATTATCATATTCCCAAACCATATGTCCCGTGACTACGCGATCAATTCCTACGAGTTACACTGGTCCCGTGCGAGGTGTTAGTGCCTCTTACAGGACCGTTTGGGGGTTGGTTTGAGTTTTCACCCTCAAACGGCATGTTTTTAAGAATAATCTAAATATTTTTAAATTATCGTCTTATTCTCAAATTGGGAGAATCGTGACTACACAGTCAATTTCTACAAGTTACATTGGTCTCATACGAGGTGTTTGGGAGTCTCATGTGGTCGTTTGGGGGCGGGTTTGGGTTTTCACCCTTTGACGGCTAGTGTTTAAGCCTAACTTAGATATTTTCAAATTATCATCATATTCTCAAATCGAGAGACTCGCGACTATGCGGTCAATTTCTACGAGTTACATTGGTCTCGTATGAGGTGTTCGTGCCCCTTACAGGGCCATTTGGTGTCTAGTTTAGGTTCTCACCCATTAACAACATGTTTTTAAGCCAAAGTCTATATATTTTTAAATTATTATCATATTCTCAAACCATATGTCCCGTAACTATGCAGTCAATTCCTACGAGTTACATTGGCCCCGTGCGAGGTGTTAGTTCCTCTTACGGGGCCATTTGGGGGTTGGTTTGAGTTTTCACCCTCAAACGTCATGTTTTTAAGAATAATCTAAATATTTTTAAATTATCATCATATTCTCAAATCGGGAGACCCGTGACTACACGGTCAGTTTGTACAAGTTACATTGGTCCCGTGCGAGGTGTTCGTGCCTTTTACGGGTCTGTTTGGGGGCTGATTTGGGTTTTCACACTTTAACGGCTTATTTTTAAGTGTAATCTAGATATTTTCAAATCATCGTCATATTCTCAAACCAAAAGACTCGTGATTGCGCGGTTAGTTCGTACGAGTTACATTGGCCCCGTGCGAGGTGCTCGTGCCTCTTACGGGGCCGTTTGGAGGCTGGTTTGAGTTTCACTTGCCTAAAAGGAAATGATTTTTTTTATTAAACATGTATGTTTGCTAATCTTTCTAGCTCCTTTAATCAGACAACTATAACCACAAGATGAATCAATCGAACATGAACACAAAAAAATTTATAAAAACATGTGGAACCGGTGTGTTGATTTCAACAAAGCCTACAAATTCCATCGTCTTGCATATCTCCGATACAATCTACATAAGGAAAACATAGATCAACATATGAATAATTTTTTTACTTTTTCCCTCACTGTTATTTGAACTTTCGTATTACATCCTCACTTATATAATAATTTGAGATAGCCTCACAAAAGCATCTCTAAAGCTCACATAATGTAATACAAGGCCCTCAAGATGACACTAAGATAGATTTACCAATGCTTTGGGGAATATATCTCAAACTTACAAAAGAGGGGTTATAATAAATAAAAACTCAAAGTGAAAGTTAATATGGCCCTACAATCATTACATGGATACGTAAGTAGCTATGAGGGTAATCACTTCCAGATGAAGTCCGAAGATTTTAACATGATATGATAATAGCAAAGAAAAATGAAATTTGAGTTGAAAGTTTTAAAATTCAAAACTTGGATTGTTTGATCCTTAATTACTCAAAAAACATACTTGCACCATTTCACTGATGAATTTCAAACCACTAGATCCAATAAGTGAACCCGCAAGAAGATAGCCAACAATAACCTACCAAAAATAGCGATAAGGAAACAATACAGCATACAGAACATGATCAGAATAACCATATTAGTACAAGAGATATCATAGTAAAAAACTAATGTATGAGTAGAACAAACGATAGATTCGACACTCATAAATCCAAGCTCTAAAAGTGAAAAGTGGCCCCAACTAGAATGGCTTTTTGACTATTCATCTTAGTTTGAAGTGTCCACAATAGCTGACTCGGTTTATTAACATTGGGCAAAACACAGTGTGGCAGGAAAGGTCAGTCAGTAATTTTGTAGAAAACATAGACAAAGGTACGATATAATAATATGAAAACCAAACTTGAGCAGAAGATCTAGAAGTCAATATTGAATCCATATATATATATATATATATATATATATATATATATATATATATATATATATATAAACAGTCTCAAACACATGTCCATAACTGAAATATAGAACGTTGGGACATGTCTCCATAATCGAAAATTTTTACTTTTTATTTAGGATATGTGCCCATGATTGAAATATCGAAACTTTTTATTTAGGGTGTTCTTATTTACACCCTTGTATTCTATTTACGTCCCCCAATTGAGAAAAACATAGTTTTATATAATGAATTTTACAAAAAGACGATTATGTCCCTTTTATTGCCCACCGATCCGTTCACACATATAACTCAAGATATTAACTTAACGTAAACACTCTAGAGATGATTTACGATCAGTTTTAACAGTCTGAAACAAAACACCTTGTTCAAAAAATAAAAAACCCAAATTTTTATATGGATCAGAACAGTTAGTTTTGATATCCTCTCTATATCTTCTTCTTTGGCCATTTGTGCAATTTTTGAAGAGGTAAATGACGTCTTTGTCCCCTAAAACACAGAAAATGAACTTACACCATTTCCTTGCTTCTTTCATCAGATGAAATAGATTGTATTATAAATTTATAAACCCTATCATAATTGTTATCACAACACCTTTTGAAAGTACTAATTAATATTACCTAGGAATGTAATTTGGAGGAAAATAGAAAGAAACCCTTCCAACCAACCAATCTTCATCATTGCTCTTTCTGTCGATTTTATTTTTGGCTAAGAAACTTGGTTTTCTTAATTTGTTAGTTGGGAAAAAAAGAGTAGATGATGCCGATTTCTTTTCAGCCCCCATTTCATGGGTGATATAAATGGGTCTCAGTCCATCTATGTGGGTTTGCATATAGTCTGGGGTTAAAAACAAAAAAATTGGTTTATATAAAAGTACCCAAAGAAAATTTTACAAAAGATTCCATTAAGTAAACAACATAATACACAAATACAGCAAAATAAAACAAAAGAAACAACAACTAACGTAGTAATTGAAGATGCAGTACTACTCTAAACTAACAGATTATGTTGTTCCACTAATGCACATACATACATGAATGTTAATGATAGTCTAAAATTGTAAGCATTTATTGGACATCTATAATCTTCTACGTTTCATGACTAAAATTGTAAGAAAATATTGACTACACAACCTCTTTCTCCGATAATATATGGATAACCAAACAAATTGGACAAATCATCCCACAACAGAATAGTAGTAGTGGCAGTATTATACCTTGAATGCATCTTCATTTAGCCTGTCATCTCCAGTATAAATTGGAACCACGTCAAAATTAAAAAGAACCCCCTGCTACACCATTTAAACCCAGCTTGGTCCCATTTAAACCCATCTTGGTCTCGAACCTACCCATCCCAAAAATGACTCCATATCCACCGAAAATCGAAACCATCAACAACCCTCCAGAAATCGAAGCCATCAACAACACTCCGAAAATCGAAGCCACCTGCTACACCACTTAAACCCTCTCTCTGTCCGCCCAGACCTGTAAACCCACCTTCAAAACCCAAAGCTATCCCGATCCCAACCTCTGATCCAATGACCCATGACCCCGGATACCCATCGAATCCCACGTTCGATCCACCATTCAACATCCCATCTTTAACCTATTCTCAATCAACCCGGAGGAGTTAGGGTTTGTACACGGGTTGGATGTAAGAGAGAGAGAGAGAAAGCGAGAGACCCAAATTAGGAGGAAAGTGAGCGGGAGAGCAAAAAAGTTGAGGAGAGTATTATTTTTTTAGGGTATTTATATATTAATAAAGTGTGCTCAATTTTGGCACACTTTTAAACAGTGCCAAATTTTGGCACGGTTTTAAAGTATGCCAGATTGTTATTAAGCCGTGCCAGAATTTGGCACAGTTTTAAGTTGTGCCAGATTTTTAATATCAAAGTGTTCCAAATTACTATTTTTGGTGTAGTGTCACCATGTCACTCCCGAAATGAACCTTGAACCTAAAGCTTGTAATACCCCGTTATTTTGAGGGTTATTTATGAATATTATGCAGGATTTCAGCAATATTGTTATTTTATTAATCAGGAATAAAATTATTTATTTTGGTTTGGAATCGAATCAAACATTTAAATTTAAATTATTTTTGGACATTTTATAATGGTTTAAATATGTAAAGTTGATAATTTTGAATTAAAGGGCAATATAGTAATATAGGTTAGCTTAGGCACCAAGCTAGGGTTTGAGAGAGAGACTATATAACGAATATTATGGGTGATTATAAGGAAAGGGAAATGAAAAGGAGAGGCCAAAAATGAAATCCAAAGAGGCAAAAACGAGTGGAATGATAAGAGTCAATTTGGAATGTTTAGATCTTCTCTTTGAGTGCATTCGAATGAGATTGGATAAAAATTCAAAACACATACCTGACTCAATTTTTCTTGTAGAATCCAAATCTGAAGTCGGATTGGTGTTTTCGATAATTTTTGGATCTTATTTTTCTGGATTTTTAAAATAGGACTATTTATGGTTATCTCGTATTGGGGCTAGAACATGATTTGATTATTTTTACGAGAGGAACATGATGGTGCAATCAGATTTTGAGGCTGAATTTATGTGTTTATTCATGCAATAATTTTAAGGTATGGGGTTTTACACAATATTCTCTTTAAATCTCTCGAGATTTATTCTGTTGATTTCATGTTTAATTGAACTCATATTTGAATTGTTAAATTCTTAGAAATCTGGAGAAATAATTATTGAATTATTTTGATTCATGTGGCATCATTATATTGTTGTTGAGAACATTGTCATGAGATTTTAATATGGCACGGATGTTGGGCACCAGCCAAAATTCCTGCTTCCCGGGCTATGGCTTGATAAAGCATATGCGGATGGGGTGAGGCCTAGTGACCCATTGATGTGTTGTTGAGAAATTTATTGATAAATGCTTATGAGATCAATTTGAATATTCGTACTCGTGTTGTTACGTTTTATTCACCGCTAATAATTTGTGGAGCATCTTTCCTGTCGTATTGTGTACTTCCCCATATTTTCTTTTAGTGGCAGGCTAGCACGAATTTGGGCCCTATGGATTAATTGGAGATTGATTTTTAGCTTGAATATTTTGGGAAGAATATTCGAGAGAGAAGATTTGTATTTATTTTTTTTGTATAAAGCATTTGGTGGTTTATTTTTATTTCGAGATAGATAGTTGTATTATTTCGAGAGACAATTATTGTATTTAAATTTGAGAATTGAGATTTGTGGATTTATATTATTGTGGGATTTTTTTAGATGCTCTATCACATTGTTATTGTGGAATTAGTTTAGTTTTATCGATAGTAGCGCTATGTTCGCTCTCCTCGGGTGCGCGGGGTGTTACAGATGGTATCAGAGCATAGGTATACGACAACCCTTGGTCTTGGGTATTGGGTCTAGCATGTGGGTTAGACATGTTTTCTTTGGAGATAGAAAATTTTGAAGATGTGTTAAGCATAGTGGTGAGGATGTTAGGAATTAATTTGAGGACTTTAGTGTGTGATTTTTGGGAAATAAAATCAAGTAGCATTTTATTTCGAGTGTTAGGTTTCATCGATTTTCGAGGACGAAATTCCTTTTCAAGGGGGGAAGTATGTAATACCCCGTAATTTTGAGGGTTATTTATGAATATTATGCAGGATTTCAGTAATATTATTATTTTATTAATCGGGAATAAAATAATTTATTTTGGTTTGGAATCGAATCAAACATTTAAATTTAAATTATTTTTGGACATTTTATACTGGTTTAAATATGTAAAGTTGATAATTTTGAATTAAAGGGCAATATAGTAATATAGCTTAGCTTAGGCACCAAGCTAGGGTTTGAGACAGAGACTATATGTATTATGGGTGATTATAATGAAAGGGAGATGAAAAAGAGAGGCCAAAAATGAGTGGAATGAGAAGAGCCAATATGGGATGTTTAGATCTTCTTTTGAGTGCATTCGAATGAGATTTGAAAAAATTCAAAACACATACCTGACTCAATTTTTCTTGTAGAATCCAAATCTGAAGTCGGATTGGTGTTTCGAATAATTTTTGGATCTTATTTTTCTAGGTTTTTAAAATAGACTATTTGGGGTTATCTCGTGTTGGCGCTAGAACATGATTTGATTATTTTTACGAGAGGAACATGATGGTGAAATCAGATTTTGAGGCTGAATTTATGTGTCGATTCATGCAATGATTTTAAGGTATGGGGTTTTACACAATATGATCTTTAAATCTCTCGAGAGTTATTCCGTTGATTTCATATTTAATTGAACTCATATTTGAATTGTTAAATTCTTTGAAATCTGGAGAAATAATTGTTGAATTATTTTGATTCATGTGGCATCATTATATTGTTGTTGAGAACGTTGTCATGAGATTTTAATATGGCACGGATGTTGGGCACTGTGACAACCCGCTTAAAATAATAACGGGTGGCTAGCCCTATACTAAAATAATCAGGAATCGCAAGTGGGTCATTCTCAGCATCTACTGACGATCCTAACAAAAACACGGCTAACTACCCATTACTACAAAAAGAGGGCATCAAAAATTTTAAACATTTTATTTAACACCAAATAAAACCAACCATGCATCCATTAACCAACAACATAACATCTAAATATGATGAGAGACACGCATATGCCCCAATAATATTAAAAAGAATACAACACAGTGTATAAAGTAAAATACCCGAATATGTTGTCGGGTCACAGACAGTACAATAATCTAAGAAAGAAAATATAAAAGTGCTACTCTACAACACTTGGGTATAAACCCGATATACAAACTGAACCCTAATCTAGATATACAAAAGATAGGAATCGACTATAACAAAATGCCGCAACAGTCCGTTGCTGCCACAGCTCCACGAATACACTGGAAGGAGAACAACAATGGCGTCCTTGTGGAGGAACACCTAGAATAATACAATACATGCATAGCAGGAGAAAATATAAACGGGTCAGAACCCGAGGTGAAAACATTTTACAGCAAGTGCATTAAAATGCATAATAATTATAAATGCATTATGACAGGATTAAGGTGGAGTCGCACTCTCCATGAAATCCAAATCACCTCTCAACTAAAGCGCGCACTAAACGTATGCACATGATCTCCAATTAAGTGCCCGATTCTATCTAGGCAAGGTAATCTAACTTAAACCCAATTAATACTCTTCTAAAATCCATCTAAATCATATTCTTCAATTTCTAATATTATCGATCTAAATAATTGTTAACTGACTTAACATATAAAGTTTACATAAACATTCTTTACTAACATACACTATACATAAACATTCTCTTTTACTAGAATTTCACATATTCTAGTCATTGACATAATCATATGTAATTATATGAGTTAATAGCATCTAAGTGCTATGGACTAAACTTCTCCCAATTCTCAATACTGCACTGCGTTTCGTGCGTGGGACGTCTCGCAAGCAAAATCCAAATAAGGAACCCCCCGATACACTACTCCTGGCAGTAGTGATTATCAAGATTCATTATGCCCTCAATGCATGATGCATGTAACCCAATTTCTTATTACTCCATTTTAATTTATTTTATTATTCCCAATTCTCAACAGTGCACGGCGTTTCGTGCGTGGGACGTCTATCAAGCGAAATCCAAACAAGGAACCCCCCCCCCCCCCGATACAATACTCCTGGCACTGTCGATCATCGAGATATATACTATATATAAATATGAGCATTTAGGACTAACTTCTCCTCACTCCCAACATTGCGCTGCGTTTCGTGCGTGGGACATCTCGCAAGCGAAATTCAAACAAGGAACCCCCCCGATACACTACTCCTTGGAAATGTTGGTCGATAAGGTCCATTATGCCCTCGATACCCAAAGTACTAAGAACACTAGTAATATCATAATAACCATCCCAACGAGCTATAACTCGAGGACGAAGGTTCTCAATGCTATCATCTTCCAGGGCATCACTCATATATTATCTTGGGGACCAGCGGTCGGACTCAATATCACCGACATCGTGGCCACGCACACACAACGTCCGAGAAGTGGTCATAGTTCCTAACCGGCAAGTGAGAACGACACATACCCACGACTTCTCACCCCCAAAATATAATGCATATCACATATTAACACAATGGACGACTATGACCTGGGGAATATGCACACCCTGCTCCTCGAGCCAGGATGCTCACCCTCATCGCGTAACTTCCCAATGATAGCAAGGAGGGGGTATGCTTCACTTATGTATATATATCGTTCACATAAGAAATACATACATCATCACATCATATAAATATATACCATCATATAATGTATATATGTCACACAGTTTACATATTCACAGTACGCTCTTAGGCGTAACTGAAATAACATTATTGTTTGGTATACTTTACTCTCGATATACTAATCGTCAATAACTCACATATCTTCCCCACTTAGTATTCACTATACTATTTCTCACTTGAAGCTCACACATCGCTTCTATTTATGAATTGTCTCTCAATTTTATTCACGTTGAGGATATTCTCTATATCCTAATGCACTTCAATTAGTATTTCTCATTTATGTGAGACATCTCCCAAGTCAATTAACGTTAAGGATATTTTCTATATCCGTATGCACATCAATCAGCATTTATAATTCTCAATCCATAATATTGTTCAATCAATCATATGAACCTTTAAAGTTATCCCATTTGGGATTTAATACTAAAATCCAATATCACTAAGCGCAATCTCACTCTTTCTTATAATTTTGTAATTATCTCCAAATAGCATTTTCAATGTAGTGGGCCTTCCCACTTAGTTGGTGCAATACTCTCTAATCGGTATTCTCTCAATTTAAGTCAATATGACTCCAACAATTTTTCTTATAAAGGAAACTCCCTAAAAATCTCCAAAACATACTTCACATAACTCATATAGAGGTTCCAAATTGATAACCTCGAATAAAACAGAATGAAGTTCTCCCTAGAAAAACATCCCCCAAAATTCCCTGTTTCCGAATCGATTCGGGCCAAATCCGAATCCATTCGGCCCTGCGAATTGATTTGGCCTCCAAGGCGAATCGATTCGGATCATCAGACCTGGGATTCTGTCTCAGTCAGAATCGATTCGGTTTGGGGCCGAATCGATTCGGTCACTCAGACCTGGGCACCTGTAAATTTCCGAATCAATTCGGTAAGGGGCCAAATCGATTCGGCCTAGCAGAAGTCACGAAAATGGGTACTTTTTTCAAAGCCAAAAATTCCCAAAATTCATTTTAATCATCTTCTAACCATTTCTCTTCAACCCAAACATATTATTATCATCAAAACTCATTATATAATTCAACCCAACTAATTTTATACCCTCAAAATCATTTATACTCTATAAATCTAAGATTTTCTCAAAAATTTAGGTTTTGACAAACTAAACCTAAAACCCATAAATTTGATCCACAAATCATGAAATAAATAGTACACAACAATTATTTAGCAAGTTTAATCACTTGTCTCAGGTTCGTAGGGTCTGATTCGTCCTCGAGATCGCGTAATGGCTGGAAATACCACTTTCTCTCTCTTTTTCTTCTTCTTTCTTCTTCTCTCTTTCTTTCTTTCTATTTCTCTTTCTCTCTAAGGAGATTTGATCTCCCGTAGTCTTAATAAGCCTTGTCTCCGAAAATACACAACTTTAAATAATAATACACACTTTAAATGACTTGGTAACTTTAATTCGAGCCAAACGAACTTAAAATATTTCGGACCCTAAATAGACCCCAAGTACAGCCCTTTTGACTTTCTCGACCCTTCCGGAAACAACTACACCCTCAGAATTGACATTCGAAGCACTTTCTAACATCTTTAAATTTTGACCTCAAATGCCCATTTAATTATTCTCCAAATAAAATAATATTTATTTCTCCCAAAATTAATTGATTATTGTCCCAAAAACCTCGGGTTGTTACAGGCACCCGCCAAAATTCCTGCTTCCCGGCCTATTGCTTGATAAAGCATATGCAGATGAGGTGAGGCCTGGTGACCCATTGATGTGTTGTTGAGAAATTTATTGATAAATGCTTATGAGATTAATTTGAATATTCGTACTCGTGTTGTTACGTTTTATTCACCGTTAATATATTTGTTGAGCATCTTTCATGTCGTATTATGTACTTTCCCATATTTTTTTAGTGGCAGGCTGGCGCGAATTTGGGCACTATATATTAATTGGTGATTGATTTTTAGATTGGATATTTTGGGAAGAATATTCGAGAGAGAATATTTGTATTTATTTTTGTTGTATAGAGGATTTGGTGATTTATTTTTATTTCGAGATAGATAGTTATATTATTTCGAGAGATAATTGTTGTATTTAAATTTGAGTATTGAGATTAATGGATTTATATTATTGGGGGATTTTTTAGATGCTCTATACAAATTGTTATTATGGAATTAGTTTAGTTTTATCAATAGTAGCGCTCCGTTCGCTCTCCCCGGGCGTACGGGGTGTTACAGAGCTCTGATACCATTTGTAAAGCCCCAATCCGGATTTATGGGTTACCAGTAATCTACCCGTCCAACCTGAGCATTAGGTGTTAAGTGCAGTGAAACAACCTACATAATGTTGCTTTTCCAGTTTTATTTTAATTAACATTTCACTTGCTTAGAATGCAATTCTAGTATCAAATTAAACTATGTGAGGGATCCATGGGACACCCCGAAGTCCAAGCATACAGAGCTACTAACATAATGTAAAAAAAGTACTTCAAAATACGAAACTTCTCTCAACCTGTCATAAGAAAGCAAGGGAGTGAGTCAAATGCTCAGTGAGAAATATACATATGCAGTATAGAATCGAACCGCAAAAAGAAAACTCTAACACGTTATAATTACGTGTACATGCAACTACCTTGTATACATATATATATATACATACATATATATATATATATATATATATATATATATATATACTTAATACATGAAACAGTTTACTTACAAAAACCTTGTTTATCTAGATTAATTCACCTTAATCTTATTAAAGCATTTTGACATCTGTCAGTTTATTTACTACACGCAGTTAAATATTTGAAATCACTATGCTTGGTTTGACCGAAAACCATTTCTTTACCGAAATTAACCTTTTATTAGAACTAATCCACATTAGTATTTTCATTGAAAATCACCCTTTCAACACACGCATTCACCGTGTTAGAAAATACTTATTTAGTCTTTCAAAATATTTTACAACACACTCTTGTGTTAATCATGGGTTTAACCTCCCAGGTTGCTTAACCGCCCATTTAACCACTTACTTCACCTTTCCTTTGCCTTATGGACATTAATCAATTCACACATTTACTTGTCCATTTCACCTTTATCGGAACATTTATTAATTCATTCAAGTTAGTTTGTATGAACAAATTTCACCACACAACACATTTCTTGATATGTTCCTTATTCCTTTATATTTTCTTAAATTCTTCCAATAATCGCAAACTTCAACGGGCTCCACGCCGTTGGCTATGCGCACCATATACTCTGTCCAGTTATTTAGGATCTTTCATCCCAGGACTCCGAACCCTTCTTAATTTTCTTTGTGTTATTCGAATTCTTTTTAATGTGTTTTAATATTTTACAAATGTCCACATTATTCCAACGTTCATTTTACCCGTCCGAAGCCAAAACCCGAGGTTACATCCCAACTTGTGTTACACTTGAAATTATAATTTCATGTTCTTTACAATTTAACTTTGATTTTATTCAAAAAATCATATTCATTTAAGACCAATTTGTGTAACACCTTTTCCAACATTTTTATTTCATAAAAATGTTCCACTTTAAATAAAATTATCATTTTACCCATTTGTTTCCAAACTCATCTTTTACTCCATTTTCACAAGTATTAATTTTCCCAAAATATTATTAAGTTTTCCACACTAACTTTCTTACGTTTTTTAACAACTTAACACACTTTTAACCTTGGAGTAATATTCCTCTTAATTGAAAACACCTTTATTTCATTATTTCCTTTACAGTTTCATAAGTGTTAATTCTTTACAACATTATTAAGTTATACACCAACTTTCCAAATGTTTAACCATCATTAACACTTGTTAAACACCATTACTAACTATTTTTCCAAACTATATATTTATTTACTTTCTTTATTTAAGAAATCTAATTAGACTTAAAGACTACTTTTATAAGAAAATGCCATTTATTTTTGTGAGCGCATTCATTTTTACAACCTTATGTTCATTACACCTTTAATCCTATCACACACTTGAAGGCTAAAATTTTCACTTTTTCTTATTAATTATTTAAACCCATCAAAAAACTTCTTTAAACTTTTTCACATATTTATCATCAAAATACTACAAGTTTTTATACATGAGAAGAAGGATTTTAAATCCTAAAATCCTATTAATGGGTTAAACATACATTTTCTTTTAGAAATTCACCATACCTGTAAAAATATACCGTTTAGAAATTCATCATACTTTGTAAAAATATACTTTCAAGCCATAAAAGGACATTTAATTTCTTCAAACTCAACAAATGTCCATTTTTCAAAAAATCTTCAAGAAAGTTTTACAAGAAACTTTAAAATATTAGTTCACCAATATTTAACAACATAAATCATTATCTTCAAACATTTTATTTCATAAAATGTTTAACATCAATCTTTTCTGAAAATACACCATTTTCATAAAATACCAACTTTTAATATTTTAAGACTTAAAATATGTATTCATTCTTGATTTTCAATAAGATAAAATTCTACCAACATTTTTATTCCATAAAAAAATTTATTATTTACTACACATGAATTTCATCATTTATTCAAATGCACCCTACTCATGAAATCTAACAATAAGACTACAAATATACAATATAGAGTCTTATACTAAAAGTAAAATTTGTCCACCTCTAAAGACTCCAAGTGGGGGTAGAAATGTTTATGTAGGATGAGCAACCCCCACCTCCAAAGGTGGAGGTTGCTCCAAAAATGCTCCATTCAAGCTTCTAAGCAAAACTCCTTCAAAACCCACTTCAAACTCTCCAAAATTCGTAGCACTCCTCACCTATGGAGGAAATAAGTGTATAATGTTCAAATATGGTGGAATAAGTAACAAATATGGGGTTATGATGTGGAGAGGTGGTGGTAGCATAGTGGTTTGTGGTGGTGGAAGACAAAAATGGAGGAGGAGGAGGACCACCTCTTCCACTCTACCTCTCTTCTTCCAATTTTCCAACACAAAATAACCCAAACACACCCTCATAAAACCTCCAAAAATCCTAAATTCTCATTTTGCCCAATCTGGGCTAATCTGAGCTCGATAACTCAAAGATCCAAGGGCCAGGATGTGACACCACACAAGGGCAAACTGATCTAAATAATTTCGAGGCACATCGTTCGAACGACATGAACCTCGTTCGAATGACATGTCAACCTCATTCGATCGATGGCTTCGCACGACCTGGGACTGTAATGCATTTGGATCTTGTTTGAAGGTCCGCTTCGCACGACCTTCGCGCGACATCTCATATCGCTTCTAACGGCATGTCTATGTCATTAGAATGACCCCTTTTTCCTTTTCTTTTATTTCCTTCAATTTTGACCCACAATTTCCAACAATTCTCATCAAATCATACTCCATTACAATTTGTACAACAATTTAATTGAATTACTAGGGAAGGGTATTACAAGGACACCATCAGCTAATTGGGCTAGAGAAAATGTGTAGGTATGAGGTTCATGAGAAGAGATAAGGGGACGAGATACGTGAGGTGGCATGACATGTTGAGGAACATGTCGACTAACTAAATGATTGCTTTATGATATGAAGAAATACATATTTTTGCCTCAGTTTTTTCAACAACTACATACGAATTTATGAAAACCTTGTGGTCAAGAATAATGCACACGATCAAATGACTTAAGGGAAATGTAACAACCGTGAATTTTAAAAATAAAAAATCAATAATGCATGCAAAATTATACCTTTGTAAAAGAAAATCCCGTTAAAAATAAATTGATTACGAAAGACAAAATGACAGTTTATGAAAAAAAAACAATTTCTTTTGACTTCAATATTTAAAGTCTTTCTTTAATAATTAAATAAAAATAAAGTACAACTTTCTTTCCAATTTAAATAAAATAGATTACAAAGCCAACTAATGTCTCAATGCTGCCCAAACTCCAATATAACCGTAATCAATCCAAAGTCATACAAAACCTAAAATGCATATAAACTGTGGGGGTGTGAGCGAGAAACTAAATAGGATCATATAAATGTTCCAAGTGAATTAGACAAACTCGTACGTGCACATATATAAGAGTGTATGCATATGAACACTCCACTAAAATCCCAAGGCAATCACATGTAATCCTCGAATCTCACCACGTAATACTACACTTCTGAAATTTATCATGTACAAAATCCTAGTCGTACTCCCCTTAGTACAATGTGGACTCTCGTTATACTCTTTTTAATTTATTCTCTGAATAATCTGTTGGCCCAAAATAATTAATCTCATCTCATAATCACAAAGGAACAATATGGTAATTGTGACAACCCGAATATAATTATGATAAATTATATTTAAATCATGATTAGTTTGTGTGATATGGATAATATGTTATTAGTATATATAATTTTAATTCATTATGTTTAGTCTAATCCGACCTTCATAAAACATGAAATATCGAATTAGTTACAAATGTGAAATTTTAAAGTTTTCGGTAGGAATGTTCCTCTTGGAGGCTAGTTTTGACCTTTATGACATAACAATGAACTTGAGGTGTAAACTAGATATTTGTAGATATATGAGTTACGTTTATAACAAAACAAACGGTTCATCGAACGGACATCCGAGTGGGAAGATATTGTCTTTTTTACGAACAGGGGCTAAAGTAGTCATTTAGCCTTAAATGATATTTAGTTTTATATGATGCCACATGTTATAAATTGATTGGTTGGAGGTGGAGGTTGTCTTGGCCGACTTAAACCCTTGATATATCCTCCTTTATTCATCAAACTCAGTTTGGGAGAGTTTTAAGTTGAGGAAAAACAATTGTGAGGGTTAGGAAGAAAAGTGTGGAGAAACATTCAAAAAAAATCATAGAAAATTACGTAAGAGCCCCTAAGGTAATTCCAACCATGAATCTTGTTATTTTCTTGAATTTATGATTTATGTGATATAAATCCTTTATTTTTTATTGACCTTTCATGATTGGGTGCATATGTATGGATATATGCAAGTTTAAGTTAAGTTGAATGTACAAAACCCTAAAATTGCTTTGTTTAGAAACTTTGTTTATTCAAACTTCCATATATCTTTGTATAATTACTGGAATTGATTGATTCTAATTAGATATTAACCTGGACTCATATATGTATTACATATCCGAAAATCATATGAAAATACCAAGAAATGATTCTTTGGTGAGAGCTTGAATTTCGAGTATGAAATCTACCCTAAGGGTGAAAGTATGCCCGCCATGTGTTTGGTGTTTTTCTTGACATAGCAAACGAACCTTAAAAATTATGAAACTTTAATTTTGTATTGTTAAATATGTTTACTGATGTTGGGTGAAACATCATATAAATTTATAATGTATAAAAATTATGAAAAATCCTGGAAGTTGAATGAACGATAAAAGAGCCTATAGGGCAGATTTGTTATGTGGTGAAGAAATGGGCATATCTTGCCCTAAGAAAATTGAAATATCGTACCGTCTTTTGTATTGAAATCCTAATATGATAAGGATTGAATTACCAAGAATAAATGAATGTATATTTGGTCTATGATTTGGATATGTTAAATATATTAACATGGATTTGGATGGAACTTCACTTGTGATAAATGATTTGAATGGAATCATGTGATGCTTATGGATTGAATTATGTTTAAATCATTCTTTGGATTATTGATATTATTATGATGATACTAATATTTTAAGAATTATAGGAAGGGAAGAAGAGCTAATTGAACAAGTACTAGATAAAGGCAAGGGAAAAGCCAGTTAAACTATCAAGGTGAGTGTACTTATGATTTGTTTCATATATAAATATGAATATAGCTCTAAGAGCAGGATTTATTTGAATACTTCGGTATTCAAGATTTGTTTGGATATTAAAATATCCAGGATTTGTTTGGGTCTCATGATCCAGGATTGGTTTGAATACTTCATTATTCAGGATTTGTTTGGATATTAAAATATCCAGGATTTGTTTGGGTCTTATGATCCAAGATTTTTTTATCGCCAATGGGAAGAATTATTTGAATCTTATGATCCATGATTTGTTATTGCCAATGGGCAGAATTATTTGGATCTTATGATCCATGATTTGTCATTGCCAATGGGCAGGATTGTTCGAATTTTATATCCACATATTCGATATAGAATTGTTATTATGTTGCAGGGAAGGAGTACCTCACTAAGCTTAATGCTTACGGTTTATATTTTAACAATTTCAGGTTCGTACGCTGCCAGCTAGGATACCATATGACCGGTAACTTTGAGAGTTGCACCGTTGGAGAGAGCTGGGGTTTAAAAATGGGGATTTTATCATTGTCACACTGAATGTTTTAATATCCTCACACATTGTATATATATGAGTTAGCAGGGATTGAGTTGATGATTGTAATATTTAATCATAGTATTGTATGTCCGCTTAATAATGACTGTGATATTGATTTCGTTATGGTACGAGAATAATATTATGTTGATTATGCACATTATGCAGTAAAATATGGATAGATGAATTATATTTTCGATGGGCTCAATATTATGATTTAATTATTCTAATAATAAATGATTAGTATGGATATTGGGTTTGGGGTGTGACAGGAATCCCATCAGCATCCTACTATAACATCATGGCTTAACAACCTCAACGGATCCATGTCCTAGTTCATCCGATAAATGATAAAATCATAGCCCGAAAGCACATCCTGTATCACGAGTGGTTTGTCATAGAGATGTCTTCGCATACTCCAAAAAAACTACAATTAAATTAATCATTATCCCAAAGTAATATACTAATATATTCAATTTTCACAATTATGCATAAATTCTCAACCCAAATTTCTATATCCCAATATGTCACATAAATTAAATATAATCACATTATCCAAAGTACACGGCATGAAAATAATGGCATATCTCATTTATGAAACAGGGATGGTATTTATATACAAATATACAATATATAAAATGCACATAGCATGTAACACATACAATCAAGCGTGAATACATGTAGAAAACAAAATAAACCATGGGAGGACGAACACCTACCTCAAATCGCTTAAAATACAATCGTCAAATCAAAGCACCAAAATAGTTAAAAATTTTGACTTGGAAATATTAGTAACCTCCATATTCTATTAAACTCCTTATATTTAACACTAAAAATTTCTCCCAAGTTCATCTTATTTTCTCACATTTTTAATCTTATTTTGTCTCTCAATTCTCCAAAATTTTCTCCCTAAAAGGTGCCTAAAAGACAAAAATATTACAAAAAGTTTATACATCAGTAATTAGGTTTCTTTACAAATACATTCATACTTGACTTACACTCTTTCCCAATTTATTTTTCCATTAAACATTTTAAATCCCCTCGTAAATACCTTATTAAATGAGCCTTAAACTCCCATATCGATTATTTAAAAATATTATTCTTTCTAATTTTATTTTATTATTTTTAATTAAAATAAACTCATAAAATATATGCCAAAGTTATTCATAGGTCATCCTCTTTATCTCCCTCGCTTACCCTCAAAAACATAATTAAGGTCAAATTAAATAGCACACTAGCCCACCATTAGTGACCAAATGACTAATATAATTTATTTTATATTTTATATTTAAAAGAAATATAAATTATTAAACCATGTCTAGTGTAGCTTTACAATGCCAAAAAATATATAAAACAAAATGTACAATATCTCTAATTAAAAAAAAACTAGTCAAATAAATATTTAGTAAATTCACAATAATTTCTAACTAATTATAAAATGCTCATGTAATTATATTTCATAATTAGTCATTGAATTATAACATATTATTCAAATAATTTTATTTTATCCATTTAAATTTACTGGATATTACAGGAAAAATGCGAGATTTCAACTTGTTCTTGGCGTGGAGCACCAAAATAGTTAAAAATTTTGAGAACTAAATTTGGATCAATACAAAGACCCATCACGATTTCACACAACAACAATGCATTATCTTGGACAACATCGTCGGATGATTTGTAGGTAAACACATCAAGACACAACCATGTTCAAGATGTAAATATCCGTAGCTAAAAAAGCTTGTAAAAATTTTAAATTGGTCCAAGCACAATAATAATCGTCACTCAAGAAAGCAATCACTTTGTCATTTGATAGGTTTAATCGACTCATTTTTAATGGTAATAAGGAATACTGGCTGCTAAGATATTATTAACGAGGAACAAATATCATCGGTCCCTTATGACTACGATCGAATAGGGCTAGCATTCGGCCAATAGTATTGAAGATGAGGGCTTGGGGGACGGAGGCTATTACAATGGATAGTAGTCATTGGCACAAATATAATGTGGACTCCATCAAATATGAGATCACTCCACTAGTTGTAACAACCTAGACTTTTGAGCGACTATTTTATATTATTTTGCCTGATGGGCTAATTTTATAAAATAGAGGAATTTGGAGTAAATATTATTTCCCGTGAGTTAAGGGATAATATTTACCATGTTTTGCCTATTTACTGTTATGAGAAGGTAAATAGCATTATATTGTGTTTTATTGCGTCGTTGTGCTTTAAACGACGGTTATGACCTATATTTAAATTTGGGCATAATTAATGAAATAACATGACGTAGGAACATAAAAATATTTCACGTTACTCCGAATGCCATTTTAGGGGGTGCGGTTAGTTTTGGAATAGTCGAGATAGTCAAAATAAGTACCAAGTTGTATTTTTGAGTTTTGGGCACTTTTAACAGGTTATGACTCAATTAGGTAGTTACGAGTCATTTTAATGGTGTATTAACATTTAAAAGAGGGGAATTTAAATTTAAGACCCGTTTAAGTCTCCCAACCCTTTTATTTTCCCATTCTTATGTTATAAGCCAAGAGAGAAAGAGAGAGAGAGAGAGGGAGAATAGAGAGTTTGGGAGAAAATGGAGAAAAGAGAGAGAAATGGAAGATTGGAGCTGGAAATCGTTGCTACCGGAAGAGAATACGAGACTAAAAACTTGAGGCAAGTTTCTTACTTGCTAGATCATGATTTAATGTGATCAATTGCATGTATAGTTATATTTTTGGAGATTTAAACCATTTTTGGGATTTGTATATTGTTAGTGATTAAACCCTTAATCTTGTAGTTTCTTTTGATTTGAGTTGAGAAAATTAGTTAGTTAATGTGTAGAAATGATTGGGTAGAATTAGTTGTTGTTGGTGTTGATAAAAATTGAAGATTGGAGGTTTTGGAAAATTTTAGGGTTCATAACCCGCAGCCCAAATTGGGCAATTCTGCAGGGCCAAATCGATTCGCCCCCTAGCGAATCGCCTCGGATATGGGGAAGGACACAGGTCTGGGTAAACCGAATCGATTCCGATTGGGGCCAAATCGATTCGGCTGAGACAGAATGTTGGTTTTACTCACCGAATCGATTCTCTTTTGGGCGAATCGATTCACAATCAGGGGCGAATCGATTCGGATGCCCTTTTTTGTGAGATTTTTCTAGTTTTATTTTGACCCCTTTTCTTTTAAGTTTGAGGTTTAGGAACCTTCCTTTGAGAAGTAATGAAGAGTTTTAGAGGTTTGTGTTGGGTAGATAATTGTCCTAGGCTGACATTGGGATATTGGGCTTATTCTAAGGGTTAGTTTATGTAGGTGAATGTCCGAATGATATAGGAAGTTAACCTAGAACTAATAGAAGGTAAAATGATAATGTTGGGACTTTTGGGAGACTATTATTGAGGCAGACTCACTTTGATGATTTATGGTATTGTTTTGGACTCTTGGAGACTAGTTTGAGGATAATGGCACTTCGGGTCATAGGTCATTAGTAAAATATGACTTAAAGAATAAGAAATGCATATTATAAAATTGGTATTTAATCATTGAGAATAAATTATTTTTGAGAATTAACAATGTGAATGTTTTCAAATGGAAAAAGAAACTAAATCGCTATCATAAGGGAAGTTGCGCGCGTGAGGTGAAGTCCCCTGGCTAATGAATGCAGGGTGAATATAGTCCTCGGCCATATGACCGGTTATTATATGTTTATTTTACGTTAGTGAGGTAATTATGGGTGTGGTTATGACTCACTCGCAGGTATATGGCCACTTCCCGACGGCTCGCATTTTAGGATCCCAGGTTGTCTTGTTTGATAGGCCCTGGAAGATGATAGCCATTTAGGGGCGCGCACAGTGCGGAAACCCGGACGGGCGGTCTTAGAAATGTTATATGATATGAAATATAACCATTCTTAATAATGTGGGACATTATTGATGTTAAATAATTTTATGATAATAAAAGTTGCTTTGAATATATTTCCTGGATGGAAGAAGGGAAATAGAAATTTATGAGAAAAAACTGAATTGGTAAACATTTTGTAAAATGAATTGCCATATATATATTTCCTAAAGAGAAAAGGAATTGTTTATTTAGATTGTGAATAATTGAAATGATGTCTCCTTGAGTATATGTAGATGAGTTCTCCCATACTTATATGATCATTGAGCATTAGCATTGATATTGCGCTAGGTTGTGCTTCTAGATTGAGAGGTGAGGAATTTTATGATTTAATTGCGAGAGATAGTTACGTTCATAACTGTCATGCATTTTAGTCACATGGTAATCATATCAAATCGGGCCCTGACCCGTCTACATCTCTTTGTCTTGCATGAAACTCTTTGTCCGTTCAGGTGCTCTACCGCAAGGACGCCCGTATTGACCTTTCCATTCCATTTGTCCTGGAGCTATAGCATTTTGCGTATGTTGTAGGATATTTGTTATAAACGCTTCTTCCCATTGTACTCTAGTTATGTTTAGTTTATTTATTCGGGCGTGTTGCCCATGCTTTGTACTCATTTATTATAATGTGATATTAATTTGTAATACTCGGTGTAACCTGTTTGTATTAGTCTGTTAACCGACAGCTTATTCGGTTATTACTTTACGTAAGATTGTCGTTCTTTTACCCGTTGATTTTTATATCCACCGTTTTTGCAAGTTGGATTGTCTATTTGCTTTTCTTTTACTTATAAAATTAAATTTGACAGTCCGTTTTCTAAAATAATTGGTGGTTATCTCGTACTATTATTTTAACGATAGTGATGCTAAGAATGGTCCATCTATAATTCCTATTATTATTGGAGTATCGGGCTGGCCACCTCTTATTTTAGTAGGCGGGTTGTTACATATGGTATCAGAGCATTAGGTTCTAGTGTCCTTAGGAATCTGTGCGGACGTACTATGTTTTCAGCGTTACTCTTGATTTGATATAGAGCCTTAGGATTAGGATTGTTGATTTCCTCTGGTGAGGTTTCGCTCTCCTGCTGTAGTGTAAGCATTTAGAGGATCTTTTATGCGTTCACTGTAAATTCGTATGTTGAATGTGGAAGGGCGTCAGAGAGGGCCGTTACGAAGGCGTTACGAGACGGGATTTCTAAGAACTGTAAGTTGTAGTCGGGGATGAGGGCCACTTTGGAGGTCTCTCCCTTTGTAGCATTATCTTATATTGCTACAGCAACTACTAAGTACAGTAGATATAGTTTTCCAAGTACCGTAAACTTGGGATTCCAAGCGACGTCAACTTGAAGTTGAAAAGTCCTTGATAAGCACCCCATGTTGAAGTTAAGTCAGATGGAGGAAGTGTAATCTCATTCGGTGGAGTATAAGGCCCAGGATCTTTCGCCTAGAGAGGGGTATAGAAGTGCCCAGACGCGAAGAATGGATAAAAAAATTTCACGCGTTGGAGTAATGTTGAAATGGCAGAAAAGGAAGTCGTCATATTTTGGTGGAGCAGGAAGTTTTGCCCATAGAGAAACCCTGTAGATATTTTCAACAACGAGTTTCTCTGGGATATCAGGAATGATGAGAAAGTAGATTCCCAAATATTCACACAAGGATCGGTCGGAGGCCGGCAGTGAATAAAGAGTCACAGGGTTAAGGAAACCTTGCATCGAAGTAGGTAAATATAAGGAAGAGAGAGCCTTTCAGTGGAATGATAGGCTCACGAATAAGTGTTGTTAACACTTTCGGAGAAGTAGTGTTCATGAAACCTCATTGGTGGACATCCACCCGAGTAAGACTCATTGAACTAAGGCAGGGGAGGCCGGTAGCATGTTCTTTTTTATTGAGGAAGTTAAGGGAACTACGCGGGTAATCGCCAGGTAGCTAGAGATGGAGAAACGGTTCTGACGTGGAATATAGAACCCCGCATTTGATCTTGTTGATTGGAGAACAAGGGAAAGAATAGGGTGCCTAGTTGGGGCATAAATGGAAGTAGTTTGGTTCGGTTAAGACTAGAGTACGATGTCTGAGAACCATTGGTAGTGGCCAAAGAAATTGGCAAGAATGTTGGTGGGAGTTCCACCTTAGTTAAGGGTGGTGCATTTTGTATGATAAGATGGAGTAGTATGGTATTAACCCTAGATTCGGGTATGTGAATTGAGCTTGTGGGGCTATCGATATTATTATAGAGGGTGTATCTATATGACTTCCATGGTAGGGAAGTTCTATATTTTTCCTTCACTCGTTATAAGGCGAGTGATGATATTTTAAAAATATATGTGTGGTATGTGTTACTCGTATTATATGTGTTATACGAGTAGGAATATTCTTGGTTTGGTTGGAGCAATAGCAAGCGAATAAATTGCGAGGCTATAGTATTTGTAGTTCCAGAATGGAACTAGTTGTTCTATAATATCTCACCTGGATACAGGATTGAGACTTTATAAAGATGGTTTAAGGTATGTAAGAATTTTCTTTTTATTCTGTTTCATTCATTTTGCATGTATGATGTTGCCTTATCTCCACGACCAACAAAGTTAAGTAGTAATGTATAGGAGGGGTTCTTTGTTTGGATTTCGCTTTGCGAGACGCTCCACGCATGAACCTTAACGACGTTGGGAGTGGAGAGATTCTATTCTTTCTTCTTTTATTTTATTTTATTTTATTGTTAAGATGTTGGTTTTGAGGGGTTATAGCCAAAAATCACGTGATTGAGTGATTAAAGGTCTAAGTTAAAGTGCGATATAGAAGCACTGTGAATAGTTCTCTCCTCTGATCGATGTGAGGGAGACCTAGATAAGGAAGTCAGATTGAGACTTATGATTATTCCTTAATGAGAAGGCTATTTAAAAATATATGTGTATATATATTGGGATAAAGTATTTGTAAGACTTTAAAGAAAGCAAACGCCCGATTAGTTGAAATTTTCAATTGTTTGAAATGGTAGGACATAGAAGTAGAAGCGCATTGGTAGGGTTACGAGCTAGAACTTTAGCTATCCCAATCATGTGTCTTAGACCGTTATATCTTGATGACCGATGATGCGAGGTAGTAGTGTAACGGGAGGGTTCCTTATTTGGATTTCGCTTTGCGAGACGTCCCACGCATGAAACCGAGCGAATGTCGGAAGTTGGTAAAGGTCTTGGACACTAGGGATATAATTAGGATAATACTTATTAAGACTTGAGTAGGATATACATCGACTTTAGGATTATTAGGACGTAAGGCCCTTAGGGCATGTGACGTTGTTTTAGGAAGGCGGTAGGGAGTTGACCACGAATAGGTTTGTGGGTTAACTCTAAGAGGGATTAGGTCCCTAGAAATAAGAAGTATGGAATCTCGAGTGATTCGAAATGTTAGGCCAAAGGAGGTGAGGCCTCTCTTAGATAGAGCGTTACGTCGGTAACCAAACTTTCGGGGAGTTAAAAAGATGAGTTGACTTTTACTCCTACACTCGTGTTGTTAAGATCGAGAGTGGATTTAACGACCGAATCTCTGCCGGGAACATGAAGTATTAATACTGGAACATGGACCCATTGTTTATGCATATCACAAACTTAAACCTCGTGAGAATTATTATCCCACTCTTGATTTAGAGTTCGTAGTGGTAGTATTCACCTTAAATAAATAGAGGCACTACTTCCTGGGCAGGAAATTTGGTCTTTTTACGAACAATAAGTTGTTGTAATATGTTGTTGGGGCGGTAGAGTTGGTGTTTAAAGTTCGTAAAGGACTGTCAATTAGATATTCATTATCACCAAGGGAACGTGAGTGAGGTAGCGTGTACGCCGAGTAGAAAACCGTGGGGGTGACTAGCGAAGGCATGGAAAGCCAAGTGGAACGAGCTTAACCGAGAGGATGCTGTAGCAAGAGCATTCATGTTCGTGATCGACCATTTCACCTACTAGTGTGAAGAGAGTAGTGTGTAATGAGGAAGGGTATATCCGTGGACATTTTCATTGGATTACCGACACTGAAATGGTCATGATCCTATTTGAGAAAAATCGTTGATCGTTTGACCAAATCACTGCTTTTCTGGCCAATTTGGGCAGACTTTTTATGGAGGAGTATGCCCAGATCTTTATGGTTAAGTTATGGAATTGTATAAGGTGCCTATCAAAATAGCGTTGGACCGAGACTAGATTTTCGTGTTAAGGTTTTGGTAAAGTTTCCTGGAAGTAATAAGAACCGAATGGAAATTGGGTACAACCTACCACCCGTAAGTGGTTGAACGATGGGAGAAGTTCAACCAAATTTCGGAAGGCATAGCTTGAATGTGCATGTTGGCCTAAAAGAAGGATGTGGGCAGTAACTTTTATGATTTGAATTCCGTACAATAATTTGGATCGTTTTTCTAGCAGTATGGCACCGTGGGTGGCCTTGTGTAGCCGGCTAAGTAATTCCCCCGCTCGTTGGTTGGAACCAACGGACAATATATTCCTTGGACTTGAAGTGGTCCAGGAATATTTCTCTAATGATTGGGCTCATTGAGCCGCATACTTTCAAGGGCTACGCCGACTCGAATAGAGGTCATGCAGTTTGGAGGTAGAGAATTAGTTTTAGTGCAGTATTCCCTAAGAAGGGTATAATGTGATTCAGGAGGAAAGGTAACTTATGCCGAGATATGTTGGCATTTTTCTTTTCATCGTTGAAAGGTAGGATCGATAGTTCGTGAAGAGTGACTAGGTGCTATGTTAGAGCACAAAGAATGTAGAATAAGATCGATAGTGACGACCTTGGTCCAAGTCCAATGGGGATGCCACAATAACGAGGAGTTTGCTAAGGATGAAAGAACGATAGTTTAGAATAGTACACCCTTTATATGACTATAGGGTATGCCTGAATTTTGAGGGCAAAATTCCCTTCTAAGGGGGGGAGTATGTAACAACTCAGACTTTTGAGCGACTATTTTATATTATTTTGCCTGATGGGCTAATTTTATAAAATAGAGGAAGTTGGAGTAAATATTATTTCCCGTGAGCTAAGGGATAATATTTACCATGTTTTGCCTATTTACTGTTATGAGAAGGTAAATAGCATTATATTATGTTTTATTGCGTCGTTGTGCTTTAAACGGCGGTTATGACCTATATTTAAATTTGGGCATAATTAATGAAATAACATGACGTAGGAACATAAAAATATTTCACGTTACTCTGGATGCCATTTTAGGGGGGGTTAGTTTTGGAATAGTCTAGATAGTCAAAAAAAGTGCTAAGTTGTATTTTTGAGTTTCGGGCACTTTTAACAGGTTATGACTCAATTACGTAGTTACGATTCATTTTAATGTTGTATTAACATTTAAAAGAGGGGAATTTATGTTTAAGACCCGTTTAAGTCTCCCAACCCTTTTATTTTCCCATTCTTATGTTATAAGCCAAGAGAGAGAGAGAGAGAATAGAGAGTTTGGGAGAAAATGGAGAAAAGAGAGAGAAATGCAAGATTGGAAATGGAAATCGTTGCTACCGGAAGAGAATCCGAGACTACAAACTTGAGGCAAGTTTCTTACTTGCTAGATCATGATTTAATGTGATAAATTGCATGTATAGTTATATTTTTGGAGATTTTAAACCATTTTTGGGATTTGTAGGTTTTTAGTGATTAAACCTTTAATCTTGTAGTTTCATTTGATTTGAGTTGAGGAAATTAGTTAGTTGATGTGTAGAAATGATTGGGTAGAATTAGTTGTTGTTGGTGTTGATAAAAATTGAAGATTGGAGGTTTTGGAAAATTTTAGGGTTCATAACCCGTAGCCCAAATTGGGCAATTCTGTAGGACCGAATCGATTCGCCCCCTAGGAAAATTGATTCGGATATGGGGAAGGACGCAGGTCTGGGTAAACCGAATCGATTCGGGTTGGGGCCGAATCGATTCGACTGAGACAGAATGTTGGTTTTACTCACCGAATCGATTCGCTTTTGGGCGAATCGATTCGAATGCCCTATTTTTGTGAGATTTTTCTAGTTTTATTTTGACGCCTTTTCTTTTAGGTTCGAGGTTTAGGAACCTTCCTTTGGGAAGTAATGAAGAGTTTTAGAGGTTTGTGTTGGGTATACAATTGTCCTAGGCTAACATGGGGATATTAGGCTTATTCTAAGGGTTAGTTTATATAGGTTAATGTTCGAATGATATAGGAAGTTAACCTAGAACTAATAGAAGGTAAAATGATAATGTTGGGACTTTTGGGAGACTATTATTGAGGGAGACTCTCTTTGATGATTTATGGTATTGTTTTGGACTCTTGGAGACTAGTTTGAGGATAATGACACTTTGGGTCATAGGTCATTAGTAAAATATGACTTAAAGAATAAGAAATGCATATTCTAAAATTGATATTTAATCATTGAGAATAAATGATTTTGGAGAATTAACAATGTGAATGTTTTCAAATGGAAAAAGAAATGATTTTCGTAAATGATAATTTACGTAAACACACCTCTCTAAATCGCTATCATAAGGGAAGTTGCGCGCGTGAGGTGAAGTCCCCTGGCTAATGAATGCAGGGTGAATATAGTCCTCGGCCATATGACCGGTTATTATATGTTTATTTTGCGTTAGTGGGGTAATTTAGGGTGCGGTTATGACTCACTCACAGGTATATGGACACTTCCCTACGGCTCGCGTTTTAGGATCCCATGTTGTCTTGTTTGATAAGCCGTGGAAGATGATAGCCATTTAGGGGAGCGCACAGTGGGGAAACCCGGACGGGTGGTCTTAGAAACGTTATATGATATGAAATATAACTATTCTTAATAATGTGGGACATTATTGATGTTAAAGCATTTTATGATAATAAAAGTTGCTTTGAATATATTTCCTGGATGGAAGAAGGGAAATAGAAATTTATGAGATAAAATTGAATTGGTAAACATTTTGTAAAATGAATTGCCATATATGTATTTCCTAAAGAGAAAAGGAATTGTGTATTTAGATTGTGAATAATTGAAATGATGTCTCCTTGAGTATATGTAGATGAGTTCTCCCATGCTTATATGATAATTGAGCATTAGCATTGATATTGCGCTAGGTTGTGCTTCTAGATTGAGAGGTGAGGAATTTTATGATTTAATTGCGAGAGATAGTTACGTTCATAACTGCCATGCATTTTAGTCACATGGTAATCATATCAAACCGGGCCCTGACCCGTCTACATCTATTTTTCTTGCATGCAACTCTTTGTCCATTCAGGTGCTCTACCGCAAGGACGCCCGTATTGACCTTTCCATTCCAGTTGTCCTGGAGCTATAGCATTTTGCGGATGTTGTTGAATATTTGTTATAGATGCTTCTTCCCATTGTACTCTAGTTATGTTTAGTTTATTTATTCGGGCGTGTTGCCCATGCTTCGTACTCATTTATTATAATATGATATTAATTTTCAATACTCGGTGTAACCTGTTTGTATTAGTCGTTAGCCGACAGCTTATTCGGTTATTACTTTACGTATGATTGTCATTCTTTTACTCGTTGATTTTTGGTATCCACCGTTTTTGCAAGTTGGATTGTCTAAGTGCTTTTCTTTTACTTATAAAATTAAATTTGACAGTCCGTTTTCTAAAATAATTGGTGGTTATCTCGTACTATTATTTTAACGATAGTGATGCTAAGAATGGTCCATCTATGATTCCTATGATTATTGGAGTATCGGGTTGGCCACCTCTTATTTTAGTAGGCGGGTTGTCACACTAATGAACATGTCCTACTTTAATGGCAAGTCATAAGAGTATTGGGTTACCCCCATTAAGTCCATTATTATAAATGGCCTATATAAAAACGTTATCTCGCTATAAAAGGCTTAACAAGCTCTCCCCTTTATAATAGATTAATTGTAATACTCATACAATTACATTCGAAGAGTGGTAAAAAATTCCATTATGTATCCAGGCCATCAACGGTCGAACCACGTAAAAAACTTTCATTTTGTATAATTATCTCTTTCATCATTTCTTATGATTGTCATGAAATTTTCTTCATCAACAAGTATAGTGTAGGGAAATCGTCTTAGGTGAAATGACAGCTTTTGTTCTCAAATTCAGACAACAATTTAATTATATCTAATTTTGTTACTACCAAATGCAATAGAAGAATCAAAGTTTCAAACCAGGTGTGAATAAAAAATCTCGGTCTGAGTGCGAAAACATATCCATTCTCGACTCTCAAAAATTCGAACTATGAAAGCCCTAACTAAATATCCCAAATCCATAAATTTCTCCTTATTCATAACATGATCGGGGTAAATTTGAATGTACCTTTTTTCAATTTCTTGATTAGAAATTTTTGGGATCCGGTCAATGTTAAGGCTTTAGACCGTGACTTGGGCGCCGCTTAAATAGCCTAAAAATAATGTAACCAAGAACAAAGGCATAGGAAGTCAATAATAAAAGTGGTTATAAATAGGACACGCTAAAGGATCCTAAACTAAACATATATGAAAGAGTTATGTAATACCTCATATTTTTGTGAATTTTATTTCTTATATATTAATTGATAAATAAATTAATAAATGGTATTAATTATTACTTACGTGATATGATAATACTAAAAATGCATGATTTAGATGATAATTAAATTTTGTGTGGGATGTTATTTTTGTGTCAAGTGTTATATATAATTAATTGATGATATTAATTATATGAGATTTGACTATGGTTATGTGAAAAATAATATTGTGTGTATATTTTATTTACACCGTAAGGTATTATCATGTCTTGTGAAATATTATTGTTTGCATCACACTCTGGAGTGACACGGAGGCTCGAAGATATGTCTTTCGTGCTTCGGATTGGGCCTATGAGTTAGGTATGTCTTTATGTTAAGTTAAGACTAACTTGGGTAGTATTTTAGTTTCATTTAAAGGCCCCAAATTAGGCCTTTTAATGACCTGCGGATTTAGAGTTATTTTACGGGTGTTAACCCTTGTTAGTTTAATACTTTACACATAAAACACAAATCCTAGTTGCCTAAGATATTTGTGAGAACTTGGAAAGAACTTTGGTGAGGTAGAAAAAGGGATCAAGAGGAGGAATTACTTGTTCGTATCTTTTGGGCAAGAAATCTCTTACTTTTTAATAGTGTAATATGTATCGTTTAAGCTTTTATAGTCATGTAATTGATCTGAGATTTAGAAGCATGTTTATGGATTAAATTGGTATCTTAATTACGATTTTTTGTTGAGAGTAGATGGTTTTAGACTTTATATCGAGAATGGGCTTTAATATGATTTGTATAGATTGAAGTTTTTGAGGAGAAACTTTATTTTGATTAATTTTGGGTTATAAATTTGTGATTAGAACGCACGGTTAGAATCAAATCACTTGTGTTATTGAATCCCCATGTTAATTCGTTATGTAGATCTGAAATCGAATGTTAATTGGACTTTCATTGAATGTAAAAGATAAAACTAGGTTTAATTTGGAGATTTACATAATTAAACCTTTATTTATGTTTGAAAGACATTAATCCTTATAGAAATTATTTAAGATCATGAATCCGTGCTTTATTTGAGAAATAGTGGAGCTTTGAATTTTATGTAAATGCTTTGTTTGTTAACAATGGAGGTTAGGGTTGTATGTGAAAATTTTGGACGATTTTGGAAAAGGAAGATTCGCCCTTACCCGAACCGAATCAATTCGCACTGGAACCAAATCAATTTGGCCCCTGTATGTTTGACAGGTTGGGTTGTTTATAGGATAGTTCGGGTTTGTTTATTTCTAGGAGGATCCCGTGGAACGTTTATATGTATGTTATGAGGTAGAATACATACATACATACATACATATATATATATATATATATATATATCTGTGTGTGTGTGTGTGTGTGTGTGTGTGTGTACTCATAGTTTAAAGTGTAATATACCAGGAGGAGGATTTTAGTAAGGTTTGAGAAAAAATAAACCTAAGAATTTAATGAACAATCTAACGTTTGGGGATTGGGATGATTCGGGAATGCTTGGGTATATATATATATATATATATATATATATATATATATATATATATATATCACACACAGAGTCAGTCTCTCCGACATACCTCTTAACAACATACCTAAGAGCATACCCATTTTTAAAAAATAGTAAAAAAATGTAATTTTAAACCAAACTTGGTATACATGATCTACATAGTAAGGAGATCATCTACAAAAAAAAATCAAAAAATTCAACCCAAAAATAGGTGAAATGAAAAGTGGGTATATATGTGCATTTTCGACCATTGAAATTTTTTCCATCATCTCACCCACTTCCGGGTTGAATTTTTTGACGATGTTTTTGTAGATGATCTCCTTGATATATAGATCATGTATACCAAATTTGGTTAAAAAATACATTTTTTTACTATTTTTTAAAATGGGTATGTTTATAGGTAGTTTAAGTGAGGTATATTGGAGAGCCTCTCTCTCTCTCTCTCTCTCTCTCTCTCTCTCTCTCTATATATATATATATATATATATATATATATATATATATATATATGTTATTTATTTATGTGGACATACCAGTTGAACTTGTTGGGAATCTAACAATCAGGGTTTTGAAGAAATTGGTTCTGACTATGTACCGCACTCCTGACTAATGATGCATGACTTAGTGGAGGTCAATATTTTTATCACACGTTTAGTTGATCTATGTTTCGTGATGTAATACACGGACAACCTTATCCATCGAGCGAGTTTTGTTATAGCCAATGGTGTAGGATTGTTTGGTGATACGTTTAAATCATACGTTGAGTCGTTCTATGCCTCGCGACGTGAGATGCAGATGATGTGATCCATCGAATGAGTTTTGGTATGGAACTACCTATGTGATTGCATAGTGATCCCCAATTCTTATGTGTGTGAATGTTCCCAAATCCATTAGGCGGTGGATTCCTATGGGTTACTGATGGAAGCACGAGAAGATTCCCAAAGGTAGATGCCTTTGTGTGGTTGTTATGAGACTTATACATGTATGATATTAGTCAAGTGATGAACACTTTGATTAAAAAGCCCTATGTCACATTATGTTTTTTGATATGAGATTATGTATATCTTATTGTATAAGTGACACGAGTGGAGGTTGGTACGGGATCGTATTATGTAATTATTATATAACACAGTGATGGACACGTTTAATTAAAAGATGTTAATAGAAGGGAAAATGTTAAATTATGAAATCATGCGTATCTTGATGAGTAAAATATGGTTATTTGGTTGTATTATGTACATTTGTAGTTAGTTGCATCATATCGTAGTATTTCATTATGTGATATTACGTATTAGTCTAGCGATAGATACTTATTGGTATTGATTATGAATTAGGTTGAGACACTCGGGTAGTATTTCATTGATGATGAGGGGTGAAGCATCTCTTGTATGAGTAAGATGTGGGTTTGTTAAATACAATTAATATTTAGCGAGGCATAACCCCCTTCAGAATAATGATTAATTCATGAAGAATAACGTATTAAATGAGAAACTCTAATACTTGCAATAAATAGTCTTAGTACCATAAAATATATATTAAATTAACCTTTACAACATAAATTTTCTCTCAATACAATAAATGAAGTGAATCTTAACAACAAACTATATTAGAAGGAGAAAGAACAAAGGCAGTGAAACTCTCAGCGCAATGAATGCAAATGATTAAGAATAAAGACTAGTTAAGCTCTGTGAATTAAGAGATTAACTATAATATCAATAACCTCGTGTTTGGGAAGTTTTATATCAGAAAATCTACCTAATAAATGTAATTAATGTAAGTATTTATATGAATACCATGTCATTAGAATGATCTCGCCCATATTAATTATTTTAGCCCCCATTTAATACTAAGAGTATTGTGCATTTAAAACCATGGATATCATATTAAATGCATGAGATATTATTCCGTAACAGGAACACTGTTTAGGCTCTCGGAATGTCTCTTACATTGATTGAGATGTGACAGGTTGGCACAAAAGTTTATTTTATGACAACTGATGGGACATCCCTCCAAATAAGCCAATGGTCCAAGGAATTAACTTACCTAAGTACTAACTTTCTCGAGCTCCTAAGTTGTCAGAAATCATGACACCATAAAGATAGTAAACAGTGGTAATAAGATATGTTGTCTTGTCAGCCAAATGAGGTTCTTCGAGAGGTGGTTTATCGAACAACCTTACACTGTGTTTGTGAGGTGAGGATCCTTCAAACGAAATTCTTTTAATGAGGTCCCTGGGGGAAGGTGTTTCATAGTACTATCTTGACCCTATTGAATAGAGGTTTTGCCCTAGTGTACCAAAGAGGTTGGGATTGTTTCCCAATGTTTACTTGTTCCCAATCCTCCAAATCAAGCCCCTATGAGATTCTTTAAATGAGGTCATTCGATAGAGCATGTGAGCTCTCCTATGTTCTATCAGACATGGTCTTTCGCGGGTACCGAGCAACCTCAATATTATTACAAATAGGTTCCCAATATTTTTCATAAAAGGAAAAGAAGACAAACTAACGTTCATATTACAAGTGTGTTTCTAGGAGTCTCTTCGACCAAGATTGTTTCTTGTGAGGATGTCTCTCGAGTGACCCTGCTCTTTTTGGAGTATGTCAGAGTGAGACATTTGGTTGTGGGACCTCCTGCGAATGACCTTCTTCCGGTCAATCTTGGTTCTTCCCTTTCGTCTTCAATCGTCCTTTAATCCACCTGGATGTGCAAGATTAATCATCCGATCAACCCTGAGCTTTAACCTCCCTCTACAGTATATGAGTGTCGATGGGTTGGCATGTTTATCATAAATGATTCGCACGATTATTACTATTTTGATACTATAAGATATTTCTTGAAACTTTAGGTCACTGACCCAAATCTATAAACCATTATCCTCCAGGTATTATTATTACATATGGGAATAGCATGGATGAGCAGCAGACTTACAGTGTTAAAGATTTAGTTATCATCTTTAAGTAGAAGTTGTTACTACATTTCAGTAGTCACTTGTATCCATTAGCTTATTTTTATCAGAAGTGGTCACAGTTGTATTAATATTTCCATTGAGACTTTTGTATAAAGGATATTTACTATAGTGGATTCAATTATGTTAAAGTTATATTTTATCCCAGTTCAGTTATTCTTATGGTCATCATTTATCGTTATTATGTTATGGTTGGTTTTCTTTTATTGCCATTTTTATTTACATTGATGCTGAGAATAATATAAATTGATTACCTCTCCCATATCTTTGGTGTATTATCATGATCAAATGTGAGTGAAAAATAGTGGGTGTTGCAAGTTTTATGTAAGACAAGAGGGCAAATAATCCTTAACTCAATACATGCTTGACACTAGGGAAGACAACGACCAAAAACCGGCATTTCAATGCAATAAAAACTAAGTCACACTCAAGAAAGACTACTCTAAAGTGTGAATATCATCTCAAGATAAGTAAGAAATTCATAAAATCCTTGACAATCATTCAGCAAAACAAACCAATAAACCCCAAGATCTAAAGAACTTCATAAAAAAACTAGCAAGAAAATTTACTCATTTGACAAATATCCAAAAGATAAACTTAGTAAACCCTTATAATTACTAATATTTGAATATGGAACACAACCTAAGGAAAAATGTTAGGTTACGCTCTATCTTTCTAAAAGAGTTGTGTATGATAAACTGACATACTCGAACTAAAACAACCCTAAAATCCTATTATATACGTCAATACATGATCCCTAGTCGCAAAGTGACTTATTTGATGAAGTGAAGGTAAATATTGTTTCCCATCAAGTCTTCTTACTAAAAACAACAGTTTCGAGAAGTGTTCCTCTAAATAACATAGGGATCCCAATTGTATAGAGTAAAAGAAAAAAATGGTGTATAAAAACAAAATAAGAGTTTGCAAAACATTCTAGGAAATTCCATCCAAAATGTTAGACTAGGTTGCGGGTCGCGAAGAACTCTTCGTTAGAGAAACGATTTCATTTTCTCGAGCAATCGACGACAAAAATGGTTGCGTATTTGATTACAGTTTTTGCTAAATGATGTAACTAATTTTGTGACCAGCGAAGCTAGGGTTCTTTGAAACAAAAAATTATACTACTTCATTATATGCCAAGTTTTGGGAAATATATTCATACTTCAAAAGTATTATGGTATAATTATGATGATGACATCTTAAAGACACTCACACTAGGTTTCAAAAATATTGTGAACACATTTTAATATTCCTAACCATGGTGAGTACTAGGTAATTAATGCTTATACCTTCATCCTAAAAATGATCATTGTGACTTGTTGATGAAGAGTCATTCTGAACTTTGAATTTTTCCAAAGTGGCAAAGCCTAATACCTAAAGTATGATGTTGATTCATGAAATCAAAACATCCCAAAAACTTAAGGATCTTGAGTTTTCATACTCTTACAAGTGTTAAACTTAGGCACATAGTACATAAATTAAGTATAAGATATACTTTATGCAAAACTCAACAGAGGATTATTTACTTGTCATAACTAGACTATCGGGGCTCCACGCTTTGCAGGCACAGCCTACGCACAAAAATTGCTTATGCGTGTGTCTCCATTATTGTGAGATTGGATGAATATCTACAAAATTGATTTACTCTATGTCTCAATATTACAAATCCATGGGTAAAGGTGATGAGATAAGAGAGAGATTCAAGAGAAAGAAAGGTAAAGAGAAATTAGTGTATTCTCTACATTATGATTTCTCTACAATTTTATTAGAGAGAACGTGTAACATCCCATAATTTTAATGATTTTTATATTGGGATTAATTAAATTAATACTCAAAAATTAATCCGAGTTAAAATATTACTTAGGGAATTTGTAATAAATTAATAAGAATGTATTATGATTGTCGTGAGTGAGAAATACGACAGTTACGATAATTTAGCCAGGATGCGCGTGTCAGCCGTGTTGAGACTTAAAATTATAAGTCATCCAAATGATCATTTCGAGTGCGCCAATGTGTTTTAGGCCAAATCGGCACCCCGAATGGGTATTTTAGTCTTTTGAATTTGAGGGGAAAAGAGACCTATGAAAATTCTAAGTATATATAATTTGGTAGGTTGATGTTATTAGGGTTAGAGGTTACAAATTACACAGAGGCCATTAGAGGAGGAAGAGAGAGAGCTTTAAGGCCATCCCACACCATTCTTGCACCACCATCACCACCGTTGTGTAGATTGGGAGGAGAGAAAAACAACCCCACTATTTATCTGTATAAATTCAGACCTGTTATTCGAGGCAAGTATTTATCTTGCGAATTTTGAGCACAATACCATCCATGTTAGTGTAGGATTAGTAATCTCAAGAATATATGAATATTGGTGTTAATTCGGAAGATTTGATTCATACTCTTGAGTAGTAATCATGTTAGGTTTAAACCCTTTATGCATGTGGAATGAACTTGATGAATTAATAATATTAACATATGAAGAAATTTGGGTTCTTGGTTATGTTCTTGAACAATAATATAAATCTAGGTTTGGGGAATTTGATGTGGAATTAATCCAATTTAAATGTGTTCCTTGATGAATTAATCATTCCTAATACGTTAGAGATCATTCATATATGTTTGTATAATATCTAGTACACTTGGTTAGGAGTTTAGGGCTAAATCATGAAGGTTTCGAGTGTTAAAATGGTGAAACCCATAACAGTAGAAGAAAGAAGACGATACATGTTACGGCGAATCGATTCGGCTCCTTGGCCGAATCGATTCAGAAGGGTGAATCAATTCAATCCAAGGCCGAATCAATTCGGATCCTTCGATTTTAATAAATTTTCGTATCTTATCCTTGAAATTGAAATTGGTGAACGGGGGGGCTTTGGGGATACCTTTCAAACATTGTGAGAGATATTTTGGGATACCAGTAGGCTCATGATAGGATTGGGACTTAGTCATAAGTGGAATGGATGAAGGCTAAGGTTAATTGATCTGATTTGTAATGTAATGTATTCAGGGAAACAAGAATGAGTCACGGTGAAGGTGAGTGAACCTATATCACAGACCAGTAGGGTATGAGTAAATTTCCTACTGAAATACTTTAAATAATAATTGGCACATTTCGAGTGGTGGGGAATACTCGGGAATATACGACGAGAAGTATAATCGAAGTTTAATAATACGTAGAATATTCAAGCGTTACATATACTACATACGGGACATATATTATAGGATACATATACACTTATACTGATGTTATATATGTATATAGGTTGTGTGAATAATTATTGTGTGAATTATTATGTGTGAACATACCTAGGCTACTTGTTATCACGGGAGGTTCCACGTCGTGGATAGTCTTATCCTGATGAGCCCATTAGGGGGGGATTTTGACTTGTACCTCAGAACATAGAACTTAGAAATTGATCATTACTTATGTAAATAAGAGTGTGATCGATCATTTGGGTGTGTTAGGTATGTGCATAGGCCAAAGGCTTATAACTGTGTTTGCCTCCAAATTGTGTGAATTGTGAATGTATGGTTGGGGAGTGATTCTAAACCCGATGTCCTTTACTTAATATGTGATGTACCAGAACTTGATAGCAGAGTATGCCCACATCGCAGGTCTCCACCTAGGGACGCCATATTCGTATATATTATAAGTGTGGTATATATATATATATATATATACACACAGAAAGTATCCTGTAAGAACTCATTATTGTGCAGACCGCGGTACATACCATTTTTTTAAAATAGTAAAAAAAATTAATTTTTTGATGAAACTTTTTGGATATGATCTCCAGGGTGAGAAGATCATCTCCAAATTTTTTTGTCAAAAAATTCAATAAAAAAACCGTTGAGATGAGGTGAGATGTAAAAAAATGATATAAATATTCATTTTCAACCGTCGAAATGTTGGGTCGGCGCCAGCCCCCTTATTGATTGAATTTTTTTGTGAGACTTCATGGATATGATCTTCTCACTATCGAGATCATATCCATGAAGTTTCATTAAAAAATTCGATCAAAAAGTGGGTGGGAAGATCGCCAACATTTCAACAGTCGAAAATGCACATTTATTCCATTTTTTTACATATCACCTCATCTCAATGGTTTTTTTATTGAATTTTTTGATGAAAAAAATTGGAGACGATCTTCTCATCATGGAGATTACATCCATGAAGTTTCATCCAAAAATTATTTTTTTTACTATTATAAAAAAATGGTATGTACTGGGGTCTGCACCATATGGAGTCCTTACAGGAGAGGGTCTCTCTCTCTCTCTCTCTCTCTCTCTCTCTCTCTCTCTATATATATATATATATATATATATATGGTGACTCTAATGCAGAAGCAACTTGCGGATTCAACTTGCGGACGAATTTTTTCGTACTTTTTAAAAAATAGCAAAAAGACTTTTTTCGACTTGATTTTTTTCTATGGTATTTAAACATTTTAGGAGACCCCTATAAAAAATCAGCTCAAAATGAATTGTTTTGCTATTTTAAAAAAATCGGTCAAACATATGTTAGTTTTTAAAGCTATTTAAAACTGACATTTGTTTGACCGATTTTTTTAAAAATAGTAAAACATTTCATTTTGAGCTAATTTTTTTTACATGGGTCCCCTGAAATGTTTAAATATCATAGAAAAAAAATCAAGCCGAAATTTGATTTTTTGTTATTTTTAAAAAATACACAAAAATCTATCCGCATTAGAGCCTGACTGTGTGTGTGTGTATATATATATATATATATACACAGTCAGGCTCTAATGTATATATATATACGTATTATTTATTCTACTACGTGTACATTAATAGATAAGATAGATAATGATATCTAAAGTAATCTAAGTATGAGAGAACTTAATATTTAACTGGTGAGTTTTAATGGATAAGAAGGGTTTGAAAATTTAGTAACGTATTGTATGGGAAATATGGGTGAGCACAACGAATCATTAGACGGGAAGAGACTTAATTCAAACTAGTTAGGTGGGGTAGCGTAACTAGGTTGGTTTAGAAGTAAATATTAGGCATGTACATTAGTTGAGAGGTGAGGATCTCAAGCGGGGGCACGTAAAGTTAACTTGTATATAATATCTACTCTTTAATGCGTTTTAAATACTTGTAAAATATTTTTAAACTATTTTACTTGGGCTTTGACCCGTTGCAAATCCAATTTTTATAAAAACATTTTAGGTGCCTAGCAACAGGGACACTAGGCTTAGGAGTTCCTTCATATTCGACGTGCTGCAGCTATTGTGGACATTGCAAGACCTTTGTAGTAAACACATCCATATTTATCAATTCCTTTCTATGATTCAGTTTTATCAGTCGAGCATATCGCCCATCTCTAGCTAGTGGTTATTTCAGCGACATTGTACTTTTATTTCATTTCCAGTATTGGATTTGGGAATTATATTATGGATGATTGTACTTGGATTTCAGTTTAAAGTGTTTATTCTAGGCACATTTATTCATCTCGTGGTTTTATCATTATTACTAATGTGATTTGTTAATTTAATTTTTTTGCCTATTTATAAAAAGATTAAAATTTTGACACCGGACCATTAGGGTATTAGTAAAATAAATTAGTTTTCGACAGCGATGCTAAGAATGAAACCATTAATGATTCATGTTTAATTTAATAATGGATTGATCACCCACGATTAGAATATGCGGGATGTCACAGATGGTATCTGAACATGAGGTTCTAGTGTCCTTAGGATCTATGTGAACTTGTTACATTTCCAACATAGCGTACTTTGATATAGAGCCCTACTATTAGGATTGTTGCATTCATGATTGTGCCTCTACGTCTTCAGCCATTTTGAGATCTATTTAACCATGGACTTATGGAAATTCTCTTTCATTTCAGATGCCTTCCAGACGTGCACCACGGGTCACCCCAGATGCACAGCCCTAGCCGCAGCCAGCTCAGGCACCAGGGACTATAAATGCTACCGAGGTTGTCGCCATCGTTGCATGGGCGATTAATGCGGCTTTGACTACTTTTGCTCAGCAGGCACCACAGGTGCTACCTCAGCCTCAGGTTGTGGCTCCAGACCATGCACACTCATTTCCTTCTACTTGGGAGCGAGTCACAGACGCCTTTCAGAAGGTTCATCCTCCCGAGTTTTAGGGGAGCTTCGATGTAGTTGCGGCGTGCCAATGGAAGAAGGGTATCCAGCAGCATGTGCGTATGTATGAGTGCACTGATGTAAAGAACCAGATAATAACTACCTTTAAGATGGTGGGGAAGCCTTGCAGTGGTGGAAGTCTGTTACCACCGCACAGGAGAGAGACACCATGACAATTCAGTATTTCTGAGAGCGGTTTGACCGCAAGTACTTACCATGCGCCATTCAAATAGAGATGAGGTGAAAATTCTTAGACGTTTCTCAGGGAGGGAGGACAGTCGCGGAGTATGAGAATGAATTTAATAGGTTGGAATATTTTGTTCCCGAGGAGGTGAGAACGGAGGAGAATAGGATACAGTTATTTGTTGATGGTCTTACCCGAAGAATTCGACAGCATTTGTTGGATAATCCGGCTTTGAAAACGTACACGCATGTGTTGAATGACGCTTTATTGCACTGTCAATACCACCATTTCCACGTGAAAGGAAGAAAGCGATCAGGAGAGCAGTGTCAGTGGGGCACAATCAACTCAGACTCATATGAGACAGGGTGAGTAGGGTTCCCATCAGGGGGATGCTGGTAAGCATTTTTTATCTGGAGATTTCATGCAGGGGCAGGGTGGATTCAAGCATGGACATCAGGGTTAGCAGGGCTAGCACCGACGGCAGCATTTTTACCAGGGCCAAGGGAGAGGTGGTAATGACCAGCAAGGCCAGAGGGGAGGAAATTTCACAAGCATATGTTTCATATGTGGCAAGAATGGACACAAGCATCAGGATTTCCCTGATAAGGGTAGAGTTTCGCAGCAACAGGGCACTTGCCAAGAGCCCCATAGGCCTATTTTTGCCACCATAGACGGAACTTCGGGGCATATTTTATTTGACACTGGGGCTTCACACTCGTTCGTTGCCACTAGATTTGCATGAGCCACAGGATTTTTAGACACGGTTGATAGTAGAGTCAAGTGTGTAGACTCCCCACTGGGTAGCGGGACACTTATCTTATTTATTTGTCAGGGTGTGAGTATAGATATTGGGAAACTTATTTTTTCTACCGATATGCTCGTGTTAGAGATGTCGAAGTATGATTCCATTATTGGTATGGATTGGCTAGCAACATATAGGGCCATAATTGATTGTTACAGTAGGAGCATTGTGTTTACGATTTTGAGCCTGGAGATGTTCTTAGTAGCGATGCCTCGTCCCGAAGGAGGATCGTCAACTCAGTTATACTATATAGAGGAGGAGACCTATATGGGGGTGGTAATCTCCCTAGATTCGATCCCAGTTGTATGCGAGTTTGTCGATGTATTTCAGGAGATATCGGTATTATTGCCTAGCAGAGGGATAGATTTTGTTATTGATTTATCATCGGACACTCGATCGATAGCTTGTGCGCCTTATCGTATGGATCCTATGGAGATGAGGGAGTTATGGGACCAGATCGAGCATCTTTTGGGGTAGGGCTTTATTCGTAGGAGTACCTCACCTTGGGGTTCCCCAGTGTTGTTTATGAAGAAGAAAGATGGGTCTCTATGCCTGTGTGTGGATTACCGAGAGTTGAATAAAGTCACGATACGGAATAAGTATTCGTTGCCTCGAATCGATGACTTATTTGACCATTTAAGAGGAGTCGCTTACTTCTCTAAGATAGACTTGAGATCTGGGTATCACCAGTTGCGCATTCGGGAGCAAGATGTATCTAAGACTGCCTTCTGATGAGATATAGGTCTTACGAGTTTCTGATTACTCCATTTGGGATAACCAATGAGCCAGCTGTGTTCAAGGACTTGATGAATAGGGTGTTAAGAGAGTTATTGGATCAGTTTTTCATTATCTTTATTGATGACATCCTAGTTTGTTCTCAGACTGAGGAGGATCATGCAGAGCACCTACGTAGGTTTTTACAAACTTTGCGCAAGCATCAATTGTACGCTATGTTTGAGAAATGCGGGTTCTAGTTGCATGAGGTACACTTCTTGGGGCTTATTATATATAACAAAGGGATATCAGTGGATCCCAATAAGGTGATGGCGATGAGGGAGTGAGGACAGCCCATAACACCGACGCAAGTGCGCAGTTTCTTGGGACTGGTCGGGTACTACCGACGGTTTATTCGGAGATTCTCGAAGATTGTGGGTCCGTTGACCAATTTGACTCACAAAGGGGTACCGTTTATCTGGGATGATGCTTGGCAATTGGAATTTTATGATCTGAAGGACAAGTTAACTTCAGCACCTGTACTCGCACTTCTTAGGGTTGGAGTGGAGTATCTTATTTTTACTAATGCGTCCCTACCGGGACTTGGGGGTGTGCTATAGCAGGAGGATCAGGCTATAGCTTATGATTCCCACAAGCTTAATCCTAATGACTTGGATTTAGCACCATTCATGTTTGTGTTATAGATTTGGAGATATTACATGTTGGGAGAGGTCTCATCTATTCACATATCATAAGTCACTACAGTACTTGTTCACTCAGAAAGAGTTGAATATGCGTCTGTGTAGGTGGATGGAATTTGTGAAAGATTATCGGTTTGACATCCAGTATCACCTGGGGAAGGCCAATATGGTGGCAAGTGCGTTGAGCCACAGGTAAATGGGGGATGAAGTTGAATCTTGGAAGGCAAAATTGAAGGAGCGGGAACATCAGGATTCAGTAGCTAGATCATTTATGTCGGTTAGGACCATCACCCCCCCCCAGATTGTCACGAGGGTGGTACAGGCCCAAGCAGCAGATTTGTTTTGTCAGGATCGGATCAAATAGTTTTTAGCCGGGGGAGCAGCGTCGTACTCCATGAGGTCAGAGGGAGGCTTGCACTTCAATGGGAGATTGGTTATTTCGAAGGGGGAGGACTTTCGACACGTGGTGATGGCAGAGTCGCACGAGTCACGGTTTACGGTACATCCTGAAAGGGATAAGATGTACCAAAATATAAGACGATAATATTAGTAGAGTGGCCAAATTTGTCTCGAGGTGTACCACTTATCAACTAGTTAAGGTAGACCATCAGAAGCCAACAGGGGTTTTACAGTCGTTAGAGATTTTGATGTGGAAATGGGAGAGCATTTCCATGGATTTCATAATTTGGTTGCCTACTTCACAGAGGGGTCATGATTCCATTTGGTGATAGTGGATCGGTTGACCAAGGTAGCTCACTTTCTGTCAGTCCGAACGGATTATACTACGAGACAGTACGTCTATATTTTCATTGTTGAGATAGTGAGACTGCATGGGGTGCCACTTGATATCGTGTCCTGCAGGGATAAAATCTTCGTGTCTCATTTTTAGGAGGCCATGGGTATCGAGTTGCGATTGAGTACGGCCTATCACCCGCAGATGGACGGTCAAATAGAGAGGACTAATCAAATATTGGAATTTATGCTATGGATGTGTATCCTTGACTTTGGTGGAGGTTAGGAGAAGTATCTTCCACTAGTGGAGTTTGCGTATAATAACTCCTACCAGTTTATGATTGTCATGGCACCATTCGAGGCATTGTACTGTAGGCATTGTCGTTCGCTCACTTATTGGTTGGAGGTGGGGGGAAAACAAGCTTCTCGAACAAAAGTTAATTCAGGATACTTCGGCCAAATTTGAGTTGATTCGGAGTCATATACGGGTAGCTCAGGATAGGCAGTAGAGTTATGCTGATTCCAAGCGGTTCTTCCTGGAGTTTAATGTGGGGGACAAAGTTTTACTACGTGTATCTCCTATGAAGGGTATAATGAGGTTCGAAAAGAAAGGGAAGTTGACACCAAGGTATGTGGGGCCATTCCTTATCATTGAGCGGATTGGGCCAGTTTCATATAGACTTAGATTGCCTGAACACTTGCATCGGATTCTTGATGTATTTCACATTTCTTCGCTAAGGCGGTATCTTCAGAACGATTTAGATCACACTCATATTGAATTGGAGGAGATTCATTTGCAGCCCGATATTTCTTACGAGGAGAGGCCAGTTGTTATCCTAGATCATAGTGAAAGGAGATTGAGGTCGAAGTTAGTCTCACTAGTACGTATTCAGTGGGGACATCATAATGCCGAGGAGTCTACTTGGGAGTGCGAGGATGATATGCGCAATAAATATCCAAAGTTGTTCATACCAAGTATTTTTTTCTTTGTTTGAATTTCGGGACGAAATTATGTTATTAGGGAGGAAGTATGTAACACCCCATAATTTTAATGATTTTTATATTAGGATTAATTAAATTAATGATGGAAAATTAATTCAGGTTATGTATAATGATTGTCGTGAGTGAGAAATATGGCAGTTACGATAATTTGATCGGGACGCGCGTGTCAGTCGTGTCGTGACTTAAAATTATGAGTTAAAATGTAATTTAATTATGGGTCATCCAAATGGTCATTTTGAGTGCGCCAGGGTCGAAATAGTTAAAAAATTGTACTCGGGGGCTTGGTTTGGGTCTCGGGACATTTTTAGGTCAAATTGGCACCCCAAAGGGGTATTTTAGTCTTTTGGATTTTTGAGAAAAAGTGACTTACAAAAATTCTAAGTGTATATCATCTGGTAGGTTGATCATCAAATTACACAGAGGCTATTAGAGGAGTAAGGGAGGGAGCGTCAAGGTCATCCCACATCATTCTTGCACCACCGTTGTGTAGATCGAGAGGAAAGGATAACAATTCCACCATCATTCTGCAAAAATTTAGACCTGCTATTCGAGACAAGTATTTATCTTACGAATTTTGAGCACATATACCATCCATGTTAGAGTAGGATGATTAATATCATTAATATATGAATATTGGTGTTAATTTGGAAGATTTTATTCATGTTCTTAAGTAGGAATCATGTTAGGTTTAACCCCTTTATGCATGTGGAACGAACTTGATGAATTAATGATATTAACATATGAAGAAATTTGGGTTCTTATTGATGTTCTTGAACAATAATGTAAATCTAGGATTTTGGGGATTTAATGTGAAATTAATCAAATTTAAATGTGTTCCTTGATGATTTAATTATTCTAATACGTTAGAGACCATATATGTCAGTATAATGTCTGGTACACTTGGTTGGGAGTTTGAGACTGAATCATGAAGGTTCGGAGTGTTAAAAATAGTGAAACCCATAACAATTGAAGGAAGAAGATGATACCTATTACGGCGAATGGATTCGTCTCCTTATACGAATCAATTTGAAAGGGCGAATAGATTCGAACCAAGGCCGAATCGATTCGGAGCCTCTGATTTTGACAATTTTCCCTATTTTGCCTTGAACTTGAAATCGGTGAACGGGGGATCTTTTGGGATACCTTTCAAACATTGTGAGAGATATTTTGGGATACCAGTAGTCTAGTGATAGGATTGGGACTTAGTCATAAGTGGAATGAATTAAGGCTAAAGTTAATTAATGAGATTTGTAATGTAATGTATTCGGGGAAATGAGAATGAGTCAAGCTGAAGGTGAGTGAACCTATGTCATAGACCAGTAGGGTATGACTAAATTTCCTACTGAAATACTTTAAAGAATAATTGGCACACTTCGATTGGTGGGAAATACTCAGGAATATACGACGAGAAGTATAATCGAAGTTTAATAATATGTAGAATATTCGAGAGTTACATATACTACGTACGGGATATATATTATAGGATGCATATACACCTATACTGATGTTATATATGTATATAGGTTGTGTAAATGCCTATTGCGTGAATTATTATGTGTGAACATACCTAGACTACTTTCTATCACGGGAGGTTCCATGTCGTGGACAGTCTTATCCTGATGAGCCCATTTGGGCGGAATTTTGACTTGTAACTCAGAATATATAACTTAAATATTGAGTAATACTTGTGTGAATGAGAGTGTGATCAGTCATTTGGGATTGCTATGTGTGTACGTAGACCAAAGGTTTATAACTATGTTCGCCCCCAAATTGTGTGAATTGTGAATGTATGGTTCGAGAGTGATTTTGAACCCGATGTCCTTTACTTAGTACGTGATGTACCAGAACTTGATAGCAAAGTATGCCCGCATCGCAGGTCTCCACCTAGGTATGCCATATTCGTATATATTATAAATGTGGTGTATAGATATATACGTGTGATTTATTCTACTATGTGTTCATTAGTAGATAAGATAGATAGTGATATCTAAAGTAATCTAAGTATGTGAGAACATACTGATGACTTGTAAAGGATAAGAAGGATTTGAAAATTTAGTAACGTATTGTATGGGCATTACGGGTGAGCACAGCGAATTATTAGACGGGAAGAGACTTAATTGAAACTAGTTAGGTAAGGTAGCATAACTAGATTGGTTTAGAAGTATACATTAGGTGTGCACATTAGTTGAGAGATGAGGATCTCAAGCGAGGGCACGTAAAGTTAACATGTATACAATATATGCTCTTTAATCCATTTTAAATACTTGCAAAATATTTTTCAAACTATTTTACTTGGGCTCTGACCCGTTGTAAATCCTATTTTGCAACTCCTAAGCCTTGGTCCTGCTAAAATTGTTGTCGTCGCTGCTGACCCTGAAAACCCTGATGGCCATGCCTGAATCCACCCATTTTTGCAAATCCCATTTTTAGCAGGGTCAGCAGTGATGTCAGGCTTAGGAGTTCATGCATATTCGACGTGTTGCAACTGTTGTGGACGTTGCAGGACCTTGGTAGTAGATGCCTCCACATTTATCAGTTCCTTTCTATGATTCAGTTTTATCAGTCGGGCATGTCCCATCTCTTGCTAGTGGTTATTTCAGAGATATTATACTTTTATTTCATTTCCAGTATCGGATTTGGGATTTATATTATGGATGATTTTATTTAGATTTCAGTCTGGAGTGTTTATTCCAGGCACATTTATTCATCTCGTGGTTTTATCATTATTACTATGTTTACTGGAATGATGAATGTGATTTATTAGTTTAATTTATTGCCTGTTAATAAAAAGATTAAAATTTTGACACTGGGCCATTAGGGTATTAGTAAAATAAATTAGTTTTCGACGGTGATGCCAAGATTGAAACCATTAATGATTCTTGTTTAATTTAATAATGGACTGATCACTCACGCTTAGAATAGGCAGGGTATCACAAAATGAAGAATCATATTCTAATAGGATTAGGAGACATGAGTATAACCCACAAATTAAAAGGGTTTATTAATCACATGGTCTATGTAATTAAAAGATATGGGTGTATTCAAACATTTAACCGACCTTATTAGGTTGGGATCTAACATTTATTTGGATGCATCACAGTTTAGGTTGCATATCACCCCAACTCATATATTAACATATTAGGTCACAAGCCTAAAACTAGCCGATGATATGTCCCCCATCTTAACCACCTTGGTTAATCACATGTGTGGGGTTTTAACCCAATAAGCCTTGATGTAGTTATGAGGTTCATTACACATAAGAACAGAATCTTTAATTATACATTCGACGAGGGACACACACACACGTACACACACACACACACACACACACACACACACACACACACACACACACACATATATATATATATATATATATATATATATATATATATATATATATGTGTGTGTGTGTGTGTGTGTGTGTGTGTGTGTGTGTGTATAGCAAAAATTAATTAATAGCACGTAAACAAAAATTTGGGGTTACAAGTATAAATAATAAAATTTTTGAGATAAATATGGTGTATTTTATGAAATAGAAAGATAGTTATTCAACTTGTGCAAATATGTAGTAATTTCATGCATTATATAAATGTATTAGATCCATGTCCATCTTGAGCTTTTATGATCCACTTGGTGTTAAAAGGGTGTTTAACCAACTCAACTAAAGTGTTTTCATTCCGAAAACATGACTTGAAATTATTTAGAATAATTTGTGAAAATCATAAATTAGAAATACAAGTTTTCGGTCGAACCCAGTATTTTTAAAGTTAAGTTTCAAAATAGTTTATCATTCTAGAAATACATTAGAAGATCGTTTTAAAGAATTTGTTTAAATGGCTTGGTAGGTTATTCGAACGACGTGCACAAATTCTCAATTTACATCATTTTCCCTCTATAATTTTGTAACTTGTGGTTTGGCCCCTAAAATTTTTGTTATTTGAGTTTTTAGTAGGGGTAGAAATTTTAGACACTATACAAGATGACTTGAAAATGACACAATATGTCTTGATCGTGTCGGGATTTTCTTACATGAATTCATGTTTTGTCGTGTTTGTATCAAAATTACAAAACGTGTTATCGTGTTGTATTTGTTATTCTGTATTCATTTATCATCGTGTTTAATTGGGTGTTTGAATTATTAATTATGCTAGTCGTGTCTTGTCATGTACTAAATGGGTCATCATAGTGTTAAATAAAATAAAATAAACATGATACCATGATTTATCTAAATGGTGATTGTCGTGTCATATCGTGTCGTGCCAGGTCAAAACTCCGCCCACAAACACGAATTGTCACCCCTAACTTATAGTCATATAGGGTACTTCATGTGTGGACTTTGGCTAATAAGGGTATAGTCAAAAAAATATTAAAGCATAAACCTTTGTGTTCGATTATCAAATCATGGGTAAATGGTTAAATGAATTTAAAATAATAGTGTATCTTGGGATCCCAATGGTTTCTTTGGGGCCATAATGGTACGGTTAGGAAGGAATAAAAGGGATGTAAAACCATTGTGGTAATAGTAAAGTAAAGTTTTAGACTTGCCTACCGGGACATTAGAAAAATTAAAGGATTATGTATCAACTAGAACTTAAAATGGATTTAAGAGTCATGCTATACGTACCAAATTTTTACCAAAAGTTTGTGTTCAAGTTCATTAAAGTGGTGTGCCCACTAGGTGTGCAATACTTTAATGTACTTGGTACACAAAACTTAGTGTAAAAACATGGTACACATAGCAATTTCTTTAATTTAAAGGATTGGGGAAAATTTAAGGACATGAAGTTCTTAGTGCATCAAGTTTGACTAAACCCCAAACCACTGGGCAAGGAAGTACTCGCATGTTGCATCCATGGTATATGGTGTAAGTTAATGAATATATATAGGATTGTTAATCCATAAAAGGTTAATAAATATTCATTATTAATCATAGGTGCGCCGAGAGAGTATCATAATGGAAATGGACAGTGATAAGTGGAGTTCGACATCGGATGTATGTGTCAATTACTAAATAAGGAAACGAAAACACAATTGAGGTAATAAGTATATATGCGAAAACACTAACCAATTGTGTGGTTTGATGAACCGGTTTAGCTCCACTAGGATCTACTAATCAATATAAACATATTTTTTCGTGGGAGTTGTCATACTCTGGTAAAGATACGATATTGTTGAGTTAAATTGTTAAAGAACATTAACATGAGACATAAGGAGTAGTCTCGATTAAGAATAGGAATACGAGTAATATGTGCTTAAACCATAATCGATCTGGTATGATTTATTTAAAGATAAAAGGCTAAGGGGCAGAATATGTACGAGTTTACTAGCAATAAGTGATAATAACTAATTAAACTCTCAGTGAATTGAGAATGTGATAAATGTAATGGTAACAACTCATAATAAAATCATTGATTAATTATTGTGTTGAAGGTTAATAAATGAAAGGTTTTCAAAATCAAAATATTAATATAAAGTATACATACCATAACTACCATATGTATATTCCCTAGTAGGGTTTATGATCACCCCATTTTTATTAAAACGCCAAAGGTTTCTAGTAAGAAAAACATCATGCGACGTACACTTGCCAAGGTACGTAATTGTTAGTTTTTTTAAAGGTTTTTTTTTTTACTTAACTCCACTTTATAATGACGTATTTGAGATAACTCCCGGTTTCATAATCTCTTAAACATACCCCCTAAATTTTTAACACCGTTATAAATCTGTTAAAAAATTCTTATATGATAATTGGACTCAAACCCCAAATCAAAATTTTGACCAAAATACCCTCCAACTTCATCTTCCCTAAATCAAAATCCCAAACCCTAAAACAACCACCACCATATCAAAACCCCAAACCCATATTCCCCTCTCTCTAAAAAAATTTGTCCCTCTCCTTCTCCTACCCCCACCCTCCGCAATTACCTAATCCTTGGCAACACCACCACCATAACCTCCCACTCATTCCACATCCAAATAAAACAGAGGATACCTGATCTGAACACACTGTGACCCACAACGTTCGACCCCTTGTCCACACTAAAACCCACCATCACAACATGCTGATGCCTCGTGGTGTTGTCGTAGCGTATTTTAAGGATAAAAAATGGGGCTTCAGTTAATATATGTGTTGGTTCTTGTGTTGAGCTTGGTTATTGGGGTGGAATATGTTTTCTTTGTTAGTTTCTGGTTTTTTACAGCGCAAAATTTCAATGGAGATGATAAGGAATGTGGGTTGAGAAATCTTGGGTTTATGAAAATTTGGTTGAATGTGGAAGAGAGGGGGTATGAAGGGGATATGTGGTGGTGGCGGTGGTGGTGGCAAGGGTTTAGGGTGATGGGGGGAGGAGGTATGAAAAATAGAGTTACAAAATTTTTAGAGAAAGAGAGGTAAAGTGGTGGAGGGATTTTTTTTAATCAATTGGGTTGAATAAGTGGAGGGGGAGGAGGTTGTAGTGGTGGTGGTGGTTTTAGGGTTCGGGGTTTTGATTTGGGAAAGATGAAGTTAGAGGGCATTTTGGTCAAAATTTTAATTTGAGGGTTAAGTTTAATTATTATGTAAGGATTTTTTAATAAAGTTGTAATGGTGCTAAAATTTTTGGGGGTTATGTTTAAGAAATTATGAAACTGGTGATTATCTCATATACGGCATTATAAAGTGGGGACTAAGTCAAAAAAATTATTTTTTTAATTATCACGAGATCCTAGGAACATCCTTGCATTATTATTAAATTACTATGTCATTACAAGTAAACCCATTGTAACTTTCTCTCACCACCGATTATCAGTTCTCAAACGTTGACATAATAGGGTATTAAAAATACTATGATATCCCTATTAAAAAAACGATAGTAGCCTACACAATTCAGATAAGAACCAAGAATGACAAAAAAGGGCCTGAATTAGTCGAGGTGCGCATAAAAGCTGGCCCAGACACCTCATGGTACCTCTATAAAGGGGGAATAAACCAAAAAAAAGATTAAAAAAAAGGGCATAAAACTTAGCATTTATGATAACAACTAACATATAAGATATTGAGTTCCAAAAAATCACTATCGGGAAATCGAACTGACATACATAAAAATTATTGAGTTCCACAACATTTGTATTAAAAGAAAACGACTCCACTAGTAACAATGGAGTTCAGTTAATACTACAGAAAAAAAAACTCCAACATGATTTATAGTATTAAAAAGTTAGTGGAGTTCATGTTTTGAATAGTTATATTCTATAACCCTTTACTGTTTTAATTTGACCAAAATTAAAGAATCTATAATTGAAGAATTGAAGGACTAATCTGTAATTTAAGAGTTATTAAATCAATAGAGGAGAGAAAGGTTGGGAGAGTGTGCCAAAGTTATGGTATACAGAGATGAAAGCGTTCTTTAGAATTGGTTTTGTTTCGTCCATAGTTTAACACTCTTGTTTTCATAAACCCCGTCTGATGGGGGTTTAAATGGGTTTTAAGTCTATTCTAGGGCAGTTAAATAATTATTTGGGTTTATAAAAGAGTACCCTAACTAAACGATAAATCTCGCATGCTTACTAAAATATTGATTGAAGGATAATCAGGTCATAATACTACTCTATTGGCAATCCCCAACTATTAAACCCATAAACTCATATTAGAAATGTAAGCTTTGGTAGGCCCAAAATTTATCTCCAAAACAAAAACTGTGAGTAGTGATTGTTAATAAAAACATAGACATACTGCTAGAGAAAGAAGATAATCTCATTTGAATGCTCAAAGGTTTGTGACTTAGAGTTCTTGATCCATTGTCCATAGTCTATGTAATCTCAAAGTTAAATTAGTGAAAGGTAAAGAGAGTGTTACCAATTTCACAAATAATGTTTGTCCAAGGAGCTATAATTCGAATAAGACCCTCTTTTTAAAATTGAATCGAAATCATATTACTTGAAGATGGCTCCTTGCATCTCCACCTTCTGAAGATTTCATACTGATTTTGTCTAATCAACTCGAGAAGAACATATGTTGAGTTGAACTTCATAATTTGTATCTATAACATCCAAAAATGCATGGCTCAGATTCAAAGTTACCATTGGAATAAAAATATTTGCAAACGTTTGTCACAAATTAGCCTTACTAAAGGGAAATTGGTTTAGTATATATGTTGGCCACCTGGACAGTTAATTAGGTGTAGGGCCGAAAAAATGGACCCAAACATTATCATCCACCCATTTCTATCGGCAGTGATTAAGAATCAGCACCATAAGTCGGGTAGCATGTGGGTCACTAAAAACTTGTCGGTTATATGCGGGTTTAGACGAGTTGAGAAATGCCCTGTTTTCCTTCTCCTACTCATATAAACTAGGTATCAGTAATTAAAATTTTGAATGAGAAAACGAATCGACGATTAATCCGACCCAAATTCTACCTGCAACAAACACCAACCCGTTATTAAACCGCCCATATCTAACCCTAGCCCATTAATGATCCGACCAAATCTACCCACACTCGCTAATTTTCCAGCCCTAGTTAGATGGTAGCTAGTTATTAATAGTTGTCAATTGTAAACCAACTATTATTTAGCTTATATAAATCAAATGTATAAATAATGGTGCTAAGACATGTATTGATCATCGAATGAATGAATTGAACCATTTCTCATTTTTTTCAGTTATTTACTTTTTTTCATTTTCTCATTTTTGTTCCCTTGAACCAAACACTTCACAACTAATTTAGTGGGTTAATTACACATTGAACCCTCCAACTTTGCTCCCATTTTCACTTTACTGCCTGTACTTTCATTTTCTAGACATAAACCCCCTGAAATTATTAAAATGCATCATTTTATCCCTAAACACTCAACTTAACTCAACAAAGTCTTTTCTCAATTATTTGGGGTCCACTACATGAATCCTATTTTTTCATTTCATTATGTTCAGTCAAATATCTTCGGTTAAACCAGCTGATATCATATCATTTTTTTACAATATTTTACCAAGTCGATTTCGCCCTACCTCTGCCCCTTGCGTTCCCATCAATACTAACAGACACTATTATTTTCAATCTCAATCTATATTCAATCACTCTCTCCTAAAGTTTCATTATATGATTCATTAACTTATAACCACGATAATTTAAACAACTTTATATATCCTCTTTATTTTTATAAATAGGTACAAAAATATTCTTTCTTCATTCATCGGGCATCTTATTAGTCATTATAATTCCATTAAACAATTCTTCAACACCAACTGTGTTGAAGAATTGTTGTGTGAATACTGTTGTCTAGATTTACAAAAACGGTTGACGGTTCAAGGACGTGAAGTCTACTGATTAACCAAGTAAATTCGATAGTATATCACTAAGGAAAGTTCAAGGCCACTAGGCTACTTCTCCCGATGCAATAAGTCTTCAGTTTTACTCAACTTGTGTCTGCTTCTGCATTAGCATCTGTTTGGTTTTATTTATAGCGATATATCATTCATGTGGGGGATTGTTGGAAAATTGGACTTGAATTGGGTTTTAGAAAGCTGTCCAGAATTTTCTGGACAGAATTTTGAGCAACTTTGAGCTCAAATTTAGGTGGGACCCACACTACAAAAATCGTGGGACCATATACGAACGCGTTCACCTCCGCAAGGAGATTAACGTAGTATATTCATACGTCCAATTTTAATAAGTTATGAATGATAAATATGTCCCCAAAGTGACTCACAAAGCAATGAAAGTTAATGAATTGGGTGTGTTTTAACTCTTGTCCCACATTGGAAGAGTAGTGGAAATTTGATGAGTTAATAACACCCAAGTATGGACTAAGGCTTGGATGCCTTGGGGTATCCCAACTCTTTGAAGGGGAGATGACCTAAGCTATGCACGGGTTGACTTTCGGTCAAAAGTCCACACGCGCGGGCGCGGGCTTGGGCTTGGGCTTGGGCTTATAAAAATCTCCTACATTTTTAGGCCGAATTTATTTAAATTCTGGGCTTTAATTATTAATTAATTAATTAATTAAAAAATTGTTGTCAGTTATTGACAACAGTCAACAGTTAATTTCGTTTAACTGATTTTGACAGTTAATTTCGGTTGACTGTTCCAACAGTCAACACAAAAGCTATAAATTAAACATTTTCTCTACAGAATTGACTACTGAAAAAATTGCCCTCCAATAATTCCGAATTTATGTTGCATCTTTTCCCAGAAAAATACAAACTTTTCTACTGCTACTGCATGCATTCATGCATATCATTCTTTGGTCTGGTTGAGTATAAACACAGAATTGTGTTCGAAGAAATTAATCATTATTGTGCTGCTTGATTAATTGGAAATCCGTTCTATCTTGGTAGACAATTATTCATTACCTTTGGCACCTTGTGGAGGCATTAAATTGGTCTAAAGGAGACTTTTCTAAACAGGGCTCGGATTACTTTTTCTATTCTAATATTATTTCTGCAAATACAAGTAAGTATTTCATTTCTGTAATTTCGTTTTATTTCTGTAATTATATTATAATTAATAATTTTGTACTTTTATATTTATTAAACAGTAGACATAACAATCTTAAGACAAATTTATAAAGCTATACTGTTTTTTAGTGTACAGAATTTTTTTATTACAGAAATTTATTTGTTGGAAATAAATCTGTTTTGACATAATAAAATGAATTAATTTACTGCTTTATTGTAGAAATTAGTAAAACAGTTTTGATATAGAAATTAATTTCTATACTGTTTTTATATTCTGTTTTAGAAAATAAAATTTAATTTGTGTATTCTTGTTAAAATCTGTATATGTAAAATTTTTAATCTTTAAATTTTAATTCTTTTTTGTACAGAATTCTTTTTATTATTAAAAATTAGTGTGACACAGATTTTAAATTTAATTCTGTTTTGTACGGAATTCTGTATATATTATAGTTTAATTCTAAATTTTATTTGGAATTCTTTTGGAATTCATTTATTGTGAATTATATTTGGAGGAAATTGGTGCACAGAATTTTGTATTCTGTTTTGGTTAATTCATTATATATGAATTTTATCATTGATAAAAATTCTGTTTTTGTAACAGAAATGGAATCGCAAAGTACGAACACTATTCTTACGAAAATGATTGTCACCAACACAAATGTGACTGCACCCGTATCTATGCCACACGGGGAGAAATCGAAAAAGTTCATTGGGGCTGACTTCAAACGTTGGCAAGGACAAATGTACTTCTATCTCACTACCTGCCAACTGGGCAGGTTTGTATATGAAGATTTCCCCTCTATTCAAGAGGGAGATGACGTTGAAAAGGTTGTTGTTGTCGATGCTTGGAAGCATTCGGACTACCTATGCCGGAATTATATTCTGGCTTACTTGGACAAGACATTGTACCATGTCTACTGCACGATCAAAACATCCAAGGAATTATGGAATTCTTTGGAAAAGAAGTATAAAACTGAAGATGCTGGGATGAAGAAATTTATCGTTGGGCATTTTCTCGACTTCAAAATGGTTGATTCTAAATCAGTGATCTCGCAAGTGCAAGAATTCCAAGTGATCCTCCACGACATTCATGCTGAAGGAATGTCAATTAGTGAAACTTTCCAAGTTGCTGCAATTGTTGAAAAGTTGCCACCATCTTGGACTTTGTTCAAAAACTATCTCAAGCACAAGCGAAAGGAGATGAATGTGGAGGAGTTGGTGGTCAGGCTGAGAATCGAAGAAGACAACCGTGAGTCTCAAAAGAAAAGTGGGAAGAATCCAATGGAAACGAAGGTCCATGTTGTTGAAGGTCCCAAGAAGAACAAACGAAAGTATGATGGGGAAGGCACTTCAAAACAAAACAAGAAAAAGTTCAAAGGCAAATGTTACAATTGTGGTAAACCTGGACACCGCGCAAGCGAGTGTCGTAAGCCTAAGAAGCAAAATAAAAATAACTCTCAAGCAAATGTAACTGAGGGTGAGAATATCGCCAATGATTTGGCGGATATGAATCTTTCTGTCGTGGTCTCTGAATGTAACTTGGTTGGAAATACCAAGGAATGGTGGGTGGATACTGGAGCCACACGACACATTTGTGCAAACAAATGGATGTTCACCACCTATAAGCCTTTGGAAAATGAAGAAAATCTCTTTATGGGAAATTCTTCCACTTCGAAGGTGGTGGGACAAGGAAAGATAACTATGAAAATGACTTCTGGAAAGGAACTTACTCTCAACAATGTTCTTCACGTGCCTGATATCCGAAAGAATCTGATTTCTGGATCTCTCCTTACTAAAAATGGTTTCAAGCTTGTGTTTGTGTCTGATCGCTTTGTGTTGTCTAAAAATGACATGTATGTAGGAAAGGGCTACCTAAATGAGGGGATCTTTAAACTCAATGTTCTTACCGTAACCCCAAAAACATCTGTTTCAATGAATGAAATTGCTAGTTCTTCTTACTTGATTGAGTCATCTAATATTTGGCATGCTAGATTGGGACATGTTAATTTTGATACATTGCGTAGATTAATTAACTTGGAATTTTTGCCAAAATTTAATATTGATAAAAATCATAAATGTGAAATTTGTGTGGAATCTAAATTAGCTAGATTACCTTTCCATTCTATTGAAAGGATAACTGAACCTTTAGATTTAATTCACACCGATATTTGTGATTTAAAATTTGTTCAAACTAGAGGTGGGAAAAAGTATTTTATTACTTTTATTGACGATTGCACAAAATATTGCTATGTATATTTGTTACATAGTAAAGATGAGGCTATTAATGCATTTAAACAATATAAGAATGAAGTTGAGAATCAATTAAGCAAAATGATAAAGGCTATTAGAAGTGATAGAGGAGGTGAATATGAATATCCATTTGAGGAATTTTGTTCTGAAAATGGGATTATTCATCAAACAACCGCTACTTATTCTCCTCAATCGAATGGTGTTGTTGAACGCAAAAACCGTACTTTGAAAGAAATGATGAACTCAACGTTATTAAGTTCAGGAGCTCCACAAAATTTGTGGGGGGAAGCCTTACTTTCTGCTAATTACATTCTCAATAAAGTACCTCACAAAAAGACTCACAAGACACCTTATGAATTATGGAAAGGTCGAAGACCTTCCTATAAATATTTACGAGTGTGGGGGTGCTTAGCCAAAGTGATGGTTCCTAAACCTAAAAAGGTAAGAATAGGGCCAAAAACCGTGGATTGTGTATTCATCGGTTATGCTACTAATAGCAGTGCATATCGATTTCTAGTTTGTAAATCTGAGATTTCGGACATTCATGTAAATACGGTTATTGAATCGAGGGATGCTTCATTTTTTGAAAATGAATTCCCGTATAACATGACCGAGAATCTGGTCCTTCTAAAAGGACAAATCAAGCTACTACAAGTGGTACTCATCAACCTATTGAATCAATAGAGGATGAACCAAGACGTAGTAAAAGAGCAAAAACCTCGACTTCTTTCGGTCCGGATTTTCTAACATATTTGTTAGAAAATGAACCTCAATCGTATAAAGAAGCTATATCCTTACCCGATGCTTCCAATTGGAAAGAAGAAATTAATAGTGAAATTGAATCCATATTATAAAATCATACATGGGAACTAGTGGATCTTCCACCAGGTTCAAAACCGTTAGGTTATAAATGGATCTTCAAAAAGAAATTGAAGCCCGATGGATCAATTGATAAATATAAAGCTAGACTTGTAGCTAAAGGCTATAGGCAAAAGGAAGGGTTGGATTACTTCGACACATATTCACCAGTAACAAGAATAACGTCCATTTGGATTTTAATAGCAATAGATGCTATTAATAGACTTGAAATACATCAAATGGATGTAAAAACTGCATTCTTAAACGGTGAACTAGACGAGGAAATTTATATGGAGCAACCTGAAGGGTTCAAAGCTCCCGGACAAGAAGGAAAAGTATGTAAGCTTGTTAAATCACTATATGGATTAAAACAAGCACCTAAGCAATGGCATGAAAAATTTGATAATGCAATGTTATCAAATGGTTTCAAAATTAATGAATGAGATAAATGTGTTTACTTTAAATACATTCATAATGGATATGTCATTGTATGCCTCTATGTTGATGATATGCGTATCATGGGTAGTAACTTGGAAATTGTCAAAACTACAAAACAAATATTGAGTAGTAGATTTGACATGAAAGATATGGGAATCGCCGATGTTATATTAGGAATTAAAATTTCTAGAATATCGGATGGACTTATATTATCTCAATCACATTACATAGAGAAAGTACTTGAAAAATTCAAGAAGTATGATATTAGTCCTACCAAGACACCTGTAGATGTAAATTTACATCTTGCAAGAAATAATGGTGAAAGCATATCTCAACTAGAATATTCTCGTATTATCGGCAGCTTAATGTATATTATGAACTGTACGAGACCGGACATAGCATACTCAATAAGTAAACTAAGTCGATTTATGAGTAATCCCGGAAGAGATCACTGGAAAGCTATATTGAGAGTTTTGGGTTATTTAAAATATACTCAAAACTATGGACTGCACTACTCAAAATATCCAGCTGTTCTTGAAGGACATTGCGATGCAAATTGGATATCTGATACAAAAGACTCTGAGTCTACGAGTGGGTATGTGTTTACCCTCGGAGGTGCAGCCGTATCTTGGAAATCCTCAAAATAAACGTGCATTGCTAGATCGACAATGGAATCTGAATTCATTGCACTAGACAAAGCTAGAGAAGAAGCTGAATGGCTTCGAAATTTCTTAGAGGATGTTCCAAATCGGTCTAAACCTGTGCCCGCAATATGTATACATTGCGATAGGCAATCAACGATTGGAAGGGCACAAAATCACATGTATAACGAAAAGTCACGACATATTCGTCGTCGACACACTACCGTTAGACAACTTCTCTCAAACGGAATTATCTCAATTGACTATGTAAAGTCAAAAGATAATATATCGGATACACTAACGAAAGGTTTAAACCGAGAGCAAGTTGAAAGATCATCGAGAGGAATGGGTCTAAAGCCTATAAATAAATAAGAATCAATATAGTGGCAACCCAACCTAGGTGACAGGAGATCCCAAGATCTAGGTTCAATGGGCAAACAGAACTACGTTGTATTCAGTAAGCACTGGAGGATATTTAATCCTATCCATTCCAAAGATGAGACAGTGCATATCTGCCGCGAAATTAGGATAAGTTATGCTTTTAATGACATCTATATCTTAGTACGTCTAAGTGGGGTATTGCAGAATACTCTTTATGGAAGTCACCTACGTGGGTAAGAAGGGGGCCACTTCAATGAGAATAATGAAAGTCATATTCTCTAAAATACTTGCAGAACCAAGTGGTGTTCACGGCCAAAATGAACACAAACGTGAGAACCAACTGTGTTGAAGAATTGTTGTGTGAATACTGTTGTCTAGGTTTACAAAAACGGTTGGCGATTCAAGGACGTGAAGTCTACTGATTAACCAAGTAAATCCGATAGTATATCACTAAGAAAAGTTCAAGGCCACTAGGCTACTTCTCCCGATGCAATAAGTCTTCAGTTTTACTCAACTTGTGTCTGCATCTGCATTAACATCTTTTTGGTTTTATTTATAGCGATATATCATTCATGTGGGGGATTGTTGGAAAATTGGACTTGAATTGGGTTTTAGAAAGCTGTCCAGAATTTTCTGGACAGAATTTTGACAACTTTGAGCTCAAATTTAGGTGGGACACACACTACAAAAATTGTGGGACCATATACAAACGCGTTCACCTCCGCAAGGAGATTAACGTAGTATATTCATACGTCCTATTTTAATAAGTTATGAATGATAAATATGTCCCCGAAGTGACTAACAAAGCAATGAAAGTTAATGAATTGGGTGTGTTTTAACTCTTGTCCCACATTGGAAGAGTAGTGGAAATTTGATGAGTTAATAACACTCCAAGTATGGGCTAAGGCTTGGATGCCTTGGGGTATCCCAACACTTTGAAGGGGAGATGACCTAAGCTATGCACGGGTTGACTTTCGGTCAAAAGTGCACACGCGCGCGCGCGCGCGTCCGGCCGGCTCTTCTCGGTTCGGGCTTGGGCTTGGGCTTATAAAAATCTCCTACATTTTTGGCCGGAATTTATTTAACTTTATGGGCTTTAATTTTTAATTAATTATGAAATTAATTAATTAATTAAAAAACTGTTCTCAGTTATTGCCAACAGTCAACAGTTAATTTTGTTTAACTGATTTTGACAGTTAATTTCGGTTGACTGTTCGACCAGTCAACACAAAAGCAATAAATTAAACATTTCCCCTACAGAATTGACTATTGAAAAAATTGCCCTCCAATAATTCCGAATTTATGATGCATCTCTTCCCAGAAAAATACAAACTTTTCTACTGCTACTGCATGCATTCGTGCATATCATTCTTTGGTCTGGTTGAGTATAAACACAGAATTGTGTTCGAAGAAATTAATCATTATTGTGCATCTTGATTAATGGGAAATCCGTTCTATCTTGGGAGACAATTATTCATTACCTTCGGCACCTTGTGGAGGGAATAAATTTGTCTTAAGGAGACTGTTCTAAACAGGGCTCGGATTACTTTTTCTATTCTAATATTATTTCTGCAAATACAAGTAAGTATTTCATTTCTGTAATTTCGTTTTATTTCTGTAATTATATTATAATTAATAATTTTGTACTTTTGTATTTATTAAACAGTAGACATAACAATCTTAAGACAAATTTATAAAGTTCTACTGTTTTTTAATGTACAGAATTTTTTTATTACATAAATTTATTTGTTGCAAATAAATCTGTTTTGACATAATAAAATGAATTAATTTACTGCTCTATTGATGAAATTAGTAAAACAGTTTTGATATAGAAATTAATTTCTATACTGTTTTTATATTCTGTTTTAGAAAATAAAATTTTATTTGTGTATTCTTGTTAAAATCTGTTTATGTAAAACAGATTTTTCTTCTTTAAATTATAATTCTGTTTTGTACAGAATTCTTTTTATTATTAAAAATTAGTGTGACACAGATTTTATATTTAATTCTGTTTTGTACGGAATTCTGTTTATATTATAGTTTAATTCTGAATTTTATTGGGAATTCTTTTGGAATTCATTTATTGTGAATTATATTTGGAGGAAATTGGTGCACAGAATTTTGTATTCGGTTTTGGTTAATTCATTATATACGAATTTTATCATTGATATAAATTTTGTTTTTGTAACAGAAATGGAATCGCAAAGTACGAACACTACTCCTACGAAAATGATTGTCACCAACACAAATGTGACTGCACCCGCATCTATGCCACACGGGGAGAAATCGAAAAAGTTCATTGGAGCTGACTTCAAACGTTGGCAAGGACAAATGTACTTCTATCTCACTACCTGCCAACTGGGCAGGTTTGTATATGAAGATTTCCCCTTTATTCAAGAGGGAGATGACGCTGAAAAGGTTGCTGCTGTCGATGCTTTGAAGCATTCGGACTACCTATGCTGAAATTATATTCTGGCTTACTTGGATAAGACATTGTACCATGTCTACTGCACGATCAAAACATCCAAGGAATTATGGAATTCTTTGGAAAAGAAGTATAAAACTGAAGATGCTGGGATGAAGAAATTTATCGTTGGGCGTTTTCTGGACTTCAAAATGGTTGATTCTAAATTTGTGATCTCGCAAGTGCAAGAATTCCAAGTGATCCTCCACGACATTCATGCTGAAGGAATGTCAATTAGTGAAACTTTCCAAGTTGCTGCAATTGTTGAAAAGTTGCCACCATCTTGGACTTTGTTCAAAAACTATCTCAAGCACAAGCGAAAGGAGATGAATGTGGAGGAGTTGGTGGTCAGGCTGAGAATCGAAGAAGACAACCGTGAGTCTCAAAAGAAAAGTGGGAAGAATCCAATGGAAACGAAGGTCCATGTTGTTGAAGGTCCCAAGAAGAACAAACGAAAGTATGATGGGGAAGGCACTTCAAAACAAAACAAGAAAAAGTTCAAAGGCAAATGTTACAATTATGGTAAACCTGGACACCGCGCAAGCGAGTGTCATAAACCTAAGAAGCAAAATAAAAATAACTCTCAAGCAAATGTAACTGAGGGTGAGAATATCGCCAATGATTTGGCGGATATGAATCTTTCTGTCGTGGTCTCTGAATGTAACTTGGTTGGAAATACCAAGGAATGGTGAGTGGATACTGGAGCCACACGACACATTTGTGCAAACAAATGGATGTTCACCACCTATAAGCCTTTGAAAAATGAAGAACATCTCTTTATGGGAAATTCTTCCACTTCGAAGGTGGTGGGACAAGGAAAGATAACTCTGAAAATGACTTCTGGAAAGGAACTTACTCTCAACAATGTTCTTCACGTGCCTGATATCCGAAAGAATCTGATTTCTGGATCTCTCCTTACTAAAAATGGTTTCAAGCTTGTGTTTGTGTCTGATCGCTTTGTGTTGTCTAAAAATGACATGTATGTAGGAAAGGGCTACCTAAATGAGGGGATCTTTAAACTCAATGTTCTTACTGTAACCCCAAAAACATCTGTTTCAATGAATGAAATTGCTAGTTCTTCTTACTTGATTGAGTCATCTAATATTTGGCATGCTAGATTGGGACATGTTAATTTTGATACATTGCGTAGATTAATTAACTTGGAATTTTTGCCAAAATTTAATATTGATAAAAATCATAAATGTGAAATTTGTGTGGAATCTAAATTAGCTAGATTACCTTTCCATTCTATTGAAAGGATAACTGAACCTTTAGATTTAATTCACACCGATATTTGTGATTTAAAATTTGTTCAAACTAGAGGTGGGAAAAAGTATTTTATTACTTTTATTGACGATTGCACAAAATATTGCTATGTATATTTGTCACATAGTAAAGATAAGGCTATTAATGCATTTAAACAATATAAGAATGAAGTTGAGAATCAATTAAGCAAAACGATAAAGGCTATTAGAAGTGATAGAGGAGGTGAATATGATTATCCATTTGAGGAATTTTGTTCTGAAAATGGGATTATTCATCAAACAATCGCTCCTTATTCTCCTCAATCGAATGGTGTTGTTGAACGCAAAAACCGTACTTTGAAAGAAATGATGAACTCAACGTTATTAAGTTCAGGAGCTCCACAAAATTTGTGGGGGGAAGCCATACTTTCTGCTAATTACATTCTCAATAAAGTACCTCACAAAAAGACTCACAAGACACCTTATGAATTATGGAAAGGTCGAAGACCTTCCTATAAATATTTACGAGTGTGGGGTGCTTAGCCAAAGTGATGGTTCCTAAACCTAAAAATGTAAGAATAGGGCCAAAAATCGTGGATTGTGTATTCATCGGTTATGCTACTAATAGCAGTGCATATCAATTTCTAGTTTGTAAATCTGAGATTTCGGACATTCATGTAAATACGGTTATTGAATCGAGGGATGCTTCATTTTTTGAAAATAAATTCCCGTATAACATGACCCGAGAATATGGTCCTTCTAAAAGGACAAATCAAGCTACTACAAGTGGTACTCATCAACCTATTGAATCAATAGAGGATGAACCAAGACGTAGTAAAAGAGCAAAAACCTCGACTTCTTTCGGTCCGGATTTTCTAACATATTTGTTAGAAAATGAACCTCAATCGTATAAAGAAGCTATATCCTTACCCGATGCTTCCAATTGGAAAGAAGCAATTAATAGTGAAATTGAATCCATATTACAAAATCATACATGGGAACTAGTGGATCTTCCACCGGGTTCAAAACCGTTAGGTTATAAATGGATCTTCAAAAAGAAATTGAAGCCCGATGGATCAATTGATAAATATAAAGCTAGACTTGTAGCTAAAGGCTATAGGCAAAAGGAAGGGTTGGATTACTTCGACACATATTCACCGGTAACAAGAATAACGTCCATTCGGATTTTAATAGCAATAGCTGCTATTAATGGACTTGAAATACATCAAATGGATGTAAAAACTGCATTCTTAAACGGTGAACTAGACGAGGAAATTTATATGGAGCAACCTGAAGGGTTCAAAGCTCCCGGACAAGAAGGAAAAGTATGTAAGCTTGTTAAATCACTATATGGATTAAAACAAGCACCTAAGCAATGTCATGAAAAATTTGATAATGCAATGTTATTAAATGGTTTCAAAATTAATGAATGCGATAAATGTGTTTACTTTAAATACATTCATAATGGATATGTCATTGTATGCCTCTATGTTGATGATATGCTTATCATGGGTAGTAACTTGGAAATTGTCAAAACTACAAAACAAATGTTGAGTAGTAGATTTGACATGAAAGATATGGGAATCGCCGATGTTATATTAGGAGTTAAAATTTCTAGAACATCGGATGGACTTATATTATCTCAATCACATTACATAGAGAAAGTACTTAAAAAATTCAAGAAGTATGATATTAGTCCTACCAAGACACCTGTAGATGTAAATTTACATCTTGCAAGAAATAATGGTGAAAGCATATCTCAACTAGAATATTCTCGTATTATCGGCAGCTTAATGTATATTATGAATTGTACGAGACCGGACATAGCATACTCAATAAGTAAGCTAAGTCGATTTACGAGTAATCCAGGAAGAGATCACTGGAAAGCTATATTGAGAGTTTTGGGTTATTTAAAATATACTCAAAACTATGGACTGCACTACTCAAAATATCCTGCTGTTCTTGAAGGACATTGCGATGCAAATTGGATATCTGATACAAAAGACTCTGAGTCTACGAGTGGGTATGTGTTTACCCTCGGAGGTGCAGCCTTATCTTGGAAATCCTCAAAACAAACGTGCATTGCTAGATTGACAATGGAATCTGAATTCATTGCACTAGACAAAGCTGGAGAAGAAGCTGAATGGCTTCGAAATTTCTTAGAGGATGTTCCAAATCGGTCTAAACATGTGCCCGCAATATGTATACATTACGATAGGCAATCAGCGATTGGAAGGTGACAAAATCACATGTTCAACGGAAAGTCACGACATATTCGTCGTCGAAACAATACCGTGAGACAACTTCTCTCAAACAGAATTATCTCAATTGACTATGTAAAGTCAAAAGATAATATATCGGATCCACTAACGAAAGGTTTAAGCCGAGAGCAAGTTGAAAGATCATCGAGAGGAATGGGTCTAAAGCCTATAAATAAATAAGAACCAATATAGTGGCAACCCAACCTGGGTGACTGGAGATCCCAAGATCTAGGTTCAATGGGCAAACCGAACTACGTTGTATTCAGCAAGCACTGGAGGATATTTAATACTATCCATTCCAAAGATGAGACAGTGCATATCTGCCGCGAAATTAGGATAAGTTATGCTTTTAATGACATCTATATCTTAGTACGTCTAAGTGGGGTATTGCAGAATACTCTTTATGGAAGTCACCTACGTGAGTAAGAAGGGGGCCACTTCTATGAGAATAACGAAAGGCATATTCTCTAAAATACTTGCGGAACCAAGTGGTGTTCACGGTCAAAATGAACACAAACGTGAGAACCAACTCTGTTGAAGAATTGTTATGTGAATATTGTTGTCTAGGTTTACAAAAATGGTTGACGGTTCAAGGACGTGAAGTCTATTGATTAACCAAGTAAATCCGATAGTATATCACTAAGGAAAGTTCAAGGCCACTAGGCTACTTCTCCCGATGCAATAAGTCTTCAGTTTTACTCAACTTGTGTCTGCATCTGCATTAGCATCTGTTTGGTTTTATTTATAGCGATATATCATTCATGTGGTGGATTGTTGGAAAATTGGACTTGAATTGGGTTTTAGAAAGCTGTCCAGAATTTTCTGGACAGAATTTTGAGCAACTTTGAGCTCAAATTTAGGTGGGACCCACACTACGAAAATTGTGGGACCATATACGAACGCGTTCACCTCCGCAAGGAGATTAACGTAGTATATTCATACGTCCAATTTTAATAAGTTGTGAATGATAAATATGTCCCCAAAGTGACTCACAAAGCAATGAAAGTTAATGAATTGGGTGTATTTTAACTCTTGTCCCACATTGGAAGAGTAGTGGAAATTTGATGAGTTAATAACACCCCAAGTATGGACTAAGGCTTGGATGCCTTGGGGTATCCCAACTCTTTGAATGGGAGATGACCTAAGCTATGCACGGGTTGACTTTCGGTCAAAAGTCCACACGCGCGCGCGCGTCCTGCCGGTCGGCTCGGTTCGGGCTTGGGCCTGGGCTTGGGCTTATAAAAATCTCCTACATTTTTGCGCCGAATTTATTTAACTTTATGGGCTTTAATTATTAATTAATTACGAAATTAATTAATTAATTAAAAAACTATTGTCAGTTATTGCCAACAGTCAACAGTTAATTTCGTTTAACTGATTTTGACAGTTAATTTCGGTTGACTGTTCCAACAGTCAACACAAAAGCTATAAATTAAACATTTCCCCTACAGAATTGACTACTGAAAAAATTGCCCTCCAATAATTCCGAATTTATGCTGCATCTTTTCCCAAAAAAATACAAACTTTTCTATTGCTACTGCATGCATTCATGCATATCATTCTTTGGTCTGGTTGAGTATAAACACAAAATTGTGTTCGAAGAAATTAATCATTATTGTGTTTCTTGATTAATTGGAAATCCTTTCTATCTTGGTAGACAATTATTCATTAACTTTGGCACCTTGTGGAGGGAATAAATTTGTCTTAAGGAGACTGTTCTAAACAGGGCTCGGATTACTTTTTCTATTCTAATATTATTTCTGCAAATACAAGTAAGTATTTCATTTCTGTAATTTCGTTTTATTTCTGTAATTATATTATAATTAATAATTCTGTACTTTTGTATTTATTAAACAGTAGACATAACAATCTTAAGACAAATTTATAAAGTTCTACTGTTTTTTAGTGTACATAATTTTTTTGTTACAGAAATTTATTTGTTGGAAATAAATCTGTTTTGACGTAATAAAATGAATTAATTTACTTCTTTATTGTAGAAATTAGTAAAACAGTTTTGATATAGAAATTAATTTCTATACTGTTTTTATATTCTGTTTTAGAAAATAAAATTTTATTTGTGTATTCTTGTTAAAATCTGTTTATGTAAAATTTTTAATCTTTAAATTATAATTCTGTTTTGTACAGAATTCTTTTTATTATTAAAAATTAGTGTGACACAGATTTTATATTTAATTATGTTTTGTACGGAATTCTGTTTATATTATAGTTTAATTCTGAATTTTATTTGGAATTCTTTTGGAATTCATTTATTGTGAATTATATTTGGAGGAAATTGGTGCACAGAATTTTGTATTCTGTTTTGGTTAATTCATTATATATGAATTTTATCATTGATAAAAATTCTGTTTTTGTAACAGAAATGGAATCGCAAAGAACGAACACTACTCCTACGAAAATGATTGTCACCAACACAAATGTGACTGCACCCGTATCTATGCCGCACGGGGAGAAACCGGAAAATTTCATTGGGGCTGACTTCAAACGTTGGCAAGGACAAATGTACTTCTATCTCACTACCTGCCAACTGGGCAGGTTTGTATATGAAGATTGCCCCTCTATTCAAGAGGGAGATGACACGGAAAAGGTTGTTGCTGTCAATGCTTGGAAGCATTCGGACTACCTATGCCGGAATTATATTCTGGCTTACTTGGACAAGACATTGTACCATGTCTACTGCACGATCAAAACATCCAAGGAATTATGGAATTCTTTGGAAAAGAAGTATAAAACTGAAGATGCTGGGATGAAGAAATTTATCGTTGGGAGGTTTCTGGACTTCAAAATGGTTGATTCTAAATTTGTGATCTCGCAAGTGCAAGAATTCCAAGTGATCCTCCACGACATTCATGCTTAAGGAATGTCAATTAGTGAAACTTTCCAAGTTGCTGCAATTGTTGAAAAGTTGCCACCATCTTGGACTTTGTTCAAAAACTATCTCAAGCACAAGCGAAAGGAGATGAATGTGGAGGAGTTGGTGGTCAGGCTGAGAATCGAAGAAGACAACCGTGAGTCTCAAAAGAAAAGTGGGAAGAATCCAATGGAAACGAAGGTCCATGTTGTTGAAGGTCCCAAGAAGAACAAACGAAAGTATGATGGGGAAGGCACTTCAAAACAAAACAAGAAAAAGTCCAAAGGTAAATGTTACAATTGTGGTAAACCTGGACACCGCGCAAGCGAGTGTCGTAAGCCTAAGAAGCAAAATAAAAATAACTCTCAAGCAAATGTAACTGAGGGTGAGAATATCGCCAATGATTTGGCGGATATGAATCTTTATGCCGTGGTCTCTGACTGTAACTTGGTTGGAAATACCAAGGAATGGTGGGTGGATACTGGAGCCACATGACACATTTGTGCAAACAAATGGATGTTCACCACCTATAAGCCTTTGGAAAATGAAGAAAATCTCTTTATGGGAAATTCTTCCACTTCGAAGGTGGTGGGACAAGGAAAGATAACTCTGAAAATGACTTCTGGAAAGGAACTTACTCTCAACAATGTTCTTCACGTGCCTGATATTCGAAAGAATCTGATTTCTGGATCTCTCCTCACTAAAAATGGTTTCAAACTTGTGTTTGTGTCTGATCGCTTTGTGTTGTCTAAAAATGACATGTATGTAGGAAAGGGCTACCTAAATGAGGGGATCTTTAAACTCAATGTTCTTACTGTAACCCCAAAAACATATGTTTCAATGAATGAAATTGCTAGTTCTTCTTACTTGATTGAGTCATCTAATATTTGGCATGCTAGATTGGGACATGTTAATTTTGATACATTGCGTAGATTAATTAACTTGGAATTTTTGCCAAAATTTAATATTGATAAAAATCATAAATGTGAAATTTGTGTGGAATCTAAATTAGCTAGATTACCTTTCCATTCTATTGAAAGGATAACTGAACCTTTAGATTTAATTCACACCGATATTTGTGATTTAAAATTTGTTCAAACTAGAGGTGGGAAAAAGTAGTTTATTACTTTTATTGACGATTGCACAAAATATTGCTATGTATATTTGTTACATAGTAAAGATGAGGCTATTAATGCATTTAAACAATATAAGAATGAAGTTTAGAATCAATTAAGCAAAACGATAAAGGCTATTAGAAGTGATAGAGGAGGTGAATATGAATATCCATTTGAGGAATTTTGTTCTGAAAATGGGATTATTCATCAAATAACCGCTCCTTATTATCCTCAATCGAATGGTGTTGCTGAACGCAAAAACCGTACTTTGAAAGAAATGATGAACTCAATGTTATTAAGTTCATGAGCTCCACAAAATTTGTGAGGGGAAGCCTTACTTTCTGCTAATTACATTCTCAATAAGGTACCTCACAAAAAGACTCACAAGACACCTTATGAATTATGGAAAGGTCGAAGACCTTCCTATAAATATTTACGAGTGTGGGGGTGCTTAGCCAAGGTGATGGTTCCTAAACCTAAAAAGGTAAGAATAGGGCCAAAAACCGTGGATTGTGTATTCATCGGTTATGCTACTAATAGCAGTGCATATCGATTTCTAGTTTGTAAATCTGAGATTTCGGACATTCATGTAAATACGGTTATTGAATCGAGGGATGCTTCATTTTTTGAAAATGAATTCCCGTATAACATGACCCGAGAATCTTGTCCTTCTAAAAGTACAAATCAAGCTACTAGAAGTGGTACTCATCAACCTATTGAATCAATAGAGGATGAACCAAGACGTAGAAAAAGAGCAAAAACCTCGACTTCTTTCGGTCCGAATTTTCTAACATATTTGTTAGAAAATTAACCTCAATCGTATAAAGAAGCTATATCCTTACACGATGCTTCCAATTGGAAAGAAGCAATTAATAGTGAAATTGAATCCATATTACAAAATCATACATGGGAACTAGTGGATCTTCCACCGGGTTCAAAACCGTTAGGTTATAAATGGATCTTCAAAAAGAAATTGAAGCCCGATGGATCAATTGATAAATATAAATCTAGACTTGTAGCTAAAGGATATAGGCAAAAGGAAGGGTTGGATTACTTCGACACATATTCACTGGTAACAAGAATAACGTCCATTCGGATGTTAATAGCAATAGCTGCTATTAATGGACTTGAAATACATCAAATGGATGTAAAAAATGCATTCTTAAACGGTGAACTAGACGAGAAAATTTATATGGAGCAACCTGAAGGGTTCAAAGCTCCCGGACAAGAAGGAAAAGTATGTAAGCTTGTTAAATCACTATATGGATTAAAACAAGCACCTAAGCAATGGCAAGAAAAATTTGATAATGCAATGTTATCAAATGGTTTCAAAATTAATGAATGCGATAAATGTGTTTACTTTAAATACATTCATAATGGATATGTCATTGTATGCCTCTATGTTGATGATATGCTTATCATGGGTAGTAACTTGGAAATTGTCAAAACTACAAAACAAATGTTGAGTAGTAGATTTGACATGAAAGATATGGGAATCGCCGATGTTATATTAGGAGTTAAAATTTCTAGAACATCGGATGGACTTATATTATCTCAATCTCATTACATAGAGAAAGTACTTGAAAAATGCAAGAAGTATGATATTAGTCCTACCAAGACACCTGTAGATGTAAATTTACATCTTGCAAGAAATAATGGTGAAAGCATATCTCAACTAGAATATTCTCGTATTATCGGCAGCTTAATGTATATCATGAACTGTACGAGACCGGACATAGCATACTCAATAATTAAGCTAAGTCGATTTACGAGTAATCCAGGAAGAGATCACTGGAAAGCTATATTGAGAGTTTTGGGTTATTTAAAATATACTCAAAACTATGGACTGCACTACTCAAAATATCCAGCTGTTCTTGAAGGACATTGCGATGGAAATTGGATATCTGATACAAAAGACTCTAAGTCTACGAGTGGGTATGTGTTTACCCTCGGAGGTGCAGCCGTATCTTGGAAATCCTCAAAACAAACGTGCATTGCTAGATCGACAATGGAATCTGAATTCATTGCACTAGACAAAGCTGGAGAAGAAGCTGACTGGCTTCGAAATTTCTTAGAGGATGTTCCAAATCGGTCTAAACCTGTGCCCGTAATATGTATACATTGCGATAGCCAATCAGCGATTGGAAGGGCACAAAATCACATGTATAACGGAAAGTCACGACATATTCATCGTCGACACAATACCATTAGACAACTTCTCTCAAACGGAATTATCTCAATTGACTATGTAAAGTCAAAAGATAATATATCGGATCCACTAACGAAAGGTTTAAATCGAGAGCAAGTTGAAAGATCATCGAGAGGAATGGGTCTAAAGCCTATAAATAAATAAGAATCAATATAGTGGCAACCCAACCTAGGTGACTGGAGATCCCAAGATCTAGGTTCAATGGGCAAACCGAACTACGTTGTATTCAGTAAGCACTGGAGGATATTTAATCCTATCCATTCCAAAGATGAGACAGTGCATATCTGCCGCGAAATTAGGATATGTTATGCTTTTAATGACATCTATATCTTAGTACGTCTAAGTGGGGTATGCAGAATACTCTTTATGGAAGTCGCCTACGTGAGTAAGAAGGGGGCCACTTCTATGAGAATAATGAAAGGCATATTTTCTAAAATACTTGCGAAACCAAGTGGTGTTCACGGCCAAAATGAACACAAACGTGAGAACCAACTCTGTTGAAGAATTATTGTGTGAATACTGTTGTCTAGGTTTACAAAAACGGTTGACGGTTCAAGGACGTGAAGTCTACTGATTAACCAAGTAAATCCGATAGTATATCACTAAGGAAAGTTCAAGGCCACTAGGCTACTTCTCCCGATGCAATAAGTCTTCAGTTTTACTCAACTTGTGTCTGCATCTGCATTAGCATCTGTTTGGTTTTATTTATAGCGATATATCATTCATGTGGGGGATTGTTGGAAAATTGGACTGGAATTGGGTTTTAGAAAGCTGTCCAGAATTTTCTGGACTTAATTTTGAGCAACTTTGAGCTCAAATTTAGGTGGGACCCACACTACGATAATCGTGGGACCGTATACGAACGCGTTCACCTCCGCAAAGAGATTAACGTAGTATATTCATACGTCCAATTTTAATAAGTTATGAATGATAAATATGTCCCCAAAGTGACTCACAAAGCAATGAAAGTTAATGAATTTGGTGTGTTTTAACTCTTGTCCAACCTTGAAAGAGTAGTGGAAATTTGATGAGTTAATAACACCCCAAGTATGGACTAAGGCTTGGATGCCTTGGGGTATCCCAACTCTTTGAAGGGGAGATGATCTAAGCTATGCACAGGTTGACTTTCGGTCAAAAGTCCACACGCGCGCGCGCGCGTCCGGTCGACTCGGTTCGGTTTCTGGTTTGGGCTCCTACATTTTTTGGCCGAATTTATTTAACTTTCTGGGCTTTAATTACGAAATTAATTAATTAATTAAAAAACTGTTGTCAGTTATTGACAACAGTCAACAGTTAATTTTGTTTAACTGTTTTTGACAGTTAATTTCGGTTGACTGTTCCAACAGTCAACACAAAAGCTATAAATTAAACATTTCCCCTACAGAATTGACTGCTGAAAAAATTGCCCTCCAATAATTCCGAATTTATGCTGCATCTTTTTTCAGAAAAATACAAACTTTTCTACTGCTACTGCATGCATTCCTACATATCATTCTTTGGTCTGGTTGAGTATAAACACAGAATTGTGTTTGAAGAAATTAATCATTATTGTGCTGCTTGATTAATTGAAAATCCCTTCTATCTTGTGAGACAATTATTCATTACCTTTGGCACCTTGTGGAGAGAATAAATTTGTCTTAAGGAGACTGTTCTAAACAGGGCTCGGATTACATTTTCTATTCTAATATTATTTCTGCAAATACAAGTAAGTATTTCATTTCTGTAATTTCGTTTTATTTCTGTAATTATATTATAATTAATAATTCTGTACTTTTGTATTTGTTAAACAGTAGACATAACAACCTTCTCATAGTCCATTGTTATTCTCTAGCCCTTCTAATTAAAAAAAAAGGTGGCAGCTTGAGGTTTTTGCATTGATTATAGAAAAGCCGCTGTGAAAGACAAACTTCCTATATCTGTTATAGAGGAATTTTTGAATGAATTAAATTGAGCTGCTTGGTTTTTCAAAATTGATCTCAGGTCACGGTATCACCAAATTAGAGTAAGGATGAAGATATTTTCAAAACAACCTTCAGAACCCACAATGGTCAGTTTGAGTTTTGAGTCAGGCCATATGGGCTTACTAATGCCCAGACAACTTTTCAGGATTTAATGAATGAAATTTTTAGGCCATTTCTGAGTCAGTTTGCATTAGTAATTTTTGATGATATATTGATATATAGTGCCTCACTGGAAGATCATATTAAGCACTTACAACAAGTCTTGAAAGTTTTGAGATGTAACCAAAGCAAAGTCAAAACGTGCATTTGTCCAGAATACGATTAAATACTTGGGTCGCATTACCTCAGGCAATGGAATTTCCACTAAACCCAAATAAAGAGGGCCATGTTGGAGTGATTTGCGCCCACAAATTTTAAGAGTATGAGAGGATTCTTTGGCTTAAGTGGGTTTTACAGAAAATTTGTGAGAGTATATGGCAGCATCAGCAAGCTACTGATAGAATTGCTTTTAAAGGATGCAGTCAAATATAGAAATGAAGTTCAGGTTGCATTCCAACAATTGCCACACTAGATTTTTATTTACCTATCACTATTGAAACTGATGTTTGTACCAATGGCGTTGGTGCAATTTTGATGCAGGCTAAGAAACCAATATCTCATCTCCACAAAGCTCCAAGGCCTACGAGTTTGGTGTTTTGAATTTATGAAAAACACCAATGTTGTCAACTATTATGGAAGTCACTAAGTGGGATTCTTATTTGGGAGGAAGCCACTTCACTATTCTCTCTCCCCATCAAAGTTTAAGATATTTATGGAAAAGAAAATCACTGCCTTCATACAACAAAAAATAGTTGATGTAAGGACTTAAATTTCCAATTGAGTCCCTGTATTGTTTTTACTTAATTCCGTGAACAAAACTTGTTTGTAATATGTCATAGGGAGATTTTTATTTGTGTCACGATCCCACTTGGTCTATGACGTATTGAAGAAATTGAAGACGTTGCGACAAAGCTTCAAAGAATTAATCATGCCGAAGTTTAATTGGTGCAAGTTTAATCGTCTTCAAAGTTAATTGCATTCCGAGATCACTCAGGTATGAATGCGTATAATTATGGTGCTCGGAATTATTTTTATAAAAGATAAGGATGTATTTTTATGAAGAAAAATATTTTAAAATGTTTTTAAAAGTGTTTTAAAGGTTTACACTACGTTTTATTCTGATATACTCGAAATAGAGTTTGACTAATTTGGATCTCTTTTAAAAGAGACGTTTTAATCAGAAAGTCAAAAAAAGTCAAACCTACGCTCTATCGTTCAAACGACATAAGCTCTCGTTCGAACGATATGCTCATGTCGCGCGAACGACGTGGCATTGTCGTTCGAACGACACGTTTTTCGAGGCGGCGCTTAATTGATTATTTAAAGCGTGTTTTCATCAGAGTTTCGTAAGTGTGCAACTGGAAAAATAGTATACCATCCAGTACGTTGTTTGCAGATGTTTTCTAAGGTTTAAAAGATTAAACACATCCTTAGAGTTTGCAAAGATCCGAGTTATCATTCTTATATGTTTAAGTGATCTTGCGGCACCAAGAAAGTTTGTTTTATCAATGAACATCGGGGTTTTGCGGTGAAGAAAAGATAAGGACTTCTTGTTCGACATAGTAAGACGAATCAAAGCCAATCGGTAGACACCGAGACATCCGTGGAGTCGAGTGTGTGGACAGGTCTCGTGGAAGAAGGAATTTCTGCATAGGCACTATTGAAGAACGGTAGAAAATCAAAAAGAGTGTCAAGACCCGTGGGGATCGAGTCATTGAGTAAGGCTAATATGTCTTTGTAAAACCATTGTTCATAGTGATTGTCTGGCTTGGGTCGTCCGAGGTAATTTTTCCGTTTTGAGTTTTTTTCCGTACATCCGGCGTTGTGAGTATTCTTTACTTTACTTTACTTTACTTGCTTTAATCACTAGATGCATGTTTAGGATTAATCAAGATAAAATTGGTTTAAAGTAAGAATTGGGTTTTTCACAACTTGATTTAGTGCATAGTTAAAAGTTAAATAATTTTTGGTGAAAAATTGATTTTGTTTAAAACACACATATTGAGTACTTTCAATTGACCAGGCTGTTGGGTTTGAACTATGACATCGAAAACAAGAAAAGTGTGGATAGTTGTGTAGCTTATGCCTTGTCTAGGCAATATGAAGATCAAGCGCACTGCAATGCCATTTCAGTGTTCAAACCTAGGGGTGTAAGCGGTACGATTTGATCGGTAAATAGTGGATACCAATACCAAACTCAAACTCTGGATGGTAAAATCAAACCGTACCAGTTTACCACTCGGTACACCAAAATCAATACCAAAACCAACCGGTCGGCATTTCGATTTTTTAGGTAATTTCAGTTTTTTCTGGTTTCGATAAATTCTGATTTTTTTTCTGGTTTCTTCTGGGTTTTTCTGATTTTTTCTGGTTTCGATAAATTTTGATTTTTTCTGGTTTCGGTAAACAGCACTAAAAGCCCCAAAAAACCAAAAACAAAATCAACCAACTTTTTTAAATATTATAGCCAAAACCAACTTTTTTCTAATTTCGGTAAATTCGGTACAGTACGGTAATTTCGGTACGATTTTTTCTGGTTTCGATAAATTCGGTACGGTAATTTCGGTAAATCGATTTTTTAAATATTAAAACCAAACCCAACCAACTTTTTTACAGTAATTTCGATTTCGGTAAGACCGGTTTTTGGTATTTTAATATATGAAACAAAAACCATTTTTTTTCGGACCAAAACGGTACGGTACGGTACAGTAATAACCCGTACCGCTTCCACCCCTATTCAAACCAAAGTGGATGCAACAACTCATCACCAGTTATTAAGGGGATAAGGAATCTGAAAATATGATTTCTCAACTGTTACTCTCTAAAACGGGCCCTAATGAGTAAGCAGTTGACTGTAGGTAATTAAGAGGAGGAGGAATGTGTTGTTAGGATCAGATGGTGATCTAAGGATCAACATCATTCAAGCTGTGCATGAGTCTTCTCTAGGAGGGCCCTCAGGTATTAAAGGCTGCTAATCGAAGAGTTGAACTGTTGTTTTTCACACCTATTATGAAGAAGACGGTTTTAGAATGGGTGAGAGCATGTGATGTTTGGCAACAAAATAAAGTGGAGCATGTCCAATATCCTGGTTTGCTGCAACCCTTACCTTTTCCTACTCATGGGCTCATATAGCCATGGATTTTATTGAAGGATTGCCAACTTCTCAGGGTTTTTATTTTGGTGGTAGTGGATCGTTTACAAAGTATGGCCACTTCATTGCTACCAAGCATCCAGGCCCCGACTCCCAGTAGGTGTAGCTAACTTGTTCTTTGATATTATCTACAAACTCCATGGAGGTCACAATTATGTTGTATCCGACAATGATAAAATATTTACCAGTCAATTTTCGCAAGGGTTGTACAAACTCATTAATACCAGTTTGCATACCATCAGCAATCAAATGACCAGGCTGGGAGGGTCAACCAATGCTTAGAGACATGCTTGAGATATATGACGAGTGGCAGGCCAAAGAAGTGGAGTGCTTGCAGAGAGGTGTCATTTGATGAACTTTGTAAGTGACCCATATTTACTGTTATATACCCCCCAAGAAATGTCCAATGAAATTATTGACGAGCACCAGAAGCAAATAAAGGAAAACTCGTACAGAGGAAAACATATATGACGGAATAAAGAGGAAATAAGCGGTCAAAAATAGGACATGGATAGATTACAACAATGTTTCCACATTCAAGAGGGGAAATCAATAATAAAAGCTGCAAGATTTGCTCTTCAAAATCCTCAACCTCGTACAAACTCTTTGATCCACAATGACAAGTACAAACCCACAAACTCAACTTTCCCTTCACCCTCCCTTTTCACCCTCCCTTTAGGACAAAAAAACTTTCAATGAATAATGCTGGTAATATACACACCGCTACATCACATCTAAAACTGTCTCCACGCTTTCAACCAAGAATGCCGCATTGCATTGTAAACGCAAGCCAAAAGGAATTATGAAAAAGAATGGATAATGAAACACAAATGATACAAACTGACCGCTGCTCAAAATAAATAACATGCCCATAGCCATTGTCCAACACTAAGATGAGAGGATTGATTGCAGTGCAAGCTGTTGCTGAGGCTGCAAGGATGACCAGGTTGATGCAAGGGCGGATGGTGGTAATGTTTGCTGAAGCTGCCTCAGCAAATTTATCATCCGGCTCGCAGTTTGCTCCGACGCCAAATCTTTACCCGCACAAAGAACCTACACCAATGGTTTATAAAATATTATTTAACTAGGGGATTTAAATAAATAAACAAATCTAACACTACAAGCAGTTTAAGTGCAATAAAGGTGTTCGACACAAAAGCCACGACTTTTTTTACACAAATTTATGTGCCACTGATTTATTATGCTCATTGTACCATGAGGATTAACTCTGCCAAGTATGAAACCGGAAACATAGTACCTCAGCGAAGACCGCGACTATTTTCGGAAGATACTGATTGTTTGGTCCTAATATTTCGCTATCTGACCTGTAAATGCATGAAATTTGTTTGTTAATATTAAACGCATAGTAAAACAAAAGGAAAAAGGAAATTAAATTTTGCACTGTTTCATACGTCACCATAATATCTCCATGCTTATACCTTTCTACCATTGAACAAAGCTGGTCGTGCACAACTTTGGCCTCAACCAAATCACCTTTTATAGGCAAGCAGCTTAGCCAGGAAGGAAGAATCTGCCAAATGGAACAGAAATTACAAATCAAGGGGTAAGAAAAAGCTCACATTGTGAAATTTTTTTAACTAATAAGATTATTGAGGAATGTGGTGAAGAAGACAGGTTAATACATTATCATTGTGATGGTGGATAAAAATGAAATTAATATCAGATAATATAGCAAATTAGGTGATGTAAACAGCGGTAGCAATTACACAAATTAAAATCGGGTTTCTCTCTATCTGGGCATTCATTTATAGGCCTCCAAGTCTAGGTAAGCAAGACACCTAATTCAGGTGAACAATCCAAGGTAAAGATGAAAATATACAAAATATTCCATTCTATTAACTAAAATATATCCTTATAATTCTAATAATACTGCCAATCCCACACCCCTGGTGAAAAATGAAAAAAGAACGTCCGAGTCATTATGGCACTTGAAAATTTCACATTATCAAGGACTAGCAAATTATGTGTTCCAACGGCACAACCAGAAAGCACAAGTAATCAGTAAAAATACATTTATTAAAAAAAAAAACGCCTGACAATGCAGAATCCCGAATATAGAGGATGTATAAAGGAAAATGCTGCAACAAAACAGGGAGGTTCACAAAAAACTACTCCCCACAAAATTGGAACAAAAGAGGAGCTACTCCCTCGGCCTAAATTTCCCGGAAAAAAAAAAGAATTGCCAACATCCGTGGCTCTCAAATCTACAAATGTAGAGAGCTCAACATTATATGGCGTCCGTCGCAATGCTCTCAAAGCACCTCCTATTTCTCGCCTTCCATAGCGCATCCAAAAGATACACAGGGGAGCTATTCCCAATTAACAATTATTGTGCCCACCCACACATCTACCATCGCCTCCAACACTAAATTAGGCATAATGCAGTAACCCAAAAAGGGAGAGCATAACATCCAACTTAGGGCGATCAGAGCTGGACCAGAATCCAATCCGTTTGTCCAGAACTGGATAATATTTTAAAATCCAATTATCCGATTGTCAAATGGATCTGAGACGGATCTACCCCAATCCAATCCGTTAAGGACCCGATCCGATTAAGTACATTATATAATATAAAATTTATATATACATGAATATTATAAATAAATATAAATATACATGCTTTTCTATAGAGTCTCATGTATGGACCTCTCATATACATACTCCTGTACTAACCATTTTTTTAAAATAGTATAAAATTGAATTTTTTGATTAAACTTTTTGTGAATTATCTCCTCACTATGGAGATCATCTACAAAAAGTTTCATCAAAAAATTCGATTTTTTACTATTTTAAAAAAACGACGTGCAAAACTGATGAATATGTGCATTTTTTGCCGTTGAAACTTTTGATGATCATCTAACCCAATTTTGGATTGAATTTCTTGATGAGTTTTTTTTTTTCAGATGATCTCCTCATTATGGCGATCATCTACAAAAAATTTCATTTTTTTACTATTTTAAAAAAATGTCCGCACCTGGGATGGCCTGCATTTCTATAATACATATGTATTATGAATATAAATAAATATTTAAAATAAGGCATACATATAAGATGAATGTTTTTATTTATAAAACATGAATTTAATATACTTAAAAATACATTTTAACCAATGATTAAGTAATAGGGAAATTGGAAGAGAATAAAAAATATGCATAAACGGATATTTTCAGAACCGGATTGCAACCGGTTCCAGATTCAGGCTTGGTATCAGAGAACCGCTAGAGACAGGGACCGAATCCAAATCTGATTATCTGCTTAATGAACGGACTCGGGCTACCTCAGATCCAGATCTGACCCGTGATTCCTATTGGCTCTTCACTACCCAGCAATGTAATAGAAAGTGATCTACCTCCTTTCAAAGCAAACAATGATTAGTCGTTCTCATACCCCCTCCCTCTTCAAAATATCATTGCCTGTTAGCAGATGTCCATGCAAGAACACCGCTTTACTTGGAGTATTCAATCTTGTCCACCAAATTAGCCTCCAAAGGAAAACACCTCCATGCCCCCCTACCACCACCAAGTTTGAATAGCAAGCACCAACAGAGAAAGATCTCTGACCACTGCCCTCCCACCTTGAGACTTCTCTCTCTTCCCTCTTAAGATAACCCCTGTCCCCCTTGCCCAAAAACGCATCCACCTCCTCCAACTCCCAGTTCTAAAATGGTCTCCTAAATCTAGGATTCCATATATTTTCTATCACCGATGTGCAAAATGTGGTCAGCCACATACGCACATTATCTCTCGCAACCTTCAAGAGCCCTGGGAACCATTCCTCCAAAGAACCCTCCCCACACAGTCCAGACAAATCTCACCCGGTGTCTCTGCCCAATCTGGAAAAAAAATTGCCTGAAACACTCGTACGCCCACCCCCAGCAACACACATCCATAACCCTACACCAGACGGAAAGAGAAACGTCTGAAATACCCATGCATTACAGCCAAGGCCAAAGAACAACCTGAAAGCATCACTTGCTTCTATAATGAATTTTACATTCTTCTTTTTCTTAATATTATTCCACCCCTTTTTCTTTCTCCATTTCTAAATTCTTAGTGGTTTAGAAACTGAGCAAAATAGATTAACCTTAAACTTCAATGTAAGAGTGAAACCCACCATTCACAGTTCATGCAGTTCATGTGTCTGGGGATGTGATCTAAATTGAATGTACGAAGGAAAAATAATGGGACATATACCAATAGTCCCTCGAACATTTTTTAGTACACATTTAGTCCAAGCCTTTTTATTTTGTTCCAAAAAGTCCCTCACCACATAAAAACGCTCAAAAAAAGGAGCTCCGGTGAGGGTCGCCGGAGCTCCGACAGAGGGGGGCGCTAGCGCGGACCTTTAAAAATAAGAGAATATTGGTTAAATGGGTGTTGAGGGACTTTTTGAAACAAAATAAAAAGGTTTGGACTAAATGTGTATTAAAAACTGTTTGAGACCCCACCCAAAAAAAGGGCACGTAAAAACGAAAAATAATGAATGAAAAAACTTGGCTAGTTAATCAGCACTCTGAACAAGAATATGGAAAAACAAAATCAAAGGGAATAACTGAACCTGTTGGGGGCAAGGGAATCAGTCAATTTAAATCAATAAATAGTTTCCACGTGACTAATTTAGAAATTAGCAATTGAAAAAAATAAATAGTCAAGTACCTGAGCTGAATCTATGCCATCGCGATGGAACTGGCATATTTTTCCAAGCGCTGACACAGCATTGTCATACGCCATGACATTATCTGAATGCAACGCACTAGGGTGACGTATAACAACATTCAATCTGGAAAGAGCCTCTACAAGAAGGCAAAAAAAAGGAATTAATTGTAGTCCTATAACAGAATGATATGAAGAACTGCAACTAGGCAAAGAACAAAGGAAGCAACCGCCAACAAGAGGTCTAAATGCAAGTCCACCAAACTCTGCACATATGCCAATCCCATAGACAGCTGCCTGAAAAGCATTATAATGCAATTTTTTTAAGAAATCCATAGTGACTTGACGAGTTAAAAATTAAAAATACTTGATCTCAAAAGCAAACCTGCCGAACATCTGGGTTCTCATCATTGCATGCTTCCAACAGGAAAGGAAGGTACGTATCGTAATATCTGTTCCACCAGCAGTTAGTATAAAGAAAAGGAGAACAATGTTCACTGTCATTTGAATCACAACTATTAGAGGAAGATGCTCACTTGAGAGCCGCTTCTCCACAGAGCTCAGCAACATCATCAAATATACAGATGGCAATTCTTCTTTCTTCGGCTGTTTTATCCTTACCCTGCACATTAAAGGCCTCATATGAAATGACAAGGAAAGAAGATTGCCAGTTTTGAATTCGAAGTATTATTATTCTTTTACCTTTGTGAGACGAAGGAACAAGAAGTTCGCGCCGAACAAATATTCAAGATGCAATAACAGTAGTATTATGTAGAATCATATACTAGTACATAATAAAATAGAGATGTTAAATTTTGTTTTAAAAAAAAAAAGGAAAGAGTCAACCAAACAAGTGTCTGTGTGTGTGTGTGTGTGTGTGTGTGTGTGTGTGTGTGTGTGTGTGGCGGTTGTTACAGTCAACCTTTTCTTATTTCCTGTAAAATAGACCCCTAGTCAGATCTATTTCACTAAACATGATAATAACGAGTCCAAGTTTTGGACCAAGAATCACGGATACTCCACGAGTTGCATAAATGGGGTACTACAAATCTGGCCTGATACATATTCCCCACACTATATATACTTGACAATTTTGACTACAAGATACGGCTTGGGTACAACAATGATATGGCTAGGGCTATTTTAAATATTAAAGTGTTGAAAAAATAAATTTTAAAATTCAGAAAAACTAAAACAAACAAAGCTATTGAAGGGCATATACAAGGACATTCAATACCTTCTTGTCCCTCATATCCTATCTGTATTTTACTTCTCTTTTAAAAGATTGCTCATACTAGTATTGTAGGTAATTTTTTGTAAATAAATATATATTACATATTATTTTGTTATCGTATAGTGTCAAATCCAATTACGCAAAGGCAGCGTTACAAACAGACATAATTACACTTGCACTTGCACTTACATAATAATACATGGATATTCCCTCAAGAAAAAGCTTCATAAATCAATAATTCAATAAAAAGTAGCCAATGGCGACTAGCACTAACCCTAGTCCTTAATAAACAAGTGAACAAGATAATAATAGGAAACTAATAGATGACTACCTGATATGATAATAACCAATAATCTAATATCAATCATAATAGATATTTCCTAATAATTCTACTAATTAATAGTACTAAATAACAATAATTAAAATGAAAATATCAAACCATCATTCCCAACCCAAAATCCGGAATTCCTTGGACCCATCAATGACCCTGTTTACATCATTGTCCTCTCCTTCGAAAAAGCTCGTACACAATCTTTCGGGGAAGATTGGAAAAGCCCGTGGCCTTGCCAAAATCCACATATTTTGAAATGATTGCACTCTTTATTTTCAACCAATTGTTTTTTATGTGAATCTATGAATGCGAAAGCATTATTATTACAACTACACAATAACTACTAACTACACAACACCACCAACAACAACAACAACAACAACAAATCAAACTAAACAAAGGATATGGGTTTCTTACTCTCCCTATATTCTCTTTCTCAATATTCAAGTGTAATTACATATAATGCCAAGGGCCTATTTATAGGAGAAAATTACTTGTTAACCAAGTAATGACTCAAAAGACTAAAAGGACTAATTATCCCCAAACATACTTGGAGACCAATTAAAGACTAAAAATAAAAGGAAATGACAATATTACCCTAAACTAAAATACAAAATAAAAGATAGTCTTCTCCTGGGAGCACAACCAAGCGCTACGTGTCGCTACGTACCACAAAACACATCATTCTCCCCGTCTTCGAAAAGCTCATCCTCGAGCGTGTAGGGTGACACATCAATGCCACATGATATGATCCTCGAAGAATTTTGAACCGCAATCAAAATCAACCAAAAGGCGCTGCCCAAACTTTAATTAGTCTCATGCGTAAGAACCTCATCAATAATTTGTCTAATATACCCAAATCCCGGCAATGTTCCCGACAAAATTCGAGCAATCAAAAACTGACAACCATATCCGCCTTCTTTACACAACAAGCACATGGTTGTAACTTGGCTTAGTGAACCCTTGAAACTGACCGGACGAAAACTTGAGCAATCGCACCTTTGCAAGTACGATGGCGAAACAAGCGGACTGAAGGCGGCGGCATTCCAGAAAGCCGAACCCAAAAATGGCAAATAGTCGGAAATGGATCCCAATTGGGACGCATTTTTCATGGAAGTCTTGAGTTGTATCAAAAATAGGCCATTAGACAAATTTTGATCGAATTTGAGATCAAATGGGGCATACGGGATTGGGTCAAAATAGGACAGATCCGTTTTTGATCGGGTTTGATTGTGGTTGGGTATGGATGAGTGGAGAAAAATAGGATTAAACGAGGTTAGGTCAGATTAGGGTAAAACTTGAGGGTTAAGAGTTTGGGGTTTGGGGGTGGTGGGATTAGGTTTAGGGCTATAGAGGAGGGTGGGGAGTGTTTCAGGGGGTGGAGAAGAAGATGGGGCTATATTTCGGAAGTGTAATGTTGGTTATGTGGCGGACGGAGGTGGTGATGGTAGAGAAAGATGAGGTTGTAGAACGTGAAAAAGTGGTGGCTAAAAGGGTTGGTATCCCCCCAATTAGCGGTGATGGAATCTAGGGTTCCCATCCACCCGATTCCTATTTGGACATTTATCAATCTAACAATTGAAAGGTTGCCCGAGTTGGAACCACAACTCCATACCCACTTCACGCACCACGACGAACATCAAGAACAAACGCAATTCTAATACCAATTTGATGTAAATCTATGAATGCGGAAGCTTTATTATTAAAACTACACAACAACTCCTAATTACAGAACAACAACAATAACAAATAAAACTAAACTAAGGAAATGGATTTCTCTATATATATTCTCTTTCTCAATATTCAATTGTGATTACAAATGAATATCAAGGGCCTATTAATAGGAAAAAAATACTTGACAACCAAATAATGACCCAAAAGACTAAAAAGGACAACTAATAACTAAAAAGGACTAATTAGCCCAAACATGCTTGGAGAGCAATTAAGGACTAAAAATAAAAAGAAATGACAATATTACCGTCAACTAATATACAAAACAAAAGATAGTCTTCTCCCGGGAGCACAACCACGCGCTACGTGTCGCTTTGTATCACAAAAACACATCATTTTTTGTCTTCATTTTGATTGGGCACAAATAAGAGAATATGCTATGATGTGAATTAGAAATTTAGGGGCTATTTTTAGTATTTTTAGGCATTAGTGCCATTTTTGTTATTTTCCTTATTTTGATGTATTTTCTTTTAGTAATTGTCTGCTTAGTATTATAGGAAGGAAGTGACAAAAGCTAATAGGGGTACATTTGTAATTAGATGATTGATTGGAGCCTAAGCTACTTCCCACCTATAAACACCCATATTGTAGTCTCATTTGGGACATTTTACATTTTGAAAAGTTGTTGATTGAGGGTTAAGGTGTGAGATATCTTCCTCTAATTACCAATTTGGTGTCATTTACGTCATGCAGACCTTTAAAATATGGGGAAGATGCCACTTCTTCAAGCCTAATAAAATCAATCATGGGTGTTATTGGGCCCAAACCCACACAACTAGCCAAGCAAGTCCCAACCATATTCAACCCCTTTGTTCCCTCCACTGGTACAAACCCATTAGTATCCTTTGGGTTAATGAATATGGCCTCCTCACTTTCAAAATCTTGGCCCAAACTTGATTTGAATAATTCAAGACCACTGTCTTGAGTCAAAATCCCTATTAGCCCACAGCCCACCTCACCTGCAATTCCATCCCGCCCCCCCTCCTTCCTCCTTCGTTAACTTCATTGCAAGCAAACAAACCTAATCCACCATTCACAACCCTTGCATTCATGCTGCTGCTATGGAGGCCTTCTTGCCAATCTTTTGTCGACAACACGGCAGTGGAGACCCTAGTAAGATTCTCACACGTCCCTCCGCAGTTTGGTCATTATTCCATACCCATATCCCGTCTGGTTTATCTCCGATGAGAAAAAAACATGAGTCCCCTTTGTACGGGATTGGAGAGACATGGTTGGCATTTAGAGCACTCGAAAGATCAAAGATTGATCTCTCTGACTAGCCCAACATCTCTATGGCTTGTGGCAAGCTGCAAACCAAAGTTTCTTTCCTCCCCTCAAAATCGTTTTCACAAGACTCTGATGAAGCTCATCCCCGGCTACTTCGAAACACTCGGTCCTGTTTTATTCTTGTTCAGGGATATTTGTCAAAAATGGGTTGTGAAGTCCATTCATAGACAGCCTCGTCTTAGTCGAAATCGGTCGCTCTGATGCCAAATCTGCTTTCTCCTTGTGGTTCTTTTTGCCATTTCATTGTTTGCACAACTACTACGACGAAATTAAGCCAAACAAGTGTCGAAGGCAAGGCTACCAATCTGATCCCGTGTTACTAGTTGAGATTTAAAGGTCTTTGGGGCGGATTGGTACGTATCGGCGATATCTCGATAGTGTCGGCGATATATCTGCCAAGAGGTTATAAGTCGAAGAAGAAGCCAAAATAAAATCACATAGAGAAGAAATAATTGAGGAATATTACCTTTTTCAGCCTTTTGCCATGGTTGATCAAAGAATTTTTGGCTATTTGACACATATAGGCCGTGGATGATGTCCCTTAAAATCTAATCAATTGTGATGGTATTTCCCATTCACAACTCCATATCTCTCTACCTTATGCTTGCAAGAGTGGTTCGTAGAAGTCGTCAGCGGTGGTCACAGCATTCTTTCATCTCAAAACTTTTCCTAAGCAGGTACCAAGTTTGTGGGACTTGTTATTGTAGTTAAAATGTAGGTTTGTTGTTTATCGTATTATATATGTTTGTGTTTATGTTAGTGCTTAAACATAATGTACATTTATGCTTTATGCTTTTTTTGTTTAATTATTATTTTTATAATGTATATTAGTGATTATAAGAATTTTTAATTTATTAGAAAAATTGATTAGTTTTTTTAATGTAAAAAAATTATTAATAGTTTTTAGTTGTTATCAAACAAATATTTTTAGTCTCTTAGTGTACAAATTAGTAATAATTTTTAAAAAAATAGTAATATGAATTTGCATTAATAATTTCTTGAAAAATGATCGTGTTGTTGGTGGTGATAAGAAGGTTGTTTGCAATTATTGTAACAAGGTTACTACATTAAAAGAATACTTGACAGGAATGTCAAGTAAAGTGGAAGTGTGTCGTTAGCTATGAAGCACGGGTGCGGTAGGATTCAGGTGAGGATTTGGAGTATGGGTTCGGCAATTTGCCAAAATAAGGCATGCATAGGTGTGACATTCAGTGCAGATGTTAGTGCAATGAGTGCTTTGAAGAACCAGTGCTTCATAAGTCGTTAGGGCTGATATCACTAGTTTTATTTGTCATTAGATTGTTTTGTCTGTTTATTGTAGAGTTATTAGGATATATTGAAGTTGACAACTGAGACACACATCAGAAAAAATCAACTAGACTTCACGGTTTTATATTTATCTAATTGATCCACATAAATATTCTCATTTTTTTCAAAATAAACAATTTTTTCAAATTTTTGGCCTCCTTATATAGCATATCATTGCGTATCGCCCTATACTAACCAAGTTGAAAATTGGTCGTCCGAGTAGCAGATCCACACCGAGAATTTGAATCGTGCGTTCACGCAACCAAGCTCATATGCAACTTTGAGTTTGGTGATGTGCTCGCGACATCCATCCACTTTCACACTAAACTTCTCGTACCAATCAGGTGTGATGAATCCAAACCTATAATCTTGGGCCTCGTTCCATTTTTTCCCTCAAGATCACGCCGATAGCCATCGGTAATTTCATTGAAATAGTCTCATCATTCAAGTCGGGGTATACACCATCCGACGCGAAATTACTAAAATTACTAAAATTACACACTTCCATGAACACACACTATGCATAACAAGAGCGAACCATGACCAATGGTCTTATATATAGGCTAATACTAATCCTAATCCTTGATAAACAAGGAAAGTAAAATAAGAAACAAGATAATAATAGGGAAGTAATAGATGACTACCTAAAATGATTATAATCAATTACCTAACATAAATCCTAATAGACATTTCCTAAGAAATATACCAATTAATAGTCACTAAATAATAATGATAATAATAAAATAAAAAGTTTACATCATTCCCAACCCAAAATCCAGAATTCCTTGGGCCCCACATGAACCCATACACATCATCTGAACTCTATTTTTTATTGATGTGAATAAGGGCCTTTTTCATCATTTTTGTCATTTTTTAGTATTTCTTCTAATTTTAGTATTCATTGTATTATTCCTTTTGCTTAGTATTTTGAGGAAGGAAGGTTAATTGGCACTTAAAGGCATAATTGTAATTAGATTCTTAACTTAGAGGCCAAGCAACCTCCTTCCTATAAATGCCCATATGTAGCCTCATTTGAGGCATTCTTCCATTTTGAGATATTGAGATTTGAGGGAGTTTAGAGAGATTTATCTTTTCTTGCTCCCATTTGACGTCATTTACGTCAATTGGTATCAGAGCATAGTCGATTATACCCGGTTGTTGCTGTTGTTGTTGTAAAATAAAAACTCGTAAACGTCACGTGGGTCCAAGAAAGATAAACACTTCCGCGACAACTCCTCTCGATCAAATCTAGGAGAACCTCAACCAATTGAAAGCCCGAATGGATGAGATCGACGCACGAAATCCCCCACCGGCAACCACCATTGACCGCCCCCACACTGCTCCAGTAGCGTCTCAAAACCCTAACCCTAATTCCCCCAAATCAACCCATTCTACACCTCTATCACAAAAAAAAACCTAATTTTGCAAACCCTAACCCCAATATCAATCAAGAAAGCACCACCACCGAGGATGGTGCCCCACCACCACAACCCGTTGGCCGAATCTCCCAAAAAAAACCTCGGCACTTCCATTCCAACCCAAAGCAACCCCAACCAATACTGAAACACCAATCCAAGCAAAACCGACACCAAGAACTACCTGATTTGCAGCCAGCGCTACCTCAACAGACCGAAATCAAGTTTCGGCCACCGGTTACTCACTACGAAATCGAACGGTCCAAATCCAGAGCCAAACGGCCCAAATCTAGTCACCGTCAGCCCCGGTCAAGTCCTCTGGGCTGATCTGCACTCAATGATGGTCTGACACACCCTCCGAGTGTCCACAGGTGCATCCGATTCAGCAAGAGACTTGTCCGGCAATTCATTCTCCAATTTATGTTCAAATGACACCCCCATGATTGGCACGTACTCCCCGACAATCGCCAAGATGATCCGTGACATCCGCCAAGATGATCCGTGACATCCGCCATGCTAAAGGTTCAAATCCAATTCAGCCCCAAGCAACGGTAGCAATTCCGGTGACAAACGAAGCCCACATGCATCCTAATCCAAAATTTGAACCTCAAACCCTAGAATTTCAATCCTCACATATTTCCAAAACCCTCACCCTCCAAAACTCGTCCACACCCCTCACTCTCCTCCACCACCCAAAATATCAACACACCACCATATACCCTCACCACACCTTCCTCCACTCCGTATTTTTGTTTCTCCCTACTCCCCATCACAACACCCACACAATTACCCCACTCCTCCTCAACATGACTACCCCTTACCTCCTATCTCTATTTACCCTCGCCATCATCCACAAAAACAGCTCGAACCGCCCCATCTTCCCTCCATACCCCCCGCTCCATCCGTTACCACACACCCCCACCCCACACATCGCCTTCCCCACGCTTTTGCCCCCACCTATCCTCCACACCTCACCCCCACCCGGTCACCCCACACATGTACCCCACCATCATTCGACATGGAATGCCCGTTCTGTTCATTCCGCACTCGTCGACTCCCATGAGCAGGTACAGGAATGGATTAGTTTACCCCACTTCACCCCGACCCCACTCCGCTCCAGAGTTTGAGCCACCCTTTCCTACTGAGTGGCGCACCGATGTCTCTCCTTTTGACTCTCAGGGTCCGAAGGTTACTCCCTATGTACCTCTCTCTGAGCGCCATTGCTTTTTGTGCTATCAAAAAGGGCACCAGATGAACCACTTCCCCTACCGCCAGCCGTTGGTCCCAGCTCCGCCTCCTTCCCCACCACGAGAGACCATTCCACCTCATACTCCCCCTCCATCCGCTCCGTTAACACCACCAGCTCCTGACCCTCCTCATCCACCGCCTCGGAGACGCCCACAGCGAGCCTTACTTCCCGAGCCTCCGTCAGGCGATGATTACCTAGATGAGGATGCCCTGGCCCTACAGGGTGATGATGCCATTACACAGTTGGCACTTCAGTTACTCTCGAGGGGGCATGCAGAGTGACATTCGGGTCGATATCCCGACGTTTGACAGCCACCTACAGCCGGATGTCGTTGATTCGCTTGCCGCCATGGAACAGATATTTGAGTACAAGCAACTGAAAGGTTGTCGGTGTGTCCTGCCAGTAGCCACCAAATTTCAGGGCTACGCGAGTGTCTAGTGGAACGACTTGGAGCAGCGCCGTGTTCTTGAGGACCAGTCTCCTATATAGACTTGGGAATAGCTTCATGCACAGCTGATGACAGTTTTTGTTCCCACCACCTACGATCGTGATCTATTCTTGCGAGTCTAGTCTTTTCGACAGGGCACTACAGTTTTAGACTACACCGAGCGCTTTCAACTTCTTTGTACTTGTGCCCGCCTCGGTGAGAGCGAGGAACAGAGGATCAGTCGGTATATAGTCGGTATATCCACGGCCTTCAGAGCTATATCCAGCGCGACCTCGCTTTACGTGGCGTCACCTCCTTTACCAAGACGGTGGAGTACGCCACTAAAGTTGAGTCCTTCCATCAGTTTGCTCCAGCTCCTCCAGCACCAGTGACTTCTGCTCCTCTGACTCCGCCTACTGCAGCTACTCCTACTCCCACGGTTCCTCGTCCTGCACCCACTCATCATGTCACATTCAAATGTTACAACTGTGGGGTGATTGGCCATAGAGCCTCAGATTGTTCCCTTCCTCACCGTCGCGCTCTCCTAGCTTCGAGCGATCCTGAGTATCTTGAGGAGACACCAGAGATTCCACCCCAGTCAACTCTCATTACTATCCTCAATGGTGACACTGAAGGCCTTCCCCACTGAGTTCGAGGACGAACTCTTTCGAGGGGGAGATTGATGTGAATAAGGGACCTTTTCGTCATTTTTTAGTATTTCTTCTATTTTTAATATTCATTGTATTTTTCCTTTTACTTAATATTTAGAGGAAGGTTAATTGGCACTTCAGCGCAGAATTGTAATTAGATTCTTAGCTTAGAGGCCAAGCAACTTCCTTCTTATAAATACCCATATGTAGCCTCATTTGAGGCAATCTTCCATTTTGAGATATTGAGATTTGAGAGAGATTTATCTTTTCTTGCTCCCATTTGACGTCATTTACGTCATTTATATTGTCGTATTGTCATATCGTACCATATCATATTGTGTATCATTTATCTATATATATGTTGGACTTAGCTTATGGTTCACAATTCACGTCTCTTTCCCCAAGTCCATCTTAGTCTATTCTAATAACTACCCTGTTAAACAAATTTCCGTTTCTTCATGTTACCAGATTTGACAAAGCTATCTACCATTTGCACAACCTAAGAAACTCTCTACGAATATTAGACGAGGTAAGTAGCATCTTTAATTCGTTCACAATACATGAAATAATTGTCTGAATACAACTTTTTCAATTTTAACCCCAGCTTGCTCTCTCTTAGATGACATAGGTCGTACCCAGTGCACAAGGCTCCCACTCTACTGCGATCAGTCTTCTGGTATCCATTCAATTGAGGTGGCTCTAAATTGGGTAGAGGCAAAATGGAGAGGGTAAGATGATTAATTTAAAAGGATTTTAAATGTAAAAGACTGCCTGTAATTGTCGTAGCTACAACTTGTTTGTCGCATGGGGCTCTGAAACGCCATACAACAAACAGAAACCAAAATCTCTCTACCACAGCCATTCCCATATCAAACTCAGTTTTCCACCAGCTTCCTTAGTCCTTAAGCATTCAATCACTTCACCTTCTCAACATACAACCCTCTGAAATTCTTAATTTTTATCATCATTATTAATGTTGTGTAAACATTAGGGCTTCCAGTGAAAATCACCCTTTTCTACTCAAAATTAAATCTCAGTCAAAACTGGCTGGGGCTTTTTTTGTCAAAAGAGGGGCTTTCACATTCTAAATGGAGTTTTAGGTGGAAAAAAAAAAACTTTTCGTGTACAATTCAAGGTTTATTAGCAGCGTTATATTTATGGTTTAAAACCTCGGGTAGAAATCAACATTCTCTAAACAAATTCCAGATTTTTTCCCAAAACATAGATTCTAAGACATAATCTACCTTTCTTCCAGAAATCGTAATTTTGATAATAAAAAAAAAAACATTTTTGACACAACAAAAATAATTTAAACAAGCCTACCAAACTTACTTTGGCCAACTGTTGGAAATTAATGCTTGAAGAAACAATGAGATACAAAATGGCTTTTCCGGTTATTACAAAAAAGTATTCATTGCACGAGAATTTAATTCTAATGATTATATACATACATTTCTATATAAAAAAAAAAGGCCATATCTTAACCCAAAAGATGAGAGGGAGAGGGAGAGAAAGGAAGGGGGGGAGAATGGGTCAATATATGATAAATATTAAAAATGAACTTAAAACTATAATCTTTATCAAATACGACAAGCAACAACTAAAAGGAGGGGAAAACGTAAAATACAAGAGAGACACAATTAGAAGTTGATAAAATTTCATGGACTTACCCACATAGGCGTTAAAAATGATGATAACTCATCAAAGAAAGGCAAGAAGGCAGCCTTGAATGTTTTGATTAAAGTCCCCAAGCAATCGCCAACCTGGATCATGAAAGGAAATACGGTGTGAAAGCATACAAAAATTAAGGTGATATGCAACACAACACAGCAAAAGTTACGCCCAATCCATCCATAATATATATGCAAGATGTCATACTCGATCAAAAAGTTCTTCCTCTTCCTCATTTTCTTCCTTTAGCAGTTCCCCTTCATCCGCATCAAAGTCCTCTGCTTTGGCTCTCTCTGCTCTTTCTCTCTTTCTAGTTGAACTGGCTGTAATCACCTGTTTTATCTCTTCCACTATGGACCTAACTTGGCTTTCATCTAAAAGAGACCCAGAAATCTGAACACACAGTTCAATGCTGATTAGTCACAAATTTCCTTGAGGTTAAATGAAGACGTCCCAAATATAAAATCCTCACCAAATGCCCAAAAAATGTTTAATTTAATATTAAAATGAATGGAACAAACACGGCACGAATCGCACCAGGTACAAATTAAATGATGAAACCAGAAAACAAGTTGCCACTACTCAAGTCACTGCATCATAGTGATGACTAAGTTATTTTAATAAACTGCAAGTTTTGAGCAAAAACTAAGGTTGTCAATTGAAATATGGCTGCAACAACACTCAGATTAGGAAAGTTAAGTAAAACGTGACTATTCATATTTGTTGGCATTTTATTTTTTATTTAAAAGCTTGAAAATAATATATAAGATACTTACAACTACTTCCCTTAAGGTAAGGATTGCCTACTTAGTTCCTCGGTGGTTACAGTAATTGCAAATATCTTCACCATCAGAGGGGGTGGTAACAAATTCCCCATTTTGAATCAACCCTATATGTTTATTGATCAAACAAATTTGATGGGGACAGCTCGAGTTCAAGTTTGTTGACCTCTTTAGCAGGGGTTAACATGACCCTCAAATGTGTTTGGTTATAACATGGACAACTCATTAAAAATTATGGGGTCCATTGCTAAGTCATTCATGTTTTAACCAATCATATATGAGAGTCCCCTTAACCCTCATATGGGTAGGGATCAGCTCTATAATTTGTCAGTAGCCACTTTACCCTTTAGTTTGTAAAAAGTAAATAACCTTAACACTAGCAATGTTTATAAAAACACGAGGCGTACGCCCCGAGGCGAATCGTGGAAAAACCAAAATAAGGCTTAAGCCTCATGTGCTATGGAAGAGATTTACGCCTTGAAGGGTTGAGGCGGTACGCCTCGAGGCTTATTGAGGCAAGGTGTTAAGCCTCATGTTGAATTAAAAAAAAAAAGGAGAGAAGGCAAGGCAAGAAATTACGGATTTCTATCTATTTCTGTGTTGACAAATGAAGCTGAGAAACCCTAAAAGGTAAGCTATCTCATCTCCTCTCTTCTCTTTTCTCTCTGGACTTCGATCACTACGTTCTTTCCGTTCCGTTGGCCTTCGGTTTCGATTTCATGGGTTTGTCAAAGCATCAATTTGTTCAGTTTCTTTTTTCTTTTTCTTTTTTCTTGATGGTTGTTGGGTTTTCTTTTATTTTACCCCATCGAATGGTTTTTACTCAGCAACTCTATTTGGTCCGAATAGATGTCCGTAGAAGCCATCTGTGGAGTTAACAGCTGGCAGTTTCTACACAGAGACAGTTAAGAGCTGGCTTCTATTTATTGCTTTTGTTTTAATATCTGTAGCAACTCTTATTCTGTAATACTTTTAATAACTCTTATTTTTTTCTTTTGTTCTTATATTTTTAGTAACTCGGATTTCTTTTGAATTAAACATTTAAACCTAACAAATTTTAAATTAAACTTTTAATATTTAGTATTTTGAAGTGAACTTTTGAAAATTTGGCATTCAACTCTGTAAAAAAGGGATATTAAATATAGAGGCATTTAACAAGATACATGCTTTTGTTTTACTTTTAGACTCTTTTTTTTACAAGATACATGTTCTTGTTTCTTTCCATTTACATTATATATAAAATTGATATATTAGAATGTAAATTTGTTGGTCAATTTGATTTGGCACCGACTAATTTATTGTCATATTATAAAATAACCATTATGTGAATGAAACTAAAAAAAAACTGATTTTGTCAATTTGTTGCATTTGATTAATGGGAGATTGACAAATAAGTCATATTTACATAATACATTTTATAATTGATCCTATCAAAGCAATTTTTTCTCAATAGGTCTTGTTTATACATGTAGTAAATATTCACTGCTTGTTTACAAATAGGACCTATTGGAGCAAAAATCTTGTTTCCATGGATCCTATTGGAGCCAAAAAAAAAAAGATGTAGGACCTATTTGACTACATACTTAGTAGAGATGACTAATTGGTAAAACAACCTTGATTAATTTATTGTCATATTATACAATAACCAATATGTGAATGAAACTATAAAAAAATGATTTTATCAATTTGATTTTGCAATGATTAATTTACTGACATATTGTAAAATAGCCAATGTGTTAAAATTGATTTTGTCAAATTATCTTTTTTTTTTAAGTCGTTTCAAGGCACAAAAAAATGTTAAACTATGTCTAAAAGTCCTAGAAGATGTTTTTTGTGGTTTTATTTATATTTCGTTGTTACATTATTTTTGTGGTCTTATTAGTATTTTTTAATATAGTTTTACTCGGATTACGCCTCGCGCCAAATCTAGAGATAGTCATGATTTCTCATGTACACTATGATTAAAACCAAATATGATAATACTCACTACATGCCAAATTAAAAGCCCCTCTTTCCTTTTTTAGTCCAAATTCCAAAAATAGTATATAAAACTAGGTGAGATGACAAAGTTATCCATCCGAATTATAGTCATAAGAGAACAATGATCCATGTGCATGTTTTGCATTCAAAAATATTTACCATTTTTAGGTAAATCAAATTGGAAAACAAAAACTTTCTATAAAATGCTTTACTTTCAAACAGCGACTACCAATTTGAGACGGAGGGAGTATTTTTCTGGCTTAAACTAATAAATATATTATATATTAATATGTTATAAATTTGGCAAAAATGAACAAGCTTTAATATTTCTTATATTCTTTTACATTTAGATTTTTGTTAAACCTGCATTTGGCAAAGTAAATACTCGAGTACCCAAAATTATTAAAGAAAATAGATACATTAGTTTTTCAGATACTAGCAAATAAAAGATCATACATCCAAGAAAATCTATTTGTTCTTCCTACATCTAACCCTATGTAATTTCTCTTAAACATCTCTGTAAATCCTTTCTCTGACATACAACCATAGTCACCCTAAACGAAAACGAATCAACAAGTTCACCACAACCCACACTTCAAATCCATCACACCCACCATCACCCACATTACCCCCAAAACCCTCCACATTTAATAAGTTCATTAGCTTGTCCTTAGAATCGCAGAAAATTGTCAAGTTTGGTACTCGTAGAACCATGACTAGAGAGAAAATGGAGCCGATTAAATTCGTAGAATATAATACAGAACTTTAACGTGCGATGATTTGGATAATCCAAACATTATGACTAAGGGCATTTGTGACATTTTAATGATAACAATGCATTAATGTGTGCATAACTAGTATATAATTTGAGTGAACAAGATCAAGTCTCAAGAGGCAAAGTAAAAAAAAGGAACAAATCAGGGTCAACTAAATTAAAGATATGATCAAGGAGTCGAACAAAGGCAAAAGATTAGCTATGAAGTTATCAAGACTTCCTCAAAGCCTCAAGACCAATCTAGTCACCATGGCATAAAGAAGTGTCTCAAAAAAGCATAAGCAAGTCAAAGACGGAAGCTCAAAGCATGAAGACTTAAACTCTCCACAAAGACAAACAAAGCATTTGAAGACGATTTGCATTAAGCTCAAGACTTGAAGATTTGAAGTAAGAGGGATGCAATGCATCAAGCCTGGCTCAAGTCGAAAACTTCATGAGATTAACGAAGGAGAGATTTAGATATAATGTCCAATTGCCTTAAATGCATTTTGAGTTTATGAATCGACTCTAGTAATGCATATCTTGCACAATTGCAAAAAAGGCCAAAATGGTCATTTTACTGCCGAAATACCTTTTCATGGCCAGTATATAGCATGAAAAATACTTATCGTATTTTTTGAAAATTTTATGAAGTGGCAAAATCCATTGGAATTGCCAAAAACAAAAAAAAAATACAAGACTAACATGGTTAAGCCCCCTAAAAACTAAAGTTCGACCACTAATTTTGTCCACAAAAATATGTCTCCCAAACGCCCAAGGCATTGAGAGCCTGTGGCTAATAAGGCATTAGACGCCTAATGACCGAAAAATAGAGTCGTTCAGACGGTAATGGCTAGTTTTGAGGAGAAATCTTTGAATGCCCATTTGCTTCTCTTTTCCAACTAACTTTTGACATATACATTGATACACTTAAAAAATATCCCACTCTTGATTGATTATTTTACTCGAATTCTAAGAGACTAAACGCTCCTAGATCAAAAGCTCGCGGAGATCAAAAGTTATTGATATTTATTATCAATAATTGGAAGCATTTATTGAAGAACAAAATCTCATTTAGATGCATTGTTCTTCATCTTCCAAAAAAGTTCTTGAGCATTCATCTTCTCACGACTCTTACATCATTAGAGTGAGTGTTGTTACACATTTGAACATCCATTCATAGAGCCAGTCCATTATTGTTCAATCCGGATGAAAGGCAACTCTAGTGTGAGGTTTCAAACAACTGTAATTTTGCTATAGCTTCAAGTCTATCCAACATTTGTGATTTTCATAACCTTGGCAAGTGGTTTGTTTGTACCTTGCCTTGAGGGAGGTTTGTAGCTTGCATTTAGGGTGGTTCTCTCGCTTGTTGAAGTCCTGCTTGTGGACTTGCAAGTTGCTTCGGACGAGATGATGTACCGATGTAAAGGGAAAGCCCTTGTCTAGTGAAAATTCTCGGGTCATCACGGACATGCATGTAAGCATCATGCAGCGCTGAACCACATTAATAATCTCATTTTGCAAATCTCTCGAACTCCTATATCTTTACACCCCATGTGTTTATTGTTGTATATTCATTGTTAGTTATAGACATGCATATTAGCCCAAAATTTGTAGTTTGCCATTGTTCCATTAATATTCTTAAGAACCTCATCCCCCTCTTTACCTATTCTCCAAGCCAGTATTCCCCATCTCAACGCCCTATCACCGCACCCGACCAAAAATTAACCATCATGCATCGGGGATTGAAGATTTTTCTTCCCACTATCTAGCCTTCCCAATCCATCTCCATCTGCAAGAACGACAATCACCCAAGTAAAACAAACCCAGCACTTATACATATCTTTGTCAACCAACGGCCCGGGATCCTTGCTGCACCAATGTGTTTATGGCAAATATTATACTTACTAACACATTTAGGGATATATCACATGTTTTATATTTCCATTTTCTCTTCTTCCTTTTTTTATGCGTGTTTTTTTTCGGGGGGGGGGGGGGTATGGGAGGTTCTCACATCTCGATCTATATAATTTATAATTTTACATGGAAGGTTCTCCACTATTATGGCCCCAACCCAAATTTGAATATTTATACTTGCAATTTTAGCTCACGAGTGTCGCAAGCATTAATACACCTAAGCAAAATTGCGATCGTGCTATCGAGACGGATTATCACTAGAATATATATGCCACGCGTGTATAGACACACACATAAATTAGTATGTTTACGCATCGAGATGGAACATGTGTAGAGTCTTGCATGTCTTTGAAGATATACAACATGTTCCAATAATATCAATTTGTGAATTGTCACTCCTGTCCAGTCCTCAAGATACATAACGGAACTATATTGGCAGGGAGGTGCAAAATTTACCATCAATTCCAATACCATGGCCCACCTTCAAAAGATCAAAAAACTATACCATGAGGTAGTGGTCCCACCCCAGACACATCTTGACTAAGCTCTAACTCAGTTTAAATAAGCATTGTTGTTTGTGCGATAGCGTTGACAAATTTGCAGACAGTTTTCCCAATAAATCAAATAAAATAAAAAAAGTGAACATGCAGACAGCAACTGTGACATGCTCAGAATATATAGTTTCAAAACAAATAAAACATTTGCTGGTAAGGAATGGGGTATATATGATGGGAACTACTTGTAATCTTGTGTTATAAATCGATCCATATAAATAAATATATGGGTGCAACACATTAATGGAGAAAACAAACCTGTATGCATTCATTCAAAGCGTCCAACATGCTCGAACAAATTTCTGTCTCAGGTTCCTGAAAGCCAATTGTGGTTACAAATAGGTCAATACAATAGCATAAACTGTCTACCTAGAAACAACAATTACAATACTAACGGACATATGAGGTATCCAGAAATGAAATGTCACAAACAAAACTACAACCTTGTGTAAAGCTTCCACTAAAGCGGGTATGATGTAATCAGACAACTGCTTAATGTAAGACTCGTTGCGACCTTGAGATAGCCCCTTCTCAACGGCTAATTTAGCTGAACGTAGGAGCTCCGGCATAGCTGAAACAGCAGCCTTTCTAACTTCTTCGTGGAAATAAAATTTAAGAAGCGGAACCAAAGTTGGGGCAACCTGCATAAGTTATGAATGCTTAAATAATTAATTGTGTAGAGAGCTTGGTAAAGGACATTGTAAACTAGGTGTATTGACTTTACCTGATCAATCCATGGGAAAAAGCCTTCCTTCAACTCATCAGCATAGCAACATAGCATGTTGCAAGCTGTAGCTTTTTCCTCCAGGACACTAGTCTTGATACCTATCCTCTTATCCCCAAGTGTAATAGTCTCGATGCTGCAATAAGATTGTTGGTTATGTATCAAGAAACTAAGAACCCTTATTTAACATGTTTCTCAACAATAAAATGAGAGAGAGAGAGTAAAAATGAGGTAGATGAATTTCACAAAATTTAAACCATATTTCAGTACTTTTGATGCAACAAACCCCAAAATTCAAACCTCTCATCATCAGATTCATCAATATCAGCATCTGAATCGGCAGATGTGATGGTAACATCAGGTTTAAGTTGAGCAGAATGAAGTAAAGGGGGCATAACAACATTCATGTAAGGGAGGAAATCCTGCCCCAGGCATTTGCAAAGCCTGGCCCATGCCTGCAGCAAAATAAGACATTTACTCCTTTTATTTATAAACTGGGATTATATTAATAAAAATAACAGGATGGTTGCTTTACAACTAATAAGTTCCAATGATGGAAACATACTTGCAACATGTAGCTTATAGTTGGATCATCTGTATCCAATTGAGCTCCTTGCAGCGACATAAGAACTTCCATAACCTAGAAAAATATAGCAAACTTTAACCCTGTGCGTAGTAAATCAAAATATTTCCTGTTGTCATCTATATATCTGCAAAGCTTTTTCAATTTTAACCTATAAATTGCAATGCTCATATTTGCTCCTTCAAAACCAGAGCAGAACGCATGAATATCATGTGGAAAGATGAACCAAACAAACCAAAACCATATATATACGTTTGTATTTTTTTAATAAACAAAAGGAATAGATAAATAATAAATAATTGTTAAATTGCAGCAAGAAAGCATGTGGAAGCAAACAAATTAAATCAGATCTACACATTTGATCAGTTGAATATGAGCACATCATAAGCTCGGATTGAAAATTATAATAATCGGGTATTCCCAGTAGTTCTGTGCAGACAAAGCTAACAAACAGACAGACCAAAAAAACTGACCGGACCAGGCCGGACCTTTATTGAACCAACAGTTTTCTAGTAGGCTTGTTTGGCCTGCCATTCATTATACGCAAAATTGGCTTATATCAGACAGTTCGGCCAATGGCTCTTTATACATTTAAACCAGCTCACCCAAACCGAACCAGAAACAGTATAAGCTTTACACTAAAAAAACGTTGTTCAATTGCCTAATTCTTTTTCTCTCGTGCTCCACCCCATTTCTCTCGATCTCTCCATTAGAAATCTCCCCCATCTTTCTCAACTGAAGATCAGAAAAAACCGTAATCTCTTCCATGATTTCATCACCCAAACTCTTGTCTCTCTCTCTTCCCATTCGTTTTTTCCTCTCTACATCTTCCTTCGACTCACGCGATCGTGAGGTCTTGAATCGAAGGTAGCCTGAAGTCTAAGGTGTGAACAAGGCCACAACAGCGGTTAGGGCTCGATACGAATCCAAGTATGTGCATGTGTGAGTCCATATGTTTTCTTGAATCTGTTATTTGGTTTGAATATGTAAAAATCTAATGACTACCATAAATATCATCAAAAGGCAATACTATATAAATTACTACCTGCTTGGCATCATCCCTAAACTTGTCCTTCCCAACAGCCATTCCAACCAAACTAATGCACTCCATGGATTTGGCACGAAGCATGCGATTAGCCTTGTCGTTTGCATTCACCAAAATGGCTTTCAAGTACGGCATGACAGCATCATAGTACTTTTGGAAATGCTCCTGTACATCATAACCCTCGTTATACTCAGAACATTTGTGAAGAAGAAAATGGACAAACACGGTAAATATCAATTTCTCGAATACCTGTGATGAATCAGCAACCGATGCCAAAGCTGTCAAAGCCCCCTCCTGTACCATTTGCTTGCCATTCTGGATAGAGCACATATTGCATGTATAAGCCGTTAAAGTAAAAATATGTTGTCTAAGAGTCATTGTGTGTTTGAATTCTATACAAACATAGAAAATAGAAGTTTCTGCTTCATGTGCTTGGTAGTTTAAATAGGTAAGTGGCATAGTAATGTGAATGATATACCTGCAATAGTACAAGCAATTTGCCCACAATCCCATCTAAGTACGGCGTTAAGATTTCCGGGGTGCAATTCTCACTAAAATTCAGCACTGCTGAAGCAGCATGAGCCTGCAACATACAAAACAACAAATGTTGGACCAAAAAAAGTCCTCGTGTTCCCCAAAAACTCAAAAAGAATTTGCTGAAGTTATTATAAAAGTATAAACATTTATGGACCAAGAATACATACAATGCAAAGTAATAGGGCACCAGTTGACTAAATAACAAGTAAGAAAGTATACCAACCAAAAATCAACAATATACTCAAGTAGAAACAGAGGGTGCAAGTTGTACAACTCTTCTTGCCGAAGTACAAGAGTAAAACAACAATGTACAAAGCAGCTGATCTCAATTTTAATCATTAAAAATATAAATAGATGATCTGTTCATGTAAGACTTTGTGTGAAATATCCAAAGGACAAAAGCACTAGATTTCTCGCTATCCATATATATATATATATATATAAATAAGACTCCAACTCTATATATAGATATATCTCCCTCCCTCCCTCTTAAACGTAATCATTAATTAATATAATAATTTATCCGAAAGGGTTTAAGATAAGAAAGTAACTATCTCAGTTGCAACTTAAGAATTTAGAGTTGAAAACTTACAAGATGATCGAGATGGCATGCAATACACTTACCTCGTCATCACAAGGATACATATATTTGCTACATTAGATATGTTTTGAATCAGATACGTATATTTGCTACATTAGATATGTTTTGAATCAGATACGTATATTTGCAACATTATATGAGTTTTGAATCCGTTAAATAAAGGCTGCAAAGTACAGCAGATATTACTCATGGCCACACAAATGTTCGATTTCTAAACTACTTGAATATTTGTACTTGAAACACTAGTATCCATGACTTGCACAAAATAAGTTTGGAATAATACTGAGACAAAAAGTTAGTGATGTAAAGTAAAACGCAGAGGAATTGACACACGCATGAAAACACACGAACAAAAATAATCATCAAACCATGTGAATGAGAATTTAAGGGTTATTTTTAGTATTTTCAGGGTTTTATTGTATTTTTGTTATTTTGTTTTGTTTCCTTTAATTGATGTATTTTCTTTTATTAGTTGTTTGTTTAGTATTTAGAGGAATGGAAGATTAATTGGCATTAAGGGCATATTTGTAATTGGATACTTAGCTTAGTGGTCAAGGAACCTCCTTCCTATAAATACCCCCTATGTAGCTTCATTTGAGGCATTCCTTGATTTTGAGATATTGTGATTTGAGAGAGTTTAGAGAGAGATTATCTTTTCTTGCTCCCATTTGAAGTCATTTACGTCTATTGGTATCAGGCCCTAGTCGCTCCACCCGTTGTTGTTGTTGTAAAAAAAACAAAAAGTCGTAAACAACGACAGGTGGGTTCAAGAAAAGATGAACACCTCCGCGGAACCTCCTTACGATCAAATCATGGAGACCATCAACCGATTGATGGCCCGGTTAGATGAGATCGAAGCAAGAAATACTCCACCACCACCCAAAGTCCCACTCACCACCCTTAACCCTAACCCTAGCCTCCAAAACCCTACCTACGCTTCCCCAACCTATTTCACGTCCCTTCCCCAAGAAAAATCAACCCCATCAAACCCTAATGGCCAAACCACCGCACCGGCGGTGGCGACATGCGGCCACCGTGGCCAGCCACCACCGGCCTACTCCACCAACACTTATCCTCCCTTTTTCAGCCCGGTTCAAGGCAGGGAAGACATCGCAGAACCACTGCTGCTGTCCAAATGCTCTACTACTGCCGAGAATGGCAGAATTCATCTCCGGCGCTGCCCAGGAGGCACCCAATCAACTCCCAGGCGCACATCTGGCAGCTTGGGGAGATCGCGACCCGAATCCAGCCAGAACCTGCCGGAATCAGCCTCCGGCAGTCCAAGAAACCACCTCTGATTTCGCCACTGATCAAAGTACACGAGTGGCCACTTCCGATGACATTTTACCTCCGAGCAACCCTACACCTGGCCCATCCAAGCCGGAAACACAGAACACTGTCATAAATGTTCAAGAACCATTGTTTTCCAACCCCGATCAATCCAAGATTCACACAAATCTATCCAAAAAACATTCCACCATAAACCCTAGCCAATTTCAACAACAAAAAATTCAATTCCAAACCCATCCTCAAGAAACCCTAGGGTTTCTATCCCCTCATGTTCAAGAATCCATAAAAACAAACCCTAACACCACCACATACCCTCTTTTGTTCGGATCCTCTCAAGAACATGTTCAAGAACTAGGGTTTGACACCGAAATCTTGGTTTGTGATCCGGGTGTTACATATTTTTGATAATTGGCATGAGAGGCGAGAGGAAAAAAGTTGAAGATTGATCCAAGAATGAATAATACCCTCTCCTCCTCAAATTTTCCGCAAATTATGTTTTAACCCCTCAAGTTTTGCCTATTCCGCACATTTTGGGAATTTTTGCAATTCGACCTCAATTTTTAAAGTTCGAGGACGAACTTTTTCGAAGGAAGAGAGAATGATGTGAATGAGAAATTAGGGGTTATTTTTAGTATTTTCAGGGTTTATTGTATTTTTGTTATTTTGTTTTGTTTCCTTTATTTGACGTATTTTCTTTTATTAGTTGTTTGTTTAGTATTTAGAGGAATGGATGGTTAATTGGCATTAAGGGCATAATTGTAATTGGATACTTAGCTTTGTGGTCAAGGAACCTTCTTCCTATAAATACCCCCTATGTAGCTTCATTTGAGGCATTCCTTGATTTTGAGATATTGTGATTTGAGAGAGTTTAGAGAGAGATTATCTTTTCTTGCTCCCACTCGACGTCATTTACATCATCATCTCTCTCAAATCTCATTAATAAATAAATTGAGTACAAGAGAGGGTCGAGGGTCTTATTTATAGATAATCCTAAACTTGGGGAGCAAGTCTCCTAATTAAAAAGGAACTAAATAACCTAATTAAAATAGGTAACTAACACCTATCAAATATCTAATTAATAATAATCGTAATAATCTAGATAAAAAAATAAAAAGATCTTACCCGGTGCACAAGGCTGCCGCTTAAGGGGGATGTCGGCTGACCTTACCCCCATATATGGAGAGGCTGCTCCCATGTCTCGAACCCGAGACCGTCATTCTCTCCTTCTTTGAAAAGTTCGTCCCGGGCGCTAAAGCCTTGATTGTTGAAGATGCCCGACAAGTAGTGCCTGACAAGTCTTCGAAAAGCTGAACCACGAACTATAGGGGGAGATTTGTAAAAATTCATGCCACACCCATAAATACTTGAATGTTTTGCACCTATTTTTTCTTTGAGTGGGGGTGAAAACGAATTTTTTTGAATTTTTTTATGCCCAAATAATATATTTTGCAACATTTTAAAAATTAGGGGCTGCTCAAATCGTGGTGGCCAGCGTATGATAGGTTGCCATGAGCTCTTGTCATAGCACATGACCTTGCTGCACACACAATTGACACACACGTGTGTGAAAAATCAGGAGTGAACGCAACTATGATACCAATTTGATGTGAAACGCAGCGGAATTGACACAAGCATAAACACACACGAACAAAAATAATAATCAAACCATGTATTCTCTCAAATCTCATTAATAAATAAATTGATTACAAGAGAGGGTCAAGGGCCTAATTTATAGATAATCTCAAACTTGGGAAGCAAATCTCCTAATTAAAAAGGGAACTAAATAACATAATTTAAATAGGTAACTAACACCTATTAAATATCTAATTAATAATACTTGTAATAATCTAGATAATACCTAATATTTATCCTAATAAAATTATTAATATTAATATAAAATAAAAATATATTATTTGTATACTTAATTCACGTCAGTTAGGAATAAGATAACTAGGTCAAAAAGATGATGTCCATTGAAGAGCATAGAACATACTGGAAGCAGCTCCAGTCAGCTTGTTTTTTCCTTATGAATTCGACAGCACAAAAAAGTAATGAAAAAACTTTGTAACCATGACAAGATATCATCAGCAAAGCAGTAACTGTACAAAAGAGAGAGGGAAGCCAAGCAAGGAAAGAGAAATTCATCCGTTCTCCATTAAAAGGAAAGAATAAAATGCAAAGGAGTTTAATATAGGTTTAGGTTTAGGTTTAGGTTTAATGCGCATTCACTGGTTTTCAGCATTTTCACAAGAACACCTTGTCACAAACAAATGCAGATGCAAGAGAAAGTTAATTGAGGCACAATTATTTAGAAAATGGGAAACATAGAAGCATCGATTGTTGCTAACCTGCACTCTGGGATTTTGAAAGTCGTCCATGGCTGCAGCTAATGCGGGCAGCACCCGATGATGATATTGAACTTGCAAGTCTGGGCCCAAATCCGTAGACAACTGCCCAATTGCATTAATAGCTGCCCACCTCACTCGAGGATGGGGATCCTGAAACGAATTCAGTACCATTGACACCACTTGCTCCAAATTTTTTATCATTACCTGCATACTCAACAAAAAACAATAATAAGTATCCTAAAGTACTGGAAACTCGACACCACATTGCATTAATCTTAATAAGTATCCGAAAGTACATAATCATCAACAAAGTGAAGAGTTACGAAAAGTCATTATCAGCCGTGCTGTGGTGGACATGAACTAATAAGTAACTTCAATTCAAGTAAAAAGGCATCAAAAAGTCAATACCTTTGAGCAACCCTCTGCAATTTGTGCAAGCGAAATGAGAGCGGCGTGGTGCTTTTGCCACTCGGGAGCAGCTAAATAAACCGGCAAAAGCTCAGACGCAACGGGCACAATTGTATTCCCACCCAATGCCATGGCAAGCCTATCCAAACACTCCTGGCCAACACTATAATTACTGGTCTCCCCAGCATCCTCGTCCTCCGTCTCCGCATTATGCCATGCAGGATCATCCTCAACGTCCAACAACATCTTCATCAAAATCTCAAACAACCTCCTCACAAACTGTGGCAGATTCCTCATCATCCCAGGGGCCCTCTCCCTGGCTTCCGCCAACGTAACCACAAACTCCACCGCGAGATGCCTGGTCCCCTCCTCCAACCCATCCGCCTCCGCCACCTGCAACATGGCAGCCACAACCCCCACAATCTGCTTCCTCAAAAACCTGGGCTCCGTCCCCGCCAACTCAATAAACAGCTCGAGCGCCTCCTGCGCGGTGGCCTCCTCCCCGCGGTTCAAAGCCTCGGTCAGCGTCTGCATCATGACAGGCAACAAATCCTGAAACTTATCCCTCTCGGTCGCCCTCTCCAAACACTGAATAAAATTAATACAGGCGCCTAACCCTGCGATCCGGACATCCGACTCCATGTCACTCCCTAAACACCGAGCAAAAACCGAGTGTAAAGTGGGCAAATGCGGGATTAATGTTTCACCGATATACTGAGCTAATTGGGCGAAGATTAGTAAGGCGATTTCGATTTGTTTTGGGTTGGGGGAAGTGACGGATTGGAAGATAAAGGGTAGGAGTTCGGGCCAGGCATTGTCGGGCAAGAGAGAGGAGGCGAGTTCTGAAACAGCGTCGCAGAGTTTTTTGGTAATGGTTTTGGTGGTTTCGGTGGAGAGGGAGTTGAGGAGGGTGGATTTGAGGGTGGATTGAGTGGAGGGGGAGAGGGAGGGGTAGAGGAAGGAATCGTCGTGGGTGAGGAGTTTGCGGAGGAGGATGGCGGACATGGCACGGGGTTCGGGGTTCGGGGAGGTGGAGAGAAGGTGGGCCAGTTTGAGGGAGAGGGTATCTGGCTGGGTTTGTTTGCAGAGGTTGAAGAGGGTTTCGGCTTCCGAGCGGGTGTCGTTGGAAGTGGACATCAGGTGGGTGATTATGGTTTCAAACGGAGTTGGGTCTGGCCCAAGGATGGCCGCGATTTGAGCCAATTGGAGTTGAGTTGGATCGCTCGCCATGCTTCACTTGCCACAATTCAACAAATCAGGATCACCAATATGCTCTGCTCTCTGAAAACCGCTGCGACTGCGATGAAACTTTGGGGATGGAGGGAAGGGTTTTAGGAAATGAACTTAAATACTAATTAATTAGGGAAATATCAAAGAAGCTGCTTATAACATAACCTCCGCTTTTTGCTCCATAATTCCATTTAACTCCCAACTCTTTTCCCAAGAAGCATATACCAAATAGTTCCAACTTTTTTTAATGCACGTTTGGTACAAATTTTTTTATTTTGCACCAAAAATTCCTACATCAAGTTAAAAAGGCTTTACCATGCCGCTGACGCGGACCTTTTTGGTACAAAATAAAAGACTTGGACTAAATGTGTATTAAAAAATATTTGAGGGACTTTTGGGTATTTGATCCTTTAAACAATACTTATTTTTTAATGAAACTTATATCTCAAAATAAGTTTTAACCAAAATACTCATAGGTCCAGTTTGGCAATCCAATTTCAACGTTTGGAATTGGAATTGGAAGGCAATTTCAATTCCATGGAAATAAAATTGGCCTTCCAATTTCATTTCCATGGCTTGAAATTGACTTGCCAAACGGACTCATATATCTTACTTTTAAAGCATACTCTCATTCACTTCATTTTCTTTCCTAAATTAAAACCCTTTTTTTCACCAAATCTTAAAACTTCTTCCTCCTCTGCAATCACCATCACTAGTGTCACCATTATAATCACCATCAAACCAATTGCACCATCAGCCATCACAAGGGATGTTCGCGGTTCGATCCGATTCGATTTTGAGGGTTTTTTTTACCGGGACGACTTGATCGGTCCTCTAAAAAAATGGATCGACACCGGACCGATAATGTCGGTTAATCGACCCTAGTCGGTTCAATTTTTTATAGGGTCGGTCCGGTCTAACCCGTTGGTCCTCGCATTAATGAATTACATCATTTATAATAATAAAAATATACCCAAGTCTATTTTTTTCCAAACATTAAAAACTAACAAATATCAAAAATTTCAATTAAAACAAACCTAGTATTGGATTAAACTATAATTTGAACTAATCAAAAATCAAAATATATATTTTCACTATTTTTTTATCTTATATATATACATATATATGTAAAAATTTATTAATTTATAGAGAGTCTATCAGGGTCGGTCCTAACAGGATTTTTAAAACTGTAAACCATGGACTGGACCAACTAAGTCGGTCCGTCAAAAAAATAAACTGAGACCGGACCGATTAAGAAAAAAGATCGAAAAAAAAGAGTCGGCGCGGTTCGGTTCGGTCCGTCGGTGCAGTCGATTTTTTGAACACCCCTAGCCACCACGAACTTCTACCATCACTATTAAACTGAGTTTTTGGTAAATGATGTGAGCGTGTTTTGTGTGTTAAAGCGGGGTATTTCAGTCGAAAAATTGTGATGGGGTTATCTCTAATCAAAAGTTATGTATATTCTAATTGTGTTATTGTTTGTCGAAAATATGGGGGTTATCTTTTAGAAATTGGTGAGTTGGAGTTATTTGAAATATGAATTAAAAATTGTCGGTTGTGTCAAAAAATCATGGTAAATAAAGAACGAGTTTTATCTTATCGAATCATAGATTCCCATCGCAACCATACTATTTTCATTTAAATAGTATGCCTTATTAATTTCTTAAATTTTTGGTTGTGTCCTTATCCTACTTAAAATCACAATTAACAAACATGTTTCCTTATAAATAATAAAGTAATTTTTCAACATATTAAGATATAAAATAAAATTTCCTCTTTAACTAACATCATTGTATTTTTAAAGTTAACTCAAACCATCATCTATTTCACTTTAGTTGCAAGCCACCACCATAACTGCTCCCCACATATCACGGCAAAGCCCTTCTCCAAACTCAAATTGGATTGAAATGTGTAAGGACTGAAAAACTTTGAGTTGTTACTTTTTTAAATAGAAAATCTAATTTCCACAACGTTATAGCTTATTATGAGTCTCTAAAATTTACACAATGTATCTATTAAGAAATAAGTATCTCATAGTGTTATCCCTCTCAAAAATCAAATTAATTTCATAAAAAAATGAACGAAAATCAAGAGTTCACCGAACGCATTAGAGAAAAAGAGAAGAGAACGAAAGAAAAAAAGAAAAAAAGAAAAAAAAAATAAGGAAATGTGAGTTGAGGGTGTAATAATTAAGCATGAAGGTTTTTTCTTATATTGTTAAAGTTGGTGTTCACAATTCTAACTGTTTTCAGTAGGCAATGTGGACAGAGTTGTTCGGCACAACTTTTCATCCTCAAATAGATGGGTGGTTAAAAAGAAACCTTAAGATCTTGTTGGACATGTTACGCACTTTTGTTGTGTATTTGTGAAGTATTTGAGGATCCAGTGACCCTCCTCCAATGGGCAAAGGCCACAAGAACCCGTTACAAACTTAGTTTTTACCTATTTCGGAATCCTATAGGTTGCTCTAAATGTCTTCAAATAACCCTCATCCACAACGTACACCATTTCGATATAAATAAAAGAAAAGACAAGAAATAGGGGTTATTACAACGAAACAAAAAACAACAACAACTCTCACAAATGGCGGAGTAAAAACTTGAGAGGAATGAGAAGAGTTTGAAACTAAAGTGAGGAGAACAAGGAGAAAAATGACGTTTTATAGGACTCTATGACACCGCCTGAGCTACACAAATTGAAATTATTAAGTGTACCACTGCTTCACATTTCGACAGCGTCTCAATTCTCTATAAATCAAAATGACTATCGTACCCTTAATCAGTTCATTATTTTTGCTACTATTTATAAAATTGTCACTTGCCAAATGATGACATCCAGAAATTTACAAGTCCCAGGGGTCGATAGCCGACCAGACGCTTCCAGATAGTCGAGCAAATCCTAACATTTAATACTCCATCCTTTAAGTGACTAAATCACTCCCATCAAGAATGAAGTATTGGGGGCTTTTGTTGTAACCTGAAATAACACGATTAGGTGGACCAGTAAAAAGGTGACACCCATCATCATACTCAGTGGGTCCAGAGACAGCAGGTAGGCGTGATCGGTGTTATTATCTTATTGTTCAGCACGCTAGACGACCACTCTTAATAATATGAACGGTTAGTAATGTGAACAGACACACGTGAAGATCTCAACAGTCACCATGCATGTGGACAAATGCACAACTGTTACTTGTAATGTAAAGGTATAAATACCTAATGTATAAAGGTATTCCACATCTTCATCTTCCTATTACTATAAATAGCTCACTATCTCTCTCACCTAAGGGCAATTGAAAATTAGTTTGTCCAAACCCCTTGAAAATCCTGAGAGACTAGTACTAAACCCTAATATCCAGTGACATTGTACTCTGGGATGTAAGCACCTTACTGGGCTGAACTAGGTAAAAATCATTTGTCTATTCTTTTATCTCTCGCCTATCTTTAGCTAATGTCTTTCTTATTGTATCCGTGGTTGATAATAATTGATTTAACTAAGCTAAATCCCATCCTAATCATCCAACCAATTTTAGACAACAACGGTCACCTTCTCGCACACTATGGTCTTTGACTTTTCTATCGCATGATTGTGTAATGCGACAATGATGCTCCTGTAATGATACACGAAAATGGTATCTCAAATGCTGTGAAGGTAACTCAGTGAGTCGTGCTAAGAATTCATTCTAGGCATGTAAATGCATTAAATAAGATCAAACACAAAGTTTTAGAGTGGTTCAATCCAATTGGGTCTACATCCTCTATTGAGCAATTCAGTTTCCATTATAACTTGAATTGGATTTCATGGGTATAATTACTTTCTCTCTCTATAATAATTTCTATAGAGTTTCAATCCATAAAATGCCTTAGTTTACAAGTAACAGTACATTTATATTTATAGGTAACAAGGGGTGTAGTGTGCACCCCAAGTCATATGGAACATGCCCTGTTTATCTTCGCCATTAGATGCCCCCACCTGTCATTCTAAAATGCGCATGAGAATGATATTATTCTCCATATGCGTGATGATGTCAAGTGCAGCCACTTGCCTGGTCTTGGGAAGGAGAAATTATCCTTTCGAGTGAATTATGGGATGCATACATATTTTCGTTTAATTTTGGCGGACCCCTGTGAAACCGACCCATCTGAGACTCTCCATATGAGGCCCACCCTAAGAGGCTGAGTGGTAAAATCTTCGTAATAATGATGAGAGGTCATATCCGGGATCATCAATCATCATAGTCTTCAATCTTCTGAGATGTTTCGAACATGATAGGAGATTGGAGGTTATGAGCTTCTAAAAATATTCTGGTCGAACCATTGATAGACGATGCTTGAATAGGTGCCCAGAATCTCTGAGGTTGGACCATGAATAGCCGAGGTCTACATATGTGTCTCAATTCTTGATGCCGAACCATTTTTTTATGAAATTCAAAATGGTGTTATAAAATTTTAGGCCAAACCATTTTTTTCAACGAAGGTCAAATAGGTGTTATAAAAATTAGTCCGAACCATTTTTTAATGAAAGTCGAACATGTTATAAAATTTTAGTCCAAACCATTTTTTGGCGAATGTCAAATAGGTTTTATAAAATTTTAGTCCAAGGAATTATTTGACAAAGATCAAATATGTGTTATAAAAATTAGACCAAACCATTATATTTTGACGAAGGTCAAATAGGTGTTATAAAAATCAGGTAGAACCATACATGGATAGTAAAAATTATATAACCAACCCTAACCATACATGGATAGTAAAAATTATATAACCAACCCTGTTTGGAGTAATTAAATCCCAAATTTTAGAAGCACAAGATAATTTCTATGGCCGACTCTTTATTTTCCTTATTTATAGCCAAACCAAACGAGGAGAGTATCACTTATATAGCCGACACTCTTCTCCATCAGTATCTGAGATTGCTTTTAGTGACGAGAATGGTTTACAAATGATTGGGTCAGCTTTATAATTATGGGGTATTGGGTGTAGACTCGGCTCAAGAACTAAGGTTGCGTTTATTTTCTTTTATTTGAGTTTGATGTCTAAATCTGAAATTTGAAAATTGAATCTGAAGTATGAAATTTGAATCCGAAAAATATGTTTGTTTTTATATCTGAATGTACCTCTAAATTAATGTATTTGTGTTGATTTAGACTTCATATGTAAGTCTACCTCTTAATCGTTCAGAGAAAAATATAGCCGTTAGCCTCTTAATCACCTGAAAAAATAAATGTTTAGAGTGAGACTTAAAAGGTAAAATCAAGTTAGGTCGGTAATAGTCCGAGTAAAACATTGATGTTGAATCTCAAATCCAAATGCCATCCGAGGTTGATGAGGGTATCTCCATCACAACTTTGGAGGTTGGAGCTAACGACTTCACTGTGTATAAGCTAATTTTAAATTTTAGGTCCTATACCTGATTCCTTATTCTCTTTAATGTCACAATGAGTTGACCTCTTGCTTGATTGATGATTCAAACCAACCGAGGGATTTATGATTTTCCCACACTGTTCTAGCTAACCCAGACAAAGTGAGCATAACCGAGGTTTTAATGGGGTTGAAAAATGTACCAACCGAGTTATAATCTGATAATTTTCTTATCTTCAACCATTAACCGATCTCCGAGATGGTTTAATCTAACGATAAATTTGAAGGTTGGTGATTAATTGGTTGCGAGATCCTTTCATACGATTCATGTTCCGTTTAATCTTAGGTAGTCTGGTTATGAAACACGTGAGGCTCCCTCCTTATTTTTTTAGCAAGAAAATCGCAAAATGCAGATGTTTGTTGCAATTTACTAACACTTTTATAACACTTGAAATCAATGGATTCTTATTTTATTTTTTTGGAATTATCTCCATGTTTAGCAATATTTGTTACATCTGCTAAGACTTCATTTATAATTAGAAGATAAACTTCTATATTTCCCAAGTAAAATCCTCCAATCTCAATAGTCGAGATCGAATTTCGCATAGGCTTTTCCAATTCTATTAGACGCGGCTTTTCTGACCTCACATCGACCGATGGTGATGGTCCTTTTTCTTAGCCGCCGAGGGTGATTTCTCATATTCATTTCTTATTGAGTGATTCCAGGGCCTAATTTTTTTTATATAAATTGAGCGACAAACTAACGTGGCTTCTTATTATTGGTTGATTTTTAGGTTTCACTGGCGTTGATCTAAAAAACCATCAATAAAAAATAGTCACATCAGTTTAACGCCTAATTTATGTTAAAAAATTAAGTCACAATAGCATTTTTGTTTCTTATTTGAGTTTGGAATCTATTGTTGTTCAAAACGAGGGTCAACTTCTTGTCTTGGGGTGATCAAGCGGAGGGTCGACCTTTTGACTTGGAGTGGTCGAGTTGAGTGTGAACCATTATTAATTTCTTCCCATATTCAAAACGAACCGTGGGTTTGCCCAAATCCTAGTAATGATAGAGTTAAGTCTTAATTAGTCGATTCGATCTTAACGAACAAATTTCCTCATACTTTCATTTCTCTTTGTTTGTGCAGAAAATTTGTAAGGACACAAATTTCCAATTGAGTCCATATATAGTTTTGGCTCAATTCCGGACAAAAATATTTATTCATAGGATAGTATTTAAAATGTAATATTCTCAAGCCTATGAAGTGTTTGTTGAAGACGTAGCGGCAAAGAGTATAAAGCTTCATCAAAAATGCCGGTTTGCGTGCCTCGTTTTTACGTCATCAATCATAGTTCCATGCTCCCAAGGTATGAATGCAATTATATATATATAGGAGCTTGGAATAAGTTTATTGGGTGTTAGGCTTAATATAAACTGCGTTTTATTTTCAGAAAAATTTAATTAGAACTTTAAATTAAAGTATATAAAGTTTCTGGGCCAAAATCGAATTTTACAAAATTTCTGAAAGTCGTTCGAAATGTCGTTCGAACGAGTTTTTCGTTCGAACCAGGTTTCGTTCGAACGAGCTTGCCAGCGAGTTCTCACTTACCTATACTGGTATGTCGTTCGAACGAGATAGTTCGTTCTAACGAGGTTTCTAACGAGATTCTAACGAAGTCCATACTGGTGTGTCGTTAGAAGCCTCGTTCGAACGAGAGTTCGTTCGAACGAAATGTCGTTCGAACGAACTGCTAGGCGGGAACAGTTTTTGGCAGTTTTTACCCATTTTCCCCACTTGGTTCTTAACCAACTTTTTCAGACTTAATAATGTGCGGGAATCACATTTTTCAACTTAACTTTTCCGTCCTAGTTTATCTCTTAGAGATAGTTTGAGAACAAAAATTGTTTAGGAAAATGTTCATATTTTGAGTGTTAATTTTCAAAGAGAAATTCATATACCACTCTAGTTTACACCCAAGTTTGTTTATTCCAAGTTCTTTTATACATATCAATTGCTTGGAGTTTGGCACCGGTTTATCTTTACCGAATTCAAGAAGAGAAGTTTTGGTTTGCTTCTACATCCATCAAAGAAGAAGACTTTTTGTTGCGATTCTACCCACTTGGAGAAAGGCTCCTTGCTCGGGTGACGGTGACCATAGAAAGCCCTATCGGTGGATTCCGAGACCTAGGTGGTGTTCCAAGGTTATCCGCTAGGAAGAGGTGTCTACAAGAAGAAGTGTCGAGGCTTGAGAGGGATCGAGTCAGTCGTTGTAAGTCTATATGTCTTGTACTTGTAATTTCGTATCTAGTGGATTTGTGGCTAGGGCCGTCCGAGGTTTTTTTCCCGTCTTGGGTTTTTCCTCGTACATCGCGGCGTAGTGTGATATTGTTTATTTTATCTTGCATCATAACTTAGAACGCATGCTTAGAATAATTTCAAGATAAAATTCGGTTTAAATTGTCACACTCATTTTAATTTGAACTTAAATTAAATATTGGGTAAATTTGGTTTATTCAAGTCTTTTGCTAAAATTGGTTTCGCCTAACTTTGGATAATTGTTAATTATGACTTAGGCAAATTCTAGGACTTGCATTGAATTAAACTTAGTTTAAGTGAAATTAATATTTGTGTGTGTTTTGTTTAATTTCACTTGATTTAATTTTAAGAAAATTAAAATTTAGCATTTGTTTGTTTGTGTGAACCATCTTACGCTTCCGCATCGAGTTTATCAGAAAAGGAAATTATTAACTGGGATTTTAATTGAGAAAATCAGAATCCGGGGCTCCAGCCTTTTCAAATTGGTATCAGAGCCAAAAACGATAAATTATTTCGTTAAGATCCTTTAAATTTTTGGCTAAAATGGATTTTTCCCCATTTTCAAAATTTCCTATTTTCGATGGTTCAAACTACGCGTATTGGAAAGCGCGTATGAGATCGGCACTAAAATCTATCGACGAATGAGTTTGGATGTCTGTTGTTAACAGGTGGTCCCCACCAACTTATTTAGTTGAAAATGAACGTGTTATCAAACCCGCCGATAGATGGACTGAAAATTAGTTTAAACTTGCTAATTTTAATTCCCATGGTTTAAATGCCTTATTTAGTGCTGTCACACCGGATGAATTCCGACGCATTATGACATGTGAAACCGCTAAAGAAGCTTGGGATATTTTACAATTAACTCATGAAGGAACTAGTGTCGTTAAAGCTTCAAAACTCCAAAACCTCACCACTCAATTTGAAACTATCAAAATGAATGAAAAAGAAACTTTTGATGAATTTTATGCTAGACTTTCTGATATTGTTAATTCATCTTTTAACTTGGGAGAGAAAATACCTGACGACCGTGTTGTAAAGAAAATTTTAAGGTCCTTACCCGATAGATTTATTCCAAAAGTGACCGTTTTAAATTATTTACCAACTTTAGCCTCTACGAAATTAGAAGAGCTTGTAGGTGATTTACAAACCTATGAACTAGATATGTTTCCCTCTAAAACTGAAAAGAAGATCGAAAAGGGCGTTGCTTTAAAAGCCCGAAAAGAGGTCAAACAAGTAGTAGAGAGCGAGAGTGATAGTGACTCGGAAGACATGGCTTTGTTTGCTCGTAAATTTAGAAAATTTCTCAAAATTAACAAAGATAAATTCAAAAATGATTTTAAGAAAGTTGATACTTCTAAATATGATAAAAGCGAGAAGATTTCTAAAGCCGAGAAGATCCCTAAACCTTGTAATGACAATTTAGATAGGGACGAGTCTAATAAGTGTTTTGGTTGTGAAGGTTATGGCCATAGGGCTTATGAGTGCCCCACTAAACTAAGGAAAGAGGGTAAGCGACCCATTTCATATAATGCGACCCTTAGTGATAGTGATAAGGAAGAGAAGCCCGATTCCCCCACTAAGAAAAATTTTGTGGCTTTTATGGCTAGTCATGTGAGTGATAGTGAGAACTCATCGATTGATGAAACGATAGCACATGCCACTTCCAAGGTCATTATACATGATTCTCTTGTTTTTGATGATAGTGAGAGTGAAGAAGAAAGAGAGAGTGAAAATGAAGAAGAGGTTAATGAGAGTGAACTTCAAAATGCTTTTCAAGAGATTTATAAAGAATCTATTAAATTAAAAAGAGCTAATTTGAAGTTAGAAGCTTGTTTAAGAGAGCGTGTCGAGGTCATTGATGAAAATGCTTTAATAGAAGACCTTAGGATGCGTGAGAGGACTCTTCAAGAGAAGCTTGAATATGTAGAAGGCGAAAGAGATAGCCCTAGGGGTTTAATGGAATCCTTGAAAAAGGAGCTTCTTGCTTTTGAAGAGCGAAATGTTTTACTAGAATCTAACATTGTAGAATTGGAAAATAAATTAAAAGATTCTAGTAATGTCAAATTTGATTTGGAGTGTCGTTCGGAAAAACTAGATAAAATGTTAGGAACGGTCCAAATTAAAAATGACACTTGTGGTTTAGGCTTCAATACTTGTAATGAATTTACTCATAATGCCCAAACCAATGTTTTAGGAGAATCTACTAGGAATACATTTAAAGATCACTCCTTAAGTAAATCTTTTCGACATATTCTCACTTGTTCACATTGTGGTCGAAAAGGTCATCTTAGGAAATTTTGTTTTGATCTTAAACGAATTCCTAGAAATTCCCAACGCAATGCATCAAATGTTTTTAATATTCCTATACCCCAAGATAATCATTCTTCATTAATTTGGGTTAGGAAATACGACTTGGTTGCCTTGCAAAATAGGGTTTTTGATTCTCATTTACTTTCACATGCTTCCTCCCTTGCTAAATCTAAAGGATGAATGTGTTAGTGTTTGCATACGTTAGCATTTGTACTTCATGCTATATTCACATGCTAAATGTATGCTTGTTTAGTCTTTTTCTAGTCATTGCCTTAGTTCATATCACATGCTAGAAATTAAGACTTGTTTATCTTTTTGTATTATACTTGTGTTTGAATTAATTGAAAAATATAAAAAGATTTTTGTTTCTCATTTGTGTTATTTATTTCATTTAAGCTTAATGAACAATACAAATGATTTTTGTTTATTCTTTTGAGTTTATATATTTATTTTTGGTAAAAAATGTTAAAAACTCAAAAAGATTTTTTATGTGTGTATTTTAGTTTGACACACTTTAAGTGGCATATATTTGTGTTTGAATCCCATCTTTTATGCTCCCACGTGGCTAGAACTCTTGGTTTAGATTGTCAATCCTTAAAATGTTATTTACCATATTTTATGGAGTAGTTGGATTTTGTATTGATTAAATGGATTCTATTTTTATATGCCTCTATTCACACATGCACGAGCTCTTTTGAAATCTTAATGTCACATGTTATATTTGAGCTTTTTGAGGTGTTATCCTATCAATCTAGTCATCTACATATCTATGACCTAGGAGGACTAGTGCATGTCAAAATCCGTTGCATGTGAGATTTGTGTGAAAATGAAAACATGATAAATAAAATGTGCACGGGGAAGGGCTCCGAAAGGATGAATTAAATCCTTTGCTATAGTAAGCCACCGTTTATTGGATCTAAAAGAAATACGTGATCCAAAGGCCTAAAAACATAATATACGGCATTAAAAAGAAAACAATTGCCAAGGCCTATGTTTGTTTGATATATTCATTCAAAAGCAGAAGAATATATATGCTTATTGAGGGAGAATTGGGTGGTATATCAACGGTTTGCACAATGTACGTTTATCCTAGTTGCATTTAATGTCATGACTCTATTTGGTTTTTAGAATCATCATCATGCTAGGCTTGTATGCATTGTGTATGTTTGTTCATTGAGTTCAATCTTTATATTGTCACATGAGGTTATATTTAAATGTGATAAAGTTTGCAATCAAATGAGAACTCCGTGAATGTTTATTAAGTGTTTGGGTCTAAATTTAATTGTTGCTAGTTCACACCCCTACACTTCCGTTTTCATATGACACATTTTTGCCATACGAGTGTGCAAACTTATTGTATTTTGTGTCATGTGTGTGTTTATATCTATATATATATGCAAGTGCTTCATTGATATATTTCTAGTTTATATATATATGATATTTGTTTTGTCTTTGCCTATGCTTTTATTGCCCATATGCTTTCATGTCTTAACACTTTAAGCTTCAACATGCTTTTATGTTTATTAGTTCTTTATCCTTTGCCTATTCCTGAACAAAAAGGGGGAGAATGATGATAGGGGGAGAAATGGTATCTAATCCTATTATTATCGTATCTTAGTTTGGGGGAGATTTATCTTAGGGGGAGACGTCTTTCTAAGGTCATGTGTTTGATAAAGGGGAGAATTAATTTAGGGAGAGTAATTAATTAATTGCATTTAATACTTTCATATTCCCTATGCATTTGATGAGTTTGATCCATAAAAATCAAACACAAAACATGGAACTTTTTCTTAAAAGTTTTGCTCTCAAAAGACTCTTAGAATGTGAAAAAGTTATCTTCAAAAAGTTAGTTCCCGCACTTAAGAAGTATGTCAAAAAGGAAGTGGGGCAAAGTAGTGGAAAAGTGGAAAAAACTGGCTTAAAACTGTTCCCGCTGTTTTTTCGTTAGAAATCTCGTTCAAACGAGACTTCTAACGAAGAGACAGAAAGGAAAAAAAATTATCGTTTGAAAACTCGTTCGAACGAGAAGTTGTTCGAATGAGGTCGTTTGAACGACCTATCTAATGAGATATCAGTCCATGGTTCTAAATAATTTCGATACGAACGCGTGGCCGCCAGTTTCGTGTCATTCTGATTTTTTTTGGATTTGATATGATTTTTTTACTGCAAGGTGTCCGAGAACAAAATATTTAGAATTGTGAATTCAAAAAAGTTTACAAAAAAGTTCTAACACCCAAAATAAATTTCTAACATACACCCAATAAATAATGTTCCAAGCTCCTATATATATATAATTGCATTCATACCTTGGGAGCATGGAACTATGATTGATGATGTAGAAACGAGGCACGCAAACCGCCATTTTTGATGAAGCTTTATACTCTTTGTCGCTACGTCTTCAACAAACACTTCATAGGCTTGAGAATATTACATTTTAAATACTATCCTATGAATAAATGTTTTTGTCCGGAATTGAGCCAAAACTATATATGGACTCAATTGGAAATTTGTGTCCTTACAAATCTCCCCCTTTGGCTATTCCGGGACAAAAATCAAAACAAAAATCCTAAAGGGCCGTCAAGCTCACTAGACACAAAAACATAACCCACCCAAACTTGACTCAACCCAAGGATCAAACGCTTTGCCATTGAAAGATGCCGCTTTAAAATAATTCCTGCACACTTAAGCAAACTCATCAAATGCATAGGGAATATGAAAGTATTAAATGCAATTAATTAATTACTCCCCCTTTATCAAACACATGACCTTAGAAAGACGTCTCCCCCTAAGATAAATCTCCCCCAAACTAAGATACGATAATAATAGGATTAGATAATAATAGGTCATGTGTTTGATAAAGGGGAGAATTAATTTAGGGGGAGTAATTAATTAATTGCATTTAATACTTTCATATTCCCTATGCATTTGATGAGTTTGCTTAAGTGTGCAGGAATTATTTTAAAGCGGCATCTTTCAATGGCAAAGCGTTTGATCCTTGGGTTGAGTCAAGTTTGGGTGGGTTATGTTTTTGTGTCTAGTGAGCTTGACGGCCCTTTAGGATTTTTGTTTTGGTTTTTGTCCCGGAATAGCCAAAGGGGGAGATTTGTAAGGACACAAATTTCCAATTGAGTCCATATATAGTTTTGGCTCAATTCCGGACAAAAATATTTATTCATAGGATAGTATTTAAAATGTAATATTCTCAAGCCTATGAAGTGTTTGTTGAAGACGTAGCGGCAAAGAGTATAAAGCTTCATCAAAAATGTCGGTTTGCGTGCCTCGTTTTTACGTCATCAATCATAGTTCCATGCTCCCAAGGTATGGATGCAATTATATATATATAGGAGCTTGGAACAAGTTTATTTGGTGTTAGGCTTAATATAAACTGCGTTTTATTTTCAGAAAAATTTAATTAAAACTTTAAATTAAAGTATATAAAGTTTCTGGGCCAAAATCGAATTTTACAAAATTTCTGAAAGTCGTTCGAAATGTCGTTCGAACGAGTTTTTCGTTCGAACCAGGTTTCGTTCGAACGAGCTTGCCAGCGAGTTCTCACTTACCTATACTGGTATGTCGTTCGAAATGTCGTTCGAATGAGATAGTTCGTTCTAACTAGGTTTCTAACGAGATTCTAACGAAGTCCATACTGGTGTGTCGTTAGAAGCCTCGTTCGAACGAGAGTTCGTTCGAACGAAATGTGTTTCGAACGAACTGCTAGGCGGGAACAGTTTTTGGCAGTTTTTTGGCAGTTTTTACCCATTTTCCCCACTTGGTTCTTAACCAACTTTTTAAGACTTAATAATGTGCGGGAATCACATTTTCCAACTTAACTTTTCCATCCTAGTTTATCTCTTAGAGAGAGTTTGAGAACAAAAATTGTTTAGGAAAATGTTCATGTTTTGAGTGTTAATTTTCAAAGAGAAATTCATATACCACTCTAGTTTACATCCAAGTTTGATTATTCCAAGTTCTTTTATACATATCAATTGCTTGGAGTTTGGCACCGGTTTATCTCTATCGAATTCAAGAAGAGAAGTTTTGGTTTGCTTCTACATCCATCAAAGAAGAAGACTTTTTGTTGCGATTCTACCCACTTGGAGAAAGGCTCCTTACTCGGGTGACGGTGACCATAGAAAGCCCTATCAGTGGATTCCGAGACCTAGGTGGTGTTCCAAGGTTATCCGCTAGGAAGAGGTGTTTACAAGAAGAAGCGTCGAGGCTTGAGAGGGATCGAGTCAGTCGTTGTAAGTCTATCTGTCTTGTACTTGTAATTCCGTATCTAGTGGATTTGTGGCTAGGGTCGTCCGAGGTTTTTTTCCCGTCTTGGGTTTTTCCTCGTACATCGCGACGTAGTGTGATATTGCTTATTTTATCTTGCATCATAACTTAGAACGCATGCTTAGAATAATTTTAAGATAAAATTCGGTTTAAATTGTCACACTCATTTTAATTTGAACTTAAATTAAATATTGGGTAAATTTGGTTTATTCAAGTCTTTTGCTAAAATTGGTTTCGCCTAACTTTGGATAATTGTTAATTATGACTTAGGCAAATTCTAGGACTTGCATTGAATTAAACTTGGTTTAAGTGAAATTAATATTTGTGTGTGTTTTATTTAATTTCACTTGATTTAATTTTAAGAAAATTAAAATTTAGCATTTGTTTGTTTGTGTGAACCATCTTACGCTTCCGCATCGAGTTTATCAGAAAAGGAAATTATTAACTGGGATTTTAATTGAGAAAATCAGAATCCGGGGCTCCAGCCTTTTCAAAATTAGGATAAGTCCCAGTTGCCATATGTTGCTTTATTGGTCACTGGATTAAATTTTATGATTAGGGGTTGTAATTTCTACGAAAATTAAAGTCGATCCACAAATCGATCTCTAACTAAATTAGTTCCGACCCTGCATGGCCTCTGGCATATATATTTTTGGAATATTTGGCATATATCTCTCCTATTCCGATGGGTGATATTTTGAACTCCTAAAAGTCGCATTTTCGTTACGCTAAAGATTTCTAATGTTTCATTCCTATATATTTGTTATGTTATTGAGTATTTTGGTTAAGTGTGTGAATGTTGATAGGTTTTCCTTTGGGTGCCCCCATATGCTTCACCATTTTCTACTCATGCCTTATTTATAAATCTACCACCGATCCTTAGTTGGTTAATAATTCATAAGACACATTATTATAAACCAACCTCATTTTGGCCGAGGTACACGAGGGTTAGTGAAATGTTACAGTTGACCCTATGAAGGTCGAGGGAGCTGAGAGTCTGAACAACGAGCAGGATAACCTTTTAAAGATCGAGGGAGCTAAGGGTCCCAAGAATGTGTAGGTCAACCCTTTGAAGGCCGAGGGAGCTGAGGGTTATAATAATGTGTATGCCGACCCTATAAAGGTCGAGGGAGATGAGGGTACCAAGACTAATTCAATCAATCTTGTAAAGGTCGAGGGATTTGAGGGTCCCATAAATGATTAGTTCGACCCTATGAAGGTCGAGAAATATGAGGGTCCTAAGAATAAGCAAGCCGAGACTGTGAAGGTATAAGGGAGATAACAGTCCCAAATATAAGTAGGCCAACCCTGTAAAGGACGAAGTTCACGAGGGTCCAATTAATATGGTTGATGAACCCCTTTTGGCCAATAAGATTGATGCTTGTTTCCCTATTGGTACCCCCATATTAGTGATCTTATTACTAAAGTTCAATTATGAATCTAAGGTCGAAACTGTGAAGGCCTAACCTTAAGTTGAGGCCTTAAAATGTCGAGTCCCAACCTGTGAAGGACGAACCTTGAGCCGAGGCCTTAAATTTTATAGGTGGATCCTGTGAAGGTATAACTTTGCTTGATTGGACTTCCAACTAGCTCTTCTTATATTAGTTGAAAAAATTATTGTTATATCAAATCACCATTCAACTAACTTACGATGAGACTGGTCAAACTAATCATTTATATTCTCTAAGTAAAACTCGAATTTTGCTTATCCCCCTTATGTTTATTCTAGTTTAAGATTGGCTTTTACATTAGGACGAGGATAATATTTTTATCAATGCAACAATAATTATATTAGTCCTCAAACCAATTTGTCTTAAATCATCCGATCAAGTAGTTAAGATTTAATCAAGACTTTCCCATAAACTAATTTGTGTTAAATTGATCGAACTAGTTAATGTTTCCCCTCTTATGTTTATCCTGGATTTTATTAAAAATCTACATTTACGATGAGGGTAATATTGATATAAATTTAGTCCTCGAACCAATGTCTTAAATCAGTCGAGCAAATAGATAACAATAATCAAGACTTGCCTTTGAACTAATTTGTATAAAATTGGTCGAATTAGTTAATCTTTGCCTCTTATGTTTATCCCAGATCTTATCCAAGTTATACATTTAAGATGAGGGTGATATTTTTAAAAAAGAGTTTTGAGTTGAGCTTAGGCTCACCACTTTTTGAGTTATGACTTCTAACTTTTGCTATGGGCACTTTAAGTCGACCTTTATATTACAAAAAGTTTTTACCATTACTGAGTTTGACTAAGACATTAAGTCATATCTAGTCTTTGGATTCTTACGTTTAATCTCTTCAGATTAACCTTGTATACCCTTTATCATTATGTTCACGAGATGAGCCAAACCTTGATTGGGTTCATCCCTTTTTAGAAATTTGTCCTCATTCATGCCATATTATGAAAAGTGCCTATAAGTTTAAATCACTAGGCACTTCCCTTTTTATGCCACAAATGAAGTTCATAAAAAGGATAACGAAGTAATATAATCAAGCAAGACACGAGGAAAATTATATTTGTATTTTTACACATTGGGGCGCGAATTTACATCAGTATGAAAAACTCTTATTTACATTCAAATTTCCCTCTTGCTATCTAATGGTAGTATTCTTGAGGTGTTCATCATTCCATGGATTGCTAAATTGTTCGCCCTCTAAGTTTTCTAGCCTAAAATTCCCGGGAAACACTTCCTCAATGGTTCTTTAAAGGCCATGCTAATTTGGGTGTAATTTGTTCTGCTTTTGTATGACCTTCTTAAGGACATAGTCTATAAACCTCAGACTCAATGGGTGACTCTTAAATTTCTTATTATAATACCTCGCAACCCTCTATTGATATGTTACTTGCCTCATCTCGGCATCCTCGCGCACCTCATCAAGTAAATCGAGATCCAATTTGCATTCTTCCTGGTTTCGCTGCTCGTCAAAATACTAAACCCTATGGCTTGGAAGGCCAATCTTAATTGAGATCACATCCTCAAACCCATAAGCAAGTATGAATTGGGGTTTCCCTAGTTAAAGTCCTTGGCGTAGTTTTATATGCCCATAACACGTTGTAGAGTTCTTCCATCCATCTTCATTTACCTTCCTCTAACCTCATCTCGATCCTAGAAAGCAGGGTTTGGTTTGTAACCTATGTTTAGCCTTTAGTCTGAGGGAGACATAGTGCAGAAAAAAAATGCTTTATACCTTATTGTCCGTAGTAAATTGAATTGGATTCCGTGATTGCTAATGAACAATTGGGGGATCCAATACCAGCACACAATACTTGTCCACATGAAATTGAAGCACTTCTTGTTAGTAATTACTATCAAAGATTCAACCTCAACCCACCGTGTGAAGTAACCCACTACTACTGTATGGGGGGATTAAAGGTAATCTCTGAATTAGAAAAAGGTTCCCTAATTAATAGAAGAGACTCAAAAGAAGGAAGCAATATGAAGATAACGAGGCAGCTCAATGAGGAAGCTCAAAGAATAAACTTGCCAAGAGAGCTCTCCTTTATCTTCTGTTCTTACTTAGTTAAATTATATCTTTTAAATACATTAATTATAATGTTGTAACGATTGTAATGTTGAGTGTGAGGTCAAATGGTACTCGTAAGAGACCAGGCCTGGCAGGGCCTGAGAGAGCTTACATGCTCTATCCAATGACCTCGCTGTGGGAACTTCAGAGGGACTTAGGTTAGAGGATTGAGAAGTGAGGCAATGTTAAGGCTTGTATTGACCATATTAAATACACTTGGTAACACACCGAAAGACCTTTTATCGTGGAAGATTGTGTAGAGTAACCTTGAGTTCCATCGTATATTGAGCTGTGAGACGAACAGTCTCCTACCAAATGTCACATCTACTTTAGGTGATGTCATTAGCCAGTTAAACACTGTCCCGTCCAAACTCGAGTAAACCGTTGTGGTATTGGCACTGTCAGGCAGTTGGTGAGCCACCTTTGTGGTGACAGTCCTATGACACGTAGTGGTTAGGCAAAAGGCATGTCCTGGCATTTAATGGTCATGGCGTAGGGTGTGTTGGCCCATCAGGTATTTAATACTTGTGACATAAAGTATGAGGGGGAGGTCTTTCACACTGTAGAGGATTGAGACATCTCGAGAAAGGTTTGGGGATATTTATGAGCCTCAACCACTTTTAAGATGAAGAGAGTTCTTTCTAGAGAGTTTTATTGCTCGAGAGAAAGATATTTTAGGAGAAGTTATTGCAAACCAGAGAGAGTTTACTCACCCGCCATTGTCATTTATTGTGAAGATTTTAATAGCTAATCGGAGATATATTTGTCTACCAAGGGGTATCTATGGTGCTTACTTTTCTCTCCATTTGAATGAGTTATTTTCGAGTTTACTTTATTATTATTTGAGTTATACACGAGAGATTTGTGAGTTCAATCTTAGTGTTGATTATATACAATATTGTGTGTTCATTTGTCTTTGTTGAAGAGTACTTGGGTTATCATTTATTACCATACCTATAGGGGTTAAGCCTCTACTGGTATTACAATACTCCTAAGCTTCAAGGGGACTACCCTACTAAATTTAGCAACTCTTCTAGGGAGGCATTCTTCTAAAAGTATGTCCCAAGACAACGTCAACTGTACCCTTGGCTTTGACGCTATTCAGAGAAATGAAGAGCAAACGGTGAAGGAGCTTGAGGCTCCCAAGGATGGGGTTCCTCGGGTAGAGGCTCCCCAAGTTCAAATAGCAACGAGAATCCCAATGGTCACACGAGCTTCTACTAGCGCTGTGATGGGACAGGCAGAGATAGCCCTTCTTATAGGCAAATTCTTAAAGCTCTTGCAGACTCCTGTAGCTGCAATGGCTCTTCGGGGATGACTAGACCCCAACTCTTTCGTAACACCAATAATGGTTCCAATAACCCCATCGAGCGTAGCCTCAACGGGACTTGTTCCCGCTAACACTGTACCTACCCTTATCCCAACGGTGGGTACCCCAGGGATGGCAAGTGTTCCACTTGTGGTCCCACGACCAATTACTCCAACGGTTGAGAAAACCCATGCATATGCCTTGGAAGAAACGAGGAAGGAGATGCAAAAAGAGATCCTAAAGACGATAGAAACTTCCTCGCTGTCAGCCAGCGAGGTAGCATCTGTGTACGATGATTTTCGTACTCCCTATCTTGAGGCGTATAACGAGGAACTTTACTCGAAGGACTACATTCCTTCTATCTTTGAGAAGTACATAGGAAAGGGAGAAAACCCGAAGGAGCATATTCAGCGGTTCATTGAGCATTTGGGGCCTTATTGAAACAATAAAAAGTTAAAGTTGAGGGAGTTTTCAAAATCCCTTACCGATAAGACCTATACTTTGTGTGACACCATGACTAATTAAATACCGGGTAGGTACTCCTTTATTTAAATTAATACAAAATGTCAAGTTGGTTCAGTTTATAGCATCAATGTCGAAAATATTTTTAACAATTACTAGCCACCTAATATTTAAAAAGTGAGTTGCCAAATTTTATTAAATTAAATTAACATGCAACCAATTAAATTAAGCTAACCATACAACATCCACATCATAATCACAACAGAATAATAATAGAATAAATAAAACGAGTCTAGAGTAACACTCCCCTGAATAACCCAAATACTGAATAAATCCCAATACAAAAGTCTGAATAAAATAGATAAATCCAAAACTGAAATAAAACTGAAAGTCTGAGAATGTTGTCTCTAAATGGAAATGGGCGGCATGACTTATCAGATGAGTAACCCTGAGTAGAATCAAGTGCAGAATGTGGAGGCGTTTAATACTGAGATCCTATAACTTTCACAACATCTACAGCACGTCAATGTAACGGAACTCCTATGTTTGGCGTCCCTGTGGCTGAGCACCTAAAAAGGTTTTACAAAAAAAATAGATTTGAAAGCAAACGGGTCAAAGCCCGAGGTGAAAACAGTTTAAAAATATAGCAGGTGTTTAATTGCATTAAACAGTATATATTTTATACACGCTAGTTACGTGCTCTCACACGAGTTCCTCACCCCTCAACTAATGTGCACGCCTAACGTATACCCTTGACCCATCCTAGTTATGCCTCTAACTAACTAGTCTGTACCACTACTTGTCTTTACAATATAATATAGGGGTCTACTCGTAGTAATCTAATATATTCAGTGTATAACCCACCCTTACATTAATCGGATTATTACATCAATTGCGATATAAATTCTTACCTTTTTAATCCCATTCAAATATCTCAATTATTCGTATTCACAAATTTAACAGTGAGACTCTGCTATCGAGTCCCGGTACATCACGTACATAAGGACTACGTGTTCTGAATCACTTAGGAACCGTTTCAATAAATAAAATCACACATATTGGAGGCGAACATAGTTCACATACCTACGGGTCATGCACATACCTACGCTCCCATAGTTAGCTGACTTATCAACTCATAAATAAGTCATTAACAACCCTATGTCCTTAAGGTACCAATCTAAATCCCCCCGTAGGCACACAAAGATCAGATGGTCCAATTTCAAAAGCTGACCTCCCGTGATAGCAAGTATGGTAAGCATTCACACAACTTAGGTAATTATATTTATTAAAGGTATATTTTCAGCCCTATACCATCAGTCTTATTCGTACGTCATTATCACTCCAACTTATATATAATATGTTTTGCCAATAAATCTCACGTCGTATCGTTTCGAGTACTTAAACCTATCCCGAAAAGGATACTAAGTCTCCTACGTATCCCACGTATCAATTCGGTACTCTGAGGTCCATATTTTTGTCTCAAACCCTAACTTATCACTCATACAAACTTAAGTCATGCTCTCGCATTTCATAATGGTAAATTACTCGTCGGACACTCGTAAGTTCAACACTACGTTCCAAACCAACTCTAATATGTTTCGGGTTTCAATTACATCTCTATTGGTCTCCCTAAAGTCCTAATGTATTTACATAATCTCCACCTACAACTTTCAATGGCCGAAATCGCTTAAATCCAAAAAGAGGAAAAAGGTCACAGTTTCTGGGGAGGTCGATCGATCGACCTATGAATGTCGATCGATCGAGACCTGTCGATCGATCGACCTATGAATGTCGACCGATCGATCAAGCAGGTGCAGGTCTCGAGTTTCTTCATATTCAGTCCCATTTTTGTTCCAATTCTCCATTACAAGATGTTAAAACCTAAAGTAAACATATTGGGTGATCATACAACCTAAATACATGATTCTTAAAGTTCCAAAATTCTTAAAACATCATGAATTAAACTTTTTTTGGATCAAATCATCTTATTATCATGAAAAACCCTATTTTTCTATTTTCTTCAAGAATCATCGTACATCTCCTTATGAATCCGTATTTAACTAAGCATGGCTTATAATTTCGTAAATAGAATACTTCCAGAATTAAACTGCATTTAAATCCTACCCATAATTAAGGTTTTATCTCCAAGTTTCATGAGTTTCAATATTTTTCATGGCTATCATCGAATTCTACACTATCATGGATAAATTATTTGCTGAATCATAATGGATTAAATCACTTGCCTGGAAATTCGATGTTCTGATCCTTTGATGATGATAAGGGTTGGTTCTCTTCCTCTCTCTGGTCACAAATCTGTCGATAGTGGTGGTGTGTGGTGGTTATGGCCTTGGAAACTCCCTTGGAACTTCTCATCTCTTTTTATGTTTCCCACTACTTGATTTTAACAGATAATGGCCCTAATGGCCCTAATATTGGCTGATAAATAAAGCCTAAATTTCGTGGGTCAATGTTCCCTAAAAATCAAAATGACTAAAATACCCTTTGGGGTTGCCGGTTAGGCCTAAAAATGCCCCGGGACCCAAACTAAACCCCAGCTAGTGTTTTCTGTCTATTTCGACCCTTCCGGATACGTTGGCGCACTCAAAATGACCATACAGATGATACAAAAATAATTTACTTTTAAATTCATTTAAAATAATTCCTGACGTGATTGACACGCGCGTCCCAACTTAATTTTCAAATTGTCGTATTTATGACTCGTGACAATTTTAATAAATTCAATAATCATATATTACCATATTCACTCAGTAATATTCAACATTATTATCATAATCAAATATAAACTCTCGTCTCGTTAGTATTTAAATCCGAATTAATTTCCAAATAATTGTCCCATTTAATTTAATTAATCCCATTAAATAAAATCGATAAAATTACGGGATATTACACTTGGTACTCCCACTTGGCACCAAAAAGTGTCTCAACGTGGGAGGAAATGCACGTTATGTTTGTCTAGAAGTTCTTTCTGGCAGAATACAAATTCACGTTGACACAGATGGGCAGGGAGAAGCAAGCAACGACCAGGGGAGAAAGTGGTAGCATACGTCCGAAGGTTCAGAGAAAGGTCCTGCGACGTAAGGCCGGAGGCTAAGGAGTCCAAACTCCTTCAGAGTTGTGCTGAGGGTTTGCTCCTAGAGTACATCTGTCACCTCATAAACGAAATGCGCGAAGGAACATTTGCAACGTTTCCAAAGGCAGGAAGGAACATCTCGTTGGTCGTACGGACAAACACAGTCATGGTGCCTGTGATGTTCAAGAAGCTAATTCAACCCGTTGTGGGACGGGGGGAGCCCCCACGAGTGGGATATGATAATGGAAGAGAGGGGGGTAAACAGTAAAAGAAGGACAACAAAAGAAAGTTTGGTAGAGACAGAGAGGATCCACCGCCATTACCTTACACTATCGGAGAGGTTGTCAGTTGTTACAATGCCATGGTGCAAGGAGGGCCACTCTATGAGCCCAAGGATACCCCAATGACGGATCCAACTGCAGAAACAAGAGCTAATCCCAAATACTACCAGGTCCATCGAAAGATTGTCCATCCAATAATGACTTTTTTTTACACTAAGGAAGATTATAAGCAAACACATGAAGGCAGGAACCCTGCATATCCCTTAGGAGAATGTTAACAACAACCCACTACCAGAACATGCAACCAACCTTCTAGTTGCTTATGATATATAAGCTGCGAGGGAGGCGTGGGAACTGATGGTGGAGCAGGATGAGTTTGAGGAGGCATTAGAGGAATGCACGAGAGGAATGGCTAACATTGTGATAACTTACGATGAAGCTAGTGCCAGAGATGTAGAGGATGTGTATAATATGGATAATGAGGAAGTAGACCTGGGGATGGAATACCATGTTGTATCTCAGTCTCCCAAATTCTCATGGTTCTTCAACCAAGTAGGAATACTGAAATAAAGTAGACTGGAGATAATGCAAGCGATTATGGACATTGCACGGAAGAATGCAGTTTCGTCACTGAGATGGAGGGGCCCTTGGCCAGATTGGTAAATAAGTTCTTGTCCGAAGCGACTTTTAGTGATGTCAATAGAGCTATAAGGTTCCCACACAACAGGCCCTTACATGTGACGGCCACTATCAACGATGTAAGTTTTACGAGGGTTCTTATGGATAGGGGAACATCAATAAACATCATGCCCATTAACACCTTCCACGCATCTAATATCTCTGAGGCAAGGTTGATACCAATGCCTTTCGTGATCTCTGGTTATGACAACCAGTCCTCCAAGTCGACTGGGTATGTGAACGTAGGGATTATAATAGGAAATCTCACTTCACACATCAAGTTCATGTGATTGAGAGTACTACTTTTTTCCACCTTCTAATAGGAAGGGTATGGATGCACAATCATGGTCTAGTCCCTTCGACATATCACCAATGCGCTAAGACTAATGTGAAGGGGACTGAGATCATTATATGTGCAATAAAAAAGCCATTTGCAATAGAAGAGGCTCACCCGATGGATATATCATTCTACATAGATCTAGAAGAGGACGCAAGAAACCTAACAAAAATGATGGAGGGCGCCAGAGTTCCCTCTATCAAAAAAATAATGGGGCCTGTAAATAGTCAAAGAAGGGAGGGAGCAGGAAGAAGATAAGTAAATGAGAAGGTCAATCCAGAGTATCTCTAAACAACTAAGAGATAGGATGAGGCCTAAGATGGACCCGATGGAGCATGAGGCCCAACGACATAGCGTGTTAAGTAGGTTTTTGGGAAATAGGTTGGTAAAAGATTCAAGCGAAGGGAAACGAAAGGCAGTTGTAACGATAAACATGAAGTGTAAAAAAGTTATAACGTAATATAAGAAGGTGATTTATCGCCTTTGAAGGCGTGAGCAAGCGGTCGAAGGAGCTATTCTAAAGGCTAACGAATAGTCTGATATGAGTGTTTTTTGGTAGACCAATAGGGACAGTGCATGGTCATAGATAACTCAAATATACAAGAGTTTGCGAAAAAAGTAGAAGAAAAACTAAAGTACATGATGGATCTCCTGAAGCCACAAGTGCAGGAGCTGGAGTAACTTGATCTAGCTGAAGAAGGAGAAGATCCAAGGCCCACATTCATTTCGAAGGATCTGAGCGAAAAAAATAGAAGGGCTTGATTGAGCTGATTCGAGAATACATAGATGTCTTTGCATGGAAGTATACAGAGATGGGGGGAATAGATCAAGAAGTAAGTTGCCACAAGCTGAACGTTATGCCTTCAACCATATCGATAAAGCAAGCTATAAGAACTTACAAGCCTAAGCTAGATCTGAAAATTAAAGAAAAGATTCAATGGCTGCTAGAAGTTGGGTTCATCAAAATAATACAATACCCACTTTGGTTATCAAGCATTGTCATAGTGAGAAAGAAAGATAAGAATCAGATAAGGATATGTGTGGACTTCAGGGACTTGAATAGAGCTTTCCCAAAGGGTGAGTTCCCTCTGATCTCCATTGATAGCTTGATTGATTCAACTGCTGGGCATAAAATATTCAACTTCATTGATGGGTATGTGACATATAACCAGATCAAGATGGATCTAACAGATACAGAGAAAATAATATTGAGAACCTCGTTAGGTAATTTTATGTACAAAGTAATACTTTTTGGGTTGAAGAATGTTGGAGCAACATATCAGAGAATGATGATGGCCATTTTTTTACTTCTTTCATAAGTTTTTGGAATTTTATATGGATGATCTGATCATCAAGTAGAAGAAGGAGGATTCCCATCTAGACAATTTGAGTTAGGTGTTCATTTAGTGCAGGAAGTATAAGATGAAGATAAATCTACTGAAGTGTGCCTTCGGAGTTACCAACGAGAAGTTTTTAGGCTTCGTAGTGGATCAGAAGGGGTACAGATGGAACAGGATAAATAATGAGCGATTTTAGGGATGCCATGTCTAAGAATAACGAAGGAGCTCAAGATTTTCCTCGGTAAAGTTTCTTACCTCAGGAGATTTATGCCAGGGCTGGCCGAGATAACTCATCCACCGATTAAGCTGCTGTGAAAAGGCACGGAGTTCAAATGGGAGGAAGCTCACTAAGAATCTATCACCAAGCTGAAGAAGCTGCTTACCTCTTCACAAATAATGATTCCTCCAATAGTAGGGATACCATTGCAGCTTTACCTTACGTTTACCATCAGGTCTGTCGAAGCTCTCTTAGTGCAGGAAGTCGATGGATAAGAACGACCAATCTACTATCTAAGTAGGATCATATATGGACCAGAGGCAAGGTATAATAGCATAAAGAGACATTGCTTAGCCTTAGTATTTGTAGCACAAAAACTTAGACATTACACATTATCTTTCACAATTCATGTTTTGACAAGATGTGATCCCATTAAGTTTTTATTGGTAAGAACTATTTTGATTGGAAGAGCAGCTAGGTGGTTCCTCATCCTTTCAGAATATGACTTGAAGTGTGTGGTTCCTTGTGCGATCAAGATCCAGGCATATGCAGATTTATTGGCGATATTTTCGTTTGGGATATTTGAGCCACCCCGTGAGAGCATTCTTGAAGATGGCTTGCAGACCAATTTTTTGGACACAAACCTTGAAGAGTGGACTATGCAATTTGATGGTTCTTCAGAAGAGAAGAAGGGAAGGGCATGGGTTATCCTTTCGAAGGGGAAGGATGAATTTTGGTTTTTCAGAAGTTAGATTTCCCTTACTCCAACAACAAAGCAGTGTAGGAGGCATTAGTACTGAGATTGCTAGAGGCCCGTCGTAGGGACATCCGTTCACTATGCATCAAAGGTGATTCGAACTTGGTGGTCCAGCAAGTGAACAAGGAATATGCGTTGATGTATCTTAGCGTGTCGTCCTACAAAATGATCATCCAACGACTGATCAACCAGTTCCATCGGTTCAAAATAAAGAGGCATCTTAAAACTTTAAATCGGCATTCTGATTCTTATGCCACCATTGCTCGAAAAATGGCTAGGAAAACTGACACAGCTGTTATTGTGATATAATGAAGAATAACTCCCTCGGTGATGTACTCGATCTTACCGATGGAAGACAATTAGAAATAGAGATGCGACATCAGAAAATAGTTGAAGTCTTGGGAAGGCAAGGTGGAACTTAGAGAGCTAGCGTAGTACTTCGTAAGCCAAATAAGTCTTTACTTCACAAACGTGGCAGGATGGATATTAAAGCGCATCGGGACAGAGGAAGCAGAGCCAAAGTTGAATAAAACACATGATGAACACTGCGAAATAATTGAGATCCCTCTATACAAAAGATACCATAGAGAGGTATACTTTTAACCAACGATGAAGTAGGATGTAATAGAGTTACAACGAAGGTGCGATAAATGTCAACTTTTCTTTCAGGCAACTGAAGTCACTTCGATGAAACTCATGCAAATTGTAGGCAACCTTACATTGATTTTATCAAGGATGGAGTTATTCATGTGGAGAAAATTAAAGCGACGGGACTCAAGCGAAGGGCCCCAAATTATAAGTCCAAGAGGAGCATCTCTATCGCAGAGGATACTTCAACCGGTCGTTAAGAGGCATCACGAAGGAGGAGGCAATAAAAGTCCTGAAATAAGCTCACGAACCAGCTCACGTAGGAGGGGCAAAGTTATATGACCAACTAATGACCTTGGGTTATTATTGGCCAACCATGGAGAAATATTCCACTGAGTTTGTTCGAAAGAGCAAGGCATGCCAACTGCATGGAAATAATATCCATGCTCCCTCGGTGGACTTACACTATTTGGCTACTCCTTACCCATTCCACACTTGGGCCGGGCGTTTGACCTGGTAGGGGTAATATGTAATGACCCCACTTTTATATGCTCATATGTATATAGTTTGATTTTACACTCATGTGTTACTTATTATCTCATAGATGTTGTATTATTAGATATGTGGTATTATTGGCTATCAATATAACAGACCCCATTTTTAATTACGAAGAATCAACTGTAAATTGGATCAAATCGAAGTCTTATCACATATCTTAAGGTAAATAATAAGTTTTGGGGTAGAAAATATAATTTTATGAAAATTTAAGGACTAAAAATATAAAATGGGCCATTTTATAAATAAAATATTTTCAAGGACCTCTAAGAAATATTCAAAATATATAGTGTGAAATTACCAAAATACCCTTCATGTGTTAAATGACCCTTATACCCCTATCACCTTTCCACCACGTGCTGGTCACCTCCACCATACACGTGTCGTCATTAGAGGAGAAGCCAAAACACGTGTCGTCGTTAGAGGATAAGCTAAAACACGTGTTGCAGTCTAGTGAAATAATACTGCAAGATACCTCCGTTACGCGACACGTCAACGCTGACTCCCATTGTAAAAGCTTGGTCATCATGGACACGTGTCAATGCCGTGATATCTTTGGAAAACTATAAATAGGGCCTTTGGGGATCATTTGAAACTCACACCAATTTCTTGAGAATTATAGAAAGAAATAGTGAGAGAAAGTGTGAGAAAGTTTTAGAAGAAGTTCTTAGGGATATTCATCTTAAGGTAATCTTAATGTTATAATGCATCTTTATAGTTTTAATTTATTGTTTTATAGCTTTACTTAGTAGTTATGCTGGTAAAATACAATAAAGAATTCACTAATCAAAACTTAAAATTTATAACAAATCCAAGTTGATTTTATAAACTTGTTTGAAATTATACGCTTTTAAAAAATGATTCTTTTTAAAGAAATTACTCGTTATTATAGAATCCCATTTAAGTGATTCCAAAGTCAAGTCCGGTGAAATTCTGTCTAGACGAGATGGTATTTAAGTGGTGCCCCTGTGACCCTCCATCTCTACTGGGAATGAATCCGAAAATGTTCTGTCTAGAGGAGATGGTATTTAAGTGGTGCCCCTATGACCCTCCATCTCTACTGGGAACTGACTGATTAGGAAGAACTATGAATTGAATCCTTTAATTACGATCAATAAGTTTTAAAAGTTAAGAAAATGGTTTTTTAGTAATCCTTTGAAACAAGTTACTATTAAAATACAATATGTAGACTGGACCTTGTTTAGAACATATACTTAAACCTTTATCGTATTTGTTAGATTAACGTGCGATCGAAGACTCGTTATCTATAATTTTGACCTCTATTTTAGGTGAGTACTCTATGCAATTTCTTGCGCATTTTGATTATATTATATTATGCAAACTATGTATATTTTCTGAAATGCTTTTATTCTCAAAATGCATCTGATACCGATGATTCCGTCGTTTGTTATATGTTTATATCTCTCCATATAAACATCTGATTTAAATTCTGAAGTTATTGATTCGGCCTATTGAAACTCTCTTACTGTATTGGCCTTGACTACCGGGTGGAAATATTTGGGTGGTACCTTCCCAGCTGGTTTATCGCTGGTGTGCCCTAAACAAGGCGTTGTTCCAGAAATCATGATTATCCGTCTGTGATGTTATCGGGTGGAAACATTTGATAACACTATCTGTCTGGGTATTAGAGTGTACATGGCCACTAAAACTGAATAATTGACACATGCTCAATTGTTTTATCTGTTCTGTTCTGAACTGTTTATTCTGAATATATATATTGTCATTTACTTTATATATATTACTTGAAATTCCTATCTCTATGTATATACCTTTTGTTCTAAATTGAATAGGTATCTATTTTCTGAAAACCTTTGAATATTTGGAGATTTAATCTCATTTGGCTTTTAGCTGACGTTGTATAAATAACCATTTTTCAGGAAATAATTAAGTTCGTGGATGGAACGAAAAAGGACTATGTTGAAGATTTAGCTTTTAAAGATCTTTTTGTTACCTTAAGTAGAAGTTTGTTTAATTAGATAGAGCATGTTTAGCTCTTTGTGTCAAGTTGTAACTCGTTGATATTTTAATACAAATGAAGTTCCCTTTAGAAAGCTCTGATGATGTAATTCCTTCACTTTCAGTATTTTACGATTCATAACCATGTGATTATACTTCCGCTACATATATTTTAAAACAAAAATTTTAAGGCCAGAATATTGGATGCCTTGGTGGCATGTCAAGACACCCGTTCCCTACTATTTTCGGGTTGGGGTCGTGACAGAGGTGGTATCAGAGCATAGGTTATGAACCCGTAGACTACTGAGCATAGGTTTCGAATGTTATAGATTTTATGTTTCCATCCTTAGGAGATAGTATTAAAAATCTAATTTATGTGATAACCCTCCCCATGTGTTATATTATTTATAGTTGGTCTTTTAGTTTTCAATATTTATATAGTATAGTAGATCTTACGTTTGGCCATGACTGTAGAAAATGACCAAGAGAAGATCATCAATGGGAACTAGTGATTTGAGTATAGAAGGACTGGAAGGTGCATACAAGGCAATTGAAAGTCTGGCAAAGATTGTGGAGCATAAGGTAAATAATGGAGTACCAAATAATCTTGAACTAAGTAGATGTACTATTGAACAGTTCAAGAAGTTGAATCCTCCATCTTTTAAAGGTACTCCTAACCCCACCGAGGCAGAAAGTTGGGTGATGCAGATGGAAAAGATACTCGATGTTCTTAAGTGTACCGACAAAGAAAGGGTGTCATTTGCAACATTTATGTTAGAAGGGGAGGCTGAACATTGGTGGAGAATGACTAAGAGAATACACGGGGAAAGGAATACTTACATAGGTTGGAATGATTTCTTAGTAATCTTTTATGAGAAATATTTTCCGGAAACGGTGAAAGACGAAATGACAGTTGACTTCATGAGTCTGGTGCAAGGGAATATGACGGTTAGTCAATATGAGGCAAAGTTTACTGAGTTATCCCGTTTTGCACGTCATGTTGTAGCAACTGATGTTTTAATAGCGAAGAAGTTTGAGCGTGGGTTAAGGTTGAATATTCGTAGTCGAATTTCCATCCTGAAATTAACATCATATATTAATGTCGTGACTAGGGCTACAATAGCTGAGAGGGATGGTGAGGAGTACAATCGAATTAGAGATGGCAAGAGGAAGTTTGGGGAACAAAAAGTAAAGAACCCGAATAATAGAAATTTCTTTAGGAATACATCCAATGTTGGGGGATCTAGTGATAACAAACAGTATAATTACCAGACATGTCAGCAATGTGGAAAGAATCATGGAGGACGACCTTGTTATAAGGATTCAGGAGCTTGTTTTAGATGTGGACATAAAGGACATCAGATAAAAGACTGCCTAAACCCAGCAAGGATTCCGATAAAACCTTCAAGTGCAAAGAAGGATCAAGACAGACAGGGTAGAGTTTTGGACTTTCTGATACCCAAGCTTCTAATGCGGTGGTGTCAGGTACACTTTCTATATGTGCACAGCCTTTTAAAGCTTTGATAGATCCTGGCTCTACCCATTCGTTCATATCTATACATGTACTAAATCTCTTTCATAAATTTCCTGAACCCTTGAATCATAACTTACATGTTTCTACTCCTTCGGGTGAGTTATTGATGGGTAAATTAGTATACAAGGCTTGCCCCATAGATATTGATAGTTATAAACTATATGTTGATTTGATAGTTTTAGACATTAAAGATTTTGAAGTCATTTTGGGGATGGATTGGTTAGCATCACATCATGCTAAGGTAGACTGTTTTGAGAAGACTGTTACTTTCCAAATTCCTCACCAACCAAAATTTAGTTTTGAAGGAACTGGCATCATATCTCCGATGTGTATTATTTCTGCAATCCAAGCCTATAGTTTTCTTAAGAAGGGATGTCAAGGATTTCTTGCAACTGTTACCAGTTTGCAGACGATAGGGCCTAGCTTAGAAGATATTCCTATCACTAAGAAATTTTTGGATGTTTTTCCAGATGATTTACCAGGCCTACCTCCTAATAGAGAAATAGAATTTATCATTGACCTTATTCCTGGAACTATACCAATCTCAAAACCACCATATCGTATGGCACCTTTAGAATTAAGGGAGTTAAAAGTGCAATTAGAAGACCTTTTAAACAAGGGTTTTATCAGACCAAGTATATCGCCTTGGGGTGCTCCAGTGTTATTTGTGAAAAAGAAGGATGGGACAATGAGACTATGTATAGATTATCGTGATCTGAATAAGGTAACCATTAAGAATAAATACCCCGTACCTCGTATAGATGACTTGTTTGATCAATTAGAAGGTGCACAAGTATTCTCTAAGATTGACCTTAGGTCAGGCTATCATCAATTGAAGATTAAGGATGATGATATTTCAAAATCAGCTTTTCGTACTAGATATGGTCACAATGAATTTCTTGTAATGCCATTTGGACTAACTAATGCACCAACCGCTTTTATGGATATGATGAATAGGGTGTTTAGGAAATATTTGGATCAGTGTGTGGTTGTTTTCATTAATGACATCCTTATTTATTCCAAAAGTATTGAAGAACACGAAAAGCATTTAGAGACGGTATTACAAATCCTTAGGAAAGAGAAATTATATGCAAAATTAAAGAAGTGTGAGTTTTGGATGCCTAGTCTTTCTTTTCTAGGACATATCATATCCAAAGAGGGAGTGTCAGTTGACCCTCAAAAGATTGAGGCTATACTAGATTGGCCCAGACCAACTAATGTGAGTGAGATTCGTAGTTTCCTTGGATTAACAGGTTATTACCGAAGATTTGTTGAAGGATTTTCTAGCATTTCCAAACCTCTATCTAGGTTAACACAAAAGAAGGTACAATATGAATGGTCTGAGGAAGCCGAGAAAAGTTTTCAAGAACTTAAGAATCGATTAGTAACTGCCCCAATTTTAACTATTCCTTTCGGGACAGGGAGATTTGTGATTTATAGTGATGCTTCTAAAAATGGTTTGGGATGTGGGCTAATGCAAAATGAAAACGTAGTAGCTTACGCCTCAAGACAGTTGAAAACCCATGAGCAAAATTATCCAACCCATGACCTAGAATTAGCAACTGTAATTTTTGCTCTTAAGATTTGGAGGCACTATTTGTATGGTGAGACTTGTGAGATTTATACCGATCATAAGAGTTTGAAGTATATATTTACTCAGAAAGAGTTGAATATGAGACAAAGGAGGTGGTTAGAATTGATGAAGGATTATGATGTAAATATTCACTATCACCCGGGGAAAGCTAATGTAGTAGCCGATGCTTTAAGTAGGAAGTCTACACCAAATTTAGCATGTCTTATTACAAGCCAGGAAGTACTGTAAAGGGATTTGAGAAGTATGGAAATAGATGTACGTATCAATAGCAAAGAAGGAATAATTGCAAACTTACAAGTACAACCCATGTTGATGGAGAGGATCAAAATTGCGCAAGTAAATGACCCACAACTGAAGAATATTAGAGAAGAAGTCATCGAGGGTAAGAGAACTGAATTTGCGATGCGAGATGATATATTGAGGTTTAGAAATAGAGTGTGTGTGCCATGTGATGCCCAACTAAAGAGGCAAATTTTGGAGGAAAGTCATTACTCAAGATTCACATTTCATCCCGGATGTACAAAAATGTATAGGGATCTTCGAGAAGTATTTTGGTGGAATAACATGAAAAGGGAGATAACGGAATTCGTATCTCAGTGTTTGGTTTGTGAGCAAGTAAAAGCTGAGCATCAGAGACCATCAAGATTGCTACAACCACTGCCTATCCCTGAGTGGAAATGGGAACATATCACTATGGATTTTGTGACAGGTTTACCAAGGAGTTCAAGTGGTAATGATTCTATTTGGGTAATTATTGATAGGCTAACTAAATCTGCTCATTTTCTTGCCATTAAGATTACCCATTCTTTAGAAAAGTTAGCTAAGTTGTATGTGAAGGAAATTATTAGGCTTCATGGAACCCCAATTTCAATTGTTTCTAACCGTGACCCTAGATTTGTGTCTCGCTTCTGGAAAAGCCTACAAGAAGCCATGGGAACAAAATTGAATTTTAGCACTGCTTTTCATCCTCAAACGGATGGACAATCAGAGAGAACTATTCAAACCTTGGAGGATATGCTTAGGGCATGTGCACTTGATTTAAAAGGGAATTGGGATGATCATTTATCATTAGTGGAATTCGCATATCATAATAGCTATCAAGCAAGTATTCAAATGGCTCCGTATGAGGCACTCTATGGCAGAAGGTGTCGTTCCCCTACATGTTGGGTAGAAGTTGGGGAAAGAAAATTATTGGGACCAGAATTGATTCAGATCACAACAGAGAAGGTGAAATTAATACAAGACCGACTTCGAACCGCTCAAAGCCGTCAAAAGAGTTATGTTGACAATCGACACCGACAGTTAGAATTCCAAAGAGGAGATTATGTGTTCTTGCGAGTATCGCCTACAAAGGGAGTAATACGATTTGGGAAGAAAGGGAAATTGAGCCCAAGATACATAGGACCTTTTGAAATCCTTGAAAGGATAGGAGCTGTTGCGTATAAAATAGCCTTACCACCGGAACTCTCTAGTGTACATAATGTGTTTCATGTATCAATGATAAAGAAATATGTCCCAGATTCAACACATATCTTAAGTCATGCACCTCTTCAAGTTAGAGAAGATTACTCATACATTGAGCATCCGGTAGAAATTTTGGACCGTAAAGATCAAATATTACGGACCAAGATAATTCCACTGGTCAAAGTATTATGGCGTAATCATTCAGTTGAAGAAGCAAAATGGGAGCGAGAAGTTGAAATAAAGGAGAGATATCCGTACTTGTTTGTAAATTAATATGAGTCAAGTTTGGGGACCAAACTTTTATAAGGAGGGAAGGATGTAATGACCCCACTTTTATATGCTCATATGTATATAGTTTGTTTTTACACTCATGTGTTACTTATTATCTCATAGATGTTGTATTATTAGATATGTGGTATTATTGGCTATCAATATAACAAACCCCATTTTTAATTACGAAGAATCAACTGTAAATTGGATCAAATCGAAGTCTTATCACATATCTTAAGGTAAATAATAAGTTTTGGGGTAGAAAATATAATTTTATGAAAATTTAAGGACTAAAAATATAAAATGGGCCATTTTATAAATAAAATATTTTCAAGGACCTCTAAGAAATATTCAAAATATATAGTGTGAAATTACCAAAATACCCTTCATGTGTTAAATGACCCTTATACCCCTATCACCTTTCCACCACGTGCTGGTCACCTCCACCATACACGTGTCGTCATTAGAGGAGAAGCCAAAACACGTGTCGTCGTTAGAGGATAAGCTAAAACACGTGTCGCAGTCTAGTGAAATAAGACTGCAAGATACCTCCGTTACGCGACACGTCAACGCTGACTCCCATTGTAAAAGCTTGGTCATCATGGACACGTGTCAATGCCGTGATATCTTTGGAAAACTATAAATAAGGCCTTTGGGGATCATTTGAAACTCACACCAATTCCTTGAGAATTATAGAAAGAAATAGTGAGAGAAAGTTTTAGAAGAAGTTCTTAGGGATATTCATCTTAAGGTAATCTTAATGTTATAATGCATCTTTATAGTTTTATAGCTTTACTTAGTAGTTATGCTGGTAAAATACAATAAAGAATTCACTAATCAAAACTTAAAATTTAGAACAAATCCAAGTTGATTTTATAAACTTGTTTGAAATTATACGCTTTTAAAAAATGATTCTTTTTAAAGAAATTGCTCGTTATTATAGAATCCCATTTAAGTGATTCCAAAGTCAGGCCCGGTGAAATTCTGTCTAGACGAGATGGTATTTAAGTGGTGCCCCTGTGACCCTCCATCTCTACTGGGAATGAATCCGAAAATGTTCTGTCTAGAGGAGATGGTATTTAAGCGGTGCCCCTGTGACCCTCCATCTCTACTGGGAACCGACTGATTAGGAAGAACTATGAATTGAATCCTTTAATTACGATCAATAAGTTTTAAAAGTTAAGAAAATGGTTTTTTAGTAATCCTTTGAAACAAGTTACTATTAAAATACAATATGTAGACTGGACCTTGTTTAGAACATATACTTAAACCTTTATCGTATTTGTTACATTAACGTGCGATCGAAGACTCGTTATCTATAATTTCGACCTCTATTTTAGGTGAGTACTCTATGCAATTTCTTGCGCATTTTGATTATATTATATTATGCAAACTATGTATATTTTGTGAAATGCTTTTATTCTCAAAATGCATCTAATACCAATGATTCTGTGGTTTGTTATATGTTTATATCTCTCCATATAAACATCTGATTTAAATTCTGAAATTATTGATTCGGCCTATGGAAACTCTCTTACTATATTGGCCTTGACTACCGGATGGAAATATTTGGGTGGTACCTTCCCAGCTGGTTTATCGCTGGTGTGCCCTAAACAAGGCGTTGTTCCAGAAATCATGATTATCTGTCTGTGATGTTATCGGGTGGAAACATTTGATAACACTATCTGTCTGGGTATTAGAGTGTACATGGCCACTAAAACTGAATAATTGACACATGCTCAATTGTTTTATCTGTTCTGTTCTGAACTGTTTATTCTGAATATATATATTGTCATTTACTTTATATATATTACTTGAAATTCCTATCTCTATGTATATACCTTTTGTTCTAAATTGAATAGGTATCTATTTTCTGAAAACCTTGGAATATTTGGAGATTGAATCTCATTCGTCTTTTAGCTGACGTTGTATAAATAACCATTTTTCAGGAAATAATTAAGTTCGTGGATGGAACGAAAAAGGACTATGTTGAAGATTTAGCTTTTAAAGCTCTTTTTGTTACCTTAAGTAGAAGTTTGCTTAATTAGATAGAGCATGTTTAGCTCTTTGTGTAAAGTTATAACTCGTTGATATTTTAATACAAATGAAGTCTCCTTTAGAAAGCTCTGATGATGTAATTCCTTCACTTTCAGTATTTTACGATTCATAACCATGTGATTATACTTCCGCTACATATATTTTAAAACAAAAATTTTAAGGCCAGAATATTGGATGCCTTGGTGGCATGTCAAGACACCCGTTCCCTACTATTTTCGGGTTGGGGTCGCGACATAATACATCCATATTCAAGAGGAAATATATGGATATTAGTGGCAACAAAGTGCTTTATAAAGTAGGTTGAGGCAATAACACTAAAGAGAGCAATAACATATGTGGTGGCCAGCATCATTAAAGAGTATATAATTTATCGATTTGTTATCACAAAGGTCATCCTCTCTGATAATGGGTCCTCATTTATCAATAAAGAAGTAACGATGCTCAGAGACAAGTACTCCATCATCCATCGTACCTCAATGGTGGCATATTCCAGAGGCAACGGTCCAACCGAAGAAATAAACAATAACTTGGTCAATATCTTAGCCAAGAGTTAAGACGATGAAGGATTTCCCAGGTTCATGGGATGATAAGATTCCATCAGTTCTCTGGGCCTATCAAACGACAAAGAGGAAACCCATAGGGTATACACTGTTCTCTCTTGTGTTTGGAGCCAAAGCAATTCTTCCAGTGGAGCTGGAAGTTACCTCGGCCTGATATGTCTTATGAAGTAGTATACTTCCTCAGAGTAGACACGTACAGTTAGAAGCACTGGATGAATACAGGGATAAGGTGATGCAACACTTCCAAATGTACACGAAGCAGCACTCCAGGGCATATAAAAACTTGGTGAAACTAAGAAAGCTCGTAAAAGGGGATCTAATTTTGAAGGTAGCGGTGAAGCACATTCGAGGGCTCCCATTGCCTAAATTTGTTGTGAATTGTGACAGACCTTTCATTATAAACGAGGCTCACAATTCAGGTTACTACTTAATCTCTAAGATAGAAGAGGATAAACCTTTCAAGATTAATAATAAGTGGTTAAAGGTCTATCATGTTTGAGCAAGTGACCTTAGATAGAGATTTATTTATTATGTCAAAATGTTGAGGACTATGTTATAATTTGTTATGAGTTATTTCTTTTGTTATGATCCTTCTCACGAGTTAAGAAGAAAGAGTTTGCTTGTAAATTGTAAGAGTTTTAATCTTTATAATGAATAAAAGAGAGTTGTAACAAATGACAAAGCATGGCATGGTATCGAGAAGTTTCTATTCTTTTTCATTCATGTACTCAAAAAAGGGTTACAAAATTGGGAATTATTGCCCAAGAATTACATATAAGGAAATTAAAAAATTATAACACAACAAAAGAAGGGACTTCAATTCAGAAGAAACCATAAATCAGGGAGGAGAAGAAATCACCAGGCAAGACCGAAGAAGCCTCCAAACATATTCTTTGAGCAATAATACAACGTTCAAGTCTGGTTTGGACTTAGGCATATTCAATAAATAAGGCTTCATATTTTTGCTTAGCCTTTAGTAGAGCTTCTTCGGCAGCCTTAACTTCCTTATAAGTTGCTCCTAATAGAGGGGTCAACTCTAATAACCTATCATCCTCAGCCCATTGGGCCTTCATGTGCTTCGAATAAATCTCCCTCTAGCTCTCCAACTATTTTCTCTTTAAAAGCTTTAAGTGGCTAATCAACCAGTTCAGTTGAAAGCCATCATTGCCCATCTCCCTAAAGCTGCCTAGGTACCGATTGATGAGGGGTTTGGTAAGACTAGACATTTGAGTATTGATAACCTCAGTAATAATGACTCCCAGACCTTAGAGCCTATAGCTCATCACCAACACGTTTAAACGTAAGCATTTAACAGTGAAGGTTTGAGGGTGATAAGTGGTGATTTGCTTATGATGGAACTATTGCATGCAAAGACTTGAGGAGACTAGCGAAGGACCATAAGATAGAACTCATGAGCAACTATATTAGGTAGAGTAACCTCATAACCAGACTCACAACCAGCTGACAGACTTGTGGTCGAACCACGATCGTTGTGACTTATTTCCTCCGATGAGACTGGTCCTTGATCAGAGGAGGCAACAGGAGAAGGACTATGCTGAGTTGCCTCTTCGAAAATAGCGGGCTCCCTCACAACTTGCAACGTGATAAAGAAAAATGAGTTTGAAAAAAAAAAATTAACAAGTGGTTTTCATTGTTAAGTCACCGTTATAGGTGGAGTTTGAGAAAAATCTTAACAAGTGGTTTTCATTGTTAAGTCACCGTTATAAGTGGAGTTTGAAAAAAATCTTAACAATTGGTTTTTATTGTTAAGTCATCGTTATAAGTGGAGTTTGAGAAAAATATTAACAAGTGGTTTTCATTATTAAGGCACCATTATAGGTGGAGTTTACGGAAAAAAAACTTAATAAGTGTGCTTTACTTGTTAAGTCACCTCGACGGTGAGAATTTGCGAAGAAACTTAATAAGGGGCTTTGATTGTTAAGAAAGTTATACTTTATACTTCGTTTTAACATGCATAATGATAGGGCTTATGCAAATGAGGGAGAAGGCTGTAGTTACCTCAGTAGCAACTGCATGAGTAACAGTTGCATGAGTGGTTTTAACATCCCTTTGAGTTTCAGCTGAACCTTCAGATAGAGGAACCTCAGCCTTGACGATGCACCTTCCTCACAAAAAGGCACAAGTGCCAGGATTGGGGAAGGTTCCATTAAACTCATTTGAGCTTAGGTTGTATTAACCACCATAGGGCCGAAAGAACCCGTCGGCGAGAAGATGAATCAACGGTAGCTTGTGGAACCTGTGGGGTCCCAGAACGAGAGGGAGGAGTCAAACCTGGAGAAAGCTGTAAATAATGTCAAAGTGTTAAGACACAAGAAACACAATACAAAATTGGACAAATGCACAAGAAATGAGATTACCTTAGTGATAGGGGCAAAAGGGGAAAACATAACGACATGCCTCACTAGAGGGAACTGCATAAGTGATTCGGCAAGAGATATGGTTAGGTTAGAAGCAGCTACAACTTGAATGGCAAGAAAATACAAAGGATATAAGATAACTAAGTGGAAAAGATAAATAAAAGAGAAAAAGCTATTACCTATGGAGGACTGGAAGATATTGGAACAATGTCCAGAGGAATCACGGGGAGGGGAAATGCCTCAGAATAAGCGAAATGAGTCTCCTCTAGTTAAGGGGAAGCTCCAATGGATTCCACAAATGAAGTAGCTCTCTGTACAGAATCCTCTGCACGTTGGGACACAAATCGATGAGAATAAGCCATCCTATACATAGGAGAACAGGTAGGAGATGCAACGACCTCATAATTATCGAAACGTCCTCCCACGAAAGTGCTCACGGGTGAAGAAGGTCTATCCCTTTCAAACTCCTGCATAGACAAAAGAGATTTGCACAAGTGTTAAAAAATACACCTCACTAAATTATAAATAGATAAGTGTGGAAAAACATGCCTCTTGCTTTGGATAAGAGTGGGATGAAATGACCATGGGCGAAGAAGGAGGTAAAGGTAATGCAAAAGCTCCTCCAGTGGGACCATGCTCAACTATAAGGTTGTCATCAAGGGTAATGGCCTCAACGGGAGATGAAGGAGGAGAGATCCTGGGAACAAAGGCAGTAAGTGGTGGTTACACTTCGTATGTATGTTTTGGGCTTTTATACCCAGAGTCTTCCTCCTTGTACCCGAACCACCAATAGTAAAGGGGATTTTATAACTTTTTCTACCTTATGTGGCCCCCTCAGCTGGATCTACTAGTATCGTGGAAAAGAAAGCAACATGAGGAATATGAGGAGTTTGTCATTGAAACTCATGATGTACTTCTGCTTGGCACTTCACTCATATCTCCCCACTCAGATATACAGACACTGCAGGAGGAACAGAGGCAATAGGGAAGGCATTAACATGGGTTTGGGACTTGGAGTTAGACTTGGAATGTTTGTGGAAGTCCCATATTTTATTGTCCTTGACTTTTTCGAAGGGGTTGAGAAGGCCCCTCGCCAGACGCACCTATAGCAATGGTACCTTCCATAAAGGCTGCTTTGGCAGGGACAATTAGTTTTAGAGCTGGAACTTTTTTGCCATTGGGTGCAGTTGTAATAACCAAGGGGCAGTAGGGAGGCATATCACTAGGAGGATCTTTGGGGGTGCTGCTCAGAGGGAACTTAACCCTCAGGTTAAAATTGCCTTTGAGTCCTAACTCTAAGAGTGGGAAAGTGAGAACAAGTGGATATACCGGGGGACTTTTAGTGGATTCTTTAATCCTATCCAGCTGTATCGGCCAGTATTTTATGATAAAAAGAGAAGTTACAACACCTTTCCTTGTTATCTTGGGGATGGTGATTCGGTCAGCAATCATCGAATAAATAGAGGAGGCAGTTGATAATAAAGTATAAAAAGGGAAGGCCTCAGAGAAAATAGCCCTAACATGGGATTCTTAAAAAAAAGGGTGAGGAACCCATTGATCAAAACCAAATTGACGAGAGCATCGATTGGGGTTGTAGTGTTCCGAGGTGTATCCATACTCGGTGTAAGAAGGAAGATAACTTGGGGTTAATAGGAGTGAAACAACAAATGAAGGATCTTCGTTGATGAGCTCTTTCGAAGTGACTTGCATCATTTTGTCTGCGTGGGGAAAAAAGGACCAAGTTTGAACGAAAGCATCTTCGCCGAGGGCCGCATTACGAAGCGACTGGGCCTGTCAATAATTAGAAGATTGTCATTTTGGCTTTTCTTCTTATAAAACCGAAATAGTCGATGGGGCTTTAGGTCTGTGCAAACTGGATAGGGTTTTTTGTTGGCTGCTATCTCAAGGAAATGACTATAAAAAAACTATAAAGATGATGGTTTTGGCAAAATTGGCCAAGTTATAGCGGCCAAGGGACTGTTTTATGTCCAAATAGGTTCTATCCAACCAGGTATAAAGGGACCCAAAGGCCATAGCTACAATAGGGAGCTTAAACCCCCTAACTAAGTGTACATAGACGTTGATGAGATATCGAGGGGGATGATCGTTGGGGTAATTCTAAAGGGGTACTTTTGCCTTGTCCAAAACAGGAAGAACCATCCTTTTCAGAAGTAAATAAATAACTAATGAGAGGGGATAATGTATCTTTGTTAGAAGACCCCGTCCAACTTCGGCATATTTGAACCAACTTCGCTCGGGCAGCAGTCTCTTCGGCGTCTAAAGCCTCATCAGAGTAAGTCGAGGTACCGTGGGCTCAAGCCCAAGTAGCTCAAAAACATCCTCTAAGGTCATGGTAAACTCCCCCCACACAGCCATGAAGGTGTGGGCTATAATGTTCCAACAAGATACAAGTACTTGGAGCGCAACATTGAGTTTGGAAAGCGTAAACTCACTAAACCACTTGGTCAAATGGAGCCCAACCTTTATGAGGGAGTTAGCATAAGTTGTCTGCATGTAGGTGTTCCAAGCAATAAAGTTGGTCAGGGAGTCTACTGGCCCTTCGAAGTCTATTTGGGAATAGGGGAAGTTACCTCGATTACGGCGAAAACACGAAGTCCCCTCTAAGGGAAGAAATCCCAAATGTCACCATTGTCATCTTCATCACCAAGTGTTAAGGAATCACACTTAGCATTAAAAATGACGGTTTTGCACATGGTTGAGTAGTCGTCGCCCTTGGCAAAGATAACATAGCGGCGGTAAAAGCAGAGTTGCTCTTAACGAGTTGCCATAAAGGCGGTGGCGTCCAAAGCACGAGCAGGAGTAACAGTGGTGGCAGGCAGAGCAGTGGCGGTGGGAGCAACTATAGCAGCAAGGATGTCAGATTAAGAAGCCATTAAAGCTTGAGGTGAGGTAATAATTGTAACACCCCGTAACTTTATGCATTTAATAGTTAATTAATTCGGAAAAAATTTAAATTAGTAGTGTGTCGTAATTTAATGGAATGAATTATGGAATTGTTATATAAATATCAATCGGAAGAATAATTGGTTAATATTTACGGAAAATTAATTTACTAGGTAAATAGTAATATTTAATTACATCTTAAGAGTATTAATGACACGAGGTTTACTTATCTCAACAAATTAATTATGGAATTGTTATATAAATATTTAATCGAGAGAATAATTGGTTAATATTTATGGGAAATTAATTTACTAGGTAAATAATAATATTTAATTACGTCTTAAGGGCATTAATGACGTGGAATTTACTTATCTCAACCGGGAGTCGATTCCAGACTAAGTTAGGTGGGAGATAAGAAATTTTATAAACTTATTCGGATGCCAATTATGAGTACACGGTTGAGCCCGGAAGGGCCAAGATAGTCAGAATAGAGTACCCGAGGGTAGTAAATGGGTCTCGGGGTAGTTTTAGGCATAGCTGAGCCCACACGGGGGTATTTGGGTCACTTGGGCTTGGCCCATTAGGCTAAAAATGGGATTAAGCCTAATTACTTAATTAAAGGAAAAAGAGGAATGACATAGTACACTGTTGAAAACCTGAAGTTGGAGATAGTACCCTAGGAAGCAGTTGAAGGCACTGGGAACCATTTTGGGAGACAAAGGCAAGAACCAAAAGGGATTTCATCATCGACCTTGAGAATCACAGTTCCGGATCAGGCCCTATAAAATCATAAAGCAAGTGGTTAACTTGCTGTAGCATTTATTTATATTACAATTCATATTTGTGTGAAGTGAGAACCAAAATTCATTTTTGGGTAAAGAGGGTACAAATATGGGGCTTTGTAAATAAATCTTATGATTAGAAATTATTGTAGAGATTCATAATATAATCTGAGATTGATATGTACTGGTCAGATGTGAAAACCCAGATGAATTATGAACGAATTTGAGATGATAATTTGGTGTTGAGACGTAACGACCGAATAACCCGGGTTTTACCCAATTCAGAAAATAGGAGAGAACGAAAATTAAATGGGGTTTGGGGACTTTATGGGGGTTCCTGATGATGTCCTTGGTGTATTATATTCATTATAGGACCTAGGTTAGACTGTAGTAGAAATTGAATATTTAAGGTTTTCGTCCATGGTAGAAACATGCCTTTGGAGAAGACAAAGACCTGTTCGATCGATCGATCGATGGCTGGGATCGATCGATTGATGGTAAAGGATTTTTGACAGGTCGGCCAGTTTTGTTATCTAAGGGAAATTTACTTAAAATTCTTTTCCCACACTTTATTTAGTGAGAAATAAATATAGGACATAAATTCTTAACAATTATGAGGGAAAGTAATTGGGATTTTGAGGAAATTTATGGGTGACACATTGTGGTTAATTTTGGGGAAATATATTCCAAAATATTAAATTTCGGATCGAGTGGGCGAGTCCGGGTATAGTGGTTGAGCGATACCAAAGTATTAAAATTAATTAGTGATGAAAACTAATTTAATTATAGGTCGGGATTTAGACTCGGGTATCTTATCCTTGTCGGACCATGAGAGCGAGTCAGAGTATACTGGTTGGGTGTCACCAAATGTAATTAAATTAATTAATGTGCAAATTAATTAATAATCTGAGTTGAACCATAAACTCAAGTTATGACGTATAGGTTAGTGTTACAGGTTTAGTACACGGTAAAGCCGGGATTGTTATATATATATATATATATACGGTGTGCGATAGTATATATATGGTGTGTGCATTAATATCAGTGAATAGATACTATTATAATATATACTATAGTGCTATCAGGGGAGGTTACGCATGGAGGCTGAATTCCCTAGTTTGAGGAGTAGAGCGAGTATATCTCCAGGTCATAGCGTCCATTATATGGGTGAGGGGCATCTCACTTTCACGGAAGGAATATGATCGCCTCAAATATTTACGTTATTAACCAAGTTAGTGAGCTCGCGTGAATGCACCAAGTGGGATGGCACTTTAGAGAATGTACATCCGGTGAGTTATTACTCGAGAGGATGGTCATAATTAATTATTATTTCAACACATGTGCGAATGTTATGTTATGGTTACATGTATATAATGGGATAACTAATTACATACGAGTAAACTTAATACAAGATGTGAATAGTATTAGGGGTATAACGGAAGTGAAATTATAAGAATATAAGAAAGAGAATGATTAATTAAGTAGTTATTATGAATACTTATAAATCACAACTATTGCATACTTAGGTAGAGTAGAGTGGTTGCAACGGGTTGCATAGGCTATCTAGTTATGGGGCAAATAACTAGGGGAATTAATTAAGGCGTTAGTCATGCACATTAGAGGAGGGGTGAGGACGTCCTCAATGGAGTGCGACACTGAATAAAATATGAAGAGCATGCATACTTATTTATTAGTGCAAGTTAATCATTTGCTAAATATTTTCCAAATGTTTTGGGTTCTAACCCTTTCTATAAATATTTTTCAAAAACCTTTTAGGTGTCCAGCCACATAGACGCCAGACTTGACTCATTCCAGGGATCCATTGCTGCAGCATATGGGGATGTTGCGGGAGTTTGATAGGCGCCTCATTCTTTTTCATTTATAGTATAGAAATTTTCTATCACTTACTCGAGCATGTTGCTCACAGTTTTATTTAGTATTTATGTTTGACTTGTTGAGATTTATCATTATCTGTCTTTATTTTTGTTGGATTTTAGCCGATGGTTTATTTGGTCAGATTATTATTTAGATGTGAATGGTTGATTTTAGTTAATTGTGATTGTTTAAATTATTTTGTGTCCGCATGAGTATTTCATTAAATTAATAGAAGATAAAACTTGACACGAGTCTAATTTCTCACTTAGGTGGTTAGTAATTAAAAAGTCGACAGTGATGCTAAGAATGAATCAACTGAGAAACTTATTCTAATTTAATTTAGGACTGATCACCCGGGATTTAATTATGCGGGGTGTCACATATGGTATCAGAGCATCAGGTTCTAGTGTCCTTAGGAATTGTGTGGCTTACTACTTCAGCGTAGCGTTCATTTGTTATAGAGCCCTATTATTAGGACTGTTGATTCATTTTCCGCTTTTGAGATATTGTATTTCTACTATTAGATTTTTGTATAAATTGTGTAGTTATACAATTCGTTCTATTTTGAGATGCCACCGAAGAGACAGCGAGTAGAGAGGGCCGAGGCCATGGATGAGTTGAGATAGGCTCATCAAGAGTCACAAGTACCGCCACCCCCACCCCCACCCGAGTTGATCTCCACTGTTCAGGTGGCCATGATAGTGGCTCAGGCAGTCGAGACAGCGATGAGGGCTATGGCAGCCTATTTTCCTCAGCCCCAGGCACCGCCTCCAGTGGCACCAGCAATTCAGGCTCCAGTGGGGTCACCTTCATGGAAGCGAGTTTGGGAGACCTTTCAGAAGGGTCACCCACCCGAGTTTCGGGGTAGTACAGATGTGGTAGAGGCTTGTGACTAGAAGAAGAATATTCTGCGCCATCTGCGCATGCTGGAGTGTATCGATGTGCAGAAACAGATGCTTGCTACCTTCCGTCTGTCGGGGGTAGCCTTACAATGGTGGGAGTCAATTACCACCGCCGAGGAGAGAGATTTGATGACGATATTCGAGTTCTGGGTGCGGTTTGATCGCAAATACTTTCCACCGGCGGTAGAGGCAGAAATGAGGAAGAAGTTTAGTGAGTTAGTTCAGGGTGACCGTTCAGTGGCGGATTATGAGGAGGAGTTCACCCGTTTGGCAAACTTTATGCCAAATGAGGTGAGCGACGATGAGCGAAAGAAGTCGAGGTTCATGGATGGCCTAGCCTGGAGGATCAGACAGCATTTGATTGGTAATCCAACGTTGGTGACGTATAAAGATGTCGTCAATGCCGCTCTTGTACATTATTAGGATCATCGCTTCCATGCGAAGGGGATCAAGAGGGTAGGGGAGTCGAGCCAGCAGACAAGGCAATTGTTGGTGGTGACACAAGTGGTACTCAGCAACAGACTAGCAGTCAGCAAGGGAATCAGGCTAAGAATTATAAGCCTGGTGGGTTTCGATCTGGAGGACATGGATTTAGGCAGGGTTAGCCCAGCCCAAATCAGCAGCAGCAGGTTCCTCAGGGCCGTGAGGTCCAAGGGAACAATGGGGGAGGCCAACAGGGCCAACGATAGGGAGACGGTCAGAGAGGCTGTTTTGTGTGCGGCCAAACAGGACACTTTAAGAGGGAGTGCCCACAGAGAGGCAGAGGCCAGCAGCAGGGTACCTTTCAGGGGCAGTAGGGATAGATGCCGCCAGCAGCACCGACTCCACCAGCCCCACAACAATAGGGGCAAATACACTACATGCGTGTGTATAACGTACGGGATGTTCCCAATCCTCCAACACATCAGGCGCCATCAGCGATTGAGGGTATGTTTCTTATCCATGGTCATGAGGATTGGATACTATTTGATACGGGAGCATCTCATTCATTCATTAAATCTAGATTTGCTAAAGTTGTCGGGTTACTAGAGGCCATGGGTAGTCTCTATATGTGTGTAGAGTCGCCAGTAGGTAGCGGGTTATTGATTCACTCGATTTGTCAGGGGGTGGATGTTTTTATTTGGAGATTGAGTTTAGCGGTGGACCTCTTAGTGTTAGATATGGAGGGGTACGATGTCATCCTAGGTATGGATTGGTTGGCAGGATATCGGGCGACAGTAGATTGTTACGAGAGGACAATCGTGTTCTCCATTTCGGGATGGGAGATATTCCTAGTAGCGATTCCTCTACCCGAGGGAGGATCGCTCACACACTTGTATTATATTGAGGAGGAGACCTCACAGGAGGTGGTAATTTCGTTAGACTTGATTCCGATAGTGAGTGATTTTGAGGACGTGTTCCAGGAAATACCAGGATTGCCGCCGAGCAGGGAAATCGAGTTTATCATCGATTTAGCACCGGGGACGAGGCCGATTGCTCGAGCACCTTGTCGCGTGACCCCTTTAGAGATGCGTGAGCTGAGAGAGAAGATTCAGCAGCTCCTGGGTCAGGATTCATTCGGCGGAGTACATCGTCGTGGGGTGCACCAGTGTTGTTTATAAAGAAGCGGGATGGTTCACTTCGGTTGTGCATAAACTACGTGGAGATGAACTAGGTGACGATACATAATAAGTATCTGTTGCCTAGGATTGATGGTTTATTTAACCAATTGAGAAGGACGTCTTACTTCTCCAAGATTGATTTTAGGTCAGGGTATTATCAGCTGTGTATCCGAGAGGAGTATGGTCCTAAGATCGCTTTCCAGTCACGATATGGATCTTACGAGTTCAGGGTGACACCATTCGGGCTCACCAATGCGCCAACAGTGTTCATGGATCTCATGAACATGGGTTTCAGAGAGTATCTCAACCAGTTTATCATCGTGTTCATTGATGATATCTTGATCTACTTGCGCACTGAGGGGAGCACGTAGAGTATCTGCGTATGGTTCTACTGATGCTACGGGATCACCAGCTTTATGCCAAGTTCGGGAAGTGTGGATTTTAGATGTGAGAGGTACAGTTTCTTGGTCATGTGGTGTCAGACCGGGGTATTACTGTGTATCTGAGTAAGGTGTCGGCGGTGAGGGAGTGGGGGCAGCGTATGACACTGACCGAGGTGCGTAGCTTTCTGGGATTGGCAGGTTATTACAGGAGGTTCATTAAGGGGTCTAAAAAATTATGGGCCCTTTGATGAATTTGACTCGAAAGGGGGTGCCTTTTATTTGGAGTGATCATTGTCAGTTAGTTTTCGACGAGCTAAAGGATAAATTGACATCTGCACCCGTACTTGCATTACCGAGAGGAGGACTAGAGTATCGGGTTTACACTGACGAATCCTTACAGGGACTTGGGGGTGTGCTTCAGCAGGAGGAGAGGGCTATAGCTTATGTTTCCAGAAATCTTAAGCCCCACGAGAGGAATTACCCCACTCACGACCTAGAGCTAGCAGCGGTAGTTTTTGCTTTGAGGATATGGATACATTATCTGCTGGGAGATAAATTCACCTTATTCACGGATCACAAGTCACTTCAGTATCTCTTCACACAGAAGGATATGAATATGAGACAGAGGAGGTGCCTAGAATTCGTGAAAGACTACCAGTTTGATATTCAGTATCATCCTGGTAAGGTTAATGTGGTGGCAGACGCATTGAGCCGGAGATCGACTGGGGAAATATCAGAGGTCTGGAAAGCGAAGTGGAGAGAGCCTACATGTCAGCATTATCCATCACACCTGAGATCATTATGCGAGTTGTGAGGGCTCAGGCGGAGGATCAGATCTACCGAGATAGGGTATGCCAGTTGTTAGTTGAGGGAGTATAGGGTTACTCGATCAGCTCAGAAGGAGGTCGCCTAAATGGGAGGTTAATTATGTCAGAGGATGAGGAGTTGAGGCATGTTGTTATGACGGAATCCTATGGTTCGAGATTTGCGGTACATCTCAGTAGAGATAAAATGTACCAGGATATGAGGAGGCAGTATTTGCAGGAATGAAATGGGACATAACAGAGTTTGTCTCAAAATGCACCACGTGTCAGCTCGTGAAAGTTGATCATCAGAGACCTCCAGGGATGCTACAACCACTAGAGATTCCCGTGTGGAAGTGGGAGAGAATCTCCATGGACTTCATTACAAGGTTACCTACATCGCATAGGGGTCACGACTCCATATGGGTCATTGTGGATCGGTCGACCAAGGTGTCCTACTTCCTGTCGATTCGCACAGACTTTGAGACGATGCGCTACGCGCAGCTATTCATAGCGGAGATTGTTAAGTTGCATGGGATGCCGGTAAATATTATGTCTGACAGAGACAAGGTTTTTGTGGCCCATTTTTGGAAGAGCTTTCAGGAGTCCATGGGCATAGAGCTACGTTTGAGTACAACCTATCACCCATAGATCGACGGGCAGACTCAAAGAGTCAATCAGATGCCGGAAGACATGCTCAGGATGTGCATTTTAGACTTTGGGGGAGTATGGGAGATATATCTTCCTTTGGTAGAGTTCTCATATAACAACTCTTACCAATTCACGATTGGCATGACACCATTCGAGGCACTGTACGGGAGACCTTATCGTCTACCCACCTGTTGGTTAGAGGTGGGGGACAATAAGTTATTGGTGCCGGAGATTGTCCAGGAGACGTCTGCCAAAATAGAGCTGATTCGAGGGGGGGTTCAGATAGCTCAGGATAGATAAAAGAGTTATGCTGACGCTTCGCGGAGACATGTGGAGTTAGAGGTTGGGGATCAGGTATTAGTCCGGGTGTCCCCTATGAAAGGGGAGATGAGGTTCAGCAAGAAGGGTAAATTATCATCGAGGTACGTGGGACCCTTCTCTATTATTGAGAGGGTGGTACCGGTAGCATATAGACTGGGACTGCTAGAGCATCTTCAGTGGATACACGACGTGTTCCATGTGGCATCGTTGAAGAAATATCGAAGGAGCGAGTGGGTCTTCTGCACATTCCACTCGAGGAAATTGATTTACATCCATATATTTCGTATGAGGAGAGACCGGTGGCTATTCTGGATCGTAGTGACCGCAAGCTACGATCCAAGGTTGTTCCACTAGTTAGAGTACAGTGGGATCATCACAGCGTTGACGAGTCTACCTGGGAGCGGGAGGAGGATATACGGGAACAATCTCCAGAGCTATTCACCACAGGTATGACCTAATTTCGGGGACGAAATTAATTTGTACAGGGGGAGTATGTAAAACCCCGTAATTTTATGCATTTAATAGTTAATTACTTCGGGAAAAATTTAAATTACTAGTGTTTCGTAATTTAATGGAATTAATTATGGAATTGTTATATAAATATTAATCGGAAGAATAATTGGTTAATATTTATGGAAAATTAATTTACTAGGTAAATAGTAATATTTAATTACGTCTTAAGAGTATTAATGACGTGGGGTTTACTTATCTCAACTAATTAATTATGGAATTGTTATATAAATATTAACCGGGAGAATAATTGGTTAATATTTATGGGAAATTAATTTACTAGGTAAATAGTAATAGTTAATTACGTCTTAAGAGTATTAATGACGTGGGGTTTACTTATCTCAACTAGGAGTCGATTCTAGACTAAGTTAGGTGGGAGATAAGAAATTTTATAAACTTATCCGAATGTCAATTTTGATTACACGGTTGAGTCCGAAAGGGCCAAGATAGTCGAAATAGAGTACTCGGGGTAGTAAATGGGTCTCGGGGAATTTTTAGGCTTAGCCGGGCCCACACGGGGGGATTTGGGTCACTTGAGCTTGGCCCATTAGGCTAAAAACGGGATTAAGACTAATTACTTAATTAAAAGAAAAAGGGGAATGACAAATTACACTATTGAAAACTTAAAGTTGGAGAGAGTACCCTAAGAAGCAGTTGAAGGCACTGGGAACCATCTTGGGAGACAAAGGCAAGAACCAAAGGGGATTTCGTCATCAACCTTGAAAATCACAACTCCGGATCAGACCCTACGAAACCATAAGGCAAATGGCCAACTTGCTGTAGCATTTATTTTTATTACAATTCATATTTGTGTGAAGTGGGAACCAAAATTTATTTTTGGGTAAAGAGGGCCCAAATATGGGGTTTTGTAAATAAATCTTATGATTAGAAATTTTTGTAAAGATTCATAATATAATCTGAGATTGATATGTACTGGTCAGATGCAAAAAACCAGACGAATTATGAACGAATTTGAGATGATAATTTGGTGTTGAGACGTAACGAACGAATAACTCGGATTTTCCCCAATTCAGAAAATAGGAGAGAACAAAAATTAAACGGGGTTTGGGGACTTCATGGGGGGTCCTGATGATGTCCTTCATGTATTATATTTATTATAGGACCTGGGTTAGACTATAGAAGAAATTGAACATTTAAGGTTTTCGTCCATGGCAGAAACATGCCTATGGAGAAGACGAAGACCTGTTCGATCGATCGATTGATGACTGGGATCGATCGATCGATGGTCAAGGATTTTTGACAGGTCGTCCAGTTTTGTTATCTAAGGGAAATTTACTTAAAATTCTTTTCCCACACTTTATTTAGTGAGAAATAAATATAGGACATAATTTCTTAACAATTATGAGGGAAAGTAATTGGGATTTGGAGAGAATTTATGGGTGACACATTGTGGTTAATTTTGGGGAAATATATTCCAAAATAATAAATTTCGGATCGAGTGGGCGAGTCCAGGTATAGTGGTTGAGCGATACCAAAGTATTAAAATTAATTAGTGATGAAAACTAATTTAATTATGGGTCGGGGATTTAGACTCGGGTATCTTATCCTTGTTGGACCATGAGTGCGAGTCAGAGTATACTGGATGGGTATCTCCAAATGTAATTAAATTAATTAATGTGCAAATTAATTAATAATCTGAGTTGAACAATAAACTCAAGTTATGACGTATAGGTTAGTGTTACAGGTTTAGTACACGGTAAAGCCGGGATTATTATATTTATATACAGTGTGCGATAGTATATATATGGTGTGTGCATTAATATCAGTGGATAGATACTATTATAATATATACTCTAGTGCTATCAGGGGAGGTTACGCATAGAGGGTGAATCCCCTAGCTTTAGGAGTAGGGCGAGTATATCCCGAGGTCATAGCGTCCATTATATGGGTGAGGGGTATCTCACTTTCATGGAAGGAATATGACCGCCTCCAATATTTATGTTATTAACCAAGTTAGTGAGCGATCCTGACTTGCGATAACTAGGTCGCGTGAATGCACCTAGTGGGATGACACTTTAGAGAATGTACATCCGGTGCGTTATTACTCGAGAGGATGGTTATAATTAATTATTATTTCAACACATGTGCGAATGTTATGTTATGGTTGTATGTATATAATGGGATAAATAATTCCATACGAGTAAACTTAATACAAGATGTGAATAGTATTAGGGGTATAACAGGAGTGAAATTATAAGAATATAAGAAAGAGAATGATTAATTAAGTAGTGATTATGAATACTTATAAATCACAACTATTGCATACTCAGGTAGAGTAGAGTGGTTGTAACGGGTTGCATAGGCTATCTAGTTATGGGGCAAATAACTAGGAGAATTAATTAAGGCGTTAGTCATGCACATTAGAGGAGGGGTAAGGACCTCCTCAAGGGAGTGCGACAGTGACTAAAATATGAAGAGCATGCATACATATTTATTACTACAAGTTTATCATTTGCTAAATATTTTCCAAATGTTTTGGGTTCTAACCCTTTCTATAAATATATTTTTTAAATCTTTTAGGTGTCCAGCCACCGGGACGCCAGACTTGACTCATTCCAGGGATCCGTTGCTGCAGCATATGGGGATGTTGCGGGAGTTTGATTGGCACATTATTCTTTTTCATTTCTAGTATATAAATTTTCCATCAGTTACTCGAGCATGTTGCTCACAGTTTTATTTAGTATTTATGTTAGACTTGTTGAGATTTATCATTATCTGTCTTTACTTTTGTTGGATTTTAGCCGATGGTTTATTCGGTCAGATTATTATTTAGATGTGAATGGTTGATTTCAGTTAATTGTGATTGTTTAAATTATTTTGTTTTCGCATGAGTATTTCATTAAATGAATGAAAGATAAAACTTGACACGAGTCTAATTTCTCACTTAGGTGGTTAGTAATTAAAAAGTCCACAGTGATTCTAAGAATGAACTAACTGAGAAACATATTCTAATTTAATTTAGGACTGATCACCCGGGATTTAATTAGGCGGGGTGTCACAATGGTGGTACGGGCAGACCTAAAATAATGGAGTAGCAGGCGGTGAAGATGGAAAATAGAAGAGTAATAAGGTGAAGGCTTGAGAAAAAATGGCGGAAGAAAACCTTTTTTCTTTTCTCTCTCTAAAGATCTAGGGACAATGATAGAAAATGAAAGCGTGAAAGAGAAGAAAAATGGCTAAGTGTTGAGGTTGTAGATGCTTAAAAATCAAGTGAGCGGTTGAGTTTCCCACAGAAGCACGTGTTAAGCCATCAAAATGATTACACATGGACACATGGCAACAGAGAGTGCCTTGGCAGTTGAAAAGACAACCTCCTGTCATAAATGAGGTGGTGCTTGGGAGAGAGACATTTGCTTTTAAAAGAAGTAATGATTTTTGGCGCCAGAAATTTTGAAATATATTTAAATCCAAAATCCAAAATTAAAGAAATTCCTCGTGCTGTAAGACCAAACGACTATATAATATGTTGAAGATGCGTCGGGGAGAATTTTGACCTTCCAAAAAAAGGAGGTTGATTGTAGCACAATTCAAATAATTCATGATGTCCCCTCGCCATAAGTCTGAACGGAGATAACTTTGACTCGGGTACATCGAGGAGAATTTTCTTCTTTTTTGAACAAGTTAAATAGGGACATACACAACACAGATACATTAGGGAGAATTTACCAAAGTCTAAATATCGGGAATTTTTTCAATCAGAGCAAAAGGAAAGAACTCATGTTACTAAGGGCAGTCAAAATAAAAATATCCCCTCACTAAAGGTCCACTCGATGGTGGAACGGAATGAAGCAGATTGGGGAGAATTTAAGTTTCAGAATGATAACGGACAAGACCCACAGGTACTTGAGGAGAATTGCCATAAATAATAAAGAAGACAAAATGACTAGGATCTAATGCCAAAAAAAAGTTAGGATGTTCCCTCGCCATAGGCCCAGGTATTGTGGAGCCTTGGTTCGGGTACATCGAGGATAATTTAACATTTTTCTAATAGAGATAGGGACAGTAGTTACAACAAAGACGGAGATGGAAGAATTTTTGCTCGCAATAGAAGACAATCTATCGAATTGAGAAGTTTTGTGCAGACATTTCTTGCGCTCATAACAAATCTCTACATGAGGGGCAAATGTAAAGGGCCTGAAGGTAATATTTGAATTAGATAAAGCTTCCCCAATTAATAGAAAAGACTCAAGAGATGGAAGCAACATGAAAACAGCGAGGCAGCTCAGTGGTGCAGCTCAACGAGGAAACTTACCGAAAGAGCTCTCCTATATCTTTCGTTATTAATTAGTCACAATGTATCTTTTAAATACATTGATTATAATGCTGTAACGATTGTAATATTGAGTATGAGGTCAAACGGTACTCGAGAGAGACCGAGCCTTAGAGGGCCTGGGAGAGCTTACATGCTCTATCGAATGACCTCATCGTGGGAACTTCATAGGGACGTAGTTTAGAGGATTGAGAAGTGAGACATCATTAAGGCTTGTCTTAACCATCTTAGATACACCTGGTAAAACATCGAGAGATCTTTCATTTTGGAAGCTTGTGTAGAGTAACCTTGAGTTCCATTATATATTGAGCTTTGAGCCAAACAGTCCCTTACCAAATGTCACATCTACTTTAGGTGATGTCATTTGACAGCTAAACACTATCCCATCCAAAGTCGAGTAAACCACTGTGTTATTAGCGCAGTCAGACAGTTGGTGAGCCACCTCTGTGGTGACAGTCCCCTAATGCACTGTGATTAGGCATAAGGCATATCCTGGCATTTAATGGTCATGACGTAGGGTATGATGGCTCATCAATCATTTAATATTTATAATGTAAAGTATGAGGTGGAGGTATTTCACACTATAGAGGATTGAGACATCTCAGGAAAGGTGTGGGGCTAGTTGTGTGCCTCAACCACTTCTGAGATGAAGAGAGTTATTTCTAGAGAGTTTTATTACTAGAGAGAGAAAGATATTTCAAGAGAAGTTATTACAAACCAGAGAGAGTTTACTCACCCAACCTTGTCATTTATTGTGAAGCTTTTAATAGCTAACCAAAGATATATCAGAGGTTGTTGGTGTGTTAGTTGCCGGACAAGGTGTATCAAGGGTGCTTACTTCTCTGTCCCTTTGAATGAGTTGCTTGTGAGTTTCCTTTATTATTATTTAAGTTATACACAAGAGATTTGTGAGTTCAATCTGAGTGTTGATTATATACAATATTGTGTGTTCATTTATCTTTGTTAAAGAGTACTTGGGTTATCATTTATTACCATACCTATAGGGGTTACGCCTCTGCTGGTATTACCATACTCCCAGGCTTCAAAGGGACTTCTCTTTTACAACTATTATTAGATATTTAAACATTTTCGGTGCTTGTGCAAGATGGATAATAATGTCCATCCCCCATTGGGAAAATGGCCATGAGGTTGATGCTTTATGTTTTCATGCCTTTGGAAAGCATCACTTTTCTTTATGTAGGTATGTGAATCTTTGGCCAAGGTAGTTTAGAAATATCCTTGTATAACAATTCCCTTTGCCGATAATCTTCCTGCTATGTGACTTCTGCAGGATCCTTTACGTAGTCCCCTCAAAATGTGTAATCTAAATCCTAGGGATGAATGCACCGCAACAGTGGGAGCAAAAATAACTTTTGTATAACACATCTCTGAAGATTACAAACTTTGCAGCTCTGAACCTAGTCTGTTTGGCTTCGCATTTCGACTCTGGAACCTTCCGATTTCTTAGGTAGTCGATGATAGGATCCATCCATGATGGACCGAGGTTCAGATTGAAAATTTATGACTCTTTTACATCCTATCTATCGATACTTAGTTCTTCTAGATTTTGATTGGAACAACTCAACGAAGTTGAGTTATTATTGTCGAGGCTTATCTGTCTAAGGCATTTGCTTATGCGTTTTCCATGCACATGACTCTCGTTACCTTGACTTTTACAAACTGCCTAATGATGGCTTTTACCTTGGCTAGGAACTTAGCCATTTTCTCATCTTTCACTTCACACTCCCTAACTATCTGTCTCATCACAAGTTATGAGTCACTATGAGCCTGAATCTGCTTCACCCCAATTGACAGTGCAAAGTTGAAACCCGTAATTAAGGCTTCATATTCTACCTTATTATTGGAGGTCAAAAATTTAAATCGAAGTGTGTACTCACTATCAGTTTCATTCGAAGTTAATAATATAACCCCTTCTTTGCTTCCTGTACGACATGAAGAACCGTTAACATACAACTCCCACACTGGGATTTCTGGTAATAATGGATTAGGGCTATCTTTTGGCATATTCTTCCCTTTCTCAGTAGTAGAACTGGTATTGGCTGAACCTTCAAACAGTCAAACTTTTAATAGTCAACCCATGAGAGGGGGCCCATGAGAGGAGAGCAGACTCTTCAATAGACGACTTATGAGAAGGTATTCCTAAGGGGAGAGTCGACCCTTCAATAGCCGACCCCTGAGAGAGGATTGGCGACCCTTCTGTAGCTGACCCATGAGAGGGTGCCCCTAAGGGGTTCAATAGCTGTATCTAGAAGAAGTATTTTTGATGAAATTTCCTTGGTAGGAATTAGATCCTCCCACTTAAATTCTGTAACGAAATCGCTTAAGGCTTGCCCCTTGATTGTTTTGTGTGGTTGAAAGTCAATATTATATGCTCCGATTTTAATTGACCATTCCATTAATCAATCAGACTTATCTAGTTTTTGCTATACTTGCTTCAATGGTTAATACGTGAATACCATAATCAAATGGTCCTAAAAGTAAGGTTAAATCTTTTTTATTGTATGTATGTGAGTGAATGATAACTTTTTCATTCGGGTACCTGCTTTATGCCCTTTAAAATTCTTTACTTGTATAATAAATAGATTTATGCACTCCTTAGTCCAAGCGAACTATGGCCAAACTTAATGCTGACTCTTAAACAGTCAACTACAAATAAAGCTTTTATCCATATAAAAGCCATGACAATAAGGGAACAAAGCCTAAATGCACCTTAAGTTATTAAAATGCCTTTTCATATTCTTCATCCCACTCCACAATGAAAGAGGTTGCCTTTCACAGTGTCTTGATGAACAACAATCACTTATTAGTTGCTCTAGATATGAACTTGTTCAACGCAGCAACATAACCTATGAATCTTTGGATCTCCTTAGTGGTTCTTAGTGACTTCATTTTTATCAGATTTTTTTATTTTCTCCGATTTTGCCTCTATTACTCTTTGATTCACGATCAAGCTTAAGAACTTTCCAAATCCCACACCAAAGATACACTCGACTGGGTTCAACTTTATTTTGTGCTTCTTCATCATGTCAAAATTTTTGGCCAAGTCTTTTATATGATCTTCAGCGTTTTGACTTTGGGCCAGCATGTAATCAATATAAATTTCCATTTTCTGCCAGATCTGGTCTTCAAATATTTTTTTCACGAACCGCTAATACATTGCTCCAGCATTCTTCAAGATAAATGACATTACTTTATAACAATACCTACCCTTATTGGTGATGAACGAGGTTTTCTCAACATCATACTTATTCATAGAAATCTAATTGCAGTAACTGCATGCATCCATGGAGCTCATGAGCTCATGACCCACGATGGCATCTATCTTCCGATATATTCGAGGTAGAGGAAAGTAGTCCTTTAGGCACGCCGTATTCAGGTTACTGAAGTCAATGCACATATGCCATTTACCATTCTATTTTGGTACGAGCACAACATTAGAGAGCGAGGATGAATATTTCACTTCCTTTATAAAACTTACATCAAGTAACTTCTTTACTTCTTCCTGAATGATTTGGTATCTCTCAGGAGTAATCTGTCTTATTTTCTGCTTTACCTCCTTGGTTGAGGGATCAACATCTAGATAATGACATATAGTTTCAGGATCAATCTCGGACATGTCTCTATGGGTTCATGCAATATGCTCTTCCTTTATTTCAAAGGCTTGACCAACTTGGTTTTAACATTGGGGGTTAAAAACAAGCCTATTTGCACTATTTTTCCTAGTTCCTCTACATCGAGAACCACCGATTCTACCTGCTCAGCTGCTTCACCTGTTGTTATTTTTTTCTTATCCCTTGGGTCAATAGTATCAATATTGTATGTAAGGGGAGATCAAAGACAAACTCATAATTATAGATAATTACCCCTCGTAATTAGAGGAAGGTAGAGAATTAAGTGAGCAGGCTCATGAGCTATATCAAATAAAAGATGAAGAAAGCGGCGAGGAAGCTTCCCAGAGAAGCGGTTCGAGGGAGATTTATATTTTCATATGTACTTATTTATGTCACGAATTTGTAAAGACGTATTATAACTTTATCAGATGTATTGTAATATGTGGGTGAGGTTAATCGGTATCCACGAGGTACCAAGTCTGACAGAGCTTTGGGAAAGCTTTCATGCTCTATCTAACAACCTCACCATGGGTTTGGGTTTAGGGCCAAATAGTCCTTTGCCAAAAGTAACATCTGTTGTGACACCCCGCCTAATTAAATATCGGGTGATTAGTCCTTCATCTAATTAAAACAAGAATCTCATTTAGTTCATTCTCAGCATCACTGTCGAAAACATTTTTAAAATTAAACTAACCACCTAGTATCCAAAAAGGTCGATGCCAAATTTTATCTTATATTAAACAACAACAACAACAACAAGTGAAATAAATACAATCATTAAACCATCCACGCAGTAATAAAAGAAATCCATCACAAGATAAGTACAGAATAAAATAATACCGAATAAACCATCAATTCCTAAGTCTAATATAAAGTCCAACATAAGAATATAAACCCGAGGACAAAGTCTAAACTGAAATAAAATAAATGACTAGAGGGACAACGCGCCCAAATAAAATAACTGAACTGCATCCTAATATAGGAATGAAGTGATTGGAGCGTCTAATCTAAATCATGCAAGCATCCACAAGTGATGTAGCTACCCATCCTTATAATAGATCATCAAGCTAGGCGTCCCTGTGGCAGGACACCTAAAAAGTTTTAAATTTTTTTTGCAAGTACGGGTTAGAGCCCAAGTAAAACCATTTGAAAATATTTAGTAAGTATTTAAATTTATTACGCATGTTAGTTCAACGTACACTTCCTTGAGTTCCTCACCTCTCAACTAATGTGCACGCTTAATGCCATCTACCTGGCTATGCTATCCAACACAACTAGGTCTCATCAATAACTATCTAACCCTAGCAGGTTAAGCTCTCCCGTACCGCCCATGCAGTACGCTATCGCAATACTAATACTTAATGTTACAAGTATGTTATTACTAAAACATTTGATTAGGCTGCTTTACTTAATTCATCTTTAGATATACACTATCTAACTTTATTACTATCACACATTGAGTAGAGCATCTCATAATTACATCACTTTTAGGTATACACTATCCATCTTTCCTACATCACACACAAGTAGGTTAATCACATTTATATATATTTATCACACGTATAACATATACAACTATAGCATCTCCGGAATGGCCCCTCATGATGTGGCATACTTTGCAATCAAGTCCATGTACCTCTCGTACTAAATTAAGGACTATTGGTTCGGCATATCTCCTTGAACCCTCATTCAAATACACATAATGGAAGCGAACATAGTTTTAAGCCTTTAGGCTACACACATACCTAACGTACCAAAATGACCTGCTAGTCCCACTAATGCACACACATCGTGAGCCGCCCTAAGTTCTATGTCCTGGGGTACAAATCCAGACCTCACTAGAATCGTCAAGGTGGGATCGCCCTCTGCATGGGACCTCCGTGATAGCAAGCAATGTAGGTATGCTCACACATAAGAAAGCACATAATAGGTATACACACAACCAAATCCATATGTCGCATATAGGCATACACACAATCCATACATATAATATGTATAGGTATACACTCCGCCTATAGACATGATTTATACAGGTATACCCCCAACCTATAATATAATCCGCATAGGTACACACTCAACCTATAATATAATCCTCATAGGTACACACTCAACCTATAATATAATCCACTTATGTATACACTCAACCTATAATATAATACGCATAGGTACACATTCAACATATAATATAATCCGCATAGGTACACACTCAACATATAATGTAATTCGCACATGTATACACCTAACCTATAATACAATCCACATAGGTATACACTCAACTCATAATATAATCCGCATAGGTACACACTCAACCTATAATGTAATCGGCACAGTTATACAGTCAACCTATAATATAATCTACTTACGTATTGAACCCTCTATCGCATTTTCCTAAATATTATCCTCTATCCGAAGGCCTGAGCTATCCCTTAAGTTATGTCAGTAGTTACTACACTCATACACTACCGGTCTAAGTCATAGGTCATGGCTCACCCTTTCCGTAATCCAATTACTAAATTCCCGATACGCATCTTGATCGTTTTATCATCGTCAGTTCACACCCCAAGTTTACTCACATTAAAGATCACCCAAGTATTGACTATATTCTTACTGTCCTCCTAAAACTCTTTATTTAATTACCAAATTTTTATCCCCTAAGTTTCCTCATAATTCACTTCGTGAGGAAAATTACAACAATAATGCAAAATTATGCAATTTTGGGCAGTCGAATCGATTCGGCCAAGGAGCCGAATCGATTCGTTATAAGCAAGTCCTTTAGTGAGTATGTTGTCTAGTTATATTTGATCGCGGTGCATAGGAACTTTTTACTGATGTGATTCAGGGGGCGTTGTGTTCCTTGTCGAGCGAAGAGATATAACTCATTATTTATATAGCGCTGAGAACTTTAGATAGTAAGAGTGTCGTGTTGTATGTCGTCTTTAGTGACATGAGAGTGGATGAGTATACTTTTTATGTCAGTAGACGAAAATTTTGGGGTACATGTTATGGGTTGAGGTCCTAACGGATCTCGACGACCGACAATGTTAAATAGTAGTGTATCGAGGGGTTCCTTGTTTGGATTTCGCTTTACGACACACCCCACTCATGAAACTTAGCTAACGTTGGACGTTGGGAGAAGTTTGGTCATTAGGACATGGGTTTAGTAACTTAGTTATTGCGCGTATACGTGATTATAACTAAGATTTTATAGTTATATTATGATTTAAGGCCGGTAGACCCGTAAAAGCCTGATGTGAAAACTAACGTAGAATGTTTACACCACAAGTAGATCGGTGGGGTAACCTAGAAAATAATTAAGTTGCAATTAGTAGGGTGGTTGAGTATAACATTACTGAACGGTCGTGCTAAGTAGGCAAGGATTAACTTAAATCAAGTATATTACATTCAGTTAATTTGTGTGTTTATGCACGAGTATAGGGTATATGGATACCCTAATTAGTTGGATATTTGGTATCGCTCGCAGTCAAAAGATGTGGAAAGGTATGTGTAAAATGAGCAAATAAATAAGGAAGTTGGCACGTGAGAATATTGGATCTTTCCCCTGTAGAGGAAATACTTTAGCCGTGAGTAAATAGGCTCATAGTAGTGACCAAAAAGGCGACGAAATTGCAAAGTGTCGTGTTAGCGCCAAGGTGAATTGGTAGATTAAATGATGAAGTATTTTAGTATGAGATGGTTAAAGAGAATTAGTCACTAGAATGAAGGGTAAGTGGAGACCGTGGGACTAGAGGGATATCGTTAGTAGAGATATAGCGGGAACAACATAACGATTTAAAGAAAGGATGGATGTTGTGCGAAAATATATCTGAAACTTTTGAGTATCAGGCTTATCCTAATTGCGAGGACAAAATTCATTTGTAAGGGGGAAGTATGTAATACCTTGTATTTCTGAGTATTTCGAATTTAATTAATTTAATAATTATTTGGGTTTGATTTTAAATTACACGTGTTCCGTAATTTGATGAAATTAAATATTTTTTGGAGATAAGAATTTATTGTTGATGGAATCATCTGTGCAAAAAATATTAGACGTCGTTACGAGTAATATCAACGGGACAACGTTAAAACTCAATCGAGGGTCACGTGTAGACTATTTTGAGGTCAAAATAAGATATTATTATAAATTAACTCAGATGATGATTTAGAGGTCACGATTGATTCCGAAGGGTATAAATAGTTGAAATAGTATACCCGGGTGTATAGTTTGGGTCCCGAGGCGATTTTTGACCAACCCGACACCGTTTAAGGGCGTTTCGATCACTCAAGAGTTTGTGGTTTGCAGAACTCAGCCCCTTGGAGTTAGAGGCTTGGGTGAACACAAATTAGAGAAAAAGGAGGCCACAAGAGAGAAAGAGAAGAGAGTTCTTGGAGGTGCAACACTTGTTCTCTCCACCAAAATTACTGGAATCGTGATCGGAGTGAGGAGGGATCGACTCCATCATCTTGAATACGAAATGAGACCTGCATAGCATAAGGCATGTGTTTATCTTGCTTATTTCTAAAAGGTTATAATACCCACGTTGTGTAGGGTTATTATCCAGTGATTTTAATTGATGTTCTTGGGATTGTGAGAATTAAACACATGAATCTTGGGTAGGATTGGCATGTAGATTTAAACCTTACGTGATAAGAAAAACAAATCAGTATATGTGTTGTGATTAGAATAGGGAAATTCTGGATTTAATGATGTGTATGCACGAAGAACAATAAAACTAGGGTTTTATGAATATTACCAGATAATCGGTTCTTGAATGGAATTCTTGATGAATTAATGTGATATTTATGTTTAATATTATACCTATACTCATAATAGATGATTAATTATGTTGTTTGGGAATTTGGTGAAGTTTCATGAAGAGTGGATAAAGCTTTAATGGTGAAAATTGCAAAAACGTAAGCAAGAAGAATGAATCAAATAAGATTCCTATTTTAATTGGATGAAGGGCTGGTCACCTGGTATTTAATTAGACGGGGTTTCACATTCGTCTTAAGTGATGTCATGCATGACTTACCAACTGTCCAATCTAAATACGAGTAAACTGCGATGATTTGGGGGATGTTTGGTAGTTTGATGGATTACCACTGTTGTGACAGCCGCCTGACCCATAGTTGGTTACCAAAAAGCTATCTATTGGCATTTAATGCCAATGACGTAGGGGCATGCTAATGAATCTTTACATTAAATTCTAGTGACATAAAGGTACGAGTTTGCCTTTTTCATTAATTGGGTCTGAGATTACTTTAGTAGAGGACTGACTATATGGACACCTTAACCACTCAATGAGAGAGAGTTGGTTTCATTATCATTATGATTTCCGAGAGAGAGAGAGAGAGAAAAAGAGTTATTGTGAAACTAGAGCATTTATTCACCCACCATTACATACACTTTATCCAAGCTTTCCCCACCAAAAAGAACAAAGCATTTATTAAGTCGTGACCTGTATTTGTTTGACCTTGGTGTTTGTGTTGGCTGCCTAAGGTGTATATAAGGGTGCTTACTTTTCTTTCCCTCTAACTGAGTTACTTCAAGGGTACATTTATTGCTTATCAATTAGTTATACACGAGTTTTTTTGTGAGTTCGATACAAAGAGTTTGGTCCTATTTTATCAGAGTTAACCTCACCATCATTGATATCATCTTATTAGTAACTTATTGCCATTTCAATAGAGGTTACGCCACTATTTTTGTTATAACATCCCAGCCTAAAGAGGACTCTTCTCTTACATTTGGCGACTCCACTAGGGAGGTATTCTTTTAGCAAAATGGCTTAAGATAATGTTACCCCTATTTTTAACTTTGATAAAATCTAACATAGGGAGGAACAAGACGCGAGGGAACGTGAGGCTTCTAGAGATGGGGTGCCTCAGGTGGAGGTTCCTTAAGTTCCAACGATCACAAAAGCCACTACGATAACATATGCTTCAACGAGAGTTGTGATGGGGCCAACTCAGATGACCTATCTAATGGGGCTGTTCATGGAGTTTCTATAGGCGCTAATGATCCTAGAAGCTTTCGAGGCAACTATGGACCCTAGTTCCTTCATTACTCCTATAGTACCTCCTGCAGTTCCTTCGAGTACAGTTCCTCCAGCAGCCATTTCCAATGTTGCACCCACCGTGGGAACACTCAACACAACTGACACTACACCTATTGTCGCTCAATAAGGAAGGAGATATAAAACATGATGGCAGCTTCTTTGCAGACTACCAGCAAGACAGTCTCAATATATGATGATTTATATACTCCTTATTCGGAGGAGTTTAACGTTGAGACTTATCTTAAGGATTATGTTCCCCATATATTTGAGAAGTACACTTGGAAAGGGGAAAATCCAAATGAACATATTAAGAGATTTGTGGAGAACTTAGGAGCTCACTATAACACTAAAAAGATGCGTTTGAGGTAATTTTTCATATCTCTCACAGATAAAGATTATGCGTGGTACTCGCACTTAGCTCCAAGGAGTGTGGCCACTTGTGAGGAAATGCATATACTATTCGTTCAAAAGTTATTTTTGGCTGAAGATAAGTTCACTTTTACCCAGCTTTCACGGGAAAAGCAATGGCTGGGGGAAGAGGTAGTGGCATATATAAGGAGGTTTAGAGAAAGGTCTCTCGATGTGAGAAAAGAGGCCAAGGAATCCAAGTTGCTTCAACTTTATGTGGGAGGTTTTCTCCCTGAATATATTTGTTTATTTGATAAATGAAATGCAAGAGGGCACATTTACGACCTTCTTAAAATCAACTCGAAACATCTTGTTGGTTATTCACCAAAGTCCCATTGTAACCCCTCTAATATTTAGACCACAAGCTGGGGCTGGAAGAGGGCAGGATCTACGAGTGGTTATACAGATGGGGGAGTTGAATCTAGAAGAGTACAGAGGAATGATAACAAAAGGATGTTTGAAAGAGATATAAAATATCTATAGTTGCCTTGTCCCGTAGAGGAAGCCATCAGCTGCTATAATGCCATATTGCATGGAGGGGAAATCTACGTGCCTAAAGATGCTCCCCAAAATGAACCAAAACCAGATGTTTAAGTTGATCCTAAGTATTGTTATGTGTATTGGCATGTTTACCACCCAACCAACTCATATTTTACACCGAGGAGGATTATTAACAAACATTTATTATTTGGAACGCTACAAATACCTCAGGGAGATGTTAACAATAATTCGTTACCAGTCAATGAGATAAATTTGGTGGTAGCCTATGATTAAGAGGTAGTAGAGAGTACAAGGCAATGATGAAGAGTAAGAGGGGAGTTTGAATCAGTTTTAGAAGATTGCACAGTTGGGATGATATACGTAGTAATTGCCTATGATGAAATGAGTGCCAACCCAACTTTGAGTACCCCAAGTTCGCATGGTTCCTCGACCAAGTGGGGATGCCTTTGGAAAGCAAATTAGAAAGTAGTCAGGTGATATTGGATTTTATGAAGCAGAACATCATTCCCCCACAGAGGTGGAAGGGTCCCATTGCCAGACTTGTAAGGAAGTTCATATCTGAGATGACTTTCTCAAACGCTTACAGAGCTGTAAGGTTCCCCTCACACCCGACCGTTATATGTCACAGTAATTGTGAACGGAGTAAGCTTTTCCAGAGCATTGATGGATGGGGGTGCCTTCATAAATATTATACAAATTAGCTATTTCTACGTAGCTAATATATTTGAGGCAAGGTTGATACCAATGCCATTGGTAATTACTGGTTATGATAACCAATCTTTATAGTCCATTGTTTATGAAAATGTTATAATTGTGATGGGGAATCTTACATCACAAATCAAATTCCATGTTATAGAGAATTTTACTCCATACCACCTTTTGATGGGAATGGAGTGGATGTACAACCATGGACTAGGTCTCTCTACTAATCACCAATGTGCCAATGCTACTGTGAAAGGAACATAGATAGTCATCCGAGCAACCAAGAAGTCGTTTGCCAAGGAGGAGGCACACTTGTGTAATACCCCGGATTTTTACTGATTTTAAATTATGGGATTAATTAAATTAAATTGGGAAATTATTTAAAAATTAATCCGGATTTAAATACTAGTGAGACAAGAGTTAGTATTTGATGATTATGTTGAATATTACTGAGCAAGTATAGTAATACATGACTTGGAATTTATTAAAATTATCTTGAGTTTAAAATACGGCTGTTTCGGTAATTAAGTTAGGACGGGTGTGTCAGTCGTGTCAGGACCCAATTTAATGGATTTATAAATAAATTATTTTTATATCATCCGTATGGTCATTTCGAGTGCACCAAAGTGTACGGAAGGGTGGAGATAGTCAGAAAATTCTACCCGGGGTTTAGTTTGGGTCCCGGGGTAGTTTTATTCCAAATCGACAACCCGGGAGCATATTTTGTCATTTTATTGATGAATAGTGACCTACGAAAATTAGGTTGTGTATATCAACCAACACTTAGGGTTATTAGGTCCATTAACTGTAAAAAAATAAGAGAGAGCAACGTGAGAGGAAAGGATAAGTTCCAAGGGTTTTCTAAGGCCAAATAACCACCGTAAGCCACCACCACCACCGCCGGATTTGTCACCGGAAATAGAGGGAGAATCAACCTAAATCTTCATCGAAGGATCAAAACCTCTAATTAAAGGCAAGTGATTTATCTTGCAATGATTTAAGGCATATATTTTACATGATAGTTTAGATTCGAAGATATATTCTGAATAATTGTAATAATGTGAAAGTGGAGACTAAATTATTGAACTTGGATAGGTTTGCATGTAGTGGATCTTCTGGAATTATTAAATGAATGGATTTATAAATTAAGGGTTAGGAAATCACGAAATTAAATTGAGATTGATTATGATTATTGAAGAGATATTTAAGAATTAGGGTTGTAGTAAAATTCATGACTTTTGATCCTATAAATCGACATTTTGTGATAGTTTGGTGAATCTTGAACGCTAAAAGTTGTGTAGATATGTTGGTTTAATATTTAGTATACTTATTTGGGAGTTTGGGACATTGTAATAGAGAATTGGATGTGTAAAAATGGGATAAATCGTAACTGTTAAAGGAATTTTGGGCAAATAACTGATCGTTCGATCGATCGACTCAAGAATGTCGATTGATTGACTGTTCGATCGATCGACCCATTTCTTCGATCTATCGACCTCTCTGAAAATTGTGACTCTTTTCCCTTTAAATAATATATGACCCTCGACCTTTAGAACTCTTTAGTGAAGATTGAATTAGCATATTGGTACTTACAGAAGGCCAGTAGGGGCGTAATTGAAGCCCGAAAAATATTGGTTTAGTTTGGGATTTAACGGTGAGCTTACGAATGCTCGACGAGTGAGTTACGATGGTAAGTTGTGAGAACTTGTATTTAATTTGCACAAAGAATAACTTAAGGTTAGAGACAGTGGTTGGGGATCCATAATTACTGAAATAATCTTAGGGACCAACGGAAGGCTTAGTAACCTTTTGGGATGGGTTTAGTACTCGAAATTATACGACAAGAGTTATCGTGCTAAACTTATTATGCGGAAGAATCAAAATAATATTATGATACGTGTGAGACTTATAATATAGGGCTGGTGTATACCTATAATAATGTGATAATTATCTAAGTTGTGTGACTACTTAGTATATGGATTGTTATGTGTATGACATACCTACCATAATTGCTATCATAGGAGGTTGATTTTTGAGAAAGGACTATCTTATCTTTGTGTGCCTTCGGGGGGATTTAGATTGGTACCTCAATACTGTAGGACTGTGAATACTTATTTGTGAGTTGATAAGTCAGCTGACCATGGGAGCGTAGGTATGTGCGTGCGTGACCCATGGGTATGTGAACTACGTTTGCCTCCAATACGTGTGATTTGTATTGAAACGATTCCTGAGCGATTCGGAATGCATGATCCTCATGTACGTGATGTACCTGGAATTGATAGGAGAGTATGCGTGCACCGCAGCTTAGCCTAGGGGTGCCTTATATGTATATATGTACTGAGAGTTGTTTATATATGTACTTGAGACTGATTCACTATTGCTTAGTAGATGCGAATAACTAAGGTATTTAAATGGGTTAAAATGGTGAGAACTTAACTAATACTTGTGATAAGTAATTAAATTAACGAACGTGCGAATTATGAGTCTCAATTATTTAAGTATTACTGGTGAACATTTAAAATAAGACCGTATTGGTAAGATTATAACAGACTAGTCAGATAGTGGTATAGTTAGACTGAATTAAGGAAATGCATTAGGCGTGCATAATAGTTGAGGGGTGACAATCTCAAGTGAGGGCACGTGACTAACGTGTTTAATATACGTGTTGTTTAATATTGTCATTTAAACACTTGCTGCTTTAAAAATATTTTCACATCGGGCTCTGACCCATTTGCTTCCAAATTTATTTTTTTTGTAAAAATATTTTAGGTGCCCAGCCACAGGGACACCAAGCATAGGAGTTCCGTTATGTTGACGTGCTGTAGCTGCTGTGGAAGTTACAAGATCTCGGTATTAGATGCCTCTACATTACACTTTATTCTATTCAGAGTTACCTGCATTTGTTAGGGCATGTCGCCCACTTCTATCTAGAGACAGTAGCTCAGTCGTCTATTTTATTTCAGTTGTTGGACATAGTTAATTATTCAGACTTTTGTATTAGGTTTATTTAACATTGCTACTATCTATTGGAGGGTTTACTCCAGATTTCATTTATTTCATTGTTGGTTATCCTTATGAGATTTTTTATGCGATTGTTGAATGATGATTTAAACTATTTGATTGATGGTTAATTAAATTAATAAAATTTAACACCTCACTATTTTAAATATTAGGTGGTTAGTAATTAAATGTTTTCGACAGTGATGCTAAGACTGAACGACATTGACATTTTATATTAATTTAAATAAAGGTGTAGCTACCTAATATTTAATTATACGGGGTGTCACAACTTGGTGGATGTTGTATTTTACACCGAGTTGGTAGAGGATGCATGCGTTCTAACACGACTTATGAAAAGGGTCAGAGTCCCCTTGATTAGAGAAAGGTTAGGGACAAAGAGAGAACATGTTGAAGTAGGGTAAAATGCAGGCCAAAGAGTTATGGAAACATGTAACCTCGTCCCCAAGCCTTAAGCTATCTCCAAACAGCTAAGAGATGGGATGAGGACAAAAATTGACCCGATAGTGCGCGAGGTCAGGAGGTAGAGTGTCCTTAGCAAATTTTCAAAGGTAAGTTTAGAGGAAGATGAGAAAGCCAAAAAGAGGAAAATAGTTGCCTCACCCTATTGCCACTGCAATAAGGTCCAATTGGAAGATGGAAGAGTGGTGTATCACCTTTGAATGTATACGCGGGCTGCCGAAGAAGCTGACGAGGAGGCTTACCCGGAATATGAATACTTCCTAATGGATAATATAGGGCAATCTCTTATCATTGATAATTATAACATCCATGAGTTTGTGTAGGAAATTGAAGATGAATTGGAGTGCATGACTGATCACCCAAAACCAAAAGTGCAAGGGCTGAAGAAAATTGACTTAGCTGAGTCTGGAGAAGATCAAAGGCCTATTTCCATTTTGAAGGACCTAGATGTTAGGAAGAAGTAAAGGTTTATTGAGCTCATTCAAGAATACAAAAATGTCTTTATGTGACAGTACACAAAGATGGCAGGGTTGAACCAAGTGGTGAGCTGCCATAACTTGAACGTTATGCCTTCAGCCATACTAGTGAAGCGAGCATCTAGAATTTACAAGCCAGAGTTTGAACTCAAGATCAAGAAGGAGGTACAACGGTTATTAACAGCTGAGATCATTAGGCCAATCCAATATCTAGTCTGGCTATCTAGTATTATGCCAGTGGGGAAGAAGGATAAAAATTAAATACGCATTTGTGGTAATTTCAGAGACCTCAATAAAGCTTGCCCGAAGGATGAATTACCTCTGCCATTTATTGATAACTTTATAGATTCAATGGCAGGTCATGAGATGTATAACTTTATAGATTATTATATGGGTAATAACCAGATTAAGATGGGCCCAACGGATGCAAAAAAGATAGCGTTCAGGACTCCATTGGGCAATTTTATGTACAATGTTATGCCTTTTTCTTTAAAAAATATTGGGGCTACTCTAAAGCCCAAACTGGGATTTATGGGTTACCCGTGGTTAACTGATTCTAACCCAAGCGTTAGGTATGAAGTGCAATGAAACAACCTACATAATATTTCTAGTACATTTTTATTTAATTAACATTTCACTTGTTTAGCATGGGATTTCCATTTAAATCAAACTACATAAGGGAACCGTGGGAAGCGTCCCTGGAATCCAAGCATACAGAGCTAATGACGTAAAATAAAAAAAGATACTTACTTGCACAATGCTCTCAAAATACGAAACCACACCCAACCTGTCGTAACAAAGATGATGGAATGAGCCGAATGCCCAGTGAAAAAATACAATGATACAATATAAAATTGAACGACCGAAAAGGGACTCTAACATGTTATATCTACGTGCACATGTAACTATTTATGTATATATATACATACATATATTTTAATGCATGGAACCATTTTTACTCCAAAAACGTTGCTTATTCCGATTAATTCACCTTAATCTTATAAAAAACCTCTTCTTACTTGACTTGATATTTATATCTTTATCTAACACACCCGGTCAAATACATTTAAATAAATACCCTTTGTTTAAGGAAAAATATTTATGTCACCAAAATTACCCCTTTGCTCATACCAAATTTACCTTAGTATTTTCATTGAAAATCACCTTTCAAAACATGCAAGCATGTAATACCCCGTATTTCGGTGTATTTAGAATTTAATTAATTCAGTAATTAAATAGGAAAATACAATTTAATATTTAAATTACGCGAGTGAAGTAATTTATCGCGATTTAATGATAATTATGATTATTAAGTGATTGATAATAATTGCGATTATTAAATACTAATCGAGAGATAGACAGTGATTAATATTATGTTTCAAATTTACTAAGTGTGAATAGTAAATATTGATAGTTAGTTTGTACGACATAGCGAGTGATACAGACGTACATGATTATATCTCAATCGGGTGTCGCGTGTAGACTAAATTGAGGATGAGATAGGAAATATATTTTTAAGTGACCCAAATGATAATTTAGAGGTCACAGTTGATTTCTAAACGGTCAAATTAGTCAAAATAGTATACACAAGGGTACTAGTCGGGTACCGGGCATTTTTAGGCTAAACCGAGATCATACAGGGGCGTTTTAGTCTTTTGGCATTTGGGGATGAGTAGACCTACGAAATTTCAAACTCTAAATCAGATTATAAGAGTTGGAGTCTCAGGTTAGAGGAGAGAAAAACTCACAAAAACCATTGGAGATAGAGAGAGAGAGCTATTTTGAAGCCTAAAAGAGAGATTTAGAGAAGATTGGAGTGTATTCTTCCACCACAAGCATCTTGGGAAGATTAAAAGGAGAAGAAGAACATCAACCCTCCAACAATCAAGAAATCAGACCCTACCATAAATAAGGCAAGTGGTTAATTGCAAATTATTTCGAGTTATAATATCCATGCGTAGGATTTATGAATAATTGATTTTGATGAATATTCTTGGAGAAAAAGAATTCATTAATGGCATGTTTGGGTAAAAATAACATGTGGTTAGATTTATATCTGTTGAGTATTAAAAATTAGAGGAACTATGATTGTTAATACGAATTAAAATCTGGGTTTATGATTTAAAATATAGTAAGAACATATTTTTAGGGTTCTTTAATAATTAGAGTATTTGAATTATTCTGGGATAAATTTGTGAAGATTTATGATGTTTAAATTGTTGGAAATCATCCTAGAGTATGTAAAAATAGTCAAGAATCATTGGTGGAAAGTTTGGTGTGTTATAATGTGAGTTGGTAAATTGGAAATGGTGAGAAAACGCATGAAGAAGACGAACTGCACCTGCACCTGCTTGATCGATCGATCAACTGATGAATGTCGATTGATCGACCCAGGCTGATTCTGGATTCTTTTGTTTGTTAAGTTCTAAGAGATTGCCAATGTTTGAGGGGAACCGTAAGGATGATATTGTACTTATTTAGGAACTGAGGGAAGACCAATAGGTATTTCGTGGAGGTCCATTATGGTCTTTGAGGGTAATGTTTGGAGAGATGAACCGATGAGGATAAACTGATTGAGTTGTGCATCGGGAATTATGGATTCAAGTTACGAGGAAGGTTAATGCCAATCCAAGATATATATACCAGTAGGTTAGAGATAACTTAACTTCTGAAATAAATGGAGGGGTTACTAGGGCCCTTGGAGTTTGGGTGAAAACTCATTTAAATACGATGGAAGATAAATCGTAAAATAATAAGTACGGTGAGTATGGGAGAGATATGTACTACGTACGAGATTATGGGTGCGGATACCTAAGGTAAACTTGATTATATTAGGGTCGAGGCAGCATTCTGAACTAATATATGAATATAATAAACACGATAGTGAGACAAATTGTAAATTAAAAAGTATGGTGAATATCCGAGAGAAAAATATTACGTACGAGCATGATTATTAGGTTGTGTGTTTACCTCTCGAAGAATATAAATATTTAGGTGGAGAGAATACCTAACGTATAATAGCCTATATTAGGGCCGAGGTAGGATTTTGAACTAATATATGGAAATAGAAAATTGGGGTCGCGATGAAAAAGTTCCGAACCAATATATGTATAAAATGTCATGAGTGGGGTCGAGGTGACATTTCGAACCAATCATTTTACTTGGTGTCGATAGACCATTCCGAACCAAGAGTCCTTGATGTGTGTTATGAGGACATATTAGTGATGAATGAATTTGTAAGTATATATTGTGTGTGAAATGTATACTGTATAATAATCTAATTATACGGGATAGTAGGAAATTAGCTGGCATGCATACATTTAAAAGCAAATTAAGTAGAGAAACTTAATTAGAAAAATTAAACGATAGATAATGATTATCTTAAGAATAAATCAAGTAGTGAGACTTAATTATAAAAGTAAAAGATAACAAAATGTGACAAGTTATCTAAGTATACAACATATGAGATGTGTTACTATTAACATACTGTATGGACGGTATGGAAACTTAGTCGTGTTGATAAGTTCAGTTGAATACTATAGTCTAGTTAGCTTAGGTTGTAAAGCTAGGTGGGCTAAGTATAGGACGTTAGGCATGCACTATAGATGAGGGGTGAGGTAACTCAAGAGAGTGTACACAATCTTAACATATGTAATCAATAACTCATCTTATTGTGATAAACACTTTCTAAATATTTTCAAAACGTTTTGAGTAATAACTCTTGATATCAAAATATTTTCAAAACCTTTTAGGTGTCCAGCCACAGGGGAGCCATACTTGAGGATTCAGTCCAGGGACTCGTAGCTACAACATTATGGAGGCTGACAGGATTTTGCTTAGACGATTCATTTATTCAGATCTAGTGTATGATATCCTTTTAGTACTCTCCTTTGGGATATGTCGTCCATAAACATGATTTCAAGTATTCAGTTTTGGATTATATTGGTTTTGTTTAGCAGTTTTGGTTTTCAGCCGATTGTTGACTCGACAAGACTTTTCTTTACATATTGTGAGATGGATTGAATTTTAGTATATTGTGATTGTTTAATTATTATTATTTCCCCATGAGTAATTTTCTCGGGTTAATGAAAGATAAAATTTGACATCGGTCTAATTTCACTTTGGTGATTAGTAATTAAAAAGTTTTCGACAGTGATGCTAAGAATGAACCAACTGAGAAACCTATTTTAATTTAATTTAGGGATGATCACCCGGGATTTAAATAAGCGGGGTGTCACAGATGGTATCAAAGCATCAGGTTATAATGTCCTTAGCAATCTGTGCGGACGTACTACGTTTTCAGCGTTGCTTTCTATTTGACATAGAGCCTTATGCTTAGGATTATTGATTCCTATTGTGAGATTTCGTTCTCTTGCTATGATGTATTATTGTAGTGAATCTTATGCACGTTCGAGTGTGCTACGTAAGTCGAACAATTAAGGACAACCAGTGAAGGCCGTTGGGAGGATAGTAGGAAGCGGGGCTAAGTGGGAGCTGTGGAATATTATGGGGACGATGATCGTAGTCGAGGTCACCCCTAATGATGCTTTGGCAGTTGATGCTTCAATAACTGCTAGGGTACAACAAACTTTACCAGTACCGCTATAGCTGAAAGTGGTACCAAAGTAGACTCGCCCAGTGCAGTTAAAATGGGAGAGAGTCAAAGGGGCCTTGAAGAGTACCATTCGCTAGAGTTTGCTAAGTGCAAATGTTGTATGTGTCGGCCAACGGTAAAGGAAATCCATGGCCATTGACTTATGATCGGGTGTGGTAATGCTCGGAAGTAAAAATTTGGAAAATTTTCTTAACTTATCACATGAGGATCGGGTAGAGGCCAAGTGTGAGAAAAAAATTATTTGTTTGATGAACTTTGTATCCGACGAGGTAGGTACAATAGAGAAAAGAGTCCTTAAGATTGAATAATGGGCTCACAAGTAGGAGTCCCCATCACTTATGGGATTTTGTTTTGCATAGACGACCTATGTACATTGATGTTACTGATGCTTCCATGTGAAAGAAGCTAAAAGAATTGAAGAATTTAGTCAAGAGGTTAAGATTGGATGTAATGGTGCTAGTAAAACACCACAGGGGGGACCCATTAGGCGACCCATTTAAATGATGAAGATAATAAAAGTCTTACCGAGTGATGGAGGATTCAGTCAGAACTGGTAAGACGAACAATATGTTTCCTAAGGGCCAGCAGAGCTAAGGGAATAATAAGGGTAGCCATCAGGGTTGAAGCTACCGAAGTTCGAGAGATGGACAACCCTAATACGGTCAGTGTGTCGAGGAATAGGGGATTCTGTAGAGAGATATTTTTATGTAAAGAGTATCACCACATGCATTGATTTTGGCCGAAGCGAGGAAAAAGGACAAGAGCATGGTGCCCAGTAAGGTCAATGATTAAAATAGACTTTGGGTTCGGTTCGGACAAGCATGTAATGTCCAGGAATCATTTGAACAACCAGTGCAGTTGGCAAGGCGGAGGTATGAATTTTATACTCGAGTGAATGAGGTATGTTTTGTGTGAGACGAGCGAGTCACTGTATTTTGTTAGCACCAGATTCGCGCGTGAGACGAGTTTAGTGGTTATATCGATAACATTATTATGTGTATATATTTTTTCGTTGGGTAGTGGGGTTATCTTTGGTTTCATCTACAGGGGAGCGGTGTAACACCCCGTATTTTTGACGATTTAAATAATTATGTGATTAATTATTATTAGGGGAATAAATATGCGATTAATTATTGTTGTTGGATTAATTAAATTAAAATGTGAGAGATTAATTTGTTATTAATCCGGATTAAAATAATTATTAACTAGCATGCCAAGGGTTAATGCTTATTGTTGTGAACTATTAAATATTACTGTGTGATATGTAATATGGAATTATGATATTTGATAAATTATCGGAAGTGAGAAATACGACAGTTTGGTAATTTAAGTCGGACACGCGTGTGAGTCGTGTCGGGACTAATTGAATGGAATAAAAAAAGAAATTATTTATATTAACTCGTATGGTCATTTCGAGTGCACCACTGAGTCCGAAAGGGTCGAGATAGTCAAAATAGTATACTCGGGTGTTTAGTTTGGGTCCCGGGGCGATTTTAGGCCTAACCGGCACCCCGAGAGGGCATTATGGTAAATTGTATTTTTAGGCTAAATTAATGGACGAAAATTAAGAGTAATTATATCATCTAAGGAAAGTCCATTAGGGTTAAGAAGTGACAGGAAGTTATAACGGCCATGGAGGGTGTGAGGGAGAACCAAATTCCAAGATAGAAGACTCATTTGACATCACCTTGCACAACCGTGACCACCAACGCGGAGATCGAGAAGAGAGGAACGCGCACATACCAACATCACCAACGGATCAGACTGTCATATTCGAGGCAAGTGTTTATTACTTGCATTCTTTTAGCAATAATCATGCTCATGTTAGTATAAGTGGATTTTAATCATGATTTATATGTTAATCGGGTGAAAATTGGAGAATTAAATTATGATTAAGGATTGGTTTAATTAGTGGCTGAATTTCCTTCATGTATGTAGAGGATTAATCACGGAATTTGATTATATATTGATGAAAGAATCTGGGTTGATTAGGTTCTTTAATTGGAATTTTGGAAACTAGGGTCCATGTAAATTAATTTGGGGGTTTTATGTAATTATGATGATTAATGACGAATTAAGGATCCTAGGATGATAGAAATGATCTATAACCTATTAGGGGTTGATGGGTATTGATGATGAGTTGTTGGGAATTTAATCTTAGAGGTTTTTAGGTTCAAAAATGGTGAAAAACGTTGAAGTTTGGTGAAGAAGTCGAACAGTGCAATCTCGCGCGATCTCGCGCGAAGTGGTTCAAACGAGATAGGGATCTCGCGTGAAGTGGTTCAAACGAGATGGAGATCTCACGCAAAGTCGTTCGAATGAGTTGGCATCTCGCGCGAAGCCGCTCGAATGACACATGGAAGTCGTTCAAACGATAACCCTTCTGGTTCGAGTGACATAGGGAACTTTTGGGAATTTTCTCAAAGTTTTGTTTTGAGTTTGCCGGTTTATTAGAGTGAGAGAAACTGCCATATGGTAAATTTAAATAAGATGGAATTTCAGGATAGTATGTGAGAATAAATACTTTAATTATTTCGGTATAGAGAAAGAGTATACCTTGGAGATTACGAGAGAGATAGTAATCTAATTATTTATACTATACGTAGTAATGAGGTTAAAATACGTATGGGGAGTATATATGTAGGTTGGAGAAAATACCTATAAATTATAATAGGATGTGTGTATGCCTATTATGTGAGATTATTATTAAGAGCACTAATAGGTGATAACCAGGGGGTGCTGAATTATTATTGATAAGTGCATTGATGGGTGCTAACCCGGGGATGCAATATTTTATTGTTAGGGGCACTAATGGGTGATAACCCGGGGGTGCTGAATTATTATTGATAAGTGCATTAATGGGTGCTAACCCGGGGATGCAATATTTTATTGTTAGGCGCACTAATGGGTGATAACCCGGGGGTGCTGAATTATTATTGATAAGCGCATTAATGGGTGCTAACCCAGGGATGCAATATTTTATTGTTAGGCGCACTAATGGGTGATAACTCGGGGGTGCTGAATTATTATTGATAGGTGCATTAATGGGTGATAACCCGGGGATGCATGATTTTATGTATATGTGCACTAATGGGTCTTAGCCGGGGGTGCAGGATTTGTATATATTTATATATGTATAGGGATGACGTGACTATATAAATATATATGGACTTGTGAATATTGCTACTGTGTGAAATTAGTAGAATTGGTAATAATAATAATCATTACATTGCACCAAGCGTTCTTAACCTAAGGGTGCTGGATTAGTGTATATATATAGGGATGATGAGACTATATATATGTATGAGTGTACTTGGGTAACTTTCTACTTTATGAGACTAGTAGATAAAATGAAAATGAGAAGTAAGATAATCTTAGTGAATAAAAGATGAACCATTCAAACGGTAAATAATGTAATTCAGTATGTGAAATAAACTATCTGAATAGCGTATTGTATGGGAGATACGAGAATACTACTAGTGAGCATAGTTAGTATTAGTATGGTTTCTGACTAGTTAGATTGGGAGGTATAACTAGGGGGAGATTAGATGTACGTTAGGCGTGCACAATAGAAGAGAGGTGATAAACTCATGTGAGAGTTCGATAACTAACATGCGTATAAGACGTGTTTTAAGAACCAGTTTTAAATACTTGCTAAATCATTTTTACACATCGGGTTCTGACCCGTTTCTTGTATCTCTTCTCTCTTTTGCTATATATATATATATATATGTATTATATTAGGTGCTCAGCCACAGGAGTATCAGATCTAGAGATTTGGATTGCTTGACGTGCTGCAGTTGTTGTGGAAGTTGTAGGTCCTTGTAGTAGACGCATCTATCCTTTCCATTCAGTTTCATCTAGACTTCTTGTTTAGGGCATATGTCGCCCACTTCTAGTTCTTTCATCATCGATATTGTATTCAGTTTATTGTATGGTTTGGAGTTTTGAACTGGGAGGTTTTATCCAGTCTTATTTATTGCATTACTTGATTCATGTTCAGTATTTATTTACATTCCTATGTGTGGTGAATGGTTTATATTTTAAGATGGAAAGAAATGGATTTACTTGGTTTTATTAAAATTAGAAATGTTTGACACCTAGCTTAATTTGATATTAGGTGATTAATATGTTAAAAAGTTTTTTTGATAGTGATGCTAAGAATGAACCAACTGAATATCCTGTTTTAAATTGGTAGAGGACAGATCACCCTATATTTAATTGGGCGGGGTGTCACAGGTGGTATCAGAGCATCAGGTTCTAGTGTCCTTAGGATCTGTGCGGCTTATTACGTTTCAGCGTATCGTTCTTTGATGTAGAGCCTTATGATAGGGTTGTTGTGTTCCCTTACGTATGCGACTTACATTCTCCTGCTATGAATTATAATGGATGTGACTCATTATACGAAATTCAGTGTGATTCGAACATCGAATATTTTAGAACGACCAGCGAGGGCCGTAAGAAGAACTGCGGGATGAGAAGCTCAGCAGAAGACATAGAGCAATCGGGTAAGAGTGATCGGGACAAAAATCCCCATGAGAATTACTTAAGTAAGAGATAGTAAAATTGTCACTCGGGAACTGTGGGTTCCCAGGACGCAGTCGTAGATAATGGTGGAGTGATTTCAGGACCACCTAACATAGTCGATAAAGGGGAAATCAGAGGGACTCTTTTGAAAACCCATCGGTGAAGATGCGAAAAAAAAATGAGAAAGTGTAACAGACCAGCGGAGGTAAGAAATCCGAAGGCAATTGTGTAGAGTGGGGCGTGATGACACTCAGAATTTAAATTTGGAGTTAAAAGTTATAGCTCTTAGGAGCATCATGTAGTGATTAGAGGCAATCACCGTATATGAAGAAGTGTGTTTGAAATTTAGAGAAAAATTTGGGTACGATTTGACTGTGAAGTCTTCCATTCGGTGTGGTAACAAAATGTGAGTGAAATTTTGATGTTTAAAACGATGGGTAAGATAGAAACCGATCATGAGAGAGATGTTGAATTGCATAATGAACTTCGTACCTAGCAGAGGGGTATAAATTATCTAAAGGGTTTATAGTTGATAAAGGACCCGTGAGTAGAATACCAGTATGGATGAGAAATCCAGCTAGGATGAATAATGTTGATGTCGTCAAGTTATACGGTTACTAGTGATGGCAGTCCTTCCAAGAAAAAGGAAGTAAAGAGGGTTAACGAACCTGCTGAAGAGCAGAAACTGAATTTAACGGTGTTAGTAAAACCCCACATGAGAGTATACCCAATAGGGAACTCAGTTAGATGATGTTAAGTGATTAAATTCAAGAGGACGATGAAGTCAATCAGACTGTAGAGGCCAACCATAGTTCCGGATAGCTAGCGTAGCCAAAGGGACAGTGGAAGAATAATTGTGAATTGAGACTGTCAGTCCGAGAGAAGGACATTCCCAAAATGGTCAGTGGGATCAGTGACGGGAAATAGTTCGTGAAGTTTTCCTTATGTAAAGGAAACAGAACTACAAGTGTTGAAGGTGTCCACAATTGAGAAGTGAGACCGAAGAGATTAGAAATGGTAAACCGTGCCAGTTAGTCATAACAACAGGTGGATCGAGACTTCCAGCGAAAGAATTTGGGGTCAAGGGAATTAGGCCCAGGAAATTTATAACCCGAAAATAATGGGTTCAGGCTAGACCAGTAGAGTCCTCGTTAATAGTAGCATACAGTATGTCAGGGTCTATGGGGCCCGGGATGTAAACGGGAGTTTTATAAAGCTATAATTGAGGCCTGGAGAGTTTGGGCCAACGTTTTAATAATGGGCGCGAAATCCACAAGATGGAATAAATTGTCCATAGTGAGAGGGGACAACCATATGATGAAATCTTAGGATGTATAACGATTGCAGATGTTCATGGGTCGTGATGGCAGCCACGTGCTGAGACCCTATAATTTGGCAAGACTGGTGAGGTTTTGCTTCTTCCTTGTGAGTAAAGGATAGATTCTAGTGACATGGGTGTGCCACAACTTTTATGTAAATTGGAAACCTTAAACTTCGCGTGCGGTTCGAGTTTAGTGGGAACATTAGTTTTAACAGTCTTGTTACAAACGTATTTCTCATTGTTAGCAGGGAATTTTGATGATTGCTCGTGAGGGAACCGGACGGGCCCTAAGAATATGTTTTGTTGTTATAATTTACTACTGCATTGAGTCAGCTTTAGTAGAGTTTATTATGGTAATGTTTAGTGATTAATTACCGTATGGTTAAACGATAGTATAAATATATTGATATGACGGTCGTGCTGGATACTCCGGAAGGAGTGATCTTAGTTTTGTGCGGCGCCACCTGAAATAGGGTTGGGCCCAGATATGAGTGTATATATGAAACTTTCATGGTAAGATAGACCTCAGCGAGTATAGTGCCTAATTATATGTGATTCCCGAGCATAGGAATTTATTTGTCTGTTAAGACTTAGAATACATTGTGTTCTTATCGAGCGGCGAAATATAGCTCGTTATATATCTATAGCGCCAAATACTTGGGATAGTGTGGGCGCCATGCTTCATGTTACATTTTTAGGGACATGAGAGTGGACGAGTAAAATTTTATATCACAATACGTAGATTGTGGGAAAGTACATAGTAAGTACTGAAGCCTTACGGACCTCAACAACCGGCTAGGTTAGATAGTAGTGTATTGGGGGGGTTCCTTGTTTGGATTTCGCTTTCCGAGACATCCCACGCATGAAACTAGCGAACATCGGAAGTTGGAGAGAAGTTTGGCCGATAGTACATAAGTTTTGTATGTTGGTTATTGTACTTATAAGAAGATATAATTGAGAGTTAATGATTCGTTTATGACTTAAGGCCAATAGAGTCGCCTAGTCTCAGTATTATTCTGAATAGAACAATGATACCATTGAAGGATTGATTAAGTTATGGTTAGTGGGGCGGTTGAGTGCACCCCTACCACATCAGCATACCGAGTGTGCAAGAATTGAGGTAAGAAAATTTTATGCCTTTTGTATAATGATACGTGAGGTATAGGGTGTATGGGCGCCCTAAGGGATTGAATCAGGTAGTGGATTGTGATTAGCATGTGAATTCGATAACATGTAGTCGGGTAAATCGGAGCTTATTCACGACGTTTTGTCAGAGACTTATTGTTAACCCAAAAATTCTCCATCTACGAGGACCAATCAGAAAAGGACACATGTCATCCTACGTGGCAATATTCGACACCCGAGGAGAGTTGGTCGGCACCCGAGGAGTGTTGGTCGGCACCCAAGGAGTTGGTCGGTACCCGAGGAGAGTTAGTCAGCACCCGAGGAGAGTTAGTCGACATACCAATAGGGAAGATCAAAGGATAACTACGCATTTAATGATCATTAATGTACATTTATACTGTAGATGACAACACATAGCATACCAAGCAATTCAACAATTAGATTCGTTGAATGTAGACATAATGTATAAATGTCTACATACAATGAATCTCTTTATCTCCCATCACTATAAATACATGTATTCCCTTAGCCAAAGAGGAGAGATCCAAGGGAGCTAAGAAAACCAAGAACCGAGAGACACCATACATAAGATCCACACCCTTTTTCTCCCTCTCTCTACCACATTGTGCTATTGTAAACCCCTGGAAATAAAATAACAGTGGACGTAGGCTTTTCCTTATAGCCGAACCACTTTAAAAATCTTTGTCTCTTATATGTTTCATGTGAATGTTTATCTTCATCTTCAATCTCATCCTCATAATTTATCTGTTGTTGACGCCACTAAAATGGCAGTGGCCATTTTCTGTCTTCAACAAATTGGCGCCGTCTGTGGGAACGTGTTACAACCATTGTTCTCCATCAAAAGCTAAGTTTTTGAGGTGACCCCGAAAATGCGGGTCGGTGCGCAAAGACTATATGCGGAAGTAAACTATTGTTGAGTAAACACCTTAAACCTACGAGTTTATATGAATGATGCCAAGAGGGACCAAATTAAACTTTTACTTAATCTGATTAACTTTTATGAAAATAATTTTAATTTTCAAAGTTAATTAAAGTCCAAAACAGATTCAATTTTTAGGCGAGTTTCTAATTATTTAGTCCTACTTTTTCGTATGAAGTGAAATGCAAGAAATTTACAACACACGGTATTTATTTAACGTCGCAAAAACCCTTCCCCGGGAAAAACGACGAACTCCTCTAGGAGTTACCTAAACTACTTCCACTAAAACAATAAAATAACAGGAACGAGTTACAAACAACAAACTTTAACAATTAAAGAAGAATGATCTAGCTATTATCCCACACGACCAAGTCTGCCCTGGTTGCTTATTCTATTCTCTCTTTAACTTGTCCTCACTTGTTTTTGCGTTCTTCACTTCCACGCCTCCCCTTTAACTTCTTTAAGCGCAGGTTGGCTCAGTGCCTATTATTTACTTTCTAGTGAAGTGTGTGTGATGCAACAGAATATATTTCACCTATATCTTTGCAAGTCTTGTGCTATTCAAATCAAATCAATTTGACTTTGAATACACTTTTGAAAACTTCTTTTCTCTTTCTTTAAATCTCGAACACTAGACTTGTTCAGATATTACACAAACAAAGTGTCTACGTGAATACAACGTGAGTGATTATATGTGAGTGATATGAGATGCAAACAATTTCTGAATCACATAAGCATTCAATTAAGCATGTTCACACATATATTTCTAGATAGATCAGAAATAAAACATATCAAGCATACAGTCAGAAATAATACAAACTGTTTATAACTAGTTCAGATTAAAATGATTTAATCCAGTTTAGTTTAAGTTCCAATCAGTCTGAACAGTTCAGGTTCTTGATTAGGTCCAGTATGTTCTTGTTCTCAGTCCAAGTCCTTGGTCAAGTATACAGGTACAAATATGTTTAGTCCAAGGTCATATTTCCAGTATCAGGTAGTTAGGTTCCGATTCACAACTTATATTAGGTTTAAATCTCTAAACCTAGAATTAGTTCCACTTTCGTGTAAATCAGATTTTCAGAAAGAATCAATTTAAAACAAAGTGTTTTAAATGAAGTAAGATCAATACTAGTTCTAGTGTGTGTAGTGTTTATAAAATATATCAGCACAATACTTACACAAACACTTTAGATCTAGCACATAACAGATCAGAAACTACAAGAAAACAAGAACAATAATAGAGATACTCACAAAACGATTTTTCAGAATGAAAAATCAATTGATTTGGAAATGCAGAAATTCTGAGATTAAAAACCTTCCATTCTTGAATCCACAAAACGTCTTGAAGACTCAGCAATGTTTTGTAAGGAATACACAAAAGATTTCTCTGAAAATACTGGTGTTTAGTCTCTCTCTCTCAGAATTAATTTTGGCAGAATTTATGCTCAAAAACGAATTTTCTCGGGTTGAAAAAATGAAGGCACAAAGTCTCTATTTATAGGTGTAAAATAGAGTCACACGGATTACTAAAGAATTACACAGAACCGTTGATAAAAAAATAGATCTTGTGGCTGAGAAAGAAACACAAAATGTTCCATTAAAAATAAGACACGTGTAAAGCAAGCTGTTACACTAACAGATTCAAGAAGCAATTTGTTATTTAAAACGCAGTCGTTTTAAAAATATAAAGCCAGCTGTAAGACCAGTAGCGTAATGAGAACGCCCAAACAAATATTACCGTTACTCAAAAAAATTAAACTGCGTCGTTTTAAATTAAAAACCAAAAACCATTTTCGGATTTGAGTAAAACCGCGGGCGGTAAAAGGCAGTAATGAGACCCAGCTGGAACGCACTAAAATATTACCGTTATAATAAAAATACACGGCGTCGTTTTTAACAAAAATTATTCTGCGTTTTTAAAACTAAAATGATACCGACGTCGTTTTCAAAAAAAATAGTTTCTGAAAAATATTCCGCGACGTCGTTTAGAACAAAACCATTTACAGTTTTGATAAAAACCGTGGGCAGTTTTTGATGACACACTGGGCGGTCAGCTTCGGACTGACACACGCCAACATCTTTTAAAAAAACGCTACAGGGCCAACTGAAATAAGGCATGGGTCAAGTCATATGGCAACAGCTTTTGGCAAAGCAAAAAGCAACAAATATCTTTATTATAAATAAATCTCCTTAGGTACAGAGATGGGACAATTCGTCACAAACCATCAGATATGATAATAGAATTGCATGGGTCAAAAAGCAAAAAGTTGCACTAACAAGACTAGCACATGCAAACATACAAACATATAACATCATATACATATATAATATATCATACATACATATATATTAACATATATATATATATATATATATATATATATATATATATATATATATATATATATAAAAACACACGCATACATAATCAAGAGCATATATACGCATACAAAAATATAAACATATATATATACACATGGGTACACACGCATAAAAATATATATATAAACTGTAAATATATATAACATGCACATGCAATATAATAAATCAAAAAAAATATTTTTAACTTCAAATATTTTATTCCGAAAATTTATTAAAATAAATATTTTGTGTCAAAATTTTATTTTCACAAAAATATTTATTTTTATAAAAGCTTCAAATTAAAATATTGAACTCAAAAAAAACTTTATTATGACAAAATAAAACATTATCATAAGATATGATAAAAATGCAAAATGCAACATCGTGTCGTGTCCTACGTGATAAAAAATTCCTATGAGCCATAACAATGAAAAATACCTTTTACTGGGATGGCGGACTGATTTGAGAGCACATTTGATGTAGATGGACAAGGAGTGTTTGGAGTCGATATGGGGACACACAATCCTAAATTACAAAAATATTTTGTCAAAATTTCAAGTCCAACTAGATGAAGTCCTATATAGCTAAAGCACGAAAAACAAATCCTAGGTGTGCTCTATATAGGGCCTTCAGTTTTTATTTTCTCTACGTATAATCAATTATACATACATCTTTTTATTCAATCATGATTTTTATGTTTATATACATAAATTAATTGTCCAATTTTTATCTGCAAAATGTAGAATATCATGATTTTTAAATCATAACTATTATATTAATTCTTATTTAGAAATCTGAAAATTAGTGGATTTCATAAATCATAACTCTTTGCTTGATTATCAAGTTTCAATTTTATATCATGGAATAAATATTTTAAATGATTACATATACAAATATATACGACGATGATAAGATTTGATAATTTTCATTGATAATTTTCATTATAAATTTTGTAAGATCTTTGATGTCTATTAAAATTCCCATCATATTTTTAAAAGAATGGGAAAATGTTAAAGACAATAAAAAGTCACTTATGTTTCAAGATAAATTGAAATTTATTCAAGAAAGACAAGATGTGTCAGAATACAAACAACAGTGGTGATGGGTTACGAAGTAGGTTAATATCTTGCAGTGGGTCACCTGACGGATTGAAAAATGGTGAACAATTCGAAACCAGTAGGGGCTTCTTCCACTAGAGAATGGAAGAGCATTCCCAAGGATATTCTCATGTAGCTGAGATGGTGAGATTATAGGTACTAAAATGCGATTGAGTACGGCCTAATACCCACAGAGGGATGGTCAAGACAAGCAGTCTAATCGAATGCGGGAGAGAAAATTTATGTTAACCCTCAGATCTTAGGGGAGGACGAGAGTAGTGCCTTCCACTAGTGGAGTTTGTGTCCAAATAACTCCTATAAATTCACGTTCGGGCAGAGTGCCAGTAGAAGTATGGCACGATAAACTTGGTTATTGTCCTACTTAATAGTTAAAGGTGAGGGACCAGTTATGATTACAAATGTCGGAGAAGAATCGATATTAATGTATATATTATGTGTGAAATATATATTGCACAGCGAATTTACTTGTATGAACGACACGAGAAAGAGTCATATGTATATGGAAAGAGGATAAATCTACTAAGGTGTAAATAGTAGAAGGCTAGATTGTGAATATCTAAAATAAAGTTGAAGTAGTGAAACTTAAGCAGAAAGGCTTGGGCAAGAGCCTATATGACCGGGTAACCTGGAGTTTAAAGCAAACACATGTGAAGTGTTCATTATTAAGGGTATTTGATAGCGTACTATATGGGTGGTACGGAGTAGCTTACTTGTGAGCTTCGGGATGCGATGCGCAATATTTTTACAGCGTTGTCTATACCTGGTATACTTTTTTCGAATTTCAGGAAGAAATTCCGTTGTAAGGGGGGAAGTATGTAACACCCCGTATTTTTGACGATTTAAATAATTATGTGATTAATTATTATTAGGGGAATAAATATGTGATTAATTATTGTTGTTGGATTAATTAAATTAAAATGTGAGAAATTAATTTGTAATTAATCCGGATTAAAATAATTATTAACTAGCGTGCCAAGGGTTAATACTTATTGTTGTGAACTATTAAATATTACTATGAGATATGTAATATGGAATTATGATATTTGATAAATTGTCGAAAGTGAGAAATACGATAGTTTGGTAATTTAAGTCGGACACGCGTGTGAGTCGTGTCGGGACTAATTGAATGGAATAAAAAGAGAAATTATTTATATTAAATCGTATGGTCATTTCGAGTGCACCATTGAGTCCGAAAGGGTCGAGATAGTCAAAATAGTATACCCGGATGTTTAGTTTGGGTCCCGGGGCGATTTTAGGCCTAACCGGCACCCTGAGAGGGCATTATGGTAAATTGTATTTTTGGGCCAAATTAATGGACGAAAATTAAGAGTAATTATATCAGCTAAGGAAAGTCCATTAGGGTTAAGAAGTGACAGGAAGTTAGAACGGCCATGGAAGGTGTGAGGGAGAACCAAATTCCAAGAGAGAAGACTTATTTGGCATCACCTTGCACAACCGTGACCACCAACGCGAAGATCGAGAAGAGAGGAACGCGCACATACCAACATCACCAATGGATCAGACTGTCATATTCGAGGCAAGTGTTTATTACTTGCATTCTTTTAGCAATAATCATTCTCATGTTAGTATAGGTGGATTTTAATCATGATTTATATGTTAATTGGGTGAAAATTGGAGATTTAAATTATGATTAAGGATTGGTTTAATTAGAGGATGAATTTCCTTCATGTATGTAGAGGATTAATCACGGAATTTGATTATATATTGATGAAAGAATCTGGGTTGATTAGGTTCTTTAATTGGAATTTTGGAAACTAGGGTCCATGTGAATTAATTTGGGGATTTTATGTAATTATGATGATTAATGACGAATTAAGGATCCTAGGATGATAGAAATGATCTATAACCTATTAGCGGTTGATGGGTATTGATGATGAGTTGTTGGGAATTGAATCTTAGAGGTTTTTAGGTTAAAAAATGGTGAAAAACGTTGAAGTTTGGTGAAGATGACGAACAGTGCAATCTCGCGCGATCTCGCGCGAAGTGGTTCAAACGAGATAGGGATCTCGCACGAAGTGGTTCAAACGAGATGGAGATCTCGCGCGAAGCCGCTCGAACGACACGTGGAAGTCGTTCAAAACGACAACCCTTCTGGTTCGAGCGACAGAGGGAACTTTTGAGAATTTTCTCAAAGTTTTGTTTTGAGTTTGCCGGTTTATTGGAGTGAGCGAAACTGCCATATGGTAAATTTAAATAAGATGGAATTTCGGGAAAGTATGTGAGAATAAATACTTTAATTATTTCGGTATAGAGAGAGAGTATACCTTGGAGATTACGAGAGAGATAGTAATCTAATTATTTATACTATACGTAGTAATGAGGTTAAAATACGTATGGGGAGTATATATGTAGGTTGGAGAAAATACCTATAAATTATAATAGGATGTGTGCATGCCTATTATGTGAGATTATTATTAAGAGCACTAATGGGTGATAACCCGGGGGTGCTGAATTATTATTGATAAGTGCATTAATGGGTGCTAAGCCGGGGATGCAATATTTTATTGTTAGGCGCACTAATGGGTGATAACTCGGGGGTGCTGAATTATTATTGATAAGTGCATTAATGGGTGCTAACCCGGGGATGAAATATTTTATTGTTAGGCGCACTAATGGGTGATAACCCGGGGGTGCTGAATTATTATTGATAAGCGCATTAATGGGTGCTAACCCGGTGATGCAATATTTTATTGTTAGGCGCACTAATGGGTGATAACCCGGGGGTGCTGAATTATTATTGATAGGTGCATTAATGGGTGCTATCCCGGGGATGCATGATTTTCAGTATATGTGCACTAATGGGTCTTAGCCGGGGGTGCAGGATTTGTATATATATATATATATATATATATGTATAGGGATGATGTGACTATATAAATATATATGGACTTGTGAATATTGCTACTGTGTGAAATTAGTAGAATTGGTAATAATAATAATCATTACATTGCACCAAGCGGTCTTAACCTAAGGGTGCTGGATTAATGTATATATATAGGGATGATGAGACTATATATATGTATGAGTGTACTTGGGTAACTTTCTACTTTGTGAGACTAGTAGATAAAATGAAAATGAGAAGTAAGATAATCTTAGTGAATAAAAGATGAACCATTCAAACGGTAAATAATGTAATTCAGTATGTGAAATAAACTATCTGAATAGCGTATTGTATGGGCGATACGGGAATACTACTAGTGAGCATAGTTAGTATTAGTATGGTTTCTGACTAGTTAGACTGGGAGGTATAACTATGGGGAGATTAGATGTACGTTAGGCGTGCACAATAGAAGAGAGGTGAGAAACTCATGTGAGATTTCGATAACTAACATGCGTATAAGACTTGTTTTAAGAACCAGTTTTAAATACTTGCTAAATCATTTTTACACATCGGGCTCTGACCCGTTTCTTGTATCTCTTCTCTCTTTTGCTATATATATATGTATTATATCAGGTGCTCAGCCACAGGAGTATCAGATCTAGAGATTTGGATTGCTTGACGTGTTGCAGCTGTTGTGGAAGATGTAGGTCCTTGCAGTAGACGCATCTATCCTTTCCATTCAGTTTCATCTAGAATTATTGTTTAGGGCATATGTCGCCCACTTCTAGTTCTTTCATCAGAGATATTGTTTTTAGTTTATTATATGGTTTGGAGTTTTGAACAGGGAGGTTTTATCCAGTCTTATTTATTGCAGTACTTGATTCATGTTCAGTATTTATTTACATTCCTATGTGTGGTGAATGGTTTATATTTTAAGATGGAAAGAAATGGATTTACATGGTTTTATTAAAATTGGAAATGTTTGACACCTAGCTTAATTTGATATTAGGTGATTAATATGTTAAAAAGTTTTTTTGACAGTGATGCTCAGAATGAACCAACTGAATATCCTATTTTAAATTGGTAGATGAGTGATCACCCTATATTTAATTGGGCGGGGTGCCACAAGCGGGTGTTGACGATGAAGATATACTTCATAGAAATGACTCTTTCTAGTGATGTGTTATACGAGTATGATAGTATTATGGGTATGAACTGGTTAACAATGGTTGGTACGATAGTGGGCTGTTAGTGCAAGCTTATCATGTTCGTTGTTCCTGGGCAGGATGTATTGTTTTAGCGATGCCTCTCCGGAAAGGGGGTCGCGCTCGCATTTATATGATATTATGATGGAGGCTTCAGAGAGTATAGTTGTCTCGAGATATTTGATCCCAATGTGTAGGGACTTCAGTGATATGGTTCAGGGTATATTAGGTTTATTGTCGAGCAGAAAGATTAAACTCGTTATGGTGATTAGCGCGGTGTAATATGACTCCTTTAGAGACGTGGGAGGTGAGAGTTATATTTAAATGTTTGGGTATAGGATTTTTAGTATCCCGTTTATGTGCTTTAGGCTTATAGAACTTGATCTTCGACAATTCTAGTGATGATGGATTTGGCGGGGAAGTTCCTTGTTTGGGTGTCATTGCGAGATGAGATACCCATGGACCTTAATAAACGTTGCGAGTGGAGAGACATTAAGGGATGATAGGGGCATAAGTTTCAAGTGTTAATCGTTATACGTGTGAAGAAAACACTTTGAGCTGAGAGTTATTATACGAGTAAGGCCAGTGGAGATGGTAGTGTTGTAGAAAGGCACTGAAATGTTTTCTCACTACGAGTTTAAGGGTGGTATATATCGAGAAGAATTCGATTATAGGTTATGGGATGATCGAGAAGACCCATGTGCTATAACCAGGTCAAGAATGTGAGTCCAATTTTGAGAAAAATGGCGTTACGTATGAGACGTTGGTAATGTTTGTGCATAAATGCATGGGACATAAGGCGTATAGGCACCCTGGTTAGTGGTTTCAAAGTCGTTCGATATAGAAGGGCGTGGAAAGGAATTTTGGAAATATGCCTGAGGGGCAGTTATAAATAGAGTTAAAATGGTGTGATGGGTTGAAAATTGGTGAGAAAGATGATAATCAAAGTATATATGGGTATCAAGGGATAGCACACCCGAGATGGGTTAAAAGGTTATGGAAATCCATTTAAAACGATATCTCTTGAGAAGAGGAAATCCAACTATTATGGGGAAGTAGAGTGGAGTCCTACTCTGTCGATTGTTGAGAGTGGCTTGCGCATAAATGAAATGTTGATGGGTATACCCCGGGAGAAAGGGGAGTAAAAATGCCACTTAATGTGAGAGGTTATAAATGGAAGTTGGTGTTGAGCGGGACATAGTGAAGTTGTCTTTAGGTGCACCACTTGTAAATGAGAATAAATTTTTGTCAAGCCGACAATTCCAGTGACGGAATGGGCAGACAGGCTGGTAGATTTCATTGATGGGTTTCTAACATCAGGACAAGGTCAGTAATTCCTTCGAGTGTGTGGAATATATTGACCGAGATGAAGATATCGTTATTTTTTTTGAAAAGAAGGGTTGCACCGGTGTAGGGTGCCGCTCAATATAATTGTGAGTGAGGACGAGATCCTTGAATCCCACTTCTGATAAGGATTTTCAGAAAGCAGTGGGGATGGCATTTTATTTTGGGCATATTGCTTCACCTATAGCCGATGAGTTTACCGGGGGGTGGGGTTACAATGTTGATTAAAGCGAATGGTGAGCAGTATGAACTGTAAGGTAATTGGGAAGAGAAATCATCGATAAGTAGAGTTGGGTATAGCCACTCGTACCTGTTTGTGAAGGATTGGGTGACTTTTTGAGGTTTTTGCATGGTAAGCCTTATCGTTTATCCTCGGGGTGATCCAAAGCGAGAGGATAACTATACTTTTGATCGGACGTGATTTAGAGTCTGTTAGCAAAAGTGGAGTAACCTCAAAATGTTTTAGATAACTTTTGAATGTCGTAAGACTTACGTCGCAACGAACCGATGTTTCGAGGACGGACATGAGTGGTTATATGTCGTTATGGTTTCCCTCAGAATGGGAGCTGTGTGTTAAGGTGGATACGAGAAGCTGTCACCTAGTGATGTGCGACCTTCCATTAGTATTGAAGCGATAGAGCCAGAGATCTGTAGGCTCGTCTTATTAGAATGTTGTGGTAGAAGAACAATGTGTGATGTGCCATTTTTGAGGTGAGATCTTATGACTGGTAGAGCATATCAGTATGAAAAGATTTGAACAAACTTGTAGATAGGCTGAGGCTGTGGGGTTTAAGCCTTTAGACGGGTGGGTACCACTAGCGGGTGTATAGTGGAGTGACCCTTATGTTATTATGATTTGATATAGATTACTAGAGGATGACGCGTGTTGAAAGGTCCTGAGTCTTAGTACCGGTTGTATCCAAATTTCGAGGAAGAAATTCCTTTATAAGGGGGAACTATGTAATACCCCGTATTTCTGCGTATTTATAATTTAATTAATTGAGTAATTAAATAGAAAAATACGATTTGATATTTAAATTACGCGAGTGAAGTACTTTAATGCGATTTAATGATAATTATGATTATTAACTGATTAATAATAATTGTGATTATTAAATATTAATCGAGAGATAGACAGTGATTAATATTATGGTTCAAATTTACTAAGTGTGAACAGTAAATATTGGTAGTTAATTTGATCGACATAGAGAGTGATATCGACGTACTTGATTATGTCTCAACCGAATGTCGCGTGTAGACTAAATTGAGGATGAGATAGGAAATATATTTTTAAGTGACTCAAATGATAATTTAGAGGTCACAGATGATTTCTAAAGGGTCCAATTAGAAAAAATAGTATACCTAGGGGTACTAGTCGGGTACCAGGGTATTTTTAGGCTAAACCAAGACCATACGGGGGCGTTTTAATCTTTTGTCATTTGGGGATGAGTAGACCTACGAAATTAAGAACAGGAAATCAGATTATAAGAGTTGGAGTCTAGGGTTAGAGGAGATAAAAACGCACAAAAACCATTGGAGATAGAGAGAGAGAGCTATTTTGAAGCCTAAAATAGAGATTTAGAGAAGATTGGAGTGTATTCTTCCACCACAGGCATCTTGGGAAGAAAGAAATGAGAAGCAGAACATCAACCCTCCAACAATTATGAAATCAGACCCTACCGTAATCAAGGCAAGTGGTTATTTGCAAATTATTTTGAGTTATAATATCCATGCGTAGGATTTATGAATAATTGATTTTGATGAATATTCTTGGAGAAAAAAAATTGATTAATGGCATGTTTGGGTAGAAATAGCATGTGGTTAGATTTATATTGGTTGAGTATTAAAAATCAGAGGAACTATGATTGTTAATACGAATTAAAATCTGGGTTTATGATTTAAAATATATGAAGAACATATTTTTAGGGTTCTTGAATAATTAGAGGATTTGAATTATTTTGGGCTAAATTTGTGAAGATTTATGATGTTTAAATCGTTGAAAATCATCCTAGAGTATGCGGAAATGGTTAGGAATCATTGGTTGCAAGTTTGGGGCGTTATCATGTGAGTTGGATAATTGGAAATGGAGAGAAAACGCATGAAGAAGACGAATTACACCTGCACCTGCTCGATCGATCGATCGACTGATGAATGTCGATCGATCGACCCAGGGTGATTCTGTGTTCTTTTGTTGGTTGAGTTCTAAGAGATTGCCAATGATTGAGGGGAACCTTAGGGATGATATTGTACCTGTGTAGGGACTGATGGAAGACCAGTAGGTATTTTGTGGAGGTCGGTTATGATCTTTGAGGATAAGGTTTTGAAAGATGAACCGATGAGGATAAACTGATTGAGTCGTGCATCGAGAATTATGGATTCGAGTTATGAGGAAGGTTAACATAAATCCAAGATATATATACCAGTAGGTTAGAGATAACTTAACTACTGAAATAAATGGAGGGGTAATTAGGTCCCTTAGAGTTTGGGTGAAAACTCATTTAAATACGATGGAAGATAAATCGTAAAATAATAAGAACGGTGAGTACGGGAGAGATATGTACTACGTACGAGATTATGGTAACTGGGTTTGTTTGCATACCTACTGATTTATGTTAATACTTAGGGGGTGCGGATACCTAAGATATATTTGATTATATTAGGGTCGAGGCGACATTCCGAACTAATATATGAAGATAATACATACGATAGTGAGACAAATCGTAAATTAAAAAGTACAGTGAATATCCGAGAGAAAAATATTACGTACGAGCATGATTATTAAGTTGTGTGTATACCTACCGAAGTATATAAATACTTAGGTGGAGAGAATACCTAACGTATAATTGCCTATATTAGGGTTGAGGTAGGATTCCGAACTAATATATGGAAATTGTAAATTGGGGTCGTGATTAAAGAGTTCCGAACCAATATATGTATAAAATTTCATGAGTGGGGTCGAGGTGATTTTCCGAACCAATATATGAAATAAACTCGGGGTCGAGGTGACCTTCGAACCAATCCTTTTACTTGGTGTCGATGGACCATTCCAAACCAAGAGTTCTTAATGTATGTTATGAGGACATATTAGTGATGAATGAATTTTTAAGTATATATTGTGTGTGAAATATATACTGTATAATAATCTAATTATTTGGGATAATAGGAAATTAGATGACGTGCATACATATAAAAGTAAATTAAGTAGAGAGACTTAATTAGAAAAATTAAACGATAGATAATGATTATCTTAAGAATAAATTAAGTAGTGAGACTTAACTGTAAAAGTAAAATATAACAAGATGTGACAAGTTATCAAAGTATACAACATACGAGATGTGTTGCTGTTAACATACTATATGGGCGGTATGGAAACTTAGTCGTGTACATAAGTTCAGTTGAATACTATAGTCTAGTTATCTTAGGTAGTACAACTAGGTGGGCTAAGTATAAGACGTTAGGCGTGCACTAAAGATGACGGGTGAGGTAACTCAAGAGAGTGTACGCAATCTTAACATGTGTAATCAATAACTCATCTTATTGTGATAAACACTTGCTAAATATTTTCACAACGTTTTGAGTACTAACTATTGCAATAAAAATATTTTTAAAACCTTTTAGGTGTCCAGCCACAGGGGCGCCAGACTTGAGGATTCTGTCCAGGGACTCGTAGCTGCAGAATTATGGAGGACGGTGTGACACCCCGTCTAATTAAATACCGGGTGATCAACCCTTTATTAAATTAAAATCAAGGTGAACGGTTGGTTCATTCTTAGCATCGCTGTCGTAAAAATAACATTTCTAATTTAAACACCCTAAATAATTAGGCTAAGTGTCAAAACAATTTAAAGTCTTGTTTAGATTTTATTTAAAAACCAATATGAAAACCTTTTTAATAATCAACAGTTTAAGAATCACATAAATAATAAGACTGACAATCACCATACAAGAATTAAACCATATAAATAAACCAAACCAAGTTATGAACTATAAATGAAATCATCCTGACAAGAGTTAACTCCCAAAGAGTACCAAATACTGGAAATTACATAAACATAAATCTCTGACAAATCCAACGGGATAGGAAATCGGGCGACACATGCCCTAACTATGAAAAACTAAGATAGAAACTGAATCAATGAAGAGGTTGTCTAAGCAAAAGCCTGCAACTTCCATAAAAGCTGCAGAACATCCAATCCAAAGAACCTAAGCATGACGCCCCTGTGGCTAGGCACCTGTAATACATACATATATATATATATATATATAAGAGAGAGAGAAGATGACAGAAAACGGGTCAAAGCCCGAGTGTAAAAGAGTTTAAAATAGTTTAGCAAGTATTTAAAATGCTTACCGGCTAATGTAACCACCATGTTAGTATGCGACACTCTCTTGAGAATTCTCGTCTCTCATCTAGTTTGCACGCCTACTGTACTACTAAACTCATAAGCGTATCTCTTATTTTTCCATAAAGTTTTATCCCGAGGAGTAGGCAGTTATAATATTTAGTTTTAGAAAGTCATTCTCTTCAAAATTTATTATGTTACTTAGAGCAACACCGTACCGTTACAAAGTTCCCGAACACTTATTATAAAGTTGGAGCATTTATTCATTACTTTACTTATACGCACAGTAGAAAGTACCCATATATATATATATATCAGTCACTCTTATATTATATATACTATCGGCACCCCATATAAATTCTATGGTGCTGGCATACTCTGCTATCAAGTTCCCGTATCACTCGTATTAAGGGAAATACTAGTTCGAAATCTCTCTCGAACTGTATTAACACAATACACACAAAATGGAGGTGAAGCATAGTTCCAAGTCACTAAGAGGTCAGCACACACCCCTCGCGTCTCTTAGGACCATCTGACTATCACTTAGATAGCCTGTACCAAGGAATCCTATGTTCTAAGGTACAAGTCAATATCCCCCATAAATGTCCCATCGAGATATGATTGTCCCGGCGCGGCAACCCCCGTGATAGCAAGTAGCGCGGGTATGATTATTCACAATTAAAATATTTCATATATGTACACAGTCACACGACCATATATAGATACACAATTTCCAATAAGGTTCGCCTATGACCCATAATTGTTATTAACCGTATTTTTACATTTTATCCAATTATTTCGCATAAGGGATTTATCTCTTTTATTCCCACTCATAATTTATTTCATACTTACTTCTCATCTCTCGAAATATTCTCTCTTGCTAAATACAATTTCAGTAGGTATACCCTCTCTAACCTTCTGGTCTAAGTCTTTCACGAGTCCCTAAATTCATTAATGAATTTAGGCATTATCTCTAATGTGTAACGAAATTCCCCGTTAGCCAACAATTTCATCCCAGATTAAATTTCATTCAACGAATTCTATTTAGACCTTACTGGTCCTCCTCATGACCCATTATACTCTATAAATAATAATCAACGGTTCCCACGTATTTAAACCGGATTAAACAAAAAGGGGACAAATATGAAGTTTTCTAGGAGGGGTCGATCGATCGAGGAAAGGGGGTCGATCGATTGATCGATCATCAATCGATTGATGTTCTTGGGTCGATCGATCGATTAAGCAGTTCTTTCCCAGAAACTGCAATTTCAACCCACGGGTTTCATCTTCTAAATTTCTCCAAAATGCCATTAGCGATTCTCAAACTCCCAGAAAACATTACTACTAGTTACATATACCTATATACATGATTTCCTACGTGAAACATGTCCAAATTTATCAAAGGCATGGAATTCATGGGGTAAATCATTATATTCAACAAGAACCCTAATTTTCATAAAACTTTCATTTTTTAATTTTTTTTCCAGATTTCTTGTTTCTAAGCTCATACAAATTCGTGGGTTATGCTCTACATATGATTGGGATGTTCAAAATATAACTATTTCCACCAAGACATGTGTATAACAATCCTCACCTAACATGGATGAAACAATAACTAAAAGAAAAGCAAGATAGATACTTGCCTGGAAATTCAAAGGTCTGATTTGTGGATGAAAAAGGTTTGGTTGCGTTCCTCTTCGCGCGATCTACGTTTTGATGGTAGTGGCGGTGTAAACGAATGAGTTCTTGGTCTTGGATTGCTTGGAAAGTTTCCTACCTTATTCTCTAATGGCCGTTCTTAAGTTTTGTGATTGTTAACCCTAAAAGCCTAACTTAAATGGCTGATATACCTTAGGAAAATTCGTGGGTTTAATTTCCCAAAATACAAAGTGTCTAAAATACCCTCCCGGGATGCCAATTAGGCCTTAAATATCCCGAGGCCCAAACTAAACCTCCAGGTACACTTTTCTGACTATCTCGACCCTTCCGGACACATTGGTGCACTCAAAATGACCATACGGGTGACTTTTAATATATTCACTTTTAATACTAATAATTTAGTCCCGACATGACACAGGCACGTCTCGAATTAAGTTTCCATAATTGCCAGGTTATTTACTTGTGACAATTTTAATAAAATAAATCTTATATATTACTTTACTCATCTAGTAATATTAAATAAATTCTCAATAATTACTAACTATCGCCACGTTAGTAAATATTTAAAATAATTTTTGGATTAATATTAAATTAATATCTCAATTTAAATTTAATAAATCCTCAAATTAAAAGCCATAAAAATACGGGGTATTACATACTCCCCCCCCTAATAACATAATTTCGTCCCGAAATTCGGAATATAAGTCACACCTGGTAAGAATAGATCTGGATATCTTTCGCGCATATCTGCCTCGCGCTTCCAAGTGGATTCCTCCACATTATGATGCTCCCACTGGACCTGTACAAGTGGGACTACCTTCGACCTCAATTTACTCTCGCTATGGTCTAGGATAGCCACTGGTCTCTCCTCGTAAGAGCTGTCGGGCTGTAAGTCAATATCCTCTATCACGATGTGGGTGTGGGCCATATCATCCCGAAGATATCGTCTCAATGATGAGATGTGGAATACATCGTGAATGCGGTGCAAGTGCTCTGGCAACCCCAATTTGTATGCTACCGGCCCAATCCTCTCGATAATGGGAAATGGTCCCACGTATCTCGGAGTCAACTTCCCTTTCTTTACAAACCTCATCACTCCTCTCATAGGAGACACACGCAGTAATACTCGGTCCCCCACACTAAACTCTCGGAAAAAGCATTTTGCATCGGCGTAGCTTATCTGTCGGTCCTGGGCTACCCGAATGCGACTCCTGATAAGCTTAATCCTAGCTGAAGTCTCCTGAATCACCTATGGCCCTAGTAACTTGTTGTCCCCCACCTCTAGCCAATAAGCGGGAGGACAACAAGGCCTGTCATACAACGCCTCAAATGGGGCCATGCCGATTGTGAACTGATAAGAGTTATTATAAGCAAACTGCACCAGTGGAAGATACGGCTCCCAAGCTCCTCCAAAATCAAGGATACACATGTGTAGCATATCCTCCAACATCTGATTGGTACGCTCTGTCTGACCATCCTTCTGTGGGTGATAAGCTGAACTCAATCTCAATTCTGTACCTATGGCCTCCTGAAAGCTCTATCAGAAGCGCGACATAAAAATCTTGTCTCTATCAGACACAATATCCAAGGGTACCCCATGTAGTCTAATGATCTCGACAATGAATAACTGTGCATACTGGCCCGTGGTGTAGTCTATCCGTATTGGCAGAAAGTGAGCTACCTTAGTCAATCGATCCACTATCACCCATATGGAATTGTGACCCCGCTGTGATGCAGGCAACCCTATAATGAAGTCCATGGAAATACTTTTCGATTTTTACGTAGGTATCTCCAATGGCTGAAATAATCCTGGCGGTCTCTGGTGGTAAACCTTTACCATCTGACAGGAAGGACATTTGGACACGAACTCTGCAATGTCCTTCTTCATCCCACTCCACCAGTACTGCCGCCTCATATCTTGGTAAACTTATCCCCTCCGGTATGTGCCGCAAATCGGGATCCGTACGACTGTGTCATAACTGCATGACATAAGTCTTCTCCCTCCTGGACCACTAATCTCCCATTAAATCTCAAACCCCCGTCAGAACTCACGGAATAGGACTCAGCACCCTCAGCTAAGAGTCGTACAATCTGCTCCTGGCAAAAAGTATTCGTTGCTTGTGCCTTTATCACCCTCATAATAATCTCGGGTGTGACTGAATTAACAGATATAAAGGAATGGGCTACCGAATCCTGGTGTCCCAACTCTTTCCACTTCGCTCTCCACACTTTCGCTACGTCTCCTTCCGATCTACGGCTTAACGCATCAGCAACCACGTTAGCCTTCCCCGGATGATATTGTATCTCGAACTGGTAGTCTTTCATAAACTCCAACCATCTACGCTGACGCATATTCAACTCTCGCTGTGTGAACAAGTACTGAAGTGACTTGTGGTCTGTGAACAGGAGAAACTTCTCCCCCATAAGTAATGTCTCCAAATCCGTAGTGCAAATACGACCGCTGCTAGCTCTAGGTCGTGGGTGGGGTAATTCATCTTGTGAGTCTGAAGCTTGCGGGAGGCAAAAGCTATAGCCTTCTCCTCCTGCTGAAGTACTCGCCCGAGTCCCCATAAAGAGGCGTCAGTGTACACCAGGTACTCCACTCCCGGCTTGGGCAAAGCAAGAACTGGCGCCAAAGTCAACTTATCTTTCAGCTCATCAAAAGCCAATTAACAAGCATCGTCCTAAATATACGAAATTCCCTTGCGAGTCAGATTTATCAACGGACCCGATATCTTTGAAAAGCCTCGGATGAACCTCCGGTAGTACACGACTAACCCCAAGAAACTACGCACCTCTGTCAGTGTTGTGGGTTGTCCCCACTCCCTCACTGCCGACACCTTGCTCGGGTCAATCGATATCCCCAATTTTGACACAACATTCCCCAAAAACTGTACCTCCCATAACCAGAATCCGCACTTCTCATACTTAGCATACAATTGATGCTCTTGTAGAGTCTAAAGAACCTACCTTAAGTGCTCGGCATGCTCCTCCTCGGTGTGTGAATAAATCAGGATGTCATCTATGAGGACAATGACCAACTGATCTAAGAACCCTATGAACACTCGGTTCATCAAGTCCATGAATACGGCTCGAGCATTGGTCAGCCCAAACGACATGACTCTGAACTCATAGGATCCATATCTCATTAAGAAAGAAGTTTTTGACACATCCTGCTCCCTAATTCGTAGTTGATGATATCCCAATCTCAAATATATTTTCGAAAAGAAGGTTGCTCCTTTCAACTGGTCAAACATGTCATCGATTCGAGGCAACGAATATTTATTCCGTATCGTGACCTTATTCAACTCTCGGTAATCCACGCATAACCTCAGTGAACTGTCTTTTTTCTTCATAAATAACACCAGAGCGCCCCAAGGTGAGGTGCTCCTACGAATGAAGCCCTTACCTAACAGCTGCTCTATCTGATTTCGTAACTCCCTCATGTCAGCTGGAGTCATACAGTACGGTGCACGTGCTATCGATCGAGTTCCCGGCATTAAGTCTATGATAAAATCTATCTCTTAACTGGGGGGTAGTCCCGGTATCTCTTGAAATACATCCAAAAACTCACGAACGAATGGAATCGAATCTAGAGGAATCATAATCTCCTTAGAGGTATCCTCCTCTATGTAGTACAAGTGGGTGAAAGATCCTCCCTCTGGGTGAGGCATCGCCACCAAAAACATCTCCTGCCCCGAAATGGCAAAAATAATACTCCTATCGAAACAATCTATCATGGCTCTATACGCGGAGAGCCAATCCTTGCCAATAATAATATCATGCTCATGCATCTCTAAGACTAGCATGTATGCCGGTAAAATCAAGCTACCAATCTCTATCCCTACACCCCGGCATATAAAGAAAATCAAAGACGCATTTACTAGTGGTGTGTCTACACATGCCACGGTGCCCTCTGCCATGTCTAATAACCCTAAGGCCCGTGCAAAATGAGTAGCTATAAAATAATGCGACGCCCCAGTATTAAATAAAATCTGACCCATAGTGCCATGAATAGGAAACGTGCCCTCAATCGCGGGTGGTGCCTGAGGTGCTACCGCCTGATGGACGTTATAGACACGTCCATACTACAATTGCCCCTGCTGAATTGGAGCTGCTGGGATGGCTGGTAGGGCTAGCACCTGAGCTAGCGCTGGAAGGGCAGTTGGAAAGAGCGGCCTCTGTAGCTCATTATGGGAACCCTGCTGCTGTGGGGCTCTATCCCCCTCTGGGCAATCCTGGCACCTATGGCCATTCTTGCCATATCCGAAGCATCTTCCCCTGAAGTTACCTCCCCTCTGCCCCTGCTGACCATGGCCCTGTTGGCCGTTACCACCCCGCCACTGGCCCTGCTTAAAACGCTGATGGCCCTGCTACTGACCCTGCTGCTGACGGTGTTGGCCCTGCTGACTAGACTGGCCTTGCTAACCCTGTCTAAATCCCCCAAATCCCTGTCTGAAATCACCTGATCGGAATTGCTTGGCAGGGTTCCCTTGATGGGAACTCTGCTCACTGTGACGGGTCTGTCCTTGGGATGCTGGTGCCCCACCAGTTCTTCTGCCTCCTATCCTGCTATGTTAGCCGGACTCCTGGCTGATAGAAGCGGCGATCCTGACAGTACAACAAAGCAGTGTTGAGTACGTCAGTGTAAGTACTCAATGATAGATTGCCTATGAGGTATTGACGGACCACCCTCCAGGTCAATCCATCTACAAACAACATTATCTTCTTCTCCTCAGTGGGTGCCTCTTTCGGCACTATAGTGAGAAGTCTGGTGAACTCCTCCTCGTACTCAGCAACGGTCATACCCTCCTGCTTAAGATTCAGTAACCTCCACCTCATCTCAGTCTGCACGGCGGATGGAAAGTACTTGCGGTCAAATCGCGCCCAAAATGACTAAATCATGATGTTGTCCCTCTCATCCAAGGTGGTGGTGGACTCCCACCACTGCAAAGCGACCCCCACTAGCTTGAAGGAAGCCAACAACTGTTTCTGCACATCGGTTCACTCATACATGCGCAGATGCCTCTGAATATCCTTCTTCCATTAGCTGGCGACTACTATGTCCGAGCTACCCGAGAACTCCGAGGGATGCGCCTTATGAAAGGCATACCTAACTCACTCCCATGTAGTGGGAAGCTGTACTGGTACTGGCTCTACTGCCTAAACCTGGGGTGGAGCCTGCTACACCACCGCTAATGCGACATTCACCGCCTAAGCAACAATGGCGGCTACTTCAGTTGCGTTCATCATCCCATGAGCCGGAGCTGCTGGCTGCTCGGGCTGGGCATTCCTGTGTTGGGGTGCACGTATCGAAGGCATCTGAAACGAGAAGGAAGTTTATTAGTCTACAGTTATTATCAAATCTCAAATAGCTGAAGATGTTAGCATATATCTAAGAATACACCAGTCCTAAAATATGACTCTAAATAAAAAATGCTAAGCTGGAAATGAAATAAGTCGTACAGATCCTAAAGGACACTAGAACCTGATGCTCTTATACCACCTGTGACACCGCACCTAATTAAATACCATGTGATCAGTCCTTTATTAAATTAAAATCAAGGTGAACGGTTAGTTCATTCTTAGCATCATTTTCGAAAAAATAAAATTTCCAATTTAAACACCCTAAATAATTAGGCTAAGTGTCAAAGCAATTTAAAGTCTTATTTACATTTTATTTAAAAACCAATATGAAAACCTTTTTAATAATCAACAGTTTAAGAATCACATAAATAATAAGGGTGACAATCACCACACAAGAATTAGACCATCTAGATAAACCAAACCAAGTTATGAACTATAAATGAAATCATCCTGACAAGAGTTAACTCCCAAAGAGTACTAAATACTGGAAATAACATAAACATAAATCTCTGACAAATCCAACGGGATAGGAAATCGGGCGACACATGCCCTAAATATGAAAAACTAAGATAGAAACTGAATCAATGAACATGTCGTCTAAGAAAAAGCCTTCAACTTCCACATAAGCTGCAGCACATCCAATCCAAAGAACCTAAGCATGACTCCCCTATGGTTGGGCACCTGTAATACATAAATATATATACAACAGAGAGAAGATGACAGAAAACGGGTCAGAGCCCAAGTGTAAAAGAGTTTAAAATAGTTTAACAAGTATTTAAAATGCTTACCGGCTAATGTAACAACCATGTTAGTATGCGACACTCTATTGAGAATTTTCGCCTCTCATCTAGTGTGCACGCCTACCGTACTACTAAACTCATAAGGTTATCTCTTATTTTTTCATAAAGTTTTATCCCGAGGAGTAGACATTTATAATATTTAGTTTTAGAAAGTCATTCTCTTCAAAATTTATTACGTTACTTAGAGCAACATCGTACCGTTACAAAGTTCCCGAACACTTATTATAAAGTTGGAGCATTTATTCATTACTTAACTATTTATACGCACAGTAGAAAGTTCCCATATATAAGTGTATATATATATATATATATATATATATATATATATATATATATATATATATCAGTCACTCTTATATTATATATACTATCAGCACCCCATATAAATTCTATGGTGTTGGCATACTCTGCTATCAAGTCCCCGTATCACTCGTATTAAGGGAAATACTAGTTCAGAATCACTCTCGAACTGTATTAACACAATACATACAAAATAGAGGCGAAACATAATTCCAAGTCACTAAGAGGTCAGCACATACCCCTCACGTCTCTTAGGACCGTTTGACTATCACTTAGATAGCCTGTACCAAGGAATCATATGTTCTAGGGTACAAGTCAATATCCCTCAAAAAGGTCCCATCGAGATATGATTGTCCCAACGCGGCAACCCCCGTGATAGCAAGTAGCGCGGGTATGATTATTCACAATTAAAGTATTTCATATATGTACACAGTCACACGGACATATATAGATACAAAATTTCCAATAAGGTTCGCCCACGACCCATAATTGTTATTAACCGTATTTAGTACATTTTATCCAATTATTTCTCATAAGGGATTTATCTCTTTTATTCCCACTCATAATTTATTTCAGACTTACTTCTCATCTCTCGAAATATTCTCTCTTGCTAAATACAATTTCAGTAGGTATACCCTCTCTAACCTTCTGGTCTAAGTCTTTCACGAGTCCCTCAATTCATTAACGAATTTACGCATAATCTCTAATGTGTAACGAAATTCCCCGTTAGCCAACAATTTCATCCCATATTAAATTTCATTCAACGGAGTCTATTTAGACCCTACTGGTCCTCCTCACGACCCATTATACTCTATAAATAATAATCAACGGCTCCCACGTATTTAAACCTAATTAAACAAAAAGGGGATAAATATGCAGTTTTTCAGGAGGGGTCGATCGATCGAGGAAAGGGGGTCGATCGATCGATCGATTGATGTTCTTGGGTCGATCGATCGATCAAGCAGTTCTTGCCCAGAAACTGTAATTTCAACCCACGGGTTTCATCTTCTAAATTTCTCCAAAACGCCATTAACGATTCTTAAACTCCCAAACAATATTACTACTAGTTACATATACCTATATACATGATTTCTTACGTGAAACATGTCCAAATTCATCAAAGGTATGAAATTCATGGAGTAAATCATTATATTCAATAAGAACCCTAATTTTCATAAAACTTTCATTTTTTAAAATTTTTTCCAGATTTCTTGCTTCTAAGCTCATACAAATTCATGGGTTATCCTCTACATATGATTGGGATGTCCAGAATATAACTATTTTCACCAAGACATGTGATTAAAACCTCAAATTCCATAAAATCTTTTATGAAACATGTGTATAACAGTCCTAATCTAATATGCATGAAATAATAACTATAAGAAAAGCAAGATAGATACTTGCCTGGAAATTCAAGGGTCTGATTTGTGGATGGAAAAGGTATGGATGCGTTCCTCTTCGTGCGATCTACGTTTTGGAGGTAGTGGCGGTGTAAACGGATGAGTTCTTGGCCTTGGATTGCTTGGAAAGCTTCCTACCTTCTTCTCTAATGGCCGTTCTTAAGTTTTGTTATTGTTAACCCTAAAAGCCTAACTCAAATGGATGATATACCTTAGGGAAATTCGTGAGTTTAATTTCCCAAAAATACAAAATGTCTAACATACCCTCCCAGGATGCCAATTAGGCCTTAAAACTCCCCGAGGCCCAGACAAAACTCCCGGGTATACTTTTCTGACTATCTCGACCCTTCCGGATACATTGGCGTACTCAAAATGACCATATGGGTGACTTATAATATATTCACTTTTAATAATAATTATAATTTAGTCCCGACACGGCACAGGCGCGTCCCGACTTAAGTTTTCACAATTGCCAGTTTATTCACTCATGACAATTTTAATAAAATAAATCTTATATATTACTTTCCTCATCTAGTAATATTAAATAAATTCTCAATAATTTCTAACTCTCGTCACGTTAGTAAATATTTAAAATAATTTTTGGATTAATATTAAATTAATATCTCAATTTAAATTTAATAAATCCCCAAATTAAAAGCCATAAAAATACGGGGTATTATAGCTGGCAGGATTTTGCAATGACGATTCATTTATTTAGATCTAGTGTAGGATCTCTTTTTAGTACTCTCTATTGGGACATGTCGTCCATAGACATTATTCTAAGTATTCAGTTTTGAATTATATTGGTTTTATTTAGCAGTTTTGGTTTTCAGCCGATTGTTGACTCGGCAAGGCTTTATTCTTTATATATTGTGAGGTGGTTTGAATTATAGTATATTGTGATTGTTAGTTATTATTTCCGCATGAGTAATTTTCCCGAGTTAATGAAAGATAAAATTTGACACCGGTCTAATTTCACTTAGGTGATTAGTAATTAAAAAGTTTTCGACACTGATGCTAAGAATGAACTAACTGAGAAACCTGTTCTAATTTGGTTTAGGACTGATCACCCAGGATTTAATTAGGCGGTGTGTCACAAAGCACCTTGTTCGAAAATCTTTATTTTTCTTTGAAAGCCTTTCATGATTTAGGACTGATGATGCTGGAAATAGCACCACCAGTCAAGGTGTTTGTAAGCTCAAACCAGTGGTAACAATGGCAACACAAGAGTATACTAAATATGAGAGATTGAGATGAGGAGAAGAGGATGGACACCCATATATAAGTGGTTCAGCCAATTAGGCCTACGTCCACTGTGCAAGTGAGTGTGTAACATCACTGAATGAAGGCACTAACGACCATGGATACAATCTCTCAAGATTTATCTCTCTTTTGTATAAATTGACAGAGTTTAAGCTAGGGTTATAATTCTCAATCCTTTATAATGTTGAGGATGACCTCTATATATAGTGTTTGGAGGGTGTAATGTACCCCCCAAGCATGCAATATGCATGTGCATGAATATCCAACCAATGTGAGGATGACATCTGGCTGATCTCAACTATATAATAATGACCTCAATATTCCCTCACGTGAAGAGAGTGATTTAGTTATAAAATATTTGTCCATGTATTCCAAGCCATTCATGTGCATGTAGAAGCTCGACTGTCTTTGCTTGATACCAACCTCGGCCTGGATGAGTACGAGGTTGGAGAGGTACGACCCTGCCCTAGCCGGGGGTAACATGATGACCTTGGCTGATGGTGTTAGCCAAAGTTAGATATGTGGAACGTCGACCAGGGCCTAATGTTGCCTTGGCACTTGATGCTGAGCCTGCAAGGCTTTGCTGGGTCTAGTGAAACTTGTAACATCGACTAAAACCGATGATGATGGAATTATTTATTAAGCCTAAGAGGCTTTGCTGACTCTCTTGTGGAGTTTGCAATGTCGGTTATAGCCGAACTTACGTGTATTCGACCCAACGAATCATGTAAACCTCGACTGTTGCCTAAATAAGAGGTTATTAGAAACGTTGACTGTGGTCGACCTTATGCTGGACGAGATTGTTGATCGTCAGTCTTGAGCTCTTGTTACCTTGACCGTGCTTCAGGCCGAAGTTGGTGTCTTCGAGCTGGTGGGTACACTTTGGTCATATCAATCATCCTCTAGCCCTTGGTTACCTATGTAAATAGGTGACAAAGGGGTATGTGAGTCCGAGGTTGAATTTAACTGTGCTAATCTCTTCTTGACAAGTGTCAACTTCTTAAGAAGGTAGCGTGCCTGACAAGTGCAATAGTGCTGATTGCCTTTTGGGTTCCCAAGGCAATGATGGGCCTTGGAATTTGTGCGAGCACAATTTTGGTGGTTTAAATCCTCTTTCCCTATCTATTTTCTTTATTTCTCTTACTTTTTCCCGCTTGAGTTTTCTTCATTCTCTCTCTCATTGCGAGTTTAATCAAGGCTATCTTGTGGATTTCCTCTGTCAATCCTTTCATTCTTCATCTCGTCTTTTATCAGGTATTACCTATTGCCCTTCCTTTGCCATTTTTCAGCCTTATTTTACATTTCTTGCATTTTCTGGTGACTGTTTGAGTTTTTCGGTGAACTTGTTCTTGATTGTTCTTGGCTTGAATTTTTTTAAAAACCAAGTTTTGATCCTTAGTTTAACTTGTGTCCAGTTGTTTATTTGTGGTTTAGAGTCTCAAGTGTAGGGTCGTCCTTCTATGCTCAGACCTCTTTATCAACTTCTAGAGGATATCCCCTCTCTTAGAGAGAAGATCTTTACAAAAATTAGGCAAATAGAGCTAGACCAAGGGGAAGCTCATAAGGATGAGGTCTTCCCCCTCAGACCAATCTTCCCTTTACCTCTGAAGGTGATATACCTAAGCTAGATGATCCTGCTGAGCCAGCAGAGGATCCAATTGACCCTTCTCCCATGTCCGAGTCTGAGTCATCTACCTCATACCCTATGTCTATAGATTCATTTCAGGAGGCTATGGACTTCTCTATCAGGCAAGATCAGGTACCTGATCAGGACGAGGTCCAAAGTCTTTCCTCGTCCCACAATGGTGCTAGCACCTCACAGACTTCTAACGTCGATATTATGGGGCCGAGTGTGGCTATTCCCCCACCCATCGATGCTATCCCCCTGTTTGCCATCATAGGAGCTGAGTTCGCTAAGATATTCCCAACGGGTGTTCCTATACCTACCCAGGCCGACGTTGCCAGGGATGAGGATGATGGTCATGAAAGTGATGTTGATACCTCGGAGGCAGTTGAGATAGAGAGTACTGTCACTGAGTATGACCTCTTAGTCTTTAGGCACCTCTATTCCATAGGTCCTTCCATCAAACTTAGGAGATCTTAGAGAGATGAGAGGGCCTTTGGTAGCTGAGATGGGGAGATTTGTGTGTACGAGTAGATGTTAAGTTAGGATTCCGTCTCCCCATCCATCCAACAATCAGGGCCATATTATCTCATATTAACCCGACCCTTCATAATTATCCCCCAATGCTTGGAGGGTGATAATTGGGTCTATCTTCCTTTGGAGGGCATTCCACCACTCAGACCTTCCGGTCAGGGTCTTCATAGGGTGCTATATTCCTTCCTCTGCCAGAAATCACCCCAGCTATTACCACTTCCTAGATAGAAAGTCTGAGAAGAAGATGCTGATGGTTACCCAGACTTCATATCATAATTGGAAGCCATGGTACTTATTCGTCTCAGGGGCATGGGAATTTGGTACTTGTGCTCCCTCTTCTTCATTGGAGACGAGGACTCTTCTTAGGTGGGGAAAATTATCATTAGCTGCCAAAGACGACCCTGGGTTAAGCCAGGATAACCTACAGAAGGTTAAAGATCTTCAAGATCAGGGGGAGCATGGTTTGCTAGTCAAGTACGAGCATCTAATGACCCCCTACTACTTCTCTGAGACTGACCTGGGGGGGAGTACTTTAGTCAAGCTTCATAAGTGCTTATTTTGCAAAGTTTTTCCTCTAATTTTTTAATGCTTTTTATTTGCTAACTCAGCCATATTTTTGCAGAGCGACCAGATGGCATCTCAGACGACCTGTGGGAGATGTTTGCACCAAGCCTTGTAAAGTTGGTAAGGAAAGCTGGGTACAATGCAGATCTTCCTCCTACACCTCCTAAGCAGAACATCGGCACCTCCAAGGCCAACGCTACAAGGAAGAGAAAATCCACCACTGCTAGCTCGGAGGATCAAAGACATAGTAAAACCCAAAAGGGAGATCGTGCCATCCCCATTTCGTCTGATGATGCGCTGGTTGCTCGTCAGAAGCAATTGAAGATTAGTGACAGCCTGATAGGTCACGGTTTGAAGGAAATGGATGCCATCAGCTCTGCAATGACCGATGCTAACAAGCATTTCTTGCGCTCTCTCGATACTCTCATGTTGGTCGAGTTTCGCCTCCACAGGTCTATCCTGTAAAAACTTTTACTTTTTTATTCCAAGTCTAACCTTAGCTTTAATTGGATTAGGGTTTGCATTCATTCATCTAACTTCATTTTGCAGGGTATTCTGTATATGCATTAATTTGTTGACTCGACCCTGAGGAAGCTGCCCCTTATTGAGAAGGGAAAAGAGGCCCAGAAGGTGCATGCCTCTTTAAACGTAGAGATCGAAAATCTGAAGACAACTTTGGAGGAGTCTGAGAATAAGGTAAAACGGAGGGACATGGACATAACTAAGCTCCAGAAGGACCAAACCTCTGCCCTGAAGGCCAAGGACAACGTCTTTCAGCAAAAGGTTGATGCTGTTGTGAAAGTTTCCCTTAAGGACGCATCTGAGAAGATTTTGGCCGACTACAAGGTCTCTGACCAATTTATAAGCTTCGGTTTTGAATACCTTGAAAGAGGTGTTAAAGCTACTGGTAAATGGGCGACCATCAAAGAAAAGGAGTTAGGGAGCTTGACAACCTCAGACTTCATTGGTCTCGGCTTTGTTAACCCTCAGTTTACTCAGGCCTTGCACGAGGTTAAGGAGGAAGGAGAGGGTGCTGCATCTGTAGAGACTGCACAACTGGAAGCTACAAAGACTGAGGATGTCAACCCTCAAGATGATGGGGCCGAGGTTACCAACGTTGGCCAAGAGGACACCCATCTTGCTGCAGACCCTTAGACTTTAATTTTTGAAGCTTTACACTTGTAATTTTTTGCTTCTCATCTGTAATTTTGTTTGATAACATTTGTAACTCTGACTACTTTATGTTATACTATCCTCAGAGGCCTTCGTTTCTTTCTATGAATGTTCTTTTGAATGTTACCTTTAAAGTTATACAATGCTGCTCTTACTGAGGTCTGAATATACAATCTAATGATGTCTATACCTCAAACTTTAATAAGCTAACCATGTTTAAAGGTTTGAGGTCATCAAATTATGACGTTTCACCTCATAAATTTCATCGAGTTAATGGTGTTTAAGGTCTGAGGTCATGAAACTATGATGTTTACCTCATAAATTTCACCAAATTAATGATGTTTAAGGTTCGAGGTCATCAAATTATGATGTTTACCTCAGACCTTTCACCAAATTAATGATGTTTTAAGGTCTGAGGTCATCAAATTATGATGTTTCACCTCATAAATTTCACCAAGTTAATGATGTTTAAGGTCCGAGGTCATCAAACTATGATGTTTACCCTCAAACCTTTCACTAAATTAATGATGTTTAAGGTCTGAGGTCGTCATACTATGATGTTTCACCTCAGACCCTGTCACCAAATTATGATGTTTAAGGTCTTAGGTTATCATACTATAATATTTCACCTCAAACCCTGTCACCAAATTATGATGTTTAAGGTCTGAGGTCATCATATTAAGATGTTACACTCATAAATTTCACCAAATTAATGATGTTTACGGTCTGAGGTCATCATCTTATGATGTTTCACCTCAGACCTTGTCACCAAATTATAATATTTAAAATCTGAGGTCATCATATTAAGATGTTACCCTCATAAATTTCACCAAATTAATGATGTTTAAGGTCCGAGGTCATCATCCTATGATGTTTCATCTCAGACCGTGTCACTAAATTATGATGTTTAAGGTCTGAGGTCATTATATTAAGATGTTACCCTCTTAAATTTCACCAAATTAATAATATTTACAGTCCAAGGTCATCATCCTATGATGTTTCACCTCAGACCCTGTGACTAAATTATGATATTTAAGGTCTGAGGTCATCATATTAAGATGTTACCCTCATAAATTTCACCAAATTAATGATGTTTATGGTCCGAGGTCATCATCCTATAATGTTTCACCTCAGACCCTGTCACCAAATTATGATGTTTAAGGTCTGAGGTCATCATATTTAGATGTTACCCTCATAAATTTCACCAAATTAATGATGTTTAACCTCATAAAATTACCACTAAAGCATGATGAGATAAAGTATTGACATAGGAACTGCTCTTCTCATTAACACTCTCGTCATAAAATGATATGTGTATTACAAGAAAATAACTACAACATCATATGTAATATTTCTCCAGGTGATCAGCGTCCCATGGATTGGAGAAAGGTTTCCCTTAGAGATTTTCTAACCGGTATGTGCCAGGTACAACCTCATCGACTACTTTATAAGGACATGCCAGTTCAGCTGGAGCTTGTTTGCCTTCTACAACGTCTTCTTCAGCACCAGGTCTCCTACATCTATAGGTCTTGATTTTACCCTCTGATTATAGAACTTTGATGTTCTCTATTGGTAAGTTGACTGTCTGACCTCGACATATTCTCTTCTCTCCTCAACCAAATCTAGGCTGAGTCTTCTCTCTTCCTCATTATTCTCGGGGTCATAGGTCTAAACTCTGTGAGTGGGGAGTCCTACTTCTGTAGGTATGACGGCTTCTGAGCTATGGGATAACATAAATGGGGTCTCCCCCGTTAATGTCCTAGCCGTTGTTTTGTAGGCCCATAACACTGCATAAACCTCTTCTGTCCATCTCCCCTTAGCTTAAACTAACTTCTTCTTAATCCCATCGAGGATTATTCAGTTCGTGACTTCGGTCTGATCGTTTGCCTGAGGTTGACCAGGAGAAGAGAAAAATTACTTGATGCCGACCTTCTCGCAGTATCTCTCCAAAGAAGAATTCTTGAACTGGGTTCCGTTGTTTGAGATGAGGGTGTTCGGAAGGCCATGTCTGCATATGATGCTCTTCCAGATGAACTGAAAGGTCTTCTGCTCTATAATCGTGATCATTGGCTTAGCTTCTACCCACTTGGAGAAGTAATCAATATCTATTATCAGAAATCAATAATTATTAGCAGCTCTTAATAAAGGTCCTACCAAGTCAATCCCCCATACAGTGAAGGGACAAGGAGAACTGATTGACATCATAGGCTGATGAGGTTGGTGTGGGATAGTAGAGAATCTCTGGCACTTGTCACACCTCTTCACGTAGGCAGCAACGTCTTTGGCCAAGGTCGGCCACCAGTATCCCTGCGTTATTATCCTCTTGGCTAAAGGTCTTCCTCCTATGTGACTAGAGCAAGAACCCTCGTATACTTTTTGCAGGACGTGGGGAACTTCTATGGGATGGACACATCTAAGGAGAGGTATTAGTAATCCTTTTTTTATAAAGGACATCTCCTATTATTGAGAACTTGGCAGCTTTGTACCTCAACTTCCTCCTTGCTAACTTCGATTCTGGAAGCTCTCCCAATATGATATATCTGATAAGGGGGTCCATCCATGAGTCTCCTAGGTTCAAATTAAGACAAGGACTGACCATCTCTTCTTTCTCAATGGTTGGTTTGAGCAGGATCTCGACATGTACTGTTCTTCTAATGTTTATCCTTGTTGTTGAAGCCAACTTTACTAGTGCATCTGCACGACTTTTATCTTGCCTAGGTATCTTCTCCATCTTCACCTCTTCGAAGCCTTCTAGCGTCGTTCTTACCCTCTTCAGGTATTTTGCCATTCTTTCATCCTTAGCCTCATATACTCCAAGTACTTGGTTGATAATTAACCTCGAGTCACTATGCAGTAGGAGTCGACCAAATCTAAAGGCTTTTGCCAAGGAGAGCCCTGCTATCATTGCCTCATACTCAAACTCATTATCTGAAGCCTTGAAGTTGAACCTTAGTGCGTATTCAACGTCGGTACCATCCGGAGATGACAGTATCAGCCCTGCGCCGCTTTCACTTTCACAAGAAGACCCATCAATGGAGAGGTTCCAAACATCTTCTTTTGAAGAGAAGTTACCCTCTGATAGGGTCTCTTGCTTAAAGACGTACTTATCTTCCTCATTCTCAGCTACTCCTCTTCTGGCTCTGCTGGACACAACCTCTTCCTCATTTCAGAAGAGGTTACTGTTAGATCCCTCTGCCATCTCTGGGCCATTCTCGATCTCAGCCTCTTCCCAGGTGAACTCAGCAATAAAATCTGCAAGTGCCTGCCCTTTGATGGCCACCCTGGGTTAAAAAAGAATATCACACTCTCCCAAATTGATGGCCTAGGTCAACGATCTGCCTGACTTCTCGGGCTTGTGGAGGACTTGTCTTAGCGGGGAGTCAGTGAGGATGACCATAGAGTGGGATTGGAAATAAGGCTTCATCTTCCTGGAAGCGTGTATCAAGGCGTAGGCTAACTTCTCCATCCGAGGATAGTTCTGTTCAAACCCTTGAAGGGCCTTACTATTGAAGTATACAGGCCTCTGTACCCCAACGTCTTCACGTACTATGGCTGTAGTTATAGCTGACTCTGAGATTGCTAGATAAATATACAACTTCTCCTCCAAAATGGACCGGGATAAAAGTAGAGGGGACCCAAGGTAGGACTTGAACTCCTTAAAGGCCTTGTCACACTCTTCATCTCACTCGAAGACCTTTCTAAGCACCTTGAAAAATGGAAGACACTTATCCGCGACTCTGAAAATAAACCTGTTGAGTGATACAACTCTTCCAGTGAGCCTATGGACGTCTTTTATGCTTCTTGGTATTTTCATGTCAAGTAAAGCCTTGATTTTATAGGGGTTGGACTCTATACCCTTCCGATTGACGATGAATCCGAGAAATTTTTCAGCTCCTACTCAGAAGACACACTTGGCAGGGTTGAGCTTCATTATGTATAAATCCATCGTGTTGAAAGTCCTTTCCAGGTCGGCTACATGAGTATGAGCCATCAAGCTCTTCGTCAACATGCCATCTATATATACTTCAAGGGTCTTGCCAATTTGATCTTCAAACATCTTATTTACAAGACGTTTATACGTGGCCCCTGCATTCTTCAAGCTGAAGGGCATGACCTTATTGCAATAGGTCCCCTTATCTGTGATGAATGCTGTCTTCTCCGAGTCTTCGACATCCATGAAGATATGATTGTAGCCTGAATACACATCCATGAAGCTCATAAGTTCATGCCCTACCGTGGCATCTACCATCTGATCAATCCGAGGCAAGGGGAAGCTTTCTTTAGGACAAGAATTATTCAAATCAGTGAAGTCCACACATATTCTCCATTTCCCGTTAGCTTTGGGCACAATGAAAGCATTAGATAACCACTCTGGGTATATGACCTCCCTCATGAATTCTGCATCTTCTAACTTTCTGACCTCTTCCCTGATGACATCATACTTTTCCTTGGAGTAAAACTTTCGTCTTTATTTGACGGGCTTAACATCTTCTACCACATTGAGTTTGTGGCACATGACCTCCGGGTCGATGCCAGGCATGTCTGCATGGCTCCAAGCGAAGACACTTTATCTCTTCTTCAAAAATATTATCAGCTCTTCCTTGATCTCGAGTCTTAGGGCCTTGCTAATTTGGATGGTTTTTTCCAGTTCATCCTCATTGAGGACGATGGATTATACCTCTTCCGCGACCTCTCCTTTATTCAACTTTATTTCATCACTAGGATCAAGTGTATCAATGTTATACGTTATTGTTGACCTCTTATGTGCCTCTCTCTCTTCCGCCGAGTTGAAGTAGCATTCTCGTGCCGTGGTCTGGTCACCTTGCACTTCCCTTACCCCATAGGGGGGTCGAGAATTTTAACATTTGGTGGACCGTCGATGGCACGACCTCAAATTCCTTAAGTGCTACTCGTCCTATGATGAGGTTGTAGGCCGAGAAGACATTTTCGTCCATAACAAAAAAATTGATCTTCCGGGTCAACCTCTTAGGCTACTCGTCACCCATTCGTACATCCATCTCATACATGCCTAAGGGATGGACCTTATCTCCGCTGAAGCTAATTAATGGATGATGATAGGGTACAAGCCTTGCTATACTAAGGCCTAGGCTCTTGACGCAGGGCCAGAACATAACATCTGCGGAACTTTCGCCGTCGACAAGGATTCTCTGAACCTCACACACATAACCTTTTGTAATCAGAAGGGTTCTTTCTCTTTTGCAAGGATCCTATCCATGTCCACCTTCTTTCTCTTCTGCTTAGCCTCTGAAGATGCTAAATTCACAACCTTTAATTTGGTCACTGACCTAGCCTTTGCCACATGAGCTTTACGGTCAGCTACTTCTAAGCCACCCCCGCCAGTCCTCTACAGATGGTGTTAACACCAAAGGAGATCATGCCAACCCTCTTCACTGGGGCATTGTCATCTTTTGGTGGGAGGTCAGGATCGTCCTCATCATTACCGTCTGAGTCGTTATCTCTTCTTATTGGGGGATCATCTCGACATCCGTCGTTTCTCTTCTTCTTAGGGTCATCTCGTCCCCTCTTAGGAGCTTTACTATTGACATACTTCTCGAGCTTTCTGGACTTCAACATCTTCTTAATTTCATCCTTTAAGGCGAAACACTTGTCTGTCACATGACCATGGTCTTGGTGGAACTCACACCATAGGTTTTTATTCCTCTTATGTAGAGGAGCCTTCAACTTCTCTGGCCATCTCAAGGACTGGTCATTTTTTATTTCGTTGAGGATGTGTTCGCAGCTCACAGTTAGAGGAGTATAATGTGAAAACTTATCATCTGCAGACCTCTTTTTTCCATCTTTCTTTATTTGAAACTTCCCGCTTCCACTTCCGTTCTCATCCTCATACTTTGTGGCCATAGCCTCTTCAGCGTTTATGACCTTTCCTACAGTTTCCAATAGCTTTGCCATGGACTTGGGAGGGTCTTCCGCAAGCTTCCATAGCAACTTCCCCTTCTGGAGTCCTCTAATGAGGGCTGTCATAGCTATATTCTTTTCATAATCTTCAACCTCTAATTTTTCTTTATTGAATCTAGTAATGTAGTCCCTTAGGCTCTCGTTCTTTCCTTGCTTGATATACAATAGATGGGTGGTCTTCTTTTGAGCTCTTACCCCAAAACAGAAATTATGAATGAACCGTTCAGTCAAGCCCTTAAAGTTCTCAATAGAATTCTTTGGAAGAGAGGTAAACCAGATATGTGCAGCTCCCGTCAAAGTCCCGACACTTCATCTCATCTGGTATTGAATAAATGTCCGTTGCAGACTGGTACATCTCAATATGATGCACATTCTTACTACCATCATACTTGGGAGACACCGTATGTGGTTTGAACTTGGCAGGGGTTGGGAAGTTCACTATCATTTCCACGAATGGGGAACCCTCTGAGAACCCTCTTTGCAATGGGTCTCAGCTTTTGATGAGGTTCCCTATCTTCTCTTCTAGGCGTTGGATAGAGTCATTCCATGTACTTACAATGTCGGTCTGGATGAGGTTGTCCCCAACCACCTCTAAGGGGTGGACTAAGGGTTCCCCAAACGCTGCACAATATCGGCTATTGACCTCCTCTTGATCCCTGTCTCAGCCATGATGGGGTCGACCGTGATCAGGCCGATGTTCCCCATCTTACCTTTGTGACCCTGCTACACTTCTTGATCTGGATAACCTCTGCCTCAGGTCATTTACTGGTCCAAGCCTTTTAAACACCGACCCTCTGCTCAAGCGATCAAAAACAGTTCCTCTTTGTTGGGTACCACCATCTCTTCTGCCCCCATAACCTCGGCTTTGCTGGATAGGACGTACAGTGTTGTTCGAAACCTCGTATGGCTCCTAGCAGTCTTCTGCCTCCATATCGTCATACCTATCCTCAGGTCAAGGGTTTCCTTGCCTCCCCAAACGTAAACGTCTAGGGTCAGTAACATCCCTCCTCAGCTGAGGGGTAGGTTGGTCTTTTGCGATGCCTGGGGTGGTCCCCTGGCTTCAGGATGGGGTTAAACAACTGCCGGAGTAATCATCTTCGGTGAGACCCCAGGTGGCCTCATTATATTTTGACTGAGTTGTACAAACTGCTCCTTTATTGCTTGCTACGTCGTAACCAAAGATCTCAAGTCTATAACCACCTCAGCCATTTCGAACTGGGATGGTGCCTGGCTAGAACTAGGCCCTCCAGCACCAGGTGGTGGAGGAGGTGGTGGTAACTCCGATGCCATATGCTAAGACTAAAGATCATGTTAGTAGGCGAGCTTAATACATTAAGGGACCTCTTTCAATGGTGAAATAGCTCCACGCAAGGGGTGAGGCCTGGTTCACCACCAGAGTCTCCGGTGAGGTTAAGCTGAAGAAGAGGAAGAGACAGCTTCTAGTTCCCACAGACGGTGCCAAAATGATGATGCTGGAAATATCCCCACCAATCAAGGTGTTTGTAAGCTCAAATCGTTGGTAACAATGGTAGCACAAGAGTATACTAAATTTGAGTGATTGGGATGTGGAGAAGAGGATGAACACCAATATATAAGTGGTTCAGTCAATTAGGCCTACGTCCACTGTGCAAGTGAGTGTGTAATATCACTGAATGAAGGCACTAACGACCATGGATACAATCTCTCAAGCTTTCTCTCTCTTCTGTATAAATTGACAGAGTTTCAACTAGGGTTGTAATTCTCGATCCTTTACAATGTTGAGGATGACCTCTATATATAGTGCTTGGAGGGTGTAATGTACCCCCCAAGCATGCAATGTGCATGTGCATGAAGATCCAACCAATGTGAGGATGACATATGGCTGATCTCAACTAAATAATAATGACCTAAATATTCCCTCACGTGGAGAGAGTGATTTAGTTATAACAGATTTTTCCATGTGTTCCAAGCCATTCATGTGCATGTAGAAGCTCGACTGTCTTTTCTTAATACCAACCTCAGCCTAGATAAGTACGAGGTTGGAGAGGTACGACCCTGCCCTATCCGGGGGTAACATGATGACCTTGGCTGGAGGTGTCAGCCGAAGTTAGATATGTGGAACGTCGGCCAGGGTCGATGTTTCCTTGGCACTTGATACCGAGCCTGCAAGGCTTTGCTGGGTCTACGTGAAACTTGTAACGTCGGCTAAAGCTGATGATGATGGGATTGTTCATTAAGCCTAAGAGGCTTTGCTGACTCTCGCGTGGCGCTTTCAACGTCGGTTATAGCCGACCTTAAGTGTATTCGACCCAACGAATCATGTAGACCTCGGTTGTTGCCTAAATAAGGGGTTATTAGAAACGTCGGCCGTGCCCGACCTTATGTTGGACGAGATTGATGATCATCAGTCTTGAGCTCTTGTTACCTCGGTCGTGCTTCAGGTCAAGGTTGGTGCCTCCGAGCTGGCAGGTACACTTTGGGCATATCAGCACTCATATGTTAATTATGGGTTAAACCTCATTAGGTTGCTTAATTACCCATTTAATCACTTCAATTTACCATTCCTTTTATTTCTTGGACATTAGCCAATTTCTCACATTGGTTGCCCACATTATCTTTCAACCGGAGCATTTATCAATTTCATTCAAGTTAGGTTGTCTTTTCTTATATTCACCACACAACCTATTTCTTGGTATGTTCCACTTTTCTAATTATCTTTTCTCGTAATTCTTTAAATATTCGCATACATTAACGGGTTCCACACCGCTAACTATGCTACCATATGCTATGGCCTGTGATTTTGGGTCTTTCACCCTAGGGTACTGGGCTCTCGTTAATTATTTTTGGTGTTATTCGAGTCCATATTAATGTGTTTTAACCTTTTTTTAATGCCCATATTTATACTTTCCTTTACGTCTGAAGCCAAAACCCGGGGTTTCAGCCCAACTTGTGTTACACTTTAAAATCATTATTTCTTGTCCTTTATACACTTGTATTGATTTTTATCCCCAAAATCACTTTCAATGAGGACCATTTTGTGTAACACCTTCTCCAACATTTTATTTCATAAAAATATGTCTCTTTACATAAAGTTACCATTTATTTCCAAACTTGTCTTTTCCTTAAATTTCACAAGTGTTATTTCCCAAAAAACATTATTAAGTTACACACTCCAACTTCTTAAATGTTTTTAACTCATTAACACTTATTTAAAACCTTGGAGTAACACACATATTAAGTTGAAAATCTCTTTATTTCATTACTTTCTTTATTAAGAAAGTCCCTTTTTGCCTTTTGAAAATTACTTCGCAAGAAAATACCATTTTCCCTATTATTTCCACATGTAGCCTTAAAGTCCATTTATCACATTTTACACACCTTTTAACACACCTTAAAGGCTAAAATTTCCATTTTTTTTATGTTTAAACCCACTAAAACCCTCATTAAAACTGTTTATATGTTCATCATTAAAACATTACAACTTTATATACATGAGAATATATATTTTAAGTTAAAAAAATCTGATTAAATGGGTCCAACATATAGTTCATTCTAGAAATTTCACAATATTGGCATAAACATGCTTTTTAAGCTAAAAAACATTTTTATTTCTTCAAAACTTGAGTAATTACTATTTATAAAAATCCCACTTTTTATAAGAAAACCTTAGGACATTTGTTCATAAAATATTTCCAACAATAGAAATATCATTTTAAACATTTTATTCAATAAATTGTTTAGATATCAAGATTTCTTAAAATATATCATTTTTATTAGAGATCCTGGGATCTTTTATAAATCATCTTTTTCTTTCACAAAACTTTAAGAAATTACTTTCTTAATCATATAAGCATCCTAGTCTAACAAGCTCTAGCTACAAGACCAATAGTATATCAAATATAGTTCTTAAGATAAAAGTAAAGTTTTCCACCTCAAAGGAAGTTTCAATAATGGTGGATGAATGTAGAACAAGATGAAAACTTTTCACCTCCTAATGTGACTTTAAAGAGGTTGCCTCTCTCCACTAATCTTATTTTCTTGAAAGCTTCATAAAACCCCCTTTCAAACTCCATGATTTAAACTTCTTCTTCTTCACCCCCCAACAATATCTCCAAAAATCTTTATCTTATTAACACAACCCATTTCCATCCTTGATAAAGCTTATGAGGAAAGAATAAGGCTTGGGAATGGTGTATTATAGTGGTGGCAAGGTGTAACAATGGTGGGGGAAGCTTGGGGAAGATGAAACACCCTTAAATCTATAGAGATAGAGAGAGAGAGCGGTAAATGCTGGTATGAAAATGGTGGGGAGAACCCACCATCTCCCTCTCCTATATAACCCCAAACGAGCCTATGAAATGATTTTAAAGACCAAGGACAACATAATTAACACGCTTTTATCATATGGATTCACTATGAATCAACACGTCATCGATCTAAGGGACTCAAATGTGACAGCACACAAGGGGACTCGAAATGACCAAATTCAGGTCCGGTCGTTCAAATGAATTTTAAGTCTCGTTCGAACGAGATTGCTCATTCATTCAAATGACACTTCCCATGAGGTTTCTAACAAGATTTCAGTGCACTCATGGAATGGATCAAACTTTAGTTATCAGAAGATTTGTTTAAACCTCGTTCGAATGACCCGTTCGAATGAGAATGACCCTTCATTCCAACGACTTCTGTTTTCTTAGGATAAAACTTTGCGTGGTTAAAACCGCAATTCGACGAGTATGAAGGCTACAATGATGATCTAATCTCATTATTCATACATAAATACAACTTTACCAGGAAAGAGGTAAAAAAAACTTGGGGAACGGGTATTACAGCTACTTATCAAAGAACGATGATGGCCATCTTCCACGATTTCTTTCATGACATCTTGGAGTCATATATGGATGACCTGGTTATCAAATCAAAGATGGAGGAGTCTCACTTGATTGACCTTATGAGGTTTTTCAACAGATACCATAAGTAAAAGTTAATGGTAAACCCACTTAAATGTGCCTTTAGTGTAACAACTGGTAAATTCTTAGGCTTTGTGGTGGATCTCCAAGGGGTGCAGATGAACCAAGACAAGTAGAAGTCTATCCTTGACATGCCTTGACCAAGAATAATGAAGGAGCTCTAGAGTTTCCTCGGGAAGGTCTCCTACCTGAGGAGATTTGTGCCAAGGTTAGCTGAGATTATTCATCCCATGATGGACCTACTGCGCAAGACCACGAAATTTAAATGGGAGGAACCTCACCAAGAAGCCTTTGGCAAGATAAAAAATTTGCTCACTTCTCCACAAACTATGATCGCTTAAAGGGACAAAATACCGTTGTAACTTTACCTTACTTCCACCACGAGGTTAATCGGCACTTTATTGGCACAAGATATTGATAGACAAGAGATGACTATTTATAATCTAAGCAAAATCATTCATTGTCTAGATGCAAGGTACATTAGCATTGAAATGCATTGTTTAGCTTTCGTGTTTGTTGCTCAAAAACTTAGACATTACATGTTATCTTTCACAATTCACATTGTGATAAGATATGATTCCATTCAGTTTTTATTGGCATGAAATTTTTTTATTAGGAGGGCAACAAGGTGGTTCATTATCGTCTCAGAGTATGACTTAAAGTGTGTGGTTCCTCTTACGATCAAGATCCAAGCTTATGATAATCTATTGGTAATTTTTCTATCATGGATATTTGAGCCACCATATGAGAGCATTTTAGGTGATAAATTGAAAGCCAAATTCTTACAGTCCAACCTTAAGGAGTGGACTATGGGGTTTGATGGTTCATCAACACAAAGAAAAGGGGGAGCAAGAGTCATCCTTTTAAAAGGAAAAGATGAAATTTGCCTATCTTTTAAGTTGAAATTCCCTTGCTCCAACAATGAGGCTGAATATGAAGCTTTAGTGTTGGGACTATTAGAGGCCCTTCCAAGAGGTATTCGTTCACTTTTCATCAAAGAAGATTCCAATCTAGTGGTTAAACAGGTGAATAGGGAATACGCGTTGAAGCATTTCAACCTGGAACCCTACAGAATAATCATTCAAAGGTTGATCGACCAGTTTCATCATGTGAAAGTAAGAAGGCATCCTAGAATAATGAACATGCACAGTAATACCTAGGCCACTATTGCGCCAAAAGTGGCCATGAATAATGAGACATTAACTATTTTGATCCAACAAATAATTACCCTTTCGGTGGTGCTATAAATTTTGCCAATGGAAGAGGAATCTGACTGGAGGGGTGGAATTAAGAGGCAACTTGAGTTTGGGGATGAAAATATTAAGCTTAGAGAGTTAGCTCAGTATTTTGTCAGCCAAGGGAATTTTTATTTCAAAAATATGGGAGGCCAGTTAGCAAGGTGCATCGGCCCAGAAAAAGGAGAACAAAGGTTAAAGAAAACACATGAACGATATTGCGAGACAAGAAAGATCCCTTTATACCGAAGAATCCAAAGAGAGGGATATTTTTGTCCAACGATGAGGCAAGATGCAACAATAATGCGAAGAGAATATGCTTAGCGTTAGCTTTTCTTTTAAGCAGTTGAGTGCAGCTTCATAGAAACTTAAGTGGATTGGAGGCAACATTACATTAATTTCATCAAAGATGTAGTTATTTTTATAGAAAAGATAGATGCCATGGGGATTAGAAAAAGAACATAACGTTTTTATATTCAAGAGGAGTAGCTTTATCGCAAGGGATATTTTAACAGACCTTTAAGGTGCATCACAAGAGAGGAAGCAATAAAAGTCCTTAAGAAAGACCATGATCTAACCCACATTGGGGGCCAAATTTTATAATCAACATACGACCATGGGTTATTATTTGAAAACCATGAAGAAGGATTCATTTGAGTTTGTTTGGAAGTGCAAGGCATGCCAATTACATGGGAATATAATTTGTCCTCCTGCGGTAGACCTTCACTCACTGGCAACTCCTTATCTATTTCACACTTGGGTGTTTGACTTAGAAGGGGCAATTAATCACTCCTCAAGGGGTAAAATATGGATACTCGTGGCCACAGAGTGTTTTACAAAATGTGTAGAAGAAGTAATACCATTGAAAAGAGCAATAACAGTCATGGTGAAATAATTCATTAGAGAGTACATAATTTATCGGCTTGGCATTCCCAAGGTCATTTTGTCTAATAATGGAATTCCATTTATCAACAAAGAGGTGACCTTGCTCACAAAAAAATATTCGATCATACACCACACCTCAACGGTGGCCTACCCCAAAGACAATCATCAAACTGAAACAACAAACAAGATTCTCAACATCTTGGCCAAGATGATGGAAGATTTTCCAGAAGTTTAGGATGATAAAATTCAAAAAGTATTATGGGCTTACTGAATGACCAAAAGAAAGCTAGTTGGTTATACACCATTCTTGCTGGTGTGTGGAGTTGAATCGATTTTTCTGGTTGAGCTAAAAGTCCCTTCATCCAGATATGCCTTACGAAGCAACATGCTCCCTCAGAACATACATGTTTAGTTAGAGGCATTGGATGAGCACCAAGATAACACGATACAACACTTCCATATGTATACGAAGCAACTCTCTACGACATATGAAAATTTAGTAAGGCCAAAAAAGTTTTTGGAGGGGGACTTAATACTCAAGGCAACTATAAAACACATCAAAGGGCTCCCATTGATAAAGTTTGTAACCAATTGGGAGGGACTATTTATAGTCAAGGAAGCACATGACTCCGGTTGCTACTCAATCTCCAAGATAGAAGATGATAAGCCTTTTAAAATTAAAAATATATGGTTGAAGATTTATCATGTTTAGGGATGACTAGCCTATTTTCGGTTTTATAAAAATGTTGTAGATTATAAATGAGACATCATGTACTAATCAATCCCACAGTTGTATTGAAATGTAAATCTAAAAAGCAAGCAATTGAAAATTATGTTCAACTGAGAATGCCAAAAATGTATCACTTCTTTTATCTTTACAGTTTTAACAAAAATACATAGTATATGGGATTACTGTCCAGAAATACAAAGAGAAAAAATTAAGGCCTAGCCTATGAGGAATCGCAAATCTGATGAAGTAAAATAGCCTTCAGGTAGCGTAGAGGCATCTTGAATGCAAGCTTGCCGAGCCTCCATGAATGCCTAGATTATGGTCTGAACTTGAGACCCTTGACCCATCACTGCCTTGCACTCACTCAAAGCTTTGGCCAAAGATTCTTTAGTGTCTTTGACTTTGTTACTTAGTTCCTTAATTACAGTATCAGGCTCCTCCATCTTTGCCTCCTAAGCCCGTTGAGCCTCCACACTTTTATGATAAAGCTCTCGTTGAGCCTCTAGGCGAAAGTCCTCTAAAATTTTCAAATGGTTGATGACCCAACCAAAATTGAAACCATCCTTAGACAACTCTCTAAAATTACTTAGATACTAGTTGATTGTAGCCCTATCAATGTTTCTTATGGGAGTGTTCATAATTTATGTCACGATGGTCACCACACCTTGAAGTCTATACACCATGATAACGCGGTTCGATCTAAGGCCTTCCACCATAAAAGTGTTTGGGTGGTGGCGAATCAGCTGTTCCAAAACCACGTGGTGTCAACACTACTAGAGCACTTGTAGGTAGAAATCCTGAAGTGTAACACTGGGTAGAGGGATCTCACAATCAGATTCCCTGCCAGTAGGGGCATTGGTAATGGAACTATGATCGCTCACTGAAGGACTTAACTTGGGTAGGAGGTGGTGGAGATGGCATAGCGGGTTGTAAGGGAATAAAATTAGGCAACTCATGTGTTGCAATGGGTTCCCTTAAACCCTGCAAAAAGATAACAACAACAATTAAATGCAGTGAGATTTGAGTTAAAACCTTAGAAATTTTTTTCTAAGTCACCATGCAAGTGTGGTATTTTAGTTAAAAGCTTAGATAATATTTTGCTAATCCACCAAGCAGGTATGAGATTTGAGTTAAAATCTTAGTAAATATTTTGCAAAGACACCAAGCAGGTGTGAGATTTGAGTTGAAATCTTAGAAAATGTTTTGCTGAGTCACCAAGTAGGTGTGAGATTTATGTGTTTTCTTTATACAAGTATATTTACAAATATCTTAAAGGAAACTGAAATTTACCTCAGGATCTTGATCATGAGCAGTTGGGGCTAGGGGAGTGCTAACATCCTAGTCTCAATGGTAGAGCCTCGCTTAGAAGGAGAAACTTGTTGATATAACACAATATTTTTGGCCTCCACAAACACGAGAGCCAGGTCAGATGCAGGCTTTGTCGATGAAGCACTCCCCTTAAAAGGAGATAGACCATCTTCCACTGAGGTCAGAGGAACCTCAGGACCAAAAGTGATGGGACCACCATGCGAGAGATGTATCAATAAAAAAAATGTAGCTAAGGGTTAACATTGGCTAATACAAGAAATCAAATTGGCAAGTTAAAGACTCTTGTTACCTCTTTAAAGGTCTCTCGTGGAATCTAATCTACGATTGGCCTCATAAGGGGGAAAGAGGGCAAAGATTAAGTGAGAGCCCTAATAATGGTCACAACGTCCACCTAGAAGGAAAACATATGTAGCAGTTAGCTCTAAATAAAATAACCATAGGAAAACATAAATTAAGAATCTTAGAAAGAAGTAAATTACCTATGGTGTATTGAAAGAAGGAACCACAACTAAAGGAAGAGCGCTCAGGGCTGGGAAATAAAAAAAAGAAGGGTGAGCTTCCTCCAGAACTTTGGAAGATCCATCAACACTGGTTATGGGACCAAAATCCCTTCTCCCAAGGAAATCTTGTGAGCTACCTCACTCACACGGCTGGAGGCAGCACGCTAGGAATAAGTAAGTCTAATAATAGAAGAGCTGGGAACTAGATCTTCTTCGCAAAGGGTCTCTGCTATGGTTAGGCTTAGGGAGTTACTTGGGGATGGGGGTGAATAACCAAGAGAATGGAGTCCCTAAAGGGCAAAGAAAAATATCTATGTTAAGTGTCAAAAGAAGATCCAATGGAATGAACAATACTTATGTAAATTATTGAAAGAACTGCCGCTCAAACCGGAGAAATGAGTGGTGTCAGAACAATAGCTGTACCTTCTTCCAACGGGTTATTATATAGAAATATGGGCTCAGAAGAGTCTTTAGGTGGGTGAAATGCACTTGGGGTTGGGGGATTCACAACACGCTCTTTGGTGATGCGCTTCCTCCAAGTCTTAGTGCCAAGAGAGGGGAACCAAAAGAAGGCCTCTTCTTAGATGTTCCATCATGTGAGATTCCCCCCATGGAGCTTGTGAAGTAGCAGTAAGAGGAAGTGGGGGCAACACAGAAGCATTGGGCAAAGGTTGGATAAACTCTCGCAATACCCGTTCAGCCTCCAAACGACATTTTTTTTAGCCAAAATGGGGTACACAGTGTAAGCAACCTCTGGGGGAACCCAAGTTAGTTCTGTTTCCTTATCATAAGTACTTAGGATGAATGATGAATATTTATCAAGGAATATGAGAAGTTCTTTCCTACTTTGCTTCTTGTTCTAACGAAGCAAACGATGGGGCTTTATTACAAAGGGAGTAGGAAAAACCTCTAAAGGGGAAATGTCAGGGAATATCGTATAAAGAAAAATAGTTAAAATAATCGTATTTAAAAAGTTTGAAATTATACCTGCCTAGAGAACATTCTATGTCCAAATAGGTCCTATCCAACCATGTGTAGAGGGACCCTAATTTAATGAAGTCAAGGGGAAGACTAACTCTATGGGCAAGCCTCACAGAGATATTGATTCGCTCCCTTTGGACTGGTCATTGGTTTTACCAAGAATCAGGAAATGAGAAATCATAGAGAGAATGTAAGCAACTAACTTTAAATGGGAACCTTTGCCTTCACCAGAAGTGATTTTAGGTGTGGTATCTTGGGTTTACTTAACCAAAGTAAGCTTGGGGAGAACATATAAGTAATAATTGATGAGCTGGGTGAAGGTGTCTTTGTTTGACTTCCCAATGCAGTCATTAAAAATCTTATCCATGGTAGCTCAAAAAAATTCTCATCGACATCTAGAGCCTCATCTTTGTAAGTGGAAGCTCAAATGGGCTCAAGTCCCATCAGTTCATATACATGTTCTAAGGTAATAATAAACTCACCCCAAACTGCAATGATGATATGTGACACTGTGTTCCAATGGGAAACGAGTAGTTGGAGCTCAATATTATATTTAGATAAGGTGAAATCCCCAAACCAGAAAGCACGATCAAGACTCACCTTCTTGAGGCTGGCTAGGTATGTGGCTTGCATATAGTTGGATAAAGCAGGGAATCCATTCGGGAAACCTCTAAACCCCTCAAAGTCATATGGGAATATAAAAAGTCCCCATGATCCAAACGAAAGTGCAAAGTCCTTTCTGGGGTAAAAAAATCCACAAGCTTCCCTATTTTTAGCTTCATCACCCAAAGTAAGGGGATCATACTTGGCATTCAGTTGGCCAAAAGGCCTTGCATTTGCTTTGGAAATTATCTCCCTCCCCAAAATAAGGAGCACAACGGTAGGATTGGATTTTTGCCTAATGCGCCGTCATCTTAGAAATTAGAGCTTAGCTAAAAACTTTGCCAGAAATATCTTGTTGATGAACAGAGGAAGCCATGAGTGTTTGAAAAGTGTTTGACAGAGGATAACACAATAAAAATAACATGGAGAAGGAAAAGAAGAAAGGAAGGAGGCGGAGATGGAATTTCACGACAGAGGAAATAGTGTTTGGAGGGTGAAAATGATGTTTCTCTCGATAGAAAAACTTGTGCTCTGATTGGCAATGGCATAAGAAATGAAGTAGTGAAAGAGAAAAATAAGTGAGAGAAGTGTAAATAGAGATGGCCTTTTAAAAAGATAAGATGAACATTTGGATTTCCCACCCATGGGAATTATAAAAGGCATAATGACATTTGGAGAAACAAAGCTTATACAGTTCACCCTAACTTTCCATATGTCACTTCAGCGACAGATGTATCACATGATGGGATGCTAGCATTAAATAAGGGCACGCGCGAATAAAAAGGAGTAAAGCTTCTTGATGAAGAAGAGTTTTTGTGGGTCTTTTTTTATAGGGATCTGGTTCTATGAAATTCAAAATTCACAAATCCCCTTCGTTAGAGGCTCTCTCGGGCCCTAATTAGGCATGGACACACAGGAGAAGGTTTAACGAAATGAAGGTTTGTCCGCTTGATATATTTCGTGCAGACATTTCTTGTCCACACAATAAATTTATACACTAAGGGACATATGTAAGGGAACTTAAAGATAAACTCATAATTAGAGCTAATTACCCCTCATAATTAGAGGAAGATATAGAGTTAAGTGAGCAGGCTCGTGAGCTAGTTTGAAAAAAATGATGAAGAAAGCGGCGAGGAAGCTTCCCAAAGAAGAAGTTCAATGGAGCTCTATATTTTCTTTTGTACTTGTTTATGTCATGAATTTGCAAAGACATATTGTAGAGTTATGAAATATATTGTAATATGTGGGAGAGGTTAATCAGTATCCACGAGGGACCAACTTTGAAAGGGTTTGGGAGAGGTTTCATGCTCTATCGAACGACCTCACCGTGGGAACTTGCGAGGGAACTAGTTTGGAGGATTGAGAAGCAAGACAACATTAAGGCATGACTTAACCACTCTAAACACACCAGGTAAGACACTGAAGGAGAATAACCTAAGAGAGCATAGTCAGAGCAACCATAAGTTCCTCCCCCATTGGGTTTAGGGCTAAATAGTCCTTTGTTAAAAGTAACATCTCTCTTAAGTGATGTCACATGTGACTTACTTACTGTCCAATCCAAACTCGAGTAAACTGTAGTGGTTTGGTGGCTGTTAGATAGTTTGGTGGATTACCACTGTTGTGACAGTCGCCTGACACATATTTGGTAAACAAAAAGCTGTCTGTTGGCATTTAATGCCAATGACATAGGGGCATACTGATGGATCTCTACATTAAATGCTAGTGACATAAAGGTTTGAGGATTTTCCTTTTTCATTAATTAAGCCAGAGATTACTTTAGTAGAGGACTAACTATATAGACACCTTAACCACTCCATGAGAGAGAGTTGATTTCATTCCCATTATGAATTCTGAGATTGCGAGAAAGAGAGAAAAATAGTTATTGTGAAACCAGAGCATCTATTCACCCGCAATTAATACACTTTGTCAAAGTTTTTCCCACCCAAAGACTCAAAAATTTATTGAACCGTGACCTGTATTTGTTAGACCTTGTGGCTTGAGCTTCCTACCTAGGGTGAATCTAAGGGTGCTTACTTCTCTCTCCCTCTAACTGAGTTGCTTCAAGGGTTCATTTATTGCCTATCATTAAGTTATACATGAGTGTTTTTATGAGTTCAATACTAAGAGTTTAGTCCTATTTTATCTTAGTTTATTTCACCATTATTAATATCATCTTGTTGGTAACTTATTACCATTTTAATAAAGGTTACGAATTCATTTGTATTTGCAGAGTTTTTTAAAGACACTCTTCATTGAGAACCATCGATTCTACCAACTGCTTCAACCTTTATTATTTTTTTCTTATCCCTTGGGTCATGAGTATCAATATTGTATGAAGTGATCATGTGCTTGTAAGCTTCCTTTTGCTCAGAAGAGGTGAAGTAAAATTCTCTTGCCCACGCCTGATCTCTGCATACTTCTCCTACTCTAGAGTGGGTATGAAATCTCATCATTTTATGAACTGTAAATGGGATGGCTTCGAACTGTCTAAGGCATACTCTTCCAAAGATGATGTTGTAAGTCGATATCATATGTTAATTCATGACAAAGAAGTTTACTTTCTTTGTCAAGCATGTTGGCCATCTTCCCATACATATGTCCAGTTTTATTATACAACTGAATCTGATGAGGGTTTGGTGGTAAGGCTTTAAAATCAACAAGTTTAGCTTAAAGCCTCTGAAACTGTCCCAAAAAATTATATCTGTCAAACTTCCTCCATTAAAAGGAATTTAGGAGACGTTTTACCGGTTGACCATGAGGATTATGACTAGTGGACCATCATGCATGTAAAGGACGTTCTTGAAATCTATTCTAGAAAAGCCAACAATCAAATGACCGATGTTCACTCTTCTAGAATGAATTTCTTCCTTCCTTTTTATTGTATTATTTATATCCGTTTGTTAAACACCCGCTTTTACTTCTCACACATAGGCCTTTATGTCAGCTAGTTAAGTTCCTTTACTAGATACTCCTCTTGAAATCATCATTGTGACAAATAAAATCATGAATATGTTTACCTTTGGAGCTTTGGGTTTATCGAGAAATTATATATCCTCCTCGTTAAATTAATTATTTGATTCGTCTTCTTTAGGCTTTTTACCTTCTCTTTTGTTTTCTTTATCATGGGTAAGAGACCCTTGGTGCTGTATATATTATCTTGAGGATAACCATTTTGATACATAAACCTGTTTAGCCAGCCTTTCTTGATAAGATTTTTGATCTCATCCTTTAGATCACAATAATCGTTGGTGTCGTGGCCATGATCTTTGTAAAATTCATAATATTTGTTCTTATCCCCTTATTGGGAGGGGATTTCAATTTCCTCGACCACTTGACTTCTTCTTCATTATTGATTTCATTAAGGATGTGGTGGACTTATGTAGTGAGGGGTCTGTAATTTGTAAATTTTCCTTTCGACTTCTTACCCGTTTCCTTGTCTTTTCCCTGCGAAGACTTCCTAAATCCATCATCTTCAAAATCTCCGTCCTTAGTCGCCATTGCCTCTTCGATAGACATAACCTTTATAGCCTTAGCTAGAATTTCGTTCATTATTGTAGGAGGATTTTTAGAGAGTACCCAATAAAGCTTTTTATGCTAAATCTCATTTATGAGGGCTATCATATCAATCTTGTCATCATAGTCAATAACTTCAACTTTTTCTTTGTTTAAGCATGAAATAAAATCTCTAAGAGTCTCATGCTTCTTTTACCGAATGTTACAGAGGTATGTGACCCTCCTTGCTAGTTTCAATCCAAAGGAAAAGTTGTGTTTAAATTTTTCAGCAAGGTCTTTGAATTTTTTAATCTGGCCTTTCGACATATTTGTATAATAAATGTAATCTTCCCTTGAGAAAGCTCGGTACCTTATCTCATCTGGTACCAAATAGATGTCAGCGATCGATTGATACATATTTACATGGTGAATGGGTTCGCACTCCCATCATACCTTGGTGTGACCTATGGGGGTTTGAATTTAGAAGGAGTAGGATAACTCACAATCTATGGAACAAAGGGAGGCCCTTCTATATATCCCCTTTAAAATGGATATTTGCTCTTTATCAGGTCCTCTAATTTGTTCTTTATCATCTGACTAGAAATTTTCCAAGGTCATTCTCTCTCCGCGTGTTTATCTCTTAAGCCTTCTCTCCTTGAGGTTCCTCTAGTACTATTCAATAATATATGAGACAAGTCTCAAGGTCTAACACATGTCAAACCCCTTAGGGTCAATGTTCTTCTATGCCCCTTAGAGATTTATTTCATGTTACATTGGCTTTGAGTTGGATGAGGTTCTTTACGTCTAGGTTTCTGGCTACTTAAGGCAAAAGGCTTCACGAGCCTAGTGAATGCACTCGCTTTCTAGTGGGAGGGGTTTTTAGTCCAATTTCCCTTTTAGTTCCTAGGTTAGAAAAAGTTCTACCTAGTCGGTAAGATTGATCTTGGCTCCTTGGCTAAGATTCAACCTCTTTTCATCCCACTAATCATTGCCATCAAGATATTCTCCTTTATATTTAATTTCCAGCGATTAGGACTTTATCGCATTTTTTACTTATGAACCTCGATGTTCTAGCCTTTCACGGTGCATGCACTAATTGCTTTGGCGGTTTTTTCCTTCTTCTCCCCATCGGAGTATCAGGGTCATCACTCCCTCTGAGATTCATCCCACGATCCTTTGTGTTAGAGCCATCATTTATGGCTGTATTTTTTCCTTATTTGCAAGCATCATCTTTTGAGATCTAGTGATCTCTGCTATCTCCAATGGTAGTGCGCTACCTGAGGCGTTCATTCCGCTGGAAGGCGATAGTGAAGATAATTACAATGACATTTCTCGTAAGAAGGTGAATAGTAAATTTTTAGATCTAACTTTGTAGATTGATGTTTTATAAAAAAAATCCTCAAATCTGATGAATAAACATAAATAAAGATGAATTTCTTGAACTTTTAAGATCAAATTCCAGAAATTATAAAGCTAAGTAGTGTTTTCTGCCCAAATTTGTAATTAAACTATGATGAAACTCATAAAATTCCTAAAGAATATGTTAAAGATGAAGAAGGACAAACCCTCAAACCAAACCTTTAGATGATATATCCAAATCTGAACTAAGTCGGATCTGTGCTTATGACCAGGTTGTGAGTGAGTTCATCAGGGATATCAACTAAGTTGATCAGTCAGTTTCCACAAACGATGCCAGATTGATGAGATACAAAAATGGTATCTTAATCACTATGAAGGTAACTAAGTGAATCATACTAAGAACTCATTATGGGCATGAGTGATGAATAATAAGTAAAGTAATTAAACGCAGTAAATAAGATCAAATACAAAGTTTTAGAGTGGTTTAACCCAATTGGGTCTACATCCACTATTTTGCAGTTCAGTTTCCATTATAACTTGAGTTGGGTTTTAAGGGTACAATTACTTTCTCTCCTTAGAATATTTTCTACAGAGTTTGAGTCTAGAAAATGATTTAGTTTAAAAGTAACAATACATTTCTATTTATAGGTGATATGGGGTGTAGTGTGCACCCCAAGTCACATGGAACATGCCCAGTCTATCTCTACCATTGGATGCCCACCACCTATTATTCTGTAATGTGCATGAGAATTATATTATTCTCCCCGTGTGTGATAATGTCAAGTGCATCCACTTTTATTATCTTGGAAGGGCGAAATTACAATTTCTTGTGAATTTTGAGTTTCATAGGTTTTTATCTGATTTTGGTCGACCCCTGTGAGGCTTACCCGTTTAAAACTATCCATAAGAATCCGACCCATAAAGGTCGAGGGGTAAAATCTTTATAATAACAATGAAAGGTCATATCCTGGATCATCATCCTGTATGTGATGCAAAGCCTTTAGTCTTTTTTCATCCAAGTGGTCTAACTCGTTGTAGCGGCTTTGGTGCTAATAAACTTCTCTCACTCGTCTCTCAAGAATGACTCGTACAGAGGGTATCTCGAGTTCGACATATCAAACATCTTCCATTCCATAGACTAAGTAATATGGGTTATCCCTAATGATCATTATGATAGACATACTATAGACACAGAGAGCGTAAGGGAATTTTTCATCCCAATCTTTGCAACTTTCGGTCATCTTGCTGATAATGAATTTGAGGCTCTTATTGGAAACTTCGACGTTCCCATTGGGTTTTGGTCGATATGCCGAGGACATGTGCCTCAGAATTTTGTATTCTTTAATTACTTCTATGACTTATTCTTCAAAATGGAGGGCATTATCTAATACATCTCATGAGGGACCCCATAGTAGCAAATGATAATCTTTCGGATGAACTTGGTCCCTTTATTTGGATTCAACACAACATACGACTCGACTTTGACGTATTTGGTGAACTAATAGATCAAAACTAAAATAAACTCTTACCCTTTGGATTATTTAGGAGTGACTTCCCCAAAGATGTCGATGCCCCAAGTGATGAAGGGCTATGGAGATGTCATATTATATAATTCGTGAGGGGCAGATGTGGAAGATTGGTAAATTATTGGCATTTGAGTCACCTCTTGATGTATGGCGCACAATATTGCACCATAGAATTACAATATTATCTCTATCAAATAATCTTCTTAGCAATCATGTAGCTGTTCATGTGGGGACCTCACTCCCCACCGCGAATCCTTTGCATGATCTCTTTAGTGTCGGCCCTTGCTATGCATTATAAAATGTCTATGGTCAGAGTTCTTTTTGATAAGAGCTTTATCATATATGATTTATTGGGATGTGAGTTTTTGGAGGGTCATGCGTTCTTTTTGTCAGCCCCTTGAGGGTATCGACCATACTTAAGGAATCACCAAATATCATAATACTATAGTCCAACCTTGTTTGAGTCTTCCTCCACGGTGAGCTCAATGTGGTAGAAATGGGTTGGCTTGGACTAATCAAGGGGCAATAGTTATTCCCTTGGGCATGTCAACCATTAAGGCTAGAGTTGTAAATGCATTTGTAAAGCTATTCCTGGAATGGGAGAGGTAATGGAAGGTGACGTCTTTGGAATCCGAGGCAAGTTCTTCAAGATGAGCATGAAAGAGCAGAAGCTTTTTGCGTTTAATTTCCATTTCTGAAGAACTTATCCTATGACGAGGTTTTAATCTTCGTAGACATTAATTAAATTTTTCTTTCAATTTTAATTTTCCTAGCACATGGAAACACTCGGTGATGTGATGCAAATTCTAGATCAATAACACAATGGTTTTAATTATACAAATCTAGTACAAATGACTAAAATAAAACAAATATTTTCAATTTTAATCAATTAAACTAGATCTAGATGTAATATACATGTAATGTGTGATCAAAGTGTGCAATTGAACAATTAACATTCACATGAAATCCACAAGACATATTTATGAGGAAAACCCCCCAACTAGGGGTAAAAAACCTCGACACAATCCAAATTCTATTTATACTTAAGAGTTTTTTACCAAGCAAGGAGGCACCTCTCACCCATGCACTCACGAGTATCTACCTATGGACTTTGAACTTTCCCATAGAATGTAGAAATCCACATTGAGCTCCACAAGGTGAATGAGAAATTTCATCATTCTCCTTAGAATCATGCCATGCTCTAATTCTTCTAATGAATCGCAACACGTCCAATTTTAGATTTAAGAGTGATAGATCGTACAATTCAAAGTGAATTAGTTTGAATTGAATAGGCTAATGTAGATATCGACCAAAAAAACCCTTTAATCTCTCTAAAAAGCAAATATCAAACATAGATCTAAATTTTATGAATTCTTAGGGGAATAAGTGAAATTTGGTAACAGTCGAAAATGCACTTAGTAGTGTTTATGACTTATGAGGTTTTTAGATATTTTGAAATAGGAGGGAAATGGACCTATTTAAAGAATTTTTTTAAAAATCTGCTCCATCGTCCATACAACTGACTTTTCTCATGTGCACGATTTTCGATAATCCTGAAATGTGCTCACAACCATGTGCAAGGGGGAATTCCTTACCGTGTGAACGGGTTCATTGAACCATGCTAATGGATTAAGTCTAGAAAACAAAAATAAGCCTTAATTAAATAACCATAAGCTATGTCAATTCCCAAAGGGTTAGACAACACTACTGAGTGAAAATTCACTTATTCATCCATTTTTAAAAGAACACATTTTGAAAAAATGTGCAAATGTGTGTAGCCTTAAATTTAATTCACAAAACAACTAAGAGTATGCGTCTTCAAAGTACGCGACAAAGGAAGTCTTATGTTGTAGAGAGGATCGTAAAATCTTTAAGTCCAAAAGTCCATCTAATTCAAATGCACGCGCTTCACTCTATAATTCAAGCCTATGTGGCTCAAATGACTCAACGACTTAATGTTTTGCAACAAAATTTAGCCAAATTTAATATACGACAATTATATTACAAAATTTTGCATTTTAATACAATAGGGTAAGTCTTTTCCCACTTTGATGAAATGTCTATTTGGAAAATCTTTAGAGATTACCACTTTTCTTTTCAACACCCTCTTCCTGAATGATTGACGAATGTTCATGGGTTAGGCTAGGGAAGGTTGATGTCGCAAACTGTGAGCCCAATAGGCAATTTTTAGAATAATTGTCTTAATGATACCTTGTCATATATGGTTAAGACCCATTCTAGACATGATGTGCATCTTCTCAAAAATTTGAATCACTTTGACATTTCAATGTGGTCTATTCTCTGGGCTTGCCCTTTTTTCGAAATTATCTCCTATCGAGAGAAGGGGTGGATTAACTTTGAAACTTAAGAGAAACATATCACTTGTACTGTGTTGGTATCATTTTTAGGAAAGTAACTCATTTATTTCATTGATATCACTTTTAGTAAAAATAACAGTGAGGATCTCCAAAAATGGGGCATCATGTACGTTAACATTAGAAATAAGAAAAATAGGGGTATGTTCAGTCTCAAGTTAATAGATAGAAGGTTTGTTGGTTGGTAGGGTCGGACTAGTCGAGATGATCTACCAATTAAGGAGAGGTTTGTCGGCATGAGGGGTCTTCTTAATTGGGTCAGATGATTGTGATTCAGTTCATAACATGCATATATACATCCCCAGTTCAACAAAGCCAAAAGATTCAACACTATTCATCACTGTTTGTTCTTGTGGTGCTTTCACTGTTGGAGGAGCTAGAATCAAAAGACTTGATGGACATAATAAGGGAAGTCTTCTCCTTTTGGTGATGAAGTGACCATTTAGGGAGTCCCCATAAATTACTTCCTTCCTCTTAATAACTCTCTTTTTGTACGATTGACAGAGGATCATGAGTTTTACTGCGTACGGTTAGTACCTAGACTGTGTGGTGGATAAGAAATTTTTAGAATAATTATCTCAAGAATCCCATATTACCTGCGACCGAGGCTCATTTAAGGCATTGAGTGTATCTTCTTAATATAAAGATCACTTATCCTCGCACATTCTTCTTCTTCAAGGGTTCGTCTCGATGAACATTTTATTTTGAATTCTTTTAACAGTTCAAGAATGCATGGCAAATCCATGCTCTATGTATCAAACTTGGTTTGGACTACTATACAAGCTCTTATCTTCAGAGAGAGGTCCCTATCATAATCAGAGCAAATAGACTGTGCATGTTTGAAGGGGATTCAGATATGTGTTTGAGGGAATGGTTGAGATAGGTTTGTTTATGGTCTTAATTTTGGTTGAGAGATCAAAATATGAGTCCTCATTGATCAACATGGCATTCATGTCAATTTGGTGTGGAAGTAGACAATTTTGGGTGATATTTGTCTTTGGGCCCTCTGGAGGGGCGATTTTGCCTTTATCAATGAGACATTGTATAATGTTCTTGAGATGATTACACTGATCAGCGGGATGTCCTATAGGTAGGTGAAAATCATAGTGAGCATCATGTTTGAAGTATCTTGGAAGAGGTTCATTTAATGAACGAGGGTCCAATGGCTTGATAAAATTTTAGGAGAGAATGGCTTGGTAAAATTTATAAAAGGAACGTGGAACTCGAGGTAGTAGTTTTTAAAAATACGGAGAGCTTCTGGTGCCCATGACGCAGTTGTATTGGAGGAAATATTATTGATGGCAACAATTGGTTTGTTATATTTTTGGGGAGTTAACTGACTGGATGATCTCTTTGCTTCTGATTATATATTTATATTCTAACTTATGACACTTTCTTCAATATCTACCCCATATTCTTGGAGTTCTCTAAATTGAGGATAATACTGACTACCCATGGTGTTTCTAATATGTGGAAAAAAGTTATTCTTAACAATATTGGCTTTCTCTTCCTCTTACGGGTGGTTGTTCATGGTAATAACTTTTTCTCTCCATCTCATTATGAAGTTCTTGACAAATTCTCTGGGTCTTTTTTGAGTAGATCAAGGTCACAGTGTGTTCCTTCCAGTTCCTCATTATACTTGTATTGGTCGATAATTTATTGGGTGACATCCTCCTAACTTCGGATACAAGATTCTTATAGAGACATGAACCAGTGGAGAGTGCTTTCCTTGTGGGTTTTTCGAAACATAAGGTCCCTTATTTCTTCGGTGTCACCTAAAAGACTCATGGTTCTATGATATTAAAGTAGATGCACAATGGTAAGCCCACTTCTACCAAACTTCTCAATATCTAGCATTTTGAACTTCTCAAGTAGACTAACCTTAGGATAAGGAGACATATGGGTATAATCCACATAGTTCCCAGAGAGTTTCTTCAGGACAAACTTATAAGGGAGAATATTGAGGTCTTATTTACCTTATTGAGTTCTTCCTCCTTTGGATCCACTAGCAAAGGCATAAGCATGTTATCCCATATTTAAGAAATATTTATAATGGAAAGATGAGCTGGAAGAGTTTCGTTAACAGGTGGAACATGTAGAGGCATTCCAATGTGTTGAGAATGCTGGTACTCTTCAATGGCCCACTTATGCTTGGGCTTTCCTTGACCCATAATAGGAGGGGAGGTAGCATGTTAGTTTAGCATGACTTATGGCTCAGGAATTTTTAGGATTATAGACTTATTCCTTTTTAACTTATTAACATCAGATTGAAGGTTGTTGATCTTGGAAATGAGCTGAGATATCATGGTCATTAAATCTCAATGAAGATTGACTTCTTGATTAAGGTTATCCATTAGGTAGATGCGATAATAATATTCTCTTCCTTTTGAATTTGGTGAGAGCGAGGACAAAGTACAACTCCAAGGTGGTCTGATTATGAACCGTAATCAGTAAGGATTTAGGCCAAGCTAGGGGAAATGAGGTCACACCTAAGTGGTAAAAAGGAATTTTATTTAATTTTTGGAAAAAAGAAATATTTTTGGTGTTTTTGATAGAAAATGGAAAGAGGCGAAGCAATCCTCTTAGTGTAGTTGTTATTATTATGTTCCACTTGTATTATGTTCTGCTTAGGGTGCAAGTAAAATGCCTAACAAGACCCGAATCTGGAAGAAAATTGGGTGCGTAATGCAAGATACGGCTTAACTCATTTCTAGACTCATGGATGGGGTCCTATTTTAAAAATGGAAAAAGAGCATAAAATCATATACCTCTTGCGTATTAAGGAAATCATTCATCGCTATGTGTTCAGAAGCCATTTGATATACCCGAGTGTACATGAATTGCCTCATGATATACCTCGTGGTGATGGTACGTATGAGAAAGAATTTGATCTTAATATATACCTCCCGTCATGACTTCATTTAAACGGTATGACGCGGGGGAACTTTTTGATATATATTGAGGGTACTTCGCCAATGGAAGGTTGGAGCCTATTGGTGTGTGCACACTCATCTCCGTAATTGTCAAAACTTTAGTACATAATCTCCCTTTGAAAATGAGTGAGGCTCTTATATTAGTTTGATGAAATATACCACGGTTGCAGAGATATGCCTGTGCACGTTGACAACGGAGAAGGGAAAGAACTGAAATATTATAAAATTTATTTTATCAATTGGACAATTTATTTATTGGTCAAGCCTAGACCATGAACAATGTATGACAATTTGTATTAATTGAGAACAATTTGTAATAATATTTTATTTATTTAAGTTATTTTAATTTGAGTTTAAATTGTGTTGAATAATTTGATTGAATTATGAACTGTGAGTTCTTGTATGCAACATGACCTTTGTTTTCAACCTATTAATATAGGTGAATTGAATTCATAAGATTATTTAATGAATTTTCCACATTACAAAGAGTTGATGGGGGAGAGTAACCGAATATGTGATAATCATGTAAAGGGCATTTAAGAATGTGTTAAATACGCTTATAGAAATCTTAAAAGTGATAAGATTTCTTGTCCGTGAATCCGTTGTATGAAAAAAAAATATAAATCTTTAGAAGACATCGATTTGCATTTACTAAAGTGGGGAATTTGGAAAGACTATAAGATATGTACATACCGTGGTGAAGAGAATGTATCGTATGTCCGAAAGAAATATAGGTACCGTGTAACGAAACCCCACTGAGTGAAAGTGGTACATGATTCGCCAACACCTCGTACTTTCACCAACCTAATTGATGATGCTTATGGAGTCCACCACAACAAAAATACCAACCTACGGATAATGTGCATTATGACTAAATGAATGAACAAGTTGATTCTGAATTACCAGAAGATAGGGAGTACATATGGATGATAGCCAAGATGGTTAGACCATTGTATAGAGATTGCGATAAAGATCAATAGATATTATATGCAAGGATTGGTTTGCATAATTTGAACAGTAAATTTGGTTTACTGGGCAATAACATAATCATAATTCTTAAGTGGGTTATATAAATTCTCCCAAAAGAGAACACGTTACCTGGGCATAAAGAAAAGCTTGAAGGGTTTGGTTTGAAGTACAAATCTATTCATACATGCAAGTACGATTGCATATTGTATTACAATGATCACGAAGAGAAGGATGAGTGTCCCATATGCAGTGAGCCTAGATATGTGGCTTGTGAGAATGAAAAAGACAAGACTGTAAAATCCACGAACAATTTCAATTTATGGTGTAGTGAAGATCTAAACACAATCCTAAAGCTAAATATAGGAGTGAATAACACAACGAAAAACATAAACAATAAATATTTACTCTAACGCGTGAGTGATTATAATATCAATTGTTCTGATTCTGATACCAATTAATGGTGGTGTGTTTTAGACAAGGTGTCCACCTCAAATAAACCTAGAAGGGGTGGGGGTAAATAGGTTTAAGTGAGAATTTTTCCAAAAATAAAAATTCACTTGACCATTCTTTAGATTCAACCTAGTTAACACGCATCAAGGTGATAAATCTAATACATCTTAATCAATTAAGAAATTTAGGATCAAATATAAGTTAATTACACGAATTAACTACATTCAATCCCTAGCTCAATTTTAACAATGGATCATAATGGATTGAAACTTAGATATAAGTGTGTGTGTGTGATAGAAAATGTGTAGATAAACAACAATCCACCACACCAAAGGCAGAACTCAAGATCTATGAGGAAAAAACCCACCAAGGGATGGAAAAACCTCGGTGCATCATAGTCTGTCATTCAATTTTATTAGCAGTTTTACACAAATGCAAGAATTTACCCCTATATATATTTCCCTAACAATAAGTTACCTATGTTCGTTGAAACTCTCCCCTATTTGAATGAGTGATCCACTTAAAGATCCACCAAGAAGATATGGAAGTCACGTTCTCCATCCTTGGATCGCATCATTCTTGATTCCCAAGTATCTCAAACACCTCCTTTTATGTAAGGAGTGTAGATCTTCAAATTTATACTTAAATTAGTTAGAAATGAATCTAGGCTATATGGTTTCAACTCAAATAACTCTCAAATCTCACAAATCACGAATCAAGTATAGATTCAAGTTTTCCATCAATTTTCTGTAGATCAAGTGAAATTGATAATTGAAAATTGTTTCCCTAATCACTTGCTTCTCTCTCTATGTGTAAGAAGTGCTCGAGAAAAGGATATCTAAAAAATGGGAGGGAAAAATATCCAATTTATAGATTTATTAAAAAAATTGGCAGTGTTGTGTGCAAGATTAAAATGTCAAGCATGTGCATGGTTTGGGGCAGGACCCTAGGATACATCGTACACGTGATAGATGTTTGCATGATAAGGTTTTAAACATGTGTGAATGATTTTAGGCAATAAGAACACGAAGCCCAAAAATATTTATGTTGTGCGCACGGTAAGGTTTATTCCCACACGCACGATTTTAGGCAGAACATTTCCTTTTCCTAAACTATGCTTCCATATCCATGCACATGATTGTAGGCAAAATCACAAATTCACCTAAACAAGTATATAAGGCAATGAGAATTTGGAAAATACTTTCACTTGATCACTATCACAAAAAACATTTTTCATAAAAGATGTAATCGTACATGTGTGTTTATTGACACTGGGACAATTCAATCAAAACTACCATAAAAATGATATAGTCATCAAATCGTCAGAATTTATGTACGGAAGCTTTTACGTAGAGAAGTCATATGATCTTTAATTTCAATGTCCATAGATTCTAATGACCAAGACTCTCTATACCAATTGTCTAACTATGAACCAAGCTTTTAAGCTCTATTTATTACAAGACTCAAATCCCTTCACATAAGTAAGACAACTAAACTAAATCAATAAATTTTTACATTTTCAAGGTTACGATTTTGGGACTGTTGCCTGCGTATTCGTACTCACTTTTCGGTAGTGATATTAAGATTTCAGGGCGTTGCTCACATTTATAATCATTTAATATATTTTTTTTACATTAATACTCATGTTTAGTTTGTTTTCTTTTTCTAATGGTTATGTGCATGCATACTCACTCCTATTGTGATGTTACGATTTTGGGACTTTGCCTACATTTTGTCTCGTTTGGAGAATACATACCCATCTTTCCCATAATGTAGATATGTTGATGTCACTCTTCACATACATACGCACACACACACACACACACACACACACACACACATATATATATATATATATATATATATATATACTCAACCTTTGTCCATTTTACACAAAATACACATTTTTTACGCGCACACATTCATGCATTAAGGAGAATGATAACACACTATAAAGCCCATAAAAGCTTGAAAGAGAGGAGTGGGTTCCTAACACCTTCCCGCCTCATAACATAGTATCCGAGCTCATATGTCATTTGGTTTCACATGCACCAGCTGTGTTTTAGCAATATCTTTTAAGGTGGCTTATTCTTTTTACTATTTTTGAGTGAAATAAGAGAGAGACTCATATCACTATACATCCACACACCACACACCACACATGATGATGACGATAGTTTATGTCCTTCGTTCCCCCAAGTGCCGCATAGAGGACCTCATCCATTTTTATCTCATTTCCCCACAAGAATTTTATCTCTCCACACGTGCCGGTGGGGTCGAGATGGCTGCACTATGATACCCCCTCATTCCCCATGTTTGACCGCCACCCTCATCACCAACCCCTAAACCCAAGACCCCAAATCGAGGTTTAAATCAAGACCTTTGTTCAAAATCTTTCCCTGTTCCATCTAATAAGTGCATGGAGATCCGTGAAAGCAACGAGATTGTGAGAAGTAAAGATGAATACATGGGAAAACCAACCTAGATGCAACACCCAAACCTCTAAGAAGGGGGGAAATCTATTTTTTTGTAGAAGAAGATAAGAAAAAAAAAGAACTGTTGAAGATAATAAAAATTGTCGAAGGTTTTAAAATTTTTGGTGTCAAAAGATTCACCATTAAATTAAACATTTGTTTAAACAATCAATCAAAATTCAACCGATCGACTATTCAAAATGTCACTTCAAACCATTAATCAATAGAACGATACAACACAAGAGTTCACTGCAGATTTCAAAATGTTTAAGCAAGCGGTTAGCAATCACCTTCAACTGATTGACTAAGTAATTTTCCCAAAAGACACACCGATTGGTTGATTACATTATTTAACCGATCGATTAAATGTTACAACCAACCGATCAGTTGAACAGTAGACCAATAAGTTAATAATTAAATTCTTAATATTTTTCTTAAAATCTTATACGCGCACCCTAAACCACCAAAGGTCTGAACAACCTTATTTATGATGAATAGTATTCGAACACGCACGATCCCCATATAATGACTGTATGCACCAGAAATTTTGACAGTTCACCGTCTTTAAATGGTATAATTTTGCTAACTCATGCAATATCTAGTCTCTCAGAACACTTAGGATGAACTCCTAAAAGTCCACAAGCAACACTAGAGGAACACACATAAATCGCCTCGAAATTTTGAATGGCCAGGTGTTCATTCCGCACCCATCTTCGTTATGCGAAGCCAACCTATGAAACATATGGTCTATAGGAAAAATTAGGAAGGACTCCTAAAAATCCTAAGTCAACGCCCGAGAAACACACATAAATCCCCTTAGATTTCAAAATTATTAGCTATTCACTTTGTACCCGATTTTGGTACACACAACGAACTTGCACAACATCCGGTCATCAAAAACACTCAGGACAAACTCATAAAAATCATAAGACAATACTTAAAAGAATAGGTATAAATACACTATGTTATTTGATCCATCGACTTTTCATTCCACACCCGATTTCGTACTCGCGGTGTTAATCTACACAATATACGTTATCTTGTAACACTCACGAAAAACTCCTAAAAATCCCCGTGAAACACCCATAAACCGTCCATCGATTCTTATCGATTTTTAATAAACAGTCCGTACCTAAGTTTAACATGCGCATCTAAGCTACTCACCATTCAATCCCTCATGAGGAGCACCCTGAAATCACCCACATATCAAAAGTATATGGGAGAAATTATCATAATTTCCAAATGCACGTACGCGTACAACCTCGACATCCTTTAAGTCCACCATCTGACAATGCACACCTTGGAAAAATCCTATGTTTTGACATCAGGTTGCAAATAAAAGCCCATAGAACATGGGGAAAATTATTAAATTAATTAACCAATTGGTTATCCATAAAGGTCATGTGCACATTTGTTCAGCCAATTAGTTAAGCATCATAATAAACCGAGAAGTGAAATGTCTCAATCAACCAATTGATTGTTCGCACATTTAACAAATTTATTAAACAACACATCCATTTTTTTCTTATAAAAGGGGATCCCACTAATTAGCAGAAGGGTCCTAAAACCCAACATTGATTAGGTTATCTAAAAAGGAATTTCCCAACATCGAATTGGTTTTCCAAAATTCCTTCTCCTCAAATCTTGTCCTGAGTATCCCGGTCGGAGCCTTGGCCTTCTGAAATCATCTTTTAGAGTCTAATAATGTGTCGTTCCCCAATGGGAATCCGATCATCTAAAGTTCCTCAGTCAAACCTCAGCCTGACGGTACAAACCCACCTTTCTAAGTGAAAATCCACACATGAGCCTATTCACGCTCGAAGGTAAATTATCTAGACTTTTGTCTTAACCTCAAAAGAAATTAGGGTTAAAGAATACTTGAGACTGGTGTAACACTCTATTTCGACTCCACTTGGAGACCGGGCATGGATTATACAAGGTTTAAATACTTTCACGTTGGTCATAAACCATCATTTTGTGTGGTCCTCATCCAAAAATTCTTATTTGAACTCGTTATTATGTTAGTGAATTAAGAATATGAATCAAATCACGTAACAAGAAACATAACTTGAAAATGTACTTTTCATGCAAATAACCCACTTTAAGGATAGAGACCGTGCACATGGTTATTTCGGATTCTTTGATACGCTCAAAGGCAAAAGCCATAATAGCCCACACCTCTTATTCGAGAAAATATCTCCCGATTGAAAAGCGGACATAACCAAAATTATATTTTTAAATAATACCTGTAAGAGAAAAAATTATAATTGATCATTTTATTTTTATTTGGATTATTCTGTCACACCCCACTGCACCTTTATGACCGTTCTCAAGTCTTCGAATAGAAGAATTTTTGGTGACATTTACATGATTGAAGATCGTTCACCACAACGTTACCTGAGAGGTGTTATGAGGTGGTTTAGTAAAGCTTAAAATGTTCAGAGGCAATTTTTAAATATAATTTGTTGTACAAAATGCTTTTTAAATTATTTCGAAAGATTTTTTACAAAACTTGCTAACACGTTAGATCGAAATGGCACATCGTTCGATCGAGTTACAAAGGGTCGTTAGAACGAGGTTCCAGCATTCGATCAAGATCTGAAGCGTCAACTGTTTTATTTTCTCTAAAATGTCGTTCGAAGTATCGTTGGAAGCCGTTCGAACAAAATCAGGTACATTGTTTGATTGAGGTGCCAGTTCATTTGAACAAGTATGCGTTCTTTATTTTTTAAAACAAATATGATGCAAACTTTTAGCCCTATCTCCTTGTAATAATTTTTCCTATAAAAAGAGATATGGGTTTTCATTTATTCACAAGCCTTTTTTTGAGTCCTTTTTGTGATCTAACCCTACAATTTGTTCATCTAAACCATTTGGATCTTTTACGATCACATTTTTAAACTAAGAAGAACACAATGAAATGTTCTAAACCCTTGTTGATAATTTATCTACTATTGATTTTTGGAGTCAAGGGACTACAACTAAAGAAGAAGGGAATTTAATATTCGAAAGGTTGATCAGTGGATGCCGAGGGAAGATCTGCTTCTTGTGGGTGGTGCTAGACTGTATCACTTTTTATTGAAGATTCAAAGACTCTTGTGCGTTATACTTAGTTGATCTCTAAGTAGTTTGTAAGTCTTTATGTTTTTGTCTTATCTTTAACGGGGCTGAATTAAAGGTTTTGCCCGAAAGTGATTTTTCCTCTTTTTCACCTTCTTCCTGTTTTGTTTGGAGATTTTTTGAATTTGGCTTTACATGATCTCATGTTCACTTAAAATTAAATTAAGTTAAAATTTAGGAAAAAATGAATATTTGTATGGGTAACCTAAGATACAAGTAAATCTATATAACTCGTGCTTTCTCAAATTGGCATCAGTGCGGGTTATACTATTTTATTATGTGATCTTAATTTTGGGATTGTATGGACAATTTATATAATAGGCACCTTATTTTTCATGGGTCTAATTACATACATTGGAAAGCTCGAATGAGATCTGCACTAAACTCGATTGACGAGAGAGTCTGGCTTGCTTGTGAAAGAGGGTGGATACCACCCACTTTGACTAATGACGATATCGTAAGTATTAAACCTGTCACTGTCTGAATAGAGGATGATTTTAAATGGAGTAATTTTAACTCTCGTGGCTTAAATGCTATTTCTAGTGCAGTCACACCAGACGAATTTCGTCGGGTTATGACTTTTGCCACGCCTAAGGAAGCATGGGATACCCTCCAACTCACATATGAAGGTACCAATGCTGTGAAATCTTATAAGCTACAAAATCTCACTACACAATTTGAGACTGGTACCATGCTAGAGGCTGAGATTTTTGATGAGTTTATGCACATTTATCTGATATAGCCAATTCTCGCTTTAATTTGGGTGAAAGAATTCCTGAATCGAGAGTCGTGATTTTTTTTTAGATCCTTGCAGTTCCACTTTATCCCTAAGGTAATGGTCTTTAATTTTTTTTGGAATTTTAGATACAGTTAGGTTAAAAAACCCGTAAGAGACCTTCACGCTTATAAAATCGATACGTTCCCTAAAATTCAAAAGCCGAAAGAAAAAGGGATTGATTTGAAAGATAAATCTATAAAGAAAGAGGAGGTATCTTCTAACTTCTAATTTAATTTTGATCTTGGCGATTTTTCCCTTTTTGCAAAAATGTTCAAAAAATTTCTCAGACTAAGAAAAGAAAATTCTTCCAAAGAAAATAAAGGTTTTGAGAAAGATAAAAAATTAAGTCGGGCAAGAAAGGTTTTGAAAAATTGAGAGGAGAATACCCTAAGAAATGCGAGAGGAGATGCTATGAGTGTGAGGGTAAGGGTCGTAAAGCCTATGAGTGTGCTAAGAGTCTAAAGAGACAGGGCAAAGGCAAAGTCGCATACAATGCCACTTTTAGAGATAGTGATGTCGAGTCGATGGATTCTGGGGACGAATCACCGTATAAACGTAACTTCATCGCATTCATGGCTAGTCATGTTAGTACATCTCATGTCGATGAGGACGTTTCTAAACATGATGACCTCGATAGTGTGTCTAGTCATTCTGAAGATAATGAAAAATATGACAATTTAAGCGAGGGAGAAAGTGGCCTTCGATGAACTTGCATCGAGATTTATGTCGAGTCTTTTAAAATGAAAAAGCAAAATAAAAATTTGGCATTTAGGGTGTTATTTATAGATAGAGAGAGTTGAAAGAGTCGAGAGAGAGCGAGCCCTCGATGAGAGTTTCTTTGGCAGATAGACTTATTTTAGTGGATAGGGAAAATTGTGTAATACACCGCCCGTAAAATTATAAAATTATAAGGACTTGTGGGTAACAAATTGGATTATATGGATAAATAATCGATTAAGGTATATGGAGTGTGTTGCTCAATAAATAAGAATACAAGAAATAAAAATAAAAGAAAAGTGGTTTCGTTACATTGGACGTCGCTTGAAGCAACAATGGATGTCGCGAGATAAGGCCATTAGATCGAGAATCTTGTGTCGTTCGAGAGACATTAAGGTCGTTCGAACGACGGTCTGATGATTTAATACTTGCTACCTCAACTTATGGTTTGGACGCGGTCTTCATTTCAGCCATGGACCAAATACTTTGTCAAGCTAGGGGCAGTTCATACATGATATGGGGGGGGGGGGGTTGTGAGTTTATAAGGTTTCTTTAATTGGTTAACCTCTCATTTGTTGGATTAAAAGAGAAATGTGGGAGAGAATTGGACGGCCAACCCTTTTCTATTCCTAGGAGCTCACAACACTCTACCTCATTCTCCCTTACTGCTTCCTCCAATTTAAAGTTCTAAGCTGATACACTCGCACAAATAAACATTTGTTTACCCACTCTTAAAGGATAGGGTTATGAAATATTAAAGGGGATACTGCTGGGGGGTTGTTTAATGGGTATTGATAGAGGATATTTTGGGAAGTAGATGAATGTGTTATTGGAGGTTTTAAAGATGCTCTTCTGAGGTTTTTTGTCTCTTTCATTGTGGAACTCTTGTGACTCCCTTTAGGGCCACCTTTGGAGGTGGGGGAGACGACCATCTTCATCACCGCCACCACCATTTGAGGAGTCATTTAGGTGGGTAATCTACTCTTATTATATTTGAGACTCTATTTGTTAGATATTGTAGTGTTATTGTGGTGTATGATTGATAGTAGGAATATAATTAAAAAAAATATGTTCTTAGTAGCCTGAAAATAGACATTTTTACAGAATAAAAATGTTAGAAATTATTATTGTTGTGTGTTTCCTATTAAATCTGAAATAGACATTTTTATGGAATAAAAATGTGAAAAATACTATTTTTATGTGTTTTCTAGTAAGTATGAAAATAGGCATTTTTATGAACTAAAAATATAAGAAATGTCATTGTGGTGTATTTTTAGTGAGAACGAAATAATAATCATTTTTATGGGATAAAAATATTATTTTTGTTAAAATAAAGAGTGAATAATTATTTCAAGATTTTTCAAATGATGAAAGTTTATCTATCATGAAAATGATGTATTTTCTAATAGTTTTGAAGAAAAATAATTTTATGGAATAAAATGTTGGCAAAAAATGTGATTTTGTTAAAAATGATATTTTGTTGAAAAATAAAGATTGAGTAAATATTTCAAGGTTTTAGAATATTAAAAGGTGATACATTTTTGAAGATGAGCATTTTAGAAATATTGGTTTTAAGCATTTTATGGAATAAAATGTTTGGAAATAAATATTTATTTGACCAATATTTGGTGAAAAATATGTTTAAACCATGTAATAGGATTTTTGGGTTAAAATCCCTCTTCTCATGCATATAAACTTGTAGTATTTTGACATGGGATGTATAAATAAGTTTAAAGAGGACTTTTTTGGGTTTAAGCAAGAGATAATAAAGGTTGAAATTTTAGTCTTCAAAGTACGTGTAATTGGGACTAAAATACATAATGCGTATGAAGTTAAAAGACTACATGTTAAATAAAAGAAATGCCATTTTTCTTTATAAAAGTACTGTTAATCATGAATTTATTTCCTGAATAAAGAAGTAAAGAAATATGAATACTGATAAAAAGTATTAATCTAGCGTTAATGGGCAAATATGGAATGGTTAGTGAGTGTAACTTACTAATGTTGTGAGATATTAAACTTATGAAATAAAAAAAGAAGTAAGGGTATAAAAGGTGTTTCCAATCAAGTAAAAGATTACTCCAAATGTGAAAGGTGTTAAAGGGTTAAAAATATTTGAGGAGTTGGTATATGTAACTTAATAGTGTTTTGGTGAAAATAACACTTGTAAAAATGGAGTAAAAGTGTGGTTTGAAAATAAATGGGTAAAATGGTAATTTTACTTAAAGTGGAACATTTTAATGAAGTAAAAATGTTGAAAAGAGTGTTACACAATGTGGTCCTAAATGAAAATTATTTTTGGAATAAAAATCAAGGTTAAAGTGTAAAGGATACAAAATGGTAATTTGCAAGTGTAACACAAATTGGGGCGGTAAAGTCCCGAATTTTAGCTTCAACCGAGTAAAGAGGAAAAGAAAATAATGTGGACATTTGTAAAATATTAAAACACATTAAAGGTAATCGGATGGCACTGGGATAAAGCAAAGGACCGGAGCCCTTGGGTGAAAAGCCCTAAATCACTAGCCAGACCATATGGTGCACATAGCCGTCAGCGTGGAGCCCGTGTAAGTATGCGGTATTAGAAGATTCCAAGAAAAAATAAAGAAAATATGGAACATATCAAGAAATGGGTTATGTGGTAAATGTGTTCAAAACAACCTAACTTGAATGAATGAAATAAATGTTTCGATAAAGGTGAAATGGACAAGTAAATGCATAAATTTATTAATGTCCATAAATGAATGAAAAAGGTTTAAATAAAATGGATAAGTAGGTGGTCAAGCAACCAAACTAGATAAACCCATATTTAACACAAGAAAGTGTTGTAAAAAGGGATTTTTCGAAGATTGAATAGTATTTTCTAACACGGGGATTGCGTGTGTAGAAATGGCGATTTTTAATGAAAATACTAAAGTACATTAAAATGTACAAAAACGATAAATTTCGGTAAAGGAATGGTTTTGATAAATTAAGTGTAAAGGTTTCAAGTGTTGAACCGAATGCGTTAAGCAAAGCGAGAATGATAAGTATGATTAAAGAAAATCTTAAATAAGATTAAAGTTAATTAATCTGGGGAAGTAAGGTTTTCGGAATTAAATTGATTAATGAATCAGAATATGTACTTTTCAAAGGTATACGTATGTAGATATATACATATTTTTGCATGAATGAGGTTATAACATGTGAGTATTCCCTTCTACCATTCGTTTATATGCTGCTTATATAAATCCCACTGCGCATAGGCTCACATCCCCACTTTGTTATGGCAGGTAAGGAGTGGCTTCGTATTTTGAGAGCGCTATACAGGTACGTATATTTTATTTATATTTTACGTTAGTAAATCTGTTTACTTGGGCCTCGGGGTGCTCCCCATGGGTCCCTCACGTAGCTCATCTTGAAAATTGAAATCGCATGCTAACAAGTAAAAGATTAATTAAAATAAAACTGGACTAGTAACATTATTTACGTTGTTTTATTACACTTCACACCTAACGCCCGGATCGAACCGGGTTAACTCACGGGTAACTCATAAATTCGGGTTGGGGCACTACAAATGGTACCAAAACTTTAGGTTCTAGGTTCCTTTCAGGTGTGGCGTGGTGAGGTCGGTATTAGATCTTTCGATGTCATTCTTGTTTTGGGCCAGTCACGCTAGTTTGGTGACGTTTATGGTTCGTGTCCTCGGCGGTGAAGTCAAGAGTTTAGCATGACAAGTGAGTTAGTGCCAAGTGGCATACGTTCAAGTTAGTTGTATAAATCGCTTTCGCATTTCTGGTTAAGTGTGTTATTAATTTACGCATGTCCATGCAAACCAATAAGCGGTGACACCGTGGTTCGTAGTGTGAGGTGTTTGTGTTCCAAACTTATTGACATAGAGTCTTGGGGATGTTCATAAAATGAGATATCTCCCATTGGGAAAGTGGCACCAAATCGTGCACAATCAAGCGTAAGGATTTATTGGTAGAGTGTCATAATTATCTAAAGTGAAATCGTGAATTTAAATTATATGTAGCCTTGGGTGTAACACATATGAGAGGTCAATAGTAAGGTGATAATTATGCAATTTTGATACTTGGGGTAATACCGTGATTGATGGTAAAGTCAATGAACACATAAATTGATGTAGGCCAACATTAAAGGATAAGCCAGACTTAGTAAATATAATGCCATCTTCATGGGTGAACACCTTAGTGGTTGTTGGTTGATGAATGTATTCATAAGTATTAGCTACGTGGCGAGAAAGTGTTAGGCCCCTTGGTTATGGGCTTGAGTTTAGTACGTTCCGATTTATGTACCTTGACTATAAGGTGGGTTTTGATAATCTTGATGATTTGATTAACCTAAGAGTAAACCTTGATAATCGTGGTGACGTGGTATTAAGTATATAAGTTATGATGTTAGTATAGGACCTCTTTCGACGTCTTTAGGGTGGGCCTCCTCTTGGGCAATGCCCGACTTCTGGTGTCCTGCCAGAATCTAGATGATATAAACTTAGAGTTTGGTAATTATAGTTTGGCATGGAGAAATAGGATCCTTTATGGTGTTCGTAGGCATGGGCCTTTGTGTTCATAGGCATGCTCGATGTCCCGTATCTTACCATAAAATATATAGTTGTGTTAATTAGTAGATTAAAACGTAGTATGAGGTCTACATAGTAGGGTAATGCAGTTGTAGTGGTTGAACACTCATTGGGAATCAAATGATGTGGTCTAGTGAATTTAACTACAGGTTGGAATTCTGGGTACGCACATGAGTTGCATTGAAAGCCCTTTGGAGATAAGTATTGAGGTGGTTTGATGACATTAACCTTGGGTTAGTAATTTGGGTAGGCGTGTAAAATAAGTATTGATAATTCCCATGGATATTTATACTAAGGTTTGTCTAACAAGATATTAATACTAGTGGTAGTCATTCCCTAGCAATAGTGAATCTTAGGTTGTGTACCGTGCGGTACAATGATGATAGTATCTCTCTTTGAAACCTTGGGACTTATTATTGCATTAAGGTTTATTTAGTGATGTCCATTCCATAGTGATAAACTCAAGGTTGTGTAACATAGGTCATGGTATGACTTATGGTTTCTTGCAATAGCTGTGTAAGATGTTTGGAGAAACATTTGAGTTTGATGTCGTCACCCTTGAGATATTGGGAACCATTATTACATTAAAATTTACATAGGTGATGGTAGACCATTGATGATTATAGTACAATTAAATCAAGTCGAATTGTGGCAATACCTTGGAGTTAGTGCTACGACTTTTACTTATAAGAGTGTATCATGATGTGACCTTCGAGGATAATTTCAAAAATAGGCTGACCAGTGTTAGGTGGCACACCTGCGAGACTGAGAACACGATGATGTTCATCCTGGATTTTTGAGATAGCACTCGAGATGAAGTGTTAGACTTTATTATAACACCTAAGTGTGCTACATGTGTGGTTGGTAATGACTCTGTTGAAGGAAGTCATTAGGCACGAATGAAGTTTAAAAGTTGATATAACATTATAATGATTATAAGTTGGAATCATATAGACAGTGCTAAGAATGGTAACAATGGTTAATGGATTGAATGTTTGAGACTGTGTGAGAACTATGTACACTTGATGAGGGTGATCTCAAAAATTGAGGTTAGCTACAACATGTTGAAATTTTGGAGGTCTAGCTGTGATTGGTCAATAACTAGGGATAAATATCAAGAGGAGCAGATTCGTTTTGAATTAGGATAATTATTCTTACCAGTGACAGATAAGTAGCATTATCCCTAAGGAGGGAAGCATAACGTTTAGCTTTACCGAAGTAATTAGTTTCGTATTTCGTTCGTTCAATAAGGATAGATAATTCTCGAGTAGAACCCGTCATGGTTAAGAGGACAAGCCAGGGTACGTGGCAAGGCTAAGATGATTAGTAGATATCTGTAGGGATTTATAGGGTTCAAATATACGTTGCGGGTTCGCACTTCATGTGGGTTGATCCAATGTCGGAAATTGATTGTTTCCTTTTAGCGTGGCAGTCACCCGATTTATAGCACATGTGACACCCCGACTAATTAAATACCGGGTAGCTACTCCTTTATTAAATCAATTCAAAATGCCAAGTTGGTTCAGTTAATAGCATCACTGTCGAAAATATTTTAATGATTACTAACCACCTAGTATTTAAAAAGTGAGTTGCCAAATTTTAAGTTAACTCTGATTAACATGCAATAAGTGAAATGTAAAGGATAACATAACCATTCACAATAAAGTCCAACTATAGTAAATCAACAAGTAAAAATGAGTCTAGAGGAAATACTCCTCACAACAATCCCAATATGGAAAGAAATAAAACAAGTCTGCATCCTGAATTAATTACAAACCAAAAGTCTGAATAACTGAAAGAAATGAAATGTCTCTAAAAGAAATGGGCGACATGCCCTACAACTGATGAAATCTGAATATAGAGTCAAGGCAAATGAAGTGTCTACTAGCAAGGCCCTGTAACTTCCACAACAGCTACAGCTCGTCACCTGACCGGAAATACTATGCATGGTGTCCTTGTGGCTGGGCACCTAAAAAGGTTTTTACAAAAAATAGATTTGAAAGCAAACGGGTCAGAGCCCGAAAGTGGACAGTATTTTAAAAACAACAAGTGTTTAATAACATTAAAACAATGAATGCAAAATACATGTTAGGACGTTCTCTCACATGAAATACTCACCTCTCGACTAATTGTGCACTCCTAACGTACCGTACCCATTCAAGTGATTCTCATATCTAGCTAAACCGACATAAGTTCTAACCTTCCTACTCAATTCACACTATGAATTCCCTATGTTATCACTTAAATAGATAGCTTTACTTAAACTCGGATTCTCAATTATTAGCATTACCATTTACTGGAGGTTATCCCCTTATTTATCTTCTCAAGGAGTTACTATAAATTATTCTCATAATTAAACATAACAATTATGTTCATTTAACCGTATATCATTCACATCATAAATATACAATACAAGCACCCCGAGGCAAAGCTGTGGTGCACACATACTCTGATATCCATCCCGGTACATCACGTACATAAGGATTACAAATTCCGAATCTCTCAGGAATTGTTAGAATAAACACCACACACAAAAATGGAGGCGAACATAATTCAACATATCCATGGGCCACGTACATACCTACGCTCCATAGTCAGCTGACTTAGTAACTCACAATTAAGTTATTCCCTTGAACTATGTCCTCTAGGTACCACTCTAAATCCGGGCACACAAGGATTAGATGGCCCTAAGCGAATGTAAACCTCCCGTGATAGCAAGTATGGTAGGTATGTCATACACATAAAAATCATATACATATACTAAGCATGCACACATCTTAGTAATTACCATAATTTATTAGTGGTATACTTATCATTCTTATACCAATACACGTGTCCCCGGTTTATATATACACATCATCCATTATCCTCACGTCGTAATTAGTTATTCGCGTCCTAACCCACAATTACCATTTGGTTCAAATCATTCTTCTATATTTTACTCCCCAATATATCCCGAATATCCCAACTATATCAATTAGTCATCAAGGTAAGGTTATCTCTACCATTAACCAAGGTTACGGGACACTAGAAATCAAACCAGACCAAAAAGGCCAAACTGTCAACTCGTTAGAAGTCTCGTTCGAACGAGGTCGTTCGAACGAGAGTTTGTTCGAACGAAGTGGGCATCTAACGAGATCTTGTTCGAACGAAAGGCATCGAACGAACATCCCACTCGTTAGAAGGCAAACTGTCAACTCGTTAGAAGCTCGTTCGAACGAGCTCGTTCGAACGACCTGGGCAGGTCTTCTAACGAGGTGACAGTTCGAGCCCAGAAATTTCCTATTACGTTTTTCACCAATTTTCTCACCTCAAAACTCCTCCAAAAATTATTCCAACAATATTTTAAGGTTACTCAACATTCCTAAACATTCTTAGTTCGTAATCTAGCACATTCATGGGATCAAATCCCCCTATACAACACCTAATTATTTAAATCTCCCAAAGTTTTCCCCAAACCTTATGAGTATGAACCCTAGAATTTAAAGTCATCAATTTCCATATATAAATCCGTTTTTACATCATGAAAAGTTGTATTTTATTTAGTATAATCACCCAATAACATTCTACATGCAATCCCTATATCATAACTTGAATTTCTATCTCCAATTTCATGGGTTTTCATCAAACTCCCAATGTAATGTAATTAATTTAAATTCTAAGCATGGAAGAAACATTCGCTTGAAATTAACGTAATTAAACCACTTGCCTTAATCGTTCTTCAGATTGTTGTAGATTGGAGATGGTTGGATTTCTCTCTCTCTCTCTCTGCAGAATTCTCCTCACTCTCTCTCTCTCCAAGTTCTTCTCACAAGATGACAATGGAGGTGGGGGTTGGTTTTTGGTAAGTTTTTAATCTTTCCTTAACTTCTCCCGTAGCCCACTACTTAGTTTAATGCTGATAATGGGTTTGTGGGTTTAATGATAAATCATAATTAAACTCTAATTTTCGTGGGTTTTAATTACTAAAATTCTGAAATTACCAAATTACCCTTTTGGGTTGCCGGTATGGCCCAAAAATGCCCCGGGACCCAAACTAAACCCCCGGCTAGTGTTTTCTGACTATTTCGACCCTTCCGGACACGTTGGCGCACTCAAAACGACCATACGGTTAATAAAAATAAAATTCACTTTTTAATTAAATTAAATATTTTCCTGACGCGACTGTCACACGCATCCCAACAAAAATTCCAAATTGCCGTATTTCTATCTCGCGACAATTTAATATTCTCATTATTCATAAATTGCCATATATACACATTATAATCAAATACCAACTCACATCTCGTTAGTATTTTATCCGGATTAATTCTCAATTAATTCACATTTAATTTAATTAATCCCATAAATAAATATCGATAAAAATGCGGGGTATTACAGCACACTTGTGTCTTCTTGACCCCGGTAATGGGAGATTGTTGGTTAGTTTTGATTCGGGTGTGACACTGCATAAGTAGCAATGCGGGTTAAACCGGTTATGGCTGATGCGTCACGGTATGAGGGTGCACTTTCCTTCGGATTCACCTCTATTTAACGCTAGTTTGCATGTGCACGTGGTCTCGCATTCCCGCCTATAGTTGCATATGCTACTTGATTTCCTTAGGTTAACGTGTTTGTTAGTTAGTCGGTATAGTTAGTTACGACTTGGTCGTGTGTCCCGAGGTTGTGAATTGATAGTATTATGAATATTGAAAACTGTTAAAACATTGTATGATAGTGTCGCACGTGATTCAAAATTTCAGAGATCTAGGAGATGATCGCTTGTACACATACATGTTGTGATACCTGATAGACAGGGTTTTTCCGCGGCGCAAGAGTCACCTACACGACGGTCGTTTTGAATTCGGCTCACCTGAACTATACAAAAACCTAAATTACGACTACACTCAACGGGTGAGTATAGCGGTAAGTCGGGTATCAAAAATCCACAGAGACGAGTTGCTAGAATTTATAATGTTTAATATTCCTAAATAAAAGTGTAAAAGATGATTATACACAAAAAGGAAAAAGATGCATAAAATAGAAATATTAATCTAGGCGAGGGAAAATAAAGCTAGATTAAGAAAGCGAGTAAAAACTATAAGTTGCGTCGAATATCCCTCACCTGATTTAATTAGTATAAAATGGTTACATGGGTCGACGAGTTATTAAGATTGCGTCTCGTTTCGACAGTTAATTAAATCAAGAGTTGTCACACCCCTAAATTCGCATAAAAGTCGAATATGATTTTTGCGTCAACAAATACCCCAGAAATTACGCACACAAGGTTGTAAGCACGGAGCATACATGATATGCCCCGTCAAATCCCCTAGGCATAATAACTAGGACAACGCACCCAAAATAGACCCGTAAACACCATCACCAAAGCAAAGCAACATGTCAACCCGAAATGAGTTCAATCCGACACAACTTAGACTAAATTAGCTAGAAATCATATTAAAAGCATATATAAATTAACTAATTTAAGAAAACTAATTAACTAAGGAAAATAAGAAATAAACTACAACAACTAATTAATCAAAGCAAAAAAAGTAACTACAAAACAAGAAATCAAATAATCAAAGCATGTATTAATGGAAAGAGACAATGAATAGTAGTTTACTTACATAAATGGGCGGAAACTAAAGAGAAAAGAGGAGAGAGAAGCTCCCAAGAACAACCCCTAAAAATATGATCTAAAATGAAAGTTCCCTTCTAAGAAATGCCCCTAACACTCTATTTATACCCCAAAACAAACCCCAAAAAAAACCAACCCGAAAAATCCAAAATAAGTTAATTTTCGTCCATATCTGATGGGACCGGTCGACCTCATGTTTGGGACCGGTCGACCGCACTTTTGGAATTTGCCTTGGGCTGGAGCCAACCCACTTTTCCACTTTGAACCAATTTTGACGCATTGCACGGAAACGACTATAACTCCCTCATACGGAATCGAAATGAGGCGTGGTCAGAACCGACGCGAAGCTAATTCAATTCTCTACATGATTATATTTTGAAACCCTCCAAATTATGCAGTATGAAATTACCAAAATGCCCTTGAAGTAGAAGAAAATACCGAAACCTTCCGAAAATGGGCATAACTTCCACATACAGAGTCAGAATGACGCACGGTCAGTGGCCATGGAAAGATGATTTGATGATATACATGTTGGTAACTTCATTCCATAAAAAATAGTGAGTTTGAAAAGACCAAATTTCCCTTGTAGTAGCATTCAATGACGGAACTTCTCCGAAATACAACTGAACCTCACTTTTAGCGTTCCAATACCTACAAAAGTAAAAATAACCTCTGCAAAGCATGTATATATCCAAATCCAAGGTTGTCTGGTTAATGAGCATAATTATAGGCATTTAGGACCGTAAAAGTGCTAGAATGCATAAAGATAACGGGCGGAAATATGCAATATTCGATACGAATCACACCCCCTAACTTAAACATTACTAGTCCCTAGTGATGAAACAAGCAAAGCCAGTCCACAGAAGGAAATACAAAACGTATATATGCATCGAAATATAATTGCCACTTTCGTAGGGAACACGATTGCATTTAGCATATGCAATAAGCTGTTAAACCCCTAGGTTACCCTAGTGGACGAGTGTCGTCTAGTGAGGGTTTTCAGAGATGATACCCACAAACATCATATGGTTTCCTCAAAATATGCCCAAACCAACATGCGACAAGCCCAACAAAAGCGAAAAAGATTTCATATGCATTATTAGCAAAGTGAATGAATTCACACAAAAGTTCGAATCATTAACATTATAGAATGCACCTCATAGAATTGAAACCTTAAAATGTGGGAGGGGAGCGAGCACATGAAAAGTGTGATTTGGCAAAAACTTATATAAACCGGATAAACATTAAAGCAATCATATATTCAATCCTCACGGGCATTACGCTCATCAAGCGAATTCACTTGAAACAGGGAGGTAACACACGGAACATGCGGGCTAAAGAGTAATTGTAAATGGAAACTAGGCCGCGCACATGTCACAAAAGAAGAACGCTATATATAAACTAAAAAATGTAATCTCAATGAAAGGATACCGCACACTAAAAGAGGCGAAATTCATTTTCATAGATTATCACAACTATTATGACTTTTAAATTACATCAACCTAAGATCACATAGGACTTGTATAGGGTTATAATGTAGGCTAGGCTTAGAGTACGAAACGAGGGAATGTATGTACGGATTCAAAGTGTTCGGAATGAAAACTAGGGATAATAGGACGACGCGGGCAATATCAAAATTGGAAAACAAGTTCCAAAAGGCATCGAATATATCATCGGGGAGAGCAATCAAAGCTTATTGAACTATATACACAATATTTACAACTTTCTCTTTCTTTTGTTTTCTTCTTTTTCTCATGTTTCTCTTTTGTTTTCTTTTGATTTTTTCTTTCTCTTTTTCACTCTTTTTCTTCACTTCTCTTTTATTTACTTTTCAAACTCTCATATGCCCAAATTGCAACCGACATCATAACAACAACATTCAATCCCAAGTAACATTCCAAATAAAGGTATGGAAAGTGTATGTATGGGTTCAAACTCCAATTTGGAGTTGGTTATGGGATTTGGGGTTATGAAACGAAAGGCTATATTTAGGCTCAAAGGGGTTAATGAGGGTAAACATATAAGGGTGAGGTCAAGGTCAATATGGGTGATATAACAAAGATGGCCTATGATTATTTTCTAAAGTTTACGCAATTCTCGAATCAAGAAAATATAAGAAAATCATGCTCAAGTAACACATTTCAAGTATGAACTCAATTAATGAACGGTCAAATGAAAGAATAGTGAGATTACCGACAAATTCAACGTTTTCAAAGAGGAAAGAATAGTGTATAACACTCACAAACGACAAAAGGTACAGAGTTTACTCGGTGTAAGTATATACAATGCATCAAAAGATTACCGAGTTATAAAAATCTTAAACCAAATCAATAAAGCAAGGAAAGTGCATGTGCTCACGGGATTAAAGTTTAATTCATGAAGTTATTCATAATATCCATAATCGAGACTAAAGTCTAATAACTTCTAAAATCGAGAACATGCATCATTGGGCTGTCTATTGGATCGGGCAATTATTAAAATTTATCATCGAAAACAAAGTCAAAATGCCCAAAAAAGGAGAAAAAAGAAAGAAAATCTTTTTAAATTTTTTAATTTTTCCAAGAAAAGCATACTAAGTAACTAACATGTGAGCAAAAACATGGACTAAATGAAGAAATAGATAGAATATCTTACACCCCCTAACTTAAAACTTGACATTGTCCTCAATGTAAATTAAGAACCAAGTCAAAGAGAGAAAAAGAGTGATATTACCCAAAAATGGATCGATCCCCATAAGAACAAGTCCAAAGAATCTACAAAACAAGTTAGTACCGAGCATAGCAAAAACAAATAATAAAAAGTTAACTAAGTACACTAGACTAAATTAAAAATAAAGAAAGAATAAAAAGCTAACTATATACAACCTACTATTTAGACTCCACACTAACTGTACACTAGAAGTCTAAATAGGTGAGGGTCCACCATAAAAACGATTTGACTTTGGAGGATAACCAGTGTACCCTCGCATACAAGCATGCCCTCCGAAAAATATGGATTCCGTTTTAACAACGGAAGGCATGTGTAAGGTGGAAGAAATGAACCATTGCCAATTAAAAGTTTTGGTGGGACGATGGGGGGTTTGGATTGAACGGATGATAAAAACAAGTGGGGACCGAGAAAAGCCGAAAATCCTCCCAAATATTTTGAAGTTGGAATAGGAGGTGGCACACACAAAGGCAAAGATGCGATCGTGGAAGGCGACTCGAGCAAGTACTCCTCATCGGCGATAGGATTTAAAACATTAAAGTTTGAAACCGAATCATCGGGTACTTGTGACGGTGTGATAACAAAGAATGAAAATGGGGATGAATGAAATTCAAACTAATAAGTTGAATCATCATCGGATGAAGTTGGAATTTCAAAGGAAATAATATCATTTTCAATGAAATGTTCTTCTTTGGGGGCCAAAGAAGAAATCATTTCATTGCAAATAGATATTACGTCATTTTCATCCTCACTTTCAATATCTATTACGCGATGGGCGAAGTCTAGAATGGTTTGTTCCAAAGTAGGCACAAGTACCCCATTTGGTTCAAAACATTCCTCGACTTCGAAAGTCTCGAAAGAAAAATCGTCGTCGGACTCAAATAATAAATCCAACTCATGTTCCCACGAACGATTTTCTTCCCGATAGCGATTTTCCATTTTCTCATTTTCATACATACGCAAACCCTCACCGAATGTCATGGGTCGAGGTGCGGATGTATGAAAATGGAAACCTTGAAAATTACCATCGGACTTAAAGGAAAACTCATTAATATAGGAATTTTGAAAACTATTGCAATTCGTTTCAAAATTCCTATTATAAGGAGGTAAAGACCCAAAATCATTATCATCATCATCAAAATTCCAATAACCTAAGTTTTGACTTTCGTTATACTCGCCCAAAGTAATATTTGAATTAGTTTTACTTTAGGATGCTAAGTATTCACCGAAAGTCATAGGCCTAGAATTTTGAGAATTATAACAAGGATTACCGAAAGAATTGGAATAAGACATACTTACCCCAATAATGGCTCAAGTGGTGAATTCCACAAAATAGGTGCGCACGGGAAAAATTCGAGAGTTTCTAAGTGCTCAAATGTGGAAGTCCTGTAAAAAGGTTAACAAATAATACAAATAGAAAGAAATAATATGAAATACTAAATCAAATAAAGTCTAAAACAAACTAGTCCCCGGCAACGGCGCCATTTGATAGACAGGGTTTTGCCGCGGCGCAAGAGTCACCTACACGACGGTCGTTTTGAATTCGGCTCACCTGAACTATACAAAAACCTAAATTACGACTACACTCAACGGGTGAGTATAGCGGTAAGTCGGGTATCAAAAATCCACAGAGACGAGTTGCTAGAATTTATAATGTTTAATATTCCTAAATAAAAGTGTAAAAGATGATTATACACAAAAAGGAAAAAGATGCATAAAATAGAAATATTAATCTAGGCGAGGGAAAATAAAGCTAGATTAAGAAAGCGAGTAAAAACTATAAGTTGCGTCGAATATCCCTCACCTGAGTTAATTAGTATAAAATGGTTACATGGGTCGACGAGTTATTAAGATTGCGTCTCGTTTCGACAGTTAATTAAATCAAGAGTTGTCACACCCCTAAATTCGCATAAAAGTCGAATATGATTTTGGCGTCAACAAATACCCCAGAAATTACGCACGCAAGGTCGTAAGCACGGAGCATACATGATATGCCCCGTCAAATCCCCTAGGCATAATAACTAGGACAACGCACCCAAAATAGACCCGTAAACACCATCACCAAAGCAAAGCAACATGTCAACCCGAAATGAGTTCAATCCGACACAACTTAGACTAAATTAGCTAGAAATCATATTAAAAGCATGTATAAATTAACTAATTTAAGAAAACTAATTAACTAAGGAAAATAAGAAATAAACTACAACAACTAATTAATCAAAGCAAAAAAAGTAACTACAAAACAAGAAATCAAGTAATCAAAGCATGTATTAATGGAAAGAGACAATGAATAGTAGTTTACTTACATAAATGGGTGGAAACTAAAGAGAAAAGAGGAGAGAGAAGCTCCCAAGAACAACCCCTAAAAATCTGATCTAAAATGAAAGTTCCCTTCTAAGAAATGCCCCTAACACTCTATTTATACCCCAAAACAAACCAACCCAAAAAACCCAAAATAAGTCAATTTTCGTCCATAGCTGATGGGACCGGTCGACCTCATGTTTGGGACCGGTCGACCTCACTTTTGGAATTTGCCACTTTTCCACTTTGAACCAATTTTGACGCGTTGCACGGAAACGACTATAACTCCCTCATACGGAATCGAAATGAGGCGTGGTCGGAACCGACGCGAAGATAATTCAATTCTATACATGATTCTGTTTTGAAACCCTCAGAATTATGCAGTATGAAATTACCAAAATGCCCTTGAAGTAGAAGAAAATACCAAAACCTTCCGAAAATGGGTATAACTTCCACATACGGAGTCAGAATGACGCACGGTCAGTGGCCATGGAAAGATAATTTGATGATATACATGTTGGTAACTTCATTCCATAAAAAATAGTGAGTTTGAAAAGACCAAATTGCCTTTGTAGTAGCATTTAATGACAGAACTTCTCAGAAATACAACCGAACCTCACTTTTAGCGTTCCAATACCTACAAAAGTAAAAATAACCTCTGCAAAGCATGTATATATCCAAATCCAAGGTTGCCTGGTTAATGAGTATAATTATAGGCATTTGGGACCGTAAAAGTGCTAGAATGCATAAAGATAACAGGCGGAAATATGCAATATTCGATACGAATCAATACCCAAGGTGACCCTAGGTCAGCATAAGGATCTCGTAGGAGATTTAGATCGGGTAGGCCTATGTAATAGGGTGGTTATCTTGGCTATATATATTGAGGAATGTTGAGGTTGTATTGGCCTAGGCTAGGCATGATCCAAGACCGTTCAAGGAAACATAGGTTATGGGTCCTAACATTGAAGTGATCTATATTAATGAATTTATTATGGTTATTGCGATATTTGATGAGTATCAATCATCTCGAGGTTTTATTTAGATAGACATGCTAGGAATGATTGATCTTTGCAATAAGACCTTAGGGTCGTCATGACTGGATTAGAAATAGTGATCGATTAAAGTGAAATCCCTTGGGCTTGGACAGTAGTATTGAGGATAATTAGAATAGAAAAATAGGTCATGAGTAATTGGAGTATAAATTGTGATAAACCAGAAAATTTGAGGGTGAAATTTCCTAAAGAGGGAAGTTTGTAATACCCCCAACAAATTATTAAATTATAAGGACTTGTGGGTAACAAATTGGATTATATGGAGAAATATTGGATTAAGGTATGTGGAGTACGTTGTTGGTAAAATAAGAATAAAGGAAAGAAAAATAAAAGAAAAGAGGCTTCGGGACATTAGACGTCACTTGAAGCAATAAGGGATGTCGCGAGATAAGGTCGTTCCAGTGAGAAGCTTGTGTCCTTCGAGCGACATTGAGGTCGCTCGAACGACGGTCTCACAATTTCAGACCTGCTACCCCGACTTATGGTTTGGACGTTGTCTTTATTTCAGATGTGGATCAAATGCGTTGTCGATCCAGGGGCAATTCATACCTAATATGGGGGGGGGGGGGGGGGGGTTATGAGGTTATAAGGTTTTTATAATTGGTTAACCTCTCATTTGTAGGATTATAAGAGAGATGTGGGAGAGAATTGTATGTCCAACCATTTTCTATTCCTAGGAGCTCATAACACCTCTCCTCATTCCCCCTTACTGCTTCCTCCAATTTAATGTTCTAAGCTGATACACTCGCATAAATAAACATTTGTTTCCTCACTATTAAAGGATAGGGTTACGAAATATTAAAGGGGCTACTGCTGGGGGTTGTTCAATGGGTATTGATAGAGGATATTTTGGGAAGTAGAAAAATGTGTTATTAGAGGTTTTGAAGAGGCTCTGCTGAGGTCTTTTGGAGCTTGCAATGTGGAACTCTTGTGACTCCCTTTAGGACCACCTTTGTAGGTGGGAGAGTCACCCATCTTCATCACCATCACCACCATTTCAGGAGTCATTTAGGTGGGTAATCTACTCTTATTACATTTGAGACTCTATTTGCTAAATATTGTAGTTTTATTGTGGTATATGATTGAGAGTAGGAATATAAAAAAAAGATATGTTCACGAATATATGAAAAAAAAATGTTCTTAGTAGCCTGAAAATAGACATTTTTATGGAATAAACATGTTAGAAAATACTGTTTTATGTATTTTCTAGTAAGTCTGAAATAGACATTTTTATGGACTAAAAATGTAAGAACTGCATTTTGGTGTATTTCTAGTCAGAACGAAATAATAATAATTTTTATGGGATAAAAATGTTGGAAAAATGTTGTTTTTGTTAATATAAAGAGTGAATAATTATTTCAAGTTTTTTGAAATAATGAGAGTTGATGTTTTATGAAAATGGTGTATTTTCTAGTAATTTTGATGAAAAATATTTTTATGGAATAAAATGTTGGCAAATAATTTGATTTTATTGAAAATGATATTTTGTTGAAAAATAAAGAATGAGTAAATATTTCAAGGTTTTGGAATATTAAAAGATGATATATTTGTGAAGATGAGGATTTTACAAATATTGGTGTTTGTTGATACCAAATTTAGTCTGCTGACATAGCCTAATTAAATGAAGACACGTGGTGATCTACATGGCAACAACAACATTTCCGAGGAACCCACAAGCTCCGAGGTACAAGATTACAACGAGGAAGACTATTTCGCCGAGGAACACTGCTTCCCCGAGGAACTCATACGCTCCGAGGAAAAAGACCTCACCGAGGAACACTTAAGTACTAAGAAGCTTAGGCGGTCCGAGCAACTCAGGCGGTCCGAGCTTCACCTCGAACAAAGCATTAATAGTGGGATAACCAACAGTTCAACTGATTCATTAAATGCTTATCATTCAGATGCACACGCTTAAGGGGCATTAAATGTATTACCCTTTCATATGTATCCCATTTAATGTATTACCCTTTCACATTACAGCCTGAGGGCTATAAATACATTGTACAATCCTCATTGTAGGGGGACCGAAGAATCGATACCAGAATTTCTTGATAGAACTTGTAATCGAGAATTCCCAAACACTCAGCAATAAAACAACAGTGGACGTAGGCCATTCTTATAAGGCCGAACCACTTTAAAATTCTTTGTCTCATTTATTTATCTGTGATTGAATAATTAGAGTGATCTAATTTTTTACATCAACAGATTGGCACCGTCTGTGGGAAATGACTGGTAATATCGTTTTCTCACCAAAAATAATCCATCACAAATGGCTGATATTCCTGAATCCAGCAAGCGCAACGTTGGAACCCCTCCAAACCCATCTGCTCCGCCAAATATTCCAGATCTGGATGGAATAATGATAAATCTGGCTCAGGGCCAGACCGTCATGCAAGAAATAATGTGACAACTCATCCAAACTCTCCATGGCGGTGCGTCAGCCCATTCAGGACCACGGAGTATTCAAAGAAACACCCGCGCACCATCCTCACGTACTAGGCATACCGATTCACATCGTAATGAAGAATCTGAAGACTTTTCTTATCAACCTGGACGAACTTCGTCAGTGCGAGCCACAGATACTGAACAACGTGTCACTCTCTCCCCAAAAAGGACCAGTGCATTGGAAAGATTAAGTAGGGTTTCTCCTTTCGACCGACTAGGCCCTAGGAGGAACAAAAGTCCTCTTAAGGCAGCGTCGAGGAGCTTTCGAAGATCAACAGCATTAAGGGAAGGATCTGACCAGTCGCGACCAGTTGCTCGTCAGGATAGATCCCAGGAAGTCACTTCAACGCGATCAGCTGCTCGAACCAACAGGCCCGAAGAAGGAAATGATGCATGGAAAGGCTCTATTTAAAGGCTGGAGGATAGATTAGGGAAAATGGTTAAAACCAAGAACCCTCTACAACGAACCTTTGTTCGAAGAACTCCTTTTGTCCAGGCCATTGTAGATTTTCCAACACCATCAAAGTTCAAAGCACCTGTTGTGACCCCCAAATATGATGGAAAGACTGATCCTGTTCTTCATATAGAACAATATCAAGCTGCTGCCGACATTTATGCTGTCCCAGACGAGATGAGATGCAGGAAATTCTCGGGAACTCTTACCGGATCTGCTAAAATATGGTATAATAATCTTCCTCGGGGTAAGATCTCAACTTTCTTTCAACTGGCCGAGTTATTCATTGGAAATTTCTGTTTTGGGGCAAAGCCAGTTAAACGAGTAGCACATCTGTTAAGTGTTAGACAAAAAGCTGGTGAAAGTACCAGAGATTATATAACTCGTTTTAATAAAGAGAAACTTGAAGTCATTGATTATGAGGAGAAGACAGCCATCACTGCCTTGATGAGTGGGTTGTTGCCTAACAAGTTGTATTACACTTTGTCCAAAGATCCACCCACAACTATGTCAGAATTGATGGCAAAAGCGGCCAAAATCATGAATGCCGAGGAGGCTATGGCTGCGAAGAAGAATATGGATAAAGAAACCAAGGTGGAAGTCGACAAAACCAAGAAGAAAGAACATAAGAACAATGGCGGTGACAAACAATCCAAAAATAGGTCGTCATGGGAGGTATTGAAGAAATTTGATAATTACACTCCTTTGAAGGTAGATATCAACCACGTCTTGGAAGAAATTAAGAACATGGAGGAGTTAAACTGGCCAAAGAAAATGAAGGCAGACCCTGACACGAGGAATAGGGAAAAATATTGCGAGTTTCACAAAGATCATGGCCATACGACCAAAAATTGCATAGCTCTTCAAAATGAGATTGAAACACTCATCAGACGAGGAAAGCTGTCAAAGTATGTTGATCGGGGAAACGAAAGAAGAAATAACGACCGAGAAAGAGAAAGGTCTAGATCTCCTCGCCGAGGAGAGGAGAACACGAAAAGAAATCATGAATTTGATCCCGAGGATGACCCCGATCTTCCCAAGAGACCAAGGCAACCAGAACGAGAGGTATTTTCAATACGCTTTGGGTCATTTGATTGTAATGTTATTACAGGAGGAGATGCAGGAGGAGGAGACCTTACTGCAGAGAGAAAAGCTTACCTAGGTGAGACTCAAGCTTGCTCGTACATTCAGCGAATAAATCTAGCTGAGGAGGATCGCCCGAGAAAGGTGAACAAAGAGAAGTTGGTCATTGGGTTCTCAAAAAATGACCTCGCAGATGTTCTATATCCTCACGATGATCCACTGGTGATCAAAATGAGGATGAAGGAGGTTATGATTTCAAGAGTACTGGTCGACAATGGTAGCTCGGCAGACATCATGTTCTACTCGTGCTTCGATAGTTTGAATCTAAAGCTATCTCAACTGGAGCCTTACCACAGACCCCTCATCGGTTTTGCTGGCGAGAAAGTTTTTCCACTTGTGACGATCAAGTTGGATATATTCATTGGTACGTGGCCTGCTTGTCGGACAGAAAGAATACGTTTCTTCGTGATGGATAAGAATGTCCAATCATCGTACAATATCATTATGGGAAGAGTAGGATTGAAGAAGTTCGAGGCTGTACCATCTACAGTGCATCAGTGCCTAAAATTTCCAACAAACTTTGGAGTAGGAGTTGTGAAAGGTGATCAGAAAGTAGCTCGGGAATGCTATTATTCATCCGCCGAGCAAGAAGAATTGGAGGAATCAAAGAAAAAGACTACTACCTATCAAGTCGATGAAGGTACAGAGATTGAAATATTAGATCCTCGAGACGAGTCGCAACTCGTGAAGGGTCAAGTTGCGGAAGCTACTGAAAACATCATTCTGGACGACGAACACCCTGAGCGAACTACTCAAGTAGGTTCGTCGTTGGAAGCCTCATTAAAACATGAATTGATAACTTTCCTTAGAAGCAGAAGACAAACTTTTGCATGGAGTCATGAAGATATGCCTGGGATAGACCCAAACTTCTTATGTCACGAACTCAATGTGAATAAGGAGATCAAGCCTGTGAAGCAGAGGAGAAGAGTATTTAGTCCCGAGAAGAATCAAGCTATACAGGAGGAAGTCGAGAAGCTCCAGAAGGCTTATTTCATTGAAGATGTTAAATATCCAGACTGGTTAGCCAATGTGGTGATGGTAAAGAAGAAAAACAACAAGTGGAGGATGTGTGTAGACTTCACCGACCTCAACAAAGCATGCCCAAAGGATCACTTTCCACTGCCCCGAATTGATCAACTGGTGGATGCTACCTCGTGACACGAGTTGCTGAGCTTCATGGATGCTTATTCTGGCTACAATCAGATCAAAATGAAACTTGAAGACAGGGAAAGCACTTCTTTCATTACCCCTAGGGGAACTTATTGTTATAATGTTATGCCTTTTGGTTTGAAAAATGCAGGTGCGACATATCAGCGGCTGATGAACAAGGTTTTTGCTGAACAAATCAGTTGCAATATGGAAGTCTATGTTGACGACATGATGACAAAGAGCATAAAAGCTGCCGATAATCTAGTTGACTTAAGCCAGACTTTTGATCAACTGGATAAATATCAAATGAAGCTGAACCCGACGAAGTGCATATTTGGAGTACGAGAAGGCATGTTCCTCGGGTACATTATCAATCAACGAGGAATTCAGGCAAATCCTGAAAAGATCAAAGCTCTATTAGGGCTACGATCTCCAACGACGAAGAAGGAAGTGCAAAGTCTCACAGGACGAGTAGTAGCACTCAACAGATTTGTGTCACGAGCAACTGATAGATGTCTCCCATTCTTCAAGACACTCAAAAAGACTTTTGAGTGGAATGATGAATGTGAGAAGGCTTTTCAAGACTTGAAGAAATACTTGGGAGCACCTCCACTATTATCCAGGCCAGTGATGGGAGAAAAATTGTATTTGTACCTTGCAGTGTCCGAGAATGCAGTTAGCTCGGCGTTGATCAGAGTGGATAATGGAGTGAAAAAATCAATTTACTACACAAGTAAGGCCTTTCGAGGAGCAGAGATCAGATATCCAAGGCTGGAAAAGTTAGCACTGACGCTTATTGAGGAAAGTAAAAGAATGAGGCCATACTTCCAGGCTCATACTATAGTCGTATATACTGATATGCCATTGAGGCAAGCCCTTCATAAGCCAGTAAAATCAGGGAGATTGATGTACTGGGCAATAGAACTCGGTGAATACGATATAGTCTATGAACCCAGATCATCGCTAAAAGGGCAGGCTGTTGCAGATTTTATAGCAGAGTTCACTTATCCTGATACCCCCGAGGAGCAAAAGTTGCTCGCTGATCAACCTGTGGATGTTATAGGATCAACAAACACTAGCTCAGACCAACTCCGGTTGGTAAAAGGGAAAGTGGATGTTACAGGATCATTAAATTCGAGCTCAGACCAACTCCGGTTGGTAAAAGGGCAAGAAAAAATGATCGACGAAGAATGAGAAATATCCGGGGAGGATGAAAGGAAGCAACAAATATTTCACCGAGGAACTCTAACTGATCAGAAATTTGAAGACGAGTTACCTATATGGAGGCTATATGTAGATGGCTCATCTTGCACTATAGGATGTGGCGCGGGGATAGTTTTGAGCACTCCGGACGAGGTCGACATGGAATACGCCCTACGTTTCCAATTCAAAGCTTCCAATAATGAAGCTGAGTATGAGGCAATGATTGTAGGACTTAGTTTGGCAAAAATTATGGAGGCGCAGCAGATTATTGTCTTCAGTGATTCTCAATTGATCGTAAATCAAATGTTGGGAGTATATGCAGTTAGAGGAGAATTAATGATCAGATATCATGCAAAGGCAAAGGAGCTGGTGTCAGAATTTATCGCTGTTCAGCTAGTCAGAATACCAAGAATGGAGAATGTGAGAGCAGACGCCCTAGCTCGACTAGCATCAGCTACTCGCACTGAGCTACGACGAACAATCCCAATTGAAGTGTTGGCTGGTTGAAGTATAGATGAAGATCTGACGATGAACTTTATCACCCTTGATTTAGGATCATCTTGGATGGATCCCATCAGGGCATATATTGAGGAGGGAGAATTACCAATTGACAAGCTCGCAGCCAAGAAATTGAAGTTTAAAGCTGCTCGGTATGTATTAACTAACGATATTCTGTATAGACGAGGAATTATGGCAGGTTTGCAGAGATGTGTACATCCCTCCGAGGTGAAAGATTTGATTGAAGAGATCCATGAAGGGTCATGTGGAGCACATGTAGCAGGTCGGACGCTTTTGCCAAGGATGATAACGCAGGGATACTACTGGCCGACGATGAGAGCCGATTGTGTAGTCTATGCCAAGAAATGTGACAAATGCCAGCGCTTTTCCTCCATCCGAAGAACTCCACAAGCATTTTTGACACCCATAACTTCCCCTTGGCCATTTGCCATGTGGGGAATTAATTTGGTTGGGCCACTTCCAACGACCCGAGGAAGGTTCAAATACCTCGTCGTCGCAGTAGATTATTTTACTAAGTGGGTAGAAGCTGAGCCACTCATTGATATGACGTACGAGAAGGTGTACCAATTTGTTTGGAAGAACATCATTTGTCGATATGGTCTTCCTCATGCTTTCATCACAGACAATGGAACACAATTTGATAACGAGGAGTTCACTGCCTATTGCCATCAGTCAAACATTTTGAAGGTCCACTCAGCACCAGGCCATCCTCAAAGCAATGGACAAACTGAAGTGACAAACAGAACGCTGCTAAATGGCTTGAAGAAAAGACTGGATGATGCAAAATCGAATTGGATCAACGAGCTACAATCAGTACTCTGGGCTTACCGAACTACTCCCCGAGTAGCAACTGGAGAATCACCATATATGCTGGCATTTGGAAGTGAAGCTGTTATACCTGCCGAGTTGGGCCTCCCAACACACAGGGTACTGAATTTCAATTCCCCAGTCAGAGACTTAATGAGAAGACTGGATTTAGACATGCTCGAGGAAGTTAGAGAAGAAGCATCCATTAGAAATGATGCTTACCAGCAGCGAACAACTTTGTTTTACAACAAGAGGGTGAAGAAATGCGACCTGAAAGAAGGAGACTACGTGCTGAAGAAAGTAATTCAAAAGCACAATAAACTGGAGGCAAATTGGCATGGACCATACCAAGTTACAGAAGTTTTTCGACCAGGAACTTACCGAATAGCAACTCTAGAGGGGGAGGAGTTTAAGAATGAATGGAACGCAGAGCACCTGCGCAAGTATTATCAGTGATGTATATTCCCATGTAATACAGTTCCAGCAATATGAATAAAATGAAGATATTCTGCCAAAGTTTTTCCTTTTATTGAGAATTTTTCGGGGAATACTAGTGATACACACTACTCAGCAAAACTCGGCAAAGCTCAGACTACTCAGCAAAAATATTCCTAAAAATGCCAACCTCGGTTGGTTAGGAAACAAAATATTCCTAAAAATGCCAACCTCGGTTGGTTAGGAAACAAAATATTCCTAAAAATGCCAACCTCGGTTGGTTAGGAAACAAAATATTCCTAAAAATGCCAACCTGTTTGGCTAGCAAACAAAATATTCCTAAAAATGCCAACCTGTTTGGCTAGGAAACAAAATATTCCTAAAAATACCAACCTGTTTCTGTTTGGCTAGGAAACAAAATATTCCTAAAAATGCCAACTTATGTTAGTTAGGAAGTACATATATTCTCGAAAATGCCAACTTATGTTGGTCGGGAGGTAAAATTATTCCAGAAAGCGCCAAAGTCTACTAACTATGGCTGGTTGGGGATAAAAACCCACCAACTGTAGTTGGTCGAAAAGGAAAATTTACCGACCTTGGTTGGTCGGAAACATTTTATGGGCAAAATTATTTCAAAAAGACTAACTATAGCTGGTCGGGGATAAAAACCCATTAACTGTAGGTGGTCGACATGAAGAATTTAACAACCTTAGTTGGTTGGAAACATTTTAAACATTTTTATACTTATTACTTTGTTGCTAAGTTGGTCGAGAAACAAAAATTTATTATTAAATGATCGAGTAACATTTTTGATACTCGTAATTATTACTAAGTTGGTCGAAAAACAAAATATTGTTTTTGCCAAATGACTATCACAAGTTCAAACTACACAATATTGTTATCTTTTTATCAGATATGCATGCACAAATATAAAGTGTTATAAGACAATAGTGAATAAAAATGAAAGTCTTTCATTAAATTCAAAATAAATTACATTGATAATAAAATGAAAGTTACATTGATATGTATACTAACAATTACATCAAAATTCCTATTCTACTGGTCTTTTCCCCTCTGCTTTTGACACAGGTTCCTCGCCAATAGGCGGATCATTTAAAGCCAGAGGATAATTTATGAAGTTGAGATCCTTTAACATCCTGACATTCATTACGGATGGTCGATCTAGAAGATGCTCGGGACGAGATACTTCAACAATTGAATGGAGATTGTAGTCGCCGAGATACTTAGAAATCAAGCTCCGAGGAATGGCCCGAGCAGGGATCCAACTCATATCCAGTTTGAATGGTGGCACGAGTAAGTCGAGAAGCCCGGGATCATGGTAGTCCCACAGGTAATGACCCTGTTCGAGTTGAAGCACACCTAAGGCATTCAACCAGCCTTGCTTGTAGCCCTCGTTATTGGAATTCTGGATACTGTCGTCCAAGTGAAAGAGAGCTTCGTTGTATCCAGCCATCCAGAACTCCCTGGGCTGTTTGTGGAACTGATATGTTAGTCTGTCTAGCTGCTCGTGGAGATTTTTGATGAAGATCTCTTTGTTCTCCAAGGTAGACTTCTACGTGGAGAGCTGCTCTTCCAGGTCTCTGATCTTCTTTGACATTTCAGCCAACGCCTAGTTCTTCGCCATTAACTGGAAGGCTTGGTTCTCTAGGGCAGACTGAGTCCTTTGTTCCACGACAGGAATCCGAGCTGCTCTTGCTCGTCTCCGAGGTGCTCTTGCTCATCCCCGAGAAGATGTGGAAGGACCAGACCTCTTCAAGGTTTCCAACTCGTCCCTCAAGTTGGCGTTCTCGACCTCTAAGAATGAGAATCCCTCATCGGTCACTGGGATTAAGGCTTTTGAATAAGAGGCTGCAGACTTCAACTGTGATAGCTCTTTATGCAAGTTGTTGTTCTCTTGCTCCAGCAACTCGGCAATCTGTCTGCATTCCTCGACCTCACCTTTCAGGGTTCTCTCCCTCACATCGTACCCAGTAAAAAGCTTCTCGTAGCCCTTGTCGGCAATGATCATCTTGTACTTCTTCTCATACACTTCATGCAACAAGGCAGTGGATTCTTTGTATTGACGCTGAAGGTATTCGAGGGTGCCTTGGAGATCCTCGATCATATCATAATAGGCCACATTATTGGCCACTGCTAGATCAAGTAGACACTTCAGATATTGATATGCTTCCACTGCCTGTTCTGAAGCATCTTGGCCGAGGATGTCTACAACTTGTGCTGCACTCAGGTCTGTGTGACCAGCTTTAAAATATTCATTACATTATCGCAACAACTTAGTATTATGGGCAGATAGTAATTCCATCCTGGTCAGAAACTAGCAGAGAAAGAAAGAGCAATCATCAATAAGAAATATAAGCAGAGTATGAATAGAAGAATAACAACAGTATGCAAAAAAGTCCAAGTTTTATTAGATCATAAAGTTCAGAGTTACATATATGGGTTACATTTGAAAAAGAAAAAAGATAAAGAGAAACCCGAACAACTCTACACCTTTTCCTTATCTCCCAAAACCTTATCGGGAGGCTGGAACGAGGAAGTAGGTTGCTTGGAGGGAATGGATAGTTGCTCGGGGAGCACGGGCAGCTGCTCGGAGGAAGTAACAATCTGCTGAAGTTCCTCGGCAGCAGGCTGAATGGCTGGGGGATTATCTCCCATCACCATAGAAGACTCTTCTGAGGCATCTTCGTCCTCTTCAAGATCTTCTGGGGTTGGAGGGGGACCAGGAATGTGTTGCTGGAAAAGCTCAGAAGATTCATCAACTTTCATTTGCTGGAGAGCATCAACCCATCCATCCCTAAAGTATTTGAGACTGCTATAGTCCACTTGTGACACCATAGCAGCTAACCCCTTGTTCCACCCCTTGTCCCAGCCAGCGCTGAAGGACTTCTTCACAGCCATCTTCCTCTTCAATTTCTCCGAGGAGAGCTTCTCGGACAGCAGGTTATCAGCAGCTTTCAATTTGTTTTCAATCTCCTCCTTCTGCCGACCTACTTCCCTAAGTTGAGCCAACTCCTCCTCAGCAGCCTTGAGATTATCTTCAAGCTCCCCAGCAGTTGTGAGCTTCTCTTTGAGCTCCTTATTTGCCTTCTCTAGGGCATTTATTCTCTTCTCCAACTCCTTGGAGGCATCAACAACTCGAGCTTTCTCTTGCTCGGTGGAGGCAAGCTTTTTCTCCCAGACATCCTTGTCATTAGCGTATGTCTGACGAGAATCGTCCAAAGACTTGATAGCTTCTGCCAGAGCTCCCTCCACACTGAACGAGGAGCATGAAGCTTTAATCGCTTCATCCTTCTTCAGGATTATATTAAAGCAGCTCGTCAACTGTGAAAGTAAAAAGAAAGCAAGTCAGAAGCAGAAATAACAAAGGAAATATGAAAAATTCAAAGTAAGAAGACTTACAGAAGCAAGGTGACGAGCAGCTAACGAGGTGACCATGTCCCGAGTAAGGTTTTCTTCAGTACCTTGGACCTCGAGAATGATCCATGACTTTACCGAGCTCATGGCAGAGCTCGGAGGAACAAAAGTGGGAACCCCTGTCCCAGCAGTTGTGGGCTGAGTGATGGTGTTAGACAAATTGACCGAGGAGCTCTTCTTCAGCCTCCTCGGGGGAACAGGAATAGATTCAACCAAGGAAGAACCCTTTGTCGGTGATATTACAATCACCTCTCCAGGAGCAGCAGACCTGCTCGGAGCCACTGCGGGCTTCTCTACAACCTTCACGACAGCAGCCGAGGAAGGCACATCATTCTTCTTTGTCCCCTCCCCTGGGACATCAACTTTATTTCTTTTTACCTCTCCAAAACCAGAGGCAGGTTTCTCGAACAAAGTGGGAGGTCTTCTTCTCTTCATCCTTTCGCTTAAAGGGACGTGAGATTCAGGCGAGGAACTGGTGGAAGCTGGTACTGGCTCTAATTCACTTACCACTGGACGAGCAGTGAAAGAAGTGGTGTAGCTCTTGTATTGCAGTAGACATGAGGCTGATCTAATGTGCTCATCGGAACCACTCTGATGCAGACTCCAGATAAGTTTCAGATGTCTTATATTAACATCTGCTTCCTTTGGACACTTTCTTTTGTTATCAACTGCAAATAAATAAACATTGCCACCAGTGACACATTTATCAAACATAAAGGAAGCATAATTTCAAAATAAATAAAACGAAATAAAAATAACCTATCCCATTGCCATAAGGAGGGCATCTGGGACCCTGGTAAACCTCATCTCCAGTTAATGGAGGGTGTTGCCAATTTTTTATGACAACCCCGTGTTCAAAATAATTCCTATTGGCATCAGGGAGATTGACTACTAAGGCTCTATTCAAAATTCTATTTTTTAAATAAAAAATGTTATCACTAACTGTCCATCTATAACAAAACATAATCTCAGGAATTCCTATGCGAGTTCCATGGATCTGATTTAATCTATGCACCCCATTAAGTATTCTCCATGTGTTAGGGGCTATTCTTTCAGGAACAACGTCAAAGTAATGACAGAATTCCAGACACAAGGGATTTGGTGGAAAAGAAAATCCACACTCAGCAATAAAGAGGCTGGGGAACCAATGTCCCTCAGCCAAATGGAAATAATCAGAAGGCTCGGAAAGCTCTTCCAAAACAACCCAGGAGGGAGTGGAAAAATCAGAGCAAAATTTATCAAGAGATTCAACAGGGTAAACCATGGTGAATAAAGGAAATGAAGAAGAAGGAAGAAGATCTTACAGAAAAGAGTGGATCTGATGACAACGGACTATGGAAGAGATGAATACACAGGAGAGAAAGAGACGACGAAAAACTCGAAGATAAAAATTTGAAAAGGTAGAAGACGATGGGAGTGTCTGTGAAGTTTAAATACCTTGCCTTGGGAAATGGTGAAGTAATGATTATAAAAAAGTATGATTACATTATCGACGGATAAAAAGATGAAAAGGGGCGCGAGAATCAAAGCGGGCAACAACGGTTAAAAAGACGAAAAGGGACGCGGGAATCAAAGCGGGCAACGGCGGCTAAAAAGACGAAAAGTGGCGTGGGAATCGAAGCGAGCAGAAAAGTTCAAAAAGCATAATTCTACGAATTTGGAAGGAGAAATAAATACGAAGGAAACACTCCTAAAAATCAGGAAGACCATTTAAAGCTACCATATTCCGAGAAAGAATGTTCCCTACTCCACAAAATTCGAACTATGAAACATTGGGGGCTTCTGTTGATACCAAATTTAGTCTGCTGACATGGCCTAATTAAATGAAGACACGTGGTGATCTACATGGCAACAACAACATTTCTGAGGAACCCACAAGCTCCGAGGTACAAGATTACAACGAGGAAGACTATTTCCCCGAGGAACATTGCTTCCCCGTGGAACTCATACGCTCCGAGGAACAAGACCTCACCGAGGAACACTTAAGTACCAAGAAGCTTAGGCGGTCCGAGCAACTCAGGCGGTCCGAGCTGCACCTCGAACAAAGCATTAATAGCGGGATAACCAACAGTTCAACTGATTCATTAAATGCTTATCATTCAGACGCACACGCTTAAGGGGCATTAAATGTATTACCCTTTCATATGTATCCCATTTAATGTATTACCCTTTCACATTACAGCCTGAGGGATATAAATACATTGTACAATCCTCATTGTAGAGGGACCGCAGAATCGATACCGGAATTTCTTGATAGAACTTGTAATCGAGAATTCCCAAACACTCAGCAATAAAACAACAGTGGACCTAGGCCATTCTTATAAGGCTGAACCACTTTAAAATTCTTTGTCTCATTTATTTATCTGTGATTGAATAATTAGAGTGATCAATTTTTTACATCAACAGTGTTAAACATTTTATGGAATAAAATGTTTGGAAATAAATAATTATTTGGCCAATAATTGGTGAAAAATATGTTTGAACAACGTAGTAGGATTTTGGGTTAAAATTCCTCTTCTCATGCATATAAACTTGTAATATTTTGACATGGAATATATAAACGAGTTTAAATAGGACTCTGTTGGGTTTAAACCAGAGATAATAAAGGTTGGAATTTTAGTCTTGAAAGTATGTGTAATTCGGATTAATATACATAATGTATATGAAGTTAAAAGACTATATGTTAAATAAAAGAAATGCCAATTTTCTTTATAAAAATAGTCTTAAGCATTAATGTATTTCGTGAATAAAGAAGTAAAGAAATATGAATGTTGATAAAAAGTATTAATCTAGTGCTAATAGGCAAACATGTAATGTTTAGTGAGTGTAACTTACTAATGTTATGAAATATTAACACTTATGAAATAAAAAGGAAGTAAGGGTATTAATGGTGTTTCCAATCAAGTAAAATATTACTCCAAATGTGAAAGGTGTTAAAGGGTTAAAAACACTTGAGGAGTTGGTAAGTAACTTAATAGTGTTTTGGTGAAAATAACACTTGTAAAAATGGAGTAAAAGTGTGGTTTGGAAACAAATGGGTAAAATAGTAATTTTACTTAAAGTGGAACAGTTTTATGAAGTAAAAATGTTAGAAAGGGTGCTATACAATGTGGTCCTAAATGAATATTATTTTTGGAATAAAAATCAAGGTTAAAGTGTAAAGGACACAAAATGGTAATTTTCAAGTGTAACACAAATTGGATCAGTAAACTCCAGGGCTATGACTTCGGCTAGGTAAAAATGGAATGGAAATAATGCGGACATTTGTAAAATATTAAAACACATTAAAGGTACTCGTATTACACCGGGGTAAAGCAAAAAAGGCCTAAAGCCCTTGGGTGAAAAGCCCTAAATTACTGGCCAGACCATATGGTGCGCACAACCGTCGTTAGGGAGCCCGTGTAAGTATGCGGTATTGGAAGATTTCGAGAAAAGATAAAGAAAATATGGAATATATCAAGAAATGGGTTGTGTGGTAAATGTGTTAAAGCAACGTAATTTGAATGAATGAAATAAATGTTCCGGTAGAGGTGAAATGGACAAGTAAATGCGTAAATTTATTAATGCCCATAAATGAATGAAAAGGTTTAAAGAAAATGGATAAGTGGGTGGTTAAGCAACTAAACTAGATAAACACATATTTAACACAAGAAAGTGTTGTAAAAAGAGATTTTTCGAAGATTGAATAAGTGTTTTCTAACACGGGGATTGCGTGTGTTGAAATGACAATTTTCAATGAAAATATTAAAGTACGCTCAAATGATTAAAAATGGTAAATTGTGGTAAAGGAATGGTTTTAATAAATTAAGTGTAAAGGTTTCAAGTGTTGAACCGAGTGCGTTAAGCAAAGTGAGAATGCTAAGTATGATTAAAAAAACCTTAAATAATATTAAGGTCAATTAATCTGGGCAAGTAAGGTTTTCGGAATTAAATTGATTAATGCATTGGAATATGTACTTTTCAAAGGTATACATATGTAGATATATACATATTTTCACATACATGAAGTTGTAGCATGTGAGTATTCCCTTCTACCATTCGTTTCTATGCTGCTTATATAAATCCCACTGGGCATAGGCTCACATCCCCACTTTGTTACGGCAGATTGGGAGCGACTTCATATTTTGAGAGCGCTATATAGGTAAGTTTATTTTATTTATGTTTTACCTTAGTAGCTCTGTTTACTTGGGCCCCGGGGTGCTCCCCATGGGCCCCTGACATAGTTATTATTGAAAATTAGAATCTCTTGCTAACAAGTGAAAGGTTAATTAAAATAAAAGTGGAATAGATACATTATTTTGGTTGTTTAATTGAACTTCACACCTAACGCTCTGGTTTGACCGAGTTGACTCACGGGTAACCCATAAATTGGGGTCGGGGAATTACAAATTGTGGCTTAATCAACAAAGTGGCTAGTCTTACAAGACATCTTCAAGCTTTGTTAGAGACTCGTGAGAAACTCGAAGTCCTTGTATCCTAACTTGAGAAAGATCTTGAACTTGATAAACCTAAACGATCTATCCAAGGTAGACCCAAATAAGTTTATGTTTGCACCCATTATAAAACGAGAGGTTACCTCAGGGATTTTTGTTACAAGTTAGGAAGAACTCCATGTATACATACTTCAGCGCACTGGTATCACGACTTTGGTAGTCTTAGATAGAAAGTTGAGTTCCTATTCTCCACTTCTCAAGGCTTAATGGAATAAGGTCAAAGGATAGCTATGCCTTTTGAGAACGCTTATAACGCTACGACTAGAGCCAATAACGATAAGCGCAAATAAAAGGTTACCACTTAGGTACCTAAGTAAGATGATAAGTCCCTTGTTGTTCACGTTTCTCTCATGGTTCAAGATACTTTCAAATGGTATTTTGATAGTGGGTGCTCTAGGCACAAGACCGACGACAAGTCATATTTTACCAACCTTGTGGATTGCAAGGAAGGCAAAGTCAACGTTGAAGATAGAAGTAAATATAGCATTTTAGGATGTGGTTATGTTGAGATACATGAATTTCCCAACCTATATAATGTGTTGTACATCAAAGGGTTAAAACCGAACTTAATTATCATAAGCCAACTACGCGACGCAAACTTTGCGATAAAGTTTGATCGATACATGTGTAACGTATATTATCAATTCAATGAACTATTAATACAAGGAGTAAGGACATAAGATAATTTCTATGGGATCATTCTAAATCCTCATTTGTTTGCAACAATGTCACGATATCCTCTATGGACCTTTGGCATCAATGACTAGGTCATGTGAAGAGATCTTGAGAGATTAGTGAAGAAAGACCTAGTTCGCGGCTTACCATCACTTGGGAAACCAAATTCCTCTGTTTGTGGTCCTTTCCAATAAGGAAAATAAATTCTAAGTCCCCATCAGAAGTTGTATACCATTACCACCTCTAATATGTTAGACTTGATACACATAGATCTTATGGGTCCTACACTTATGAAGAACAGTGGCGGTAGGAGATACATTCTCGTAATGGTCGATGATTTTTTGAGATACTCCATTATTGGGTTTCTTAGAGAAAATTTTGATGCTGTTGAGTTCCTAATAACCAAGTGTCATATTCGAAAAAACCAACATGGTGTCACTATTAATCGGATGCATAGTGACAATAACAGTAAATTTAAAGAAGCCTAAGTGGATAGCTATTATGATGGAGTGGGCACCAAACACGAGTTTTTGAATGTTCGTACTCCTCAACCAAATGGGATAGTTGTGAGGAAGAATTGGACGATTCAATAGATGGGTAGATCCATGATTCTTAGGAGAAATGTACCTAGATATTTTTGGGCAGAGGCGGTTAATATCGTATGCCATACGGTGAATAGGGTATATCTTTGTCCACATATGTTACACACACCATATGAGTTGTGGATAGCGAAGAAACCCAACCTATCGTATTTTTGAGTTTTTAGGAGTCCTTGCTACATTTTAAAAGATAGATATCATTTAAAAATTTTGACTCTCGAAGTGATTAAAAGGATATTTTTAAGATATTCATCATCGAGTAGGGATTATAGGGTGTTTAACCTTGCAAGCGCTAAGGTTAGGGAGTCAGTAAACATAACATTGGATACGTGAGATACCTACGTGTATTGATCCTAATCTCGAGTGTGAGAATAATGCACCCCTCAGTGATGATCCTATTATTCCTCATACTATATTGATGGACCCCACTATTGATTTAGAGGATCCACCGCCCTTTTATGTTTGAAAGAGTCATGACCCTTTCGCTGTACTTGGTGATCCCATACTGGGTGTTAAGATTCGTGCTCAAATTGAGAATGTGGTAAACTACTTTTGTTACACCTCCTTAGAAGAGCCCAAAAATGTTAAATAATCACTCAAAGATGAACATTGGATACGTGTTATGGAAGATGAGTTGCTTCAGTTTTATAAGAACGATGTCTGAGAGTTAGTACCCTGACTTAGCGAGACTAATGTGATTGGTACCATGTGGATTTATAAGAATAATATGGATTAGAAATGGTACCATAGTCATCAATAAGGATAGGTTGGTCGCTCAAAGCTTCACACAGATTGAAGGTGTAGACTTTGACGAGACATTTGCTCCTATTGCTAGAGTTTCTTCACTTAATACTCGCCATAGCATGTCATCTACGATTCAAGTAATACCGAATGGATGTCAATAGTGCCTTTCTTAATGGAATTATATAGGAAAAAGTGTGCATGGATTGAAAAAAAGGGTTCAAATACCCAAAGCGCTCAGGACATATCTTTTATCATAATAAGGGCTTGTATGGTTTGAAGCAAACACCTCATGCTTGGTACGAGAGGATCACTTCTTATCTCTTAGCTCACGACTTCAAGAGAGGGGGAGTGGATAAGATGTAATTTATGAGGAGATAGTGTAATGCTATATTGGTTGCCCATGTTTATGTGGATGACATAGTATTTGGATCCACGAGTTCCCAACATGCTCACACATTTGAGGAGGAAAGAAAGAGTGAGTTTGAAATGATCACGGTTAGCGACCTTACATTTTTCTTAGGTCTCCAAGTGCATCAACTTGGGGATGGGATATTCGTATCTCAATCCAAATATGCTAGGCACGTAGTGAAAAAGTTTTGTTTAGACTTGGCTAAGAAATCACGCACCCCTATGAGTACATCAACTAAGCTTAGCAAAGACACTTCAGGCAAGGACGTAGAGAAAATCCTTTATAGGAGCTTGCTAGGTAGTCTTCTCTACTTGACCGCTAGTCGTCCCGATATTGCCTTTAGCGTTGGAGTTAATGCACATTACCAAGCATCCTTGAAAGTGTCTCATTTGCTTGCACTTAAATGTATCATCAAATAGGTGAGTGGAACTCTTTCCTATGGAATTTGGTACTCCTTTAATACCGATGATCTTTTTCCACATATTTGGATGTCGATTGGGTAGGGGATATTGATGGTTGTAGGAGTTCCTTGGGTGGATGTTTTTACTTTGGGAGTGCTCTTATCTCTTCGTTGAGTAAGAAGTAAAACTCCATATCTTTGTCCATGACGGAGGATGAGTACATCACGGTCAAGATTTATTACACACAACTTTTATGGATGAAGCAAATGTTGGTAGATTATGGGATTTCTTAAGGCACAATGACTATTTCATGTGATAATACGGGTGAAATTCATATATCCCGTAATTCGATCCAACATTCTAGCATGAAGCTCATTAGGATACGTGAGAATTTCATTCGTGATCTCATTGAGGAGAAGGTCACGTCCATGAGCTTTTTGAGCACTGTGCACTAATTAGTTGATATTTTCGTGAAACCTTTAGATTCACTTAGATTCTAGAATCTTAGGAAGTATTTGGGTACTTGTTTCGTTGATTGAGTTTGGGTACTTTATCTAGTATAGGGTGATTATCATTTTCACATCATCTGTAACAATTTCTAGATTGTATTTCTATGTTTATATATGCTTTTATTTTGAAAAAATCCAAAAATATTTTCGATTTTTAAGAAAAAGTTTGAAAATTTCCAAAAAGATTTTATTTTTGATAAATTTTTTGAAAAAGACGAAATAATTTTTGTATTTTTATTTTTCACCATATATGGATGTGCATTTAAGATGTTCGAATCACCCCTACATTCCATCCATTCATGTGAATTTTTCATGGTGTTTTAATGCATGACTTTATTTCTTTAGTGTGCTTAATAATGTGTGGCTAGCATTTCGTTATTTATTGATGATTACTTTATTCATACTAGACTTTTTATCACATTTATAGCACACATGCATAGACTTTTCATCATTGTACTTGCTTATCAATGTCTAATAGGTGTTCTCATCTCAATAGTGTTTAATAACGAACCAAATGTACTAGAGATAAGTTGTTCTTGTAATAACCATTGACTAGACTTCGTTTACCGTTTTTTTTATGTTAAGCAATGGAAAAGGGATATGAAAGTGAAAATTATCTTTTCATTAAAGATTTTTCTCTCGACGACATAAAAAAACATATAGAGGCGCCAAGGCCATTTTTATTTCATTGATGCTTCGATACACATGAGCATTATGAGATCTTAAAAAATTTGAGAATTAATTCTTAAATATGTGAGATTTTAAGGTTGTTATAAAGTAGAAGATCAATGGGTTTGCACAACGAGCTCTCCTTAAAAATATTAAATAGTTTGGTGTTATTATTTTGAGAAGCATTTAAATTCATGGCATGTTGCATGAGTCGAGTAATTTTTTTTTTCAACATTCTTACACCTAAGGTTGAAATTAAGTTCTTTATTTATAATAAGTATCTCATAACTTTGTTCAACTTTGTTATGTATGCCTATGTTGATTTGTTCGTAGAAAATGTTCACACAATTACATTCCGCCTTTATTATTCGGATATTTTAGTGTTATTCCATAGTGCGATGTATGTGTACCTATTTGTAATTTATATATATATATATATATATATATATATAATTTTCATACTTTATAAAATTGATTTAAAAAAAAATAGTTGGTATGCCTTTTAGAATTTCATCGCATGTTCTTTGTTGCTTATCTTTGTGATGTTATTCGGTTGTTTCTTATGATTTATGCTTAGCTCTTACTCTTTGTCTATTATGGACAAAAAGGGAGAGAGAAAATTGAGGGGGAGTTTTTTAAAACTCTCGTATGCATCATAGTATTTCTTTTGTCTCATGTGTGAAGGCAATTCCACCTTGGTGATGATTTCATGGACAACACAAGAGGAACACTTTCAGTTGATGACTTATACCTTTATGTGTTTTCGTTTCTTAGCTTGGGAGGGCATTAGTTGTAGTAGTCTTAAGGGTCAATTTGACTTTGGTTTGTGTTTTGTACCGAAATAGTCAAGGGGGAGATTTGTAAAAGCAAAATTTATAATTGCTCATTTTATTTTTATTACGCTTATCTCGGTACACTCCACTGCAACTTCATGACCGTTCTCAAGTCTTTGAATAAAAGAATCGTTGGTGACATTTGCAAGATTTAAGATCGTTCATCATAACTTTACCTGAGAAGTGTTAAAAGCTGGTTTAGTAAAGCTTAAAATATTCGGGGGTCCTTTTTAAATAGATTTTGTTTAAAAAATGTTTTTAAAATTATTTTTAAAGATTTTTGACAAAACTTGCTAACTCGTTAGATTGAAACGGTATGCCGTTCGAATGAGTTACGAAGGGTCGTTAGAACGAGGTTCTCAGTTCGAACGAATTCTAAAGCATCACCTTTTCGGTATGCTTTGGAATGTCGATCGAAGTAACATTGGAAGCTGTTCAAACGAGATCAGGTATATCATTCGAACGAGGTAGCAGTTCGTTCAAATGCGTACTTGTGTTTTTATTTTTTAAACAAATCAGATCCAATATTTATCCCTATGGACTGCATCACTTTCTATTAAAGATTCGAGGACTCTTGTGAATTATAATTAGTGAATCTCTAAGTAGTTTGTAAGTCTTTATGTGTCTGTTGTATCTTTAATAGTGCTGAATTAAAGGTTTTTCCGAAAATGGATTTTTCCTCTATTTCTTCATCTTTCGGTTTGGTTGGGAGATTTCGTTTGAATTTGAGTTTGCATGATCTTGCATGTTCACTTTAAATTAAATCAAGAAAAAATTTGGTAAAAAGTGATTCTTTGAGTGGGTAACCTAAGATTCAAGTAAATTTATATCACTCGTGCTTTCTCAATATCTATCGAAAAGTCATTGACCATTCATTTAAAAACACACATACATATACACTTATTTGCAATGTTGTGTAAAGGAACTAAACCCTGAAAGTTTTAAGATATTTCATCACTTATGTGTGATTACCAAATAAAGTACGAACTACGCAGGTTTTGATCCCATGGCTCCATGGTTACACAAACGCAGTATCGAGTCCCACCCATGAGCACAATCCTCTGCGATATGTCCCTTGATATATTTCCCCTAGTTAGAAACTTATATCTCTTCCCACCCCTCCATGCTCGTAGCTACGCACATTTAAACCTGCAAACCATAACCATATGAAGTACATAGGCTTTGACACTCCATCTAAAATGGCTAAGTAGGTGCAATATCGAGACCCACTTATGAGCAAAAACCTTTGCTATAGATCCCCAATATATCACCCTACAATAAATTCCAATTATATATGAGGCCCTGAGATATCCTAAATATCTCGTAGAGACACCCTATTGTCCGCACCTAGGTACAAAATATCTCTACTCGTGGATTCCCGCATTCATCATATGAGATATCACATTATCTCCTAATAACACGATGCAAACTAACATATCAATGTGTCAACCATACTAATTATGTAGGATTTAACCTCGCAATACGTCCCCGAGATATCATAAATATGTCTTAGAAATAGCTTGTTGTTCACCCCGAGATACACAATATTTCAACCTGCAACTTCCCTCATTTACCAATGAGATAATAAGATATCTCTAAGTCACCCCCACGTATAAACTATGTAGTCCAAGGGTTGTATGGGCTCTCAATATATAGTTATCTGATAAGGGATATATAGATACCTATCAGTGACATCCTTGTCTCACAGGAAGATCATGGTTTATAAATTAAATTAAGATATCATTCACACTAAAATGGACGACATCAATCCCTGCATCCAGTTGGCATTAACGAGGTACTCTGAAATTTGCTTCACTTCAAACCACGAATCCTCAAATATTCAAACACTTTCTCCATGTCAATCCTCACACATGAACACATCCACTCTAAAATTCATTCTATGTTGCAACCCACATATCAAAATTCATCAACTTTGCTCCCGTTGGCAAATGATAATATAGGTACAATATTGAGTTCTCACCCGTGAGCCCAAGCCAATATACTTTCACACACCCGAACCTTCAAGTCACATGAACACAAGTGAGACCCAGATGTCCACTCACAAGTGATAACTAGATCTCCATTCATAAGAGACATCCAGTTATCCACCCCCCAGTGGACACCTCCTCGGTCCATCAAGGGTAATAATTTTTTCATCATAAATAAAGAGTGTACATATCCTTAGGGTTTAATTACTAAGGTTTCTTAAAAAAGTTCATATCCTACATATAAGAAATTATATAGTCATATAAAACAAACAAACATGTAAATCAGATAAAGAATGAGTGGGGTGCCTAACACCTTCTCCATTTGCAACCCAGTCCCTTAACCTACACCATGAATCTCCGGAATAATCGCAATATTTAAAAAATCCTTAGGGTGAGACCTCGGAGATCACCCAACCACTTTATTTTTGTTTTTATATAAAGTAAACTAGTGACTCTGATGAACCCAGTGTGCGGAGGCCTAGGACTGAGCACACACAAAATTTAACATGGTCTCAAATAACATTGAGGGGTTACTACTCACGGGGGAGAAGGAGGATGAGGATCAAAAATCTATTTGCACCTCAGCCTCAGGGCCCACAACACCACAAGGAACGATTTGAATATACTAAAAATCATGAACAAAGAAAAGAGTACATAAATCATATGAGAAAAGTGATATCAATAATTGAAAACCAAAGGATCCTATAATAATAATATGTGAAATAATTTCATGTAAGACAAGAGGTCAAGTAATTATGAATTTTAACCCATGCTTGATACAATAATAGCAAAGTCCTAAAATGGGTGTAAAAAGGTAATAAATACAAAAAGAATCCTAAAACAACTACTATAAGTTAATTGATATAATCTTAAGACAAGTAAACTTATCTATCATACATAAAAGTTTATCCACAAACCAACATAACTCATAATACCAAACCCAAAGGTTTAAAAATAAAAATACATAAAATCTAAAAAAGAACTTACCAAGATGATTAATAGTCACTAAATCAAGGTCGAATAGCACCGAGTAATCCTAAGGTATGAACATGGGAGGAAGAGAATGTGAAAATGGTGTATAGAAAGCTTGGAATGGGTAAAAATTATGAAACTTGCAAAATGGGTTCAAAAAGTAACTTTACCATCACGAACTCATGCCCACGTGTGAATAGTCCATTTTGATTATGCGAAATCATAACTGCAGTGAAGCCTAAATGTTGCAGGTTGCAAATATAGTAAAGTAGTCCAAATGTGAAGGAAGAGAGTCGCATTGATGTGTATAACTCAATTTCTTTACTTTCAAGAAACATACTCAAGATTTATGCTTATGACAAACATTCTACTCAAAAAGTGATTTAACATTCAAAAGCATAACAGTTCAAATTATATCAATTATAAAATAAAGTTATTTTAATGACGTAAATAATGATATAAAAGTGAATAAAATGAGAATTAACTGATAAAATCAAGAAGGAAGATTGCTGTTTCAACTCACATTTTAAAATTTTGAATTTATGCAACTTAAACAAAGTTTCATTTCTTTCCATTATCAACAACCACTTTTTCTTTCTCATTAAATGATTTATGATTAAAATATTTAAAGACTTATATCTTTGGTGTTACCCAATTTTAGATAGATAATATTCTATGATACATTTATTTTAAGATTGTTTTTACAAGTGGAAAATTTCACTCTTAACGGAAATATGGGTAACTATTTCCAATTTTCAAATGTAAAAACCGACATCCTCAGGTTGTAGCCCTGAACAATTCTTCTCTCATGATTATTTGAATGAATTAACAATTGTATTTTTCAACTTCAAACATGATGAAATCTCTAATACACAAATAATTATAAATGACACCCCTTTTTCAAAGACCATATAAAATTTAATTTTCATTAGAAGTAGATACAATTCCCTTAATTACATTTTACATGAAATATTTTCAAGTTATTGTGCAATATTAAGTGCATGAGTTATGACAAGATACTCTAAATATGCAAGTTTAAGTTACAAAGGCATTTGAAGATATATAATTCTAAACATAGTGTATATGAGACTTAAATGAAATCAATTGTAAAATATCTAAGCATGTAGGTTGAAATGAAACAATAGGATATATGTATACCTAAAAACATAGAGAGCCAAATAGAAAAAATAAGAATTTTTGGTACGAACAAGTAAAGAATAATATTACATAGGCAAAGAAGAAACTGAACCAAAATAATATAATTGAATAAGATGAGAAATTTAAAACACATCATAGGAAATCCTAACTATAATTAATTAGAGGAGGGACTTAACCTACATCATCTGGAAAGCTCATTGATTTCAAATGGATTTACATTGAGCTTCCTAAAGTTACTGTGCTATTTTTAGATGTAAAGGATTCAAAAATGATGTTGGAAGGAACAAATATGGATGATCGCCCATTAGGAGTCTTTCTATGTGATCATACCTTTTTCTTTTCCCCCTATCTACAAGATTCCTAATTAGTAAAACATAAAATTCTCTAAGGTGACCTTGATTATGGCAATGGGTAAACCTATAAGGTCTTTCTTCTAATAGAGTAACAAGATTCTTGAACATATATTTCTTACATTTGAAACAAAAATCTTTCAAAAGATGCTATTTTTAACAGTAGGAGAAAATATAGTTGACCTCCCATTTGTTCTTTACGAATGGATATATTCAAGCATAACTCTTTGAGGCAGGTTGTATATGCGTTGTGATGTGGGGTTTATAAAAGTGTTTTGGCTAAGAGTGGGCGAAAAAATCTCACTAATAAAGCCTAATCCTCAATTGTCTTTTTAATAATTTCACCTAAAAGGATATTACCCAACTTTTGATATATATATTCCAATTCCACCTTTAAAATGGATGCAAACAAAAACTCGATCTCTATCACAAAGATTTTTTCCAATAAAATAACCTTGGAGTTTTTAATATCTAACAAACATTTCTTAAAATACTCAATCTCAACATACAAAAGGTCATTGTTGCTTCCCTCCATGCGAAGTGTTTCACTAAAGTCCACATTTTAAGCTTCTAATCATCTCACACAACTTTCACTAACCAAAAACCTTTCATTTTTAAAATTGGCTAGAATGGTATAAAGTTATATAGACTCTTCGAAAACTTGATAATACGCGGTGATGATATCATCATTCATACCTTCATTAGTATCTAAAGTGATAACAGTGGTAACATCAACACATGTAGGATGATCATCAAATTCCTCCAAAATATTTGACTCGTTAAAATTCCCACATGCCATAAATGTCGCATAATTATATTTGAGAGACTTTTGATTCGAGTTTGGGTCATCCTCACTAAAAATGTCTTGATACATATTTTCCCACTATCTTGAGTTGGTTTTGAAGGAAACTTCTTGGAATAATATCTTTACCACCACACTTATAATATATGATGACATTTTGGGAATCTTTCTACTCCTCCCCATTTTCTTTACCGAACTCAAACTTATGTTGGTAAGATTTTGGATTGCTTTTGGTTTGAAACCATTTTTCCATGTCTTGGAAAATTTTCAAGTAAAAATGGCCATATCTTCTTCACTAAAATCAAAGAAATTCAAGGGACGAACATTGTGAGTTTTTTCTTTAAAAACTATGCTCTTCAATTTGATAGGTTCCCCATGTCTATAATTCAAATTATCCTCATAGGATTGAAGTGAGACTTCTAATTCATCTAGATTCATGGGTGTCTTAAGTAACGCTTGAACTTCTCCAATGGAATAAGCCTTTACACATAACTTATAGGAAATAGATCTATGAATTTTATCAATGATGATATCCTCTTTGATCATCTTACCCAAAGCAAAAGTCAATTTCACTATGTCACTAAGTTGAGTGTAGAATTCGTTAAAATTTCCATTCTCCTTTATGGTAAGGAGTTAATAAAGGGTGATGATTCATTTAATCTTCTCATGATTCACAATAAAGGTGCCTTCATAGGCTGTTTTAAAAAATTACCATGCCTCCTTAAATGTATCACAGGTCAAAATACGCCTAAACTCAATAACGATTACACAAAAAAAAAATATGTTCAAACTTCTTATATTCCACCCATTATTTTTCATGTCGTTCTCATCCTAGCTATATAGTATATTAGGGAATTGAGCACCATTAATGATGGTAACTGGTGGGGACTAACACATTTAAACACTATTTTAGATACACTTATCTAACAACATAAAATGTGCTACCGTACGAACTTTTAAATAGGAATCATTACTATCATGAAAAAGGGTGGAGGTCAGATAGAAAAACTACCATCCATGTTGCCAAAAGATTATATTCTTGGTTATTAAACGAACAAATGAGACATGCTTTCATACTTGTAGAGAGTTCGACCTCTGGACAGTGGCTACCCAAAAAAAATGAATTATTGATTAAATTTTTTTTTATTATTTCAACAAAGTGTAAATAAAATCTTAAAAGTATACGTGACATAATATTTTATCAAGATTAGATTGAAACAAAATTTAATTTCTTATTAAGTCAAGAAATTATAACACAAAAAAGATAAAACAATTCACACGACACCATATGTACGAGAAAAAATACACTAATGGGAAAAAACCTTAGGCTAAAATGAACGATAATGTACTATGATAGAGATTTAAGTTATAAGAAAACGACTTACAATCACAAAACACTCTAAATTTACTATTTACTCTTTTGCACTATATATTCTATACAATATGCCAACAATTAGAGTAAACTATAAAATCACAATCAATTTTCGCATCGACCAACATCCTTAAATCTTTTGATGAGTAGTTGGGGCAGAAGAGATTTTTATTAAACAAAAAAACCAACAACAACAAAAAGATTTAGAAGCGAAGGTCCCATTTGTCTATCTCTCATTTATCTCTTAAAGTAAAGTAGTGTATACAAAAGGAACATATCTCCCTATTTATAGAGTATAATGGAACGATCGACCGTAGGGTTCCCATCCCGACCCGACCTTAATGGTGCTAATTAAAAATCTGATTAAAACAATGGGGGCGGGTTTGGGTTAAAAAAACTCATGTATTAGACGGGGAGGGTTCAGGTTTTATAAAATTATACTTGCCCTACCCGCCTCATATAACACTTAAATTTACTTATATACCTTTTTTATATTATCCTATTAACACCCCCACCACTTATATATATATAAAGTTATGAAACCCTCATTTCATTTACCCTAAAAAAACACTCCCACCCTTTGTCTCTCTAAATTTGAGAACAATACCCACTCCTCTTGTGCCTCTCCTCTCCTACATCGCCAATTCAGTCGAAAACTATCAGTGCCACCGACGGTAGCATCGTGGTTCAGATTTACATTATCGGTTCAGATCTACATTGAGGGCAGCGTCAAGGTTTAGTCTGCGACATTGTAGGTACTGATTTTCTCCTACTGTTTTTTAAATCTGAGTTTTCGCTCTGTTTTTTTTTCTAATATACATCTAAAACTGATTTTTTCTAATATACATATAAAAATGATCTATATCGGGGTACTGATTTTTTTTGTTCTAAATACACAACTATATAATGTAGGATATTTTAAAAACCTAGATCCTTAATGCTGTTTGAGAATATTGTTGTTGTTGTTGTTGCGCGATAATAAAATTGCTATAATTTGTTTTGTGTGATCTTGATATTAGACTTTTGTTTCTAGAAATGTCTTCATTTTTTTATATTGTGATCTCAATATATCGTTTTTGAGTGGTTTATTTATTTATTTTATTATATGCATGTGATTAGTAAAATAAAACAGAGATAATACTAGAATTCTGAAACCTTTGTTATGTTATTTAGAATGTTTCCTTAATTGAATATATTTTTTTGTAGATGATGCTTCTACTGTGGATTCGAGGCCTACAATTTGTGTTAAAATCCCGTATGTGATACTGATTCAAATGGATTCGCAAATTTTTAAATCAAACTTATTTAATTGGATGCCTAAATTTGCTCAAACCAAACACCAATTTTATTCATCCCCTAAACATGCATCTAAGTGTCAAAACAAATCAGTAAATTAAACCATGCTATGATTAAGCTGACAAACACAGATTTCAGGAAAAAATCCCTTTCGGATAAAAACCTTTATATTTCCACTATAATTTCTAAAAGATGGTTTACACAAATTATAATAAAAATACAATTGACATACGAAATATGCGCAGGTGTCGGTTCGTAGTCGTCAGCCCGGGAACACCGCAACACTCCCTATGACATTCAATCGATTAACCTAGTACCTCCCACAGGTGGCACCTATTGTCAGCCCAATACCTTCCAAGGCACCTAGTGTAGTAGCATAAACTCCCACAAATATGTCTTGGGTTCCATAAAAAAACTCGCACAAAAGTAATTGGGATTTTTGAGTTGTAAAACAAAAGCTTTGAACCCTTTAAATGGTGGGATAAGATAACAAACACTAAAAAACGTATTATGTTAAAACAGTGTTTCTCCATGAATAAAACTAGTAGTCTGACCTCCTTTTTATAGCAACATTTAAGGCGGTGACGTGTCACCCTAAAAGTCCCGTCGTTCGAATGATAGACATCGTCATTTGAGCGAGACATTATCTCGTTCGAACGAGATGCGTCGTCGTTTGAGCGACAGAGGCACTGATCCCAAACAGTTTAAACTTTGAAAAAAGTTGGAAACCTCAGAAAGCAAAACTGTTATGGGATCAGAAAACTTTTATATAAATTTTTTTTATCAGAAAATGTCTTTATAAAAATCATTTATAAAAAATTCATAAAATATCCCAACACTTTTAATATGAAATGTAAATGGAACATAAACATAATTTTACCAAAATTTATCTTGTTCGGCATGAATGTTGAAGTCTTCTTGAAATTCGAATCATCTTTTGTAGATGTTAGCTTCCTCAATTCTTCGATGACTTGTAGAGGTATACGACATAATTAATTGTGACGGACAATGTCCTTACAAATCTCCCCCTATGTCTATGCCGATACAAAATAAAAATATCCGAATTATCAATCTAGAAAATGACCTATTCAAATCTACCCTCCCATAAACTCAAAATTGGAAAGATAAAATGATAAGTCTTTAAACTTTGCTTTAACAATCAACTTTTCAAAACTTCAAGCTTTTATCATGAGGGTGTGCAATCCAAAAATCTTTAATTATACCTACACACATGAGATAAAGCAAATACCTCATGACATATCGAGTTTGAAATGATATAAGCATAAACATGAAAGCATAATCAATTCTATCCCAAACATAAACTCTCCTATAAGTTTGAAATGATATAAGCATAAACATGAAATCATAATCAATTCTCCCCCATACAAATCTTCAAGTCTACCCTCCCATAAACTCAAAAGTGAAAAGATAAAATGACAAGTCTTTAAACTTTGATTCAACAATCAACTTGTCAAAACTTCAAGTTTTTCTCATGAGGGTGTGCAATCCAAAAACCTTCAATTATACCTACACACATAAGACAAAGAAAATACCTCGTGACGTATCGAGTTTGAAATGATATTAGCATAAACATGAAAGTATAATCAATTCTCCCCCATACATAAACTCCCCCATAAGTTTGAAATGATATAAGCATAAACATGAAAGCATAATTAATTCTCCCCCATACATAAACTCTCCCATAAAATCATAATTCGTTCTCCCCCTTTTTATTTGTCGAAAATAGACAAGGAAAATAATAAATCACATAAACCAAATCGGGGTGTCACAGTAAACCAAGGTAAACAAACTATTTTTGATTATTCATATTTTTCGTACAAAAATTCAAAAAAGATGTTAAAAAAAAATCACACACCATGAATTTTCACTAAGACAACTAAATCGTGGAAACGGAATGAATGGGTGTGAACAAATTCGATAGGAAAATCGACTCAATCATGACATGTGTGTAAGATGTATAAGTGTAATCCTAATGAATGAACATCAAAATAGTCCCTAGGTGTAAAATTGTTGAATTTAGATGACATCGTCTTAATCATATCAACAAATCGAAATATAAATGATTTCAACACCAATAACGTCCAAAACTATGTAATGCTTTTTCATGACTTTCAAGGATGTGAAAACCGTATTGAATTCCATCCAAACTCCCTCATTAAAAGGTAGTGCTTTTTATTTTTCGTATGAGGTGATGAAACTAAAACGTATTGACCCATTTTGGCATAATTTTCTTTTTATTGCCTTTCAATTTTTTCGGGCACTTTTAAACCTTATTGGACTCCGGATAATTTTCAATTCCTCACCTTTTTAGGTCCATTTAAACAGTGGCTTTATCGCAAAAGAAAAAAATAAAATACCTTTTGCATCCCTTTTTCGTTTTTCAAAATAAATCACACAAACTCACAAACAGTTTATATCATGCACTATTTTTTGTCAAGTTTTATCGCATTTGGTTCATTGTATAGACAAAATTGGGATGAAAACACTCAACCAACATGTGATAGATAAGCCTAAAAGTCAAATAAATTCGTGAATGTGTGCAATAAATGACAAATGAGTCAAACATGTAGGTAGCAACACTATATATCATCTCAAAGACTCCAAACTTTGTAATGCACATGAATGACACACCATATTGTCTCAAAACAATATCAAATATTCACATGGACAAATGGAATGAAATTGTGACTCGGTCATCCTAAGTGTCCATTTATATACGGTATAAACAAAATACAAAATTCTTTTTTGATTTTTCAAAAATTATATCAAAAATAAAAATCTTTTCGTATTTTTCAAATATGGTTCAGAATTAACCCAATAGTACCAAAAAATATAGCAATATGAACCAGGGGACTGTAAACAGAAGAGATAAAATTCTCCAGGGGTCACTTGAACAAAGAGCCATGCCGCTCGAATGAGAAGGGTTCTCGCAAGAAGCTGCTTCGCGCGACATCAGGTGTCGCTCGAACGAAAACTCATCTCGTTTGAACGAGAATTTTTTTCACAGATTTCCCAGAATGTCATGCAGTTTTGTCCAGTGAAAAAATTTTGTGAAAATAATTCCTGGAATGGGCAAACAAATCTAAAACAGTAGAAAAAATAAGAAAATAATGTAGACTACAAAATGATACATACTATCAATAGGAAAAAATGTCATCATGTAAATCAACCTATGCGAGCAAAAAGTCTACACCTCATCCAGTAGGTGCGGGGCAGTTTTCCAAAGATGGCGACATCCTATGTAAAACTTCCATTAAATCATGTGAGGCCTTGACCAAAAACTTTACTTGCTCTCGAATATGTGAAAACTCTCTATCATTATGTGCAAGCAAAGTATCATGGGTGGGTGCATGTGCGCGAACACGTGTTGAAGCAAAGCGTAACACATTATCCAATTTAAAACAAAATTCCCGAAGGTCTCCTCTCTTTTTGCAGTGGGAGAAAATATAAAAATTACTAGGTACACCTTTATCCAAATGTCTCTTACGCTCTCTCCTAACAGGTATAGGACACCTAGGTGGGTCAGGTCGAGAGTTTGTGGATCCAACACTAAAGCAGGAACTGGCTCGGGTGTAACAAAAGAAATGAATGCACCGTCATGACTTATTCTTATACTCTCACCACTATCTAAAATGGGATTGACCATCTTTTCAACCTTCTTAGATGCATTATCTAAAGGGACTTTGACCTCCACGACACATTTGATATCACTCTCGAGTTGGGACATACGTTTCATCAGACTAGACGCCATGTCGGTCAAGTCACACTTTTCACTCCTTAAACCTTCTTTTTCTCTCTAAAAATATAAAACTCGATGACCTAAATCCATATTATACTTCCTTGTTTTGAAGGTCTTAGTGTAAAAATCTCTAAAAGCTTTTTGGAGATCACTTTCATCTCCACTCTCAAACTCGCTTTCATCCCCACTAAAAACACTCGGCTCATCACCGTTGCTCTTGTGAACACAATCATCGTGGGACAAAGTGGGTGTGTTCACACGACTCGAAAAATCTACACACATCCCATGTGCTAAACCTTTATCGGACTCATCTTCCTCATCTCCCTCACTATCACTAAGAGTGGCAGGCATGGCTACATTCTTACCCTTTCTCCTTCGCCTATTAGGACACTCAAATGCTCTATGTCCTTTGCCTTTACACTCAAAATAAGTCATATCATCTACATATTCCTCAGTCTTTTCTTCTTTATCACCATTTATCTCTTTTCACTATCCTCTTTGGCCTTTTCTTTCTTTTTATTTTTCTCAAAACAATTTTTATTGGAAAAATTATTTTTGTTCATTTTGAGAAACTTTTTAAAAAATTTCGCAAACAAGGGCACATCGTCAATGCTAAACTCTCCCTCAGAATCAGACTCATAAACTCCCTCTTTCTTTTTCTTCCTAAGTTGAGCCTGTAAAGCAACGCCTTTATCCTTAACCTTAATGATTTGGGGAAACATGTCAATATCATAAGTTTGTATGTCTCCGATGAGCTCTTCTACCTTAAGTGAATATAACTTTCCCAACGAATTCAAAATAGTGACTTTAGGAATAAAACATTTCGGGAGAGATATCAAAATCCTTTTAACGATACGTGTGTTGTCAATTGACTCATCTAAATTAGAACTTGAGTTAATAATGTCCGATAAATGTGCAAAAAACTCATCAAAGCATTCGGACTCAGACATGGTGATAGTCTCAAACTAGGTGGCCAAATTTTGTAACTTTGATTCTTTAACCGTGTTTGTACACTCATGTGTTATGTAACAACCCGCGTAATTTTGGGATATTTTAATTAATTTTTGGAAAATGGAGGAAAATAAAGTTTTTGATAAAATTATTTTTATTGCTCAAATATGTTGAATATTATTTTTAAAGGAGATAATTTCAAACGGTTTCGAAATCGGAGTTAAAACGGATTTTAAAATGATTTTTAAATGTTTTTAACTCTTGGAGTTGTTTTAACTTCCAACTCTTCATTTCTTTGCCTTATTTAAAGGAGTCTTTTGGATTCCAACTCTTCATTTCTTTGCATTATAAAAGGAAGTCGTGGTCAAGCCTTTTTTACATACTTTTGGCATAAATTTTGGCAATAAATATATTTTATATTCCTCTTCTTTTTATATACACATTAGCCCTTGAGATTTGTGAGTTTCAACCTTAGATTAGAGGTGTTCTTGGGGCTATTTTGTTGGAGGTTCTTGGAGGAGCTTTTGTAGATCTTTTGTGTTGATCTTGAGGATGTGATCATTGGTTTCTCATCATGGTTTGAGGTATGGGGTTTTACACAATATGCTCCTTAAATCTCGCGAGTGTCATTCTCTTTGATTTCTTATTAATTGAACTCATATTTGAATTGTTAAATTCATTGAAATCTGGAAAATAATTTCAACAATTATTTTGATTCATGTGGTATCATTATATTGTTGATGAGCACGTTTTCATGAGATTTTAATATGGCACGGATGTTGGGCACCCGCCAAAATTCCTGTTTCCCGGGCTATGGCTTGATAAAGCATATACGGATGTGGTGAGGCCTGGTGACCCATTGATGTGTTGTTGAAAAATTATAATGATGAAATGTATTGAGATTTGCATTTTGATTTGAATATTCGTACTCGTGTTGTTACGTTTTATTCATCGTTAACATATATTTGTTGAGCATCTTTCTTGTCGTATTGTGTACTTCCCCATATTTTCTTTTAGTGGCAGGTTAGCGCGAATTTTGGGGCTCTATGGAGATTGATTTTAGCGAGGATTGTTTGGGAAAGATTTGTATTATTTATTTTGATGTATAGAGCTTTGGAGAATTGTATTTTTATTCGAGTTAGATAGTTGTAATTTTAATTCGAGAGACTTTGTGTAATTGAAGAGATTGAGATTAGTGGTTTCTTTTGTTGTTGTGGGACTTAGATGCTCTATACCTTGTCACTTGTGGATTTGGATTTATTTTATCGCATTAGCGCTCCGTTCGCTCTCCCCGGGCGGGCGGGGTGTTACAAATGGTATCAGAGCTTAGGTATACGGCAACCCTCGGGTCTTGAGTTTTGGGTTCATTGCGTGGTTAGCAATTTTTGGAGATAGAAAATTTTAGGTGAAATTCGTGATAAGTTTCGAGATTAGAGGTGAGGAATTTATTTTTGGTGACGTGATTTATTTTTGGAAATAGTGTAGTGGCCTAATTTTTGAGAGTTAGGCATTCGACGAATTTCGAGGGCGAAATTCCATTGTTAGTGGGGAAGTGTAACAACCCGCGTAATTTTGGGATATTTTAATTAATTTTTGGAAAATGGAGGAAAATAAAGTTTTTGATAAAATTATTTTTATTGCTCAAATATGTTGAATATTATTTTTAAAGGAGAGAATTTCAAACGGTTTCGAAATCGGAGTTAAAACGGATTTTAAAATGTTTTTAACTCTTGGAGTTGTTTTAACTTCCAACTCTTCATTTCTTTGCCTTATTTAAAGGAGTCTTTTGGATTCCAACTCTTCATTTCTTTGCATTATAAAAGGAAGTCGTGGGCAAGCCTTTTTTACATACTTTTGGCATAAATTTTGGCAATAAATATATTTTATATTCCTCTTCTTTTTATATACACATTAGCCCTTGAGATTTGTGAGTTTCAACCTTAGATTAGAGGTGTTCTTGGGGCTATTTTGTTGGAGGTTCTTGGAGGAGCTTTTGTAGATCTTTTGTGTTGATCTTGAGGATGTGATCATTGGTTTCTCATCATGGTTTGAGGTATGGGGTTTTACACAATATGCTCCTTAAATCTCGCGAGTGTCATTCTCTTTGATTTCTTATTAATTGAACTCATATTTGAATTGTTAAATTCATTGAAATCTGGAAAATAATTGTTGAAATTATTTTGATTCATGTGGTATCATTATATTGTTGATGAGCACGTTTTCATGAGATTTTAATATGGCACGGATGTTGGGCACCCGCCAAAATTCCTGTTTCCCAGGCTATGGCTTGATAAAGCATATACGGATGTGGTGAGGCCTGGTGACCCATTGATGTGTTGTTGAAAAATTATAATGATGAAATGTATTGAGATTTGCATTTTGATTTGAATATTCGTACTCGTGTTGTTACGTTTTATTCATCGTTAACATATATTTGTTGAGCATCTTTCTTGTCGTATTGTGTACTTCCCCATATTTTCTTTTAGTGGCAGGTTAGCGCGGATTTTGGGGCTCTATGGAGATCGATTTTAGCGAGGATTGTTTGGGAAAGATTTGTATTATTTATTTTGATGTATAAAGCTTTGGAGAATTGTATTTTTATTCGAGTTAGATAGTTGTAATTTTAATTCGAGAGACTTTTTGTAATTGAAGAGATTGAGATTAGTGGTTTCTTTTGTTGTTGTGGGACTTAGATGCTCTATACCTTGTCACTTGTGGATTTGGATTTATTTTATCGCATTAGCGCTCCGTTCGCTCTCCCCGGGCGGGCGGGGTGTTACATGTTAATTGGAGGACATCCCATGCCTCTTTAGACGTGGTGCACGTCATAATTAAGTGAAACTCGTCGGGGGTGGCGGCTCCAAAAATAGCACTCAGACCACGGGAATTAAAATTAGACAATTTAAAATCACCTTCAGTCCAATCCGACACAGGTTTCAAAGAGGTGATATTATTAGCAGTGACAGTGGTAGGAGTCCACCCTCTTTAACAAAGCAACCAAACACGTTTGTCAATGTCTTATAAATGTGATTTCATATGGGCTTTCCAATAGGCATAATTGGACCTGTTAAAAATAGGCATTCGATTATATAAGTGATCCATCAGAAAAGTTGCTATTTTTCACAAAATAGATTTAAAAAAATCAATATCTCACAATTTATGCGAAAAATTGGAATACACGATAAATTGGCGTAACCTGCTCTGATACCAATTTGTAAAATGCCATGTGCGATACTGATTCAAATGGATTCGCAAATTTCCAAATCAATCTTATTTAATTAGATGTCTAAATTTTCTCAAACCAAACACCAATTTTATTCATCCCCTAAACATGCATCTATGTGTCAAAATAAATCCATAAATTAAACCATGCGATGATTAAGCTGATAAACACAAATTTCAAGAAAAAAACCCTTTCGGGTAAAAACTTTTTATTTCAACTATAATTTATAAAAGACGGTTTACACGGATTATGATGAAAATATAATTGACATACGAAATATTCGCAGATGTTGGTTCGTAGTCATCAGCCCAGGAACACCGCAAAACTCCCTATGACACGCAGTCGATCAGCTCAGTGCCTTTCGCAGGTGGCAAGTACCTTCCAAGGCACCTAGTGTAGTAGCATAAACTCCCAACAAATATGTCTTGGGTTCCACAAAACAACTCATACAAAAGTAATTGAGATTTGTGAATTGTAAAAGAAACGCTTTGAACCCCTTAAATGGTTGGAGATAAAACATACACTAAAAAATATATTATGTTAAAAACAGTGTTTCTCCACAAATAAAACCAGAAGTTTGAAACCCTTTTTTTATAACAACATTTAGAGAGGTGATGTGTCAGCCTAAAAGGCTTGTTGTTCGAACGATAAACGTCGTCGTTTGAGCGAGACACCATCTCGTTCGAATGATATGCGTCGTCATTTGAGAGACAGAGGCACTGATCCCAAAAAGTCTCCAGACTTTGAAAAAAGTTGGAAACCTCAGAAAGCAAAACTGTTACGGGATAAAAAAAACGTTTATATAAAAAATCTTTTATAAGAAAATATTTTTCTAAAAAACATTTATAAAAAAATCATAAAATATCCCAACACTTTAATATGAAATGTAAATGGAACTTAAACATAATTTTACCAAAATTTATCTTGTTGGGAATGAATATTGAAGTCTTCATGAAATTCGGATTGTCTTTTGTAGATGTTAGCTTCCTCAATTATTCGACGACTTATAGCGGTATACGACATACTTAATTGTGACGGACAATGTCCTTACAATTTATGATGAGGAGTCTGATCCCATGGAGATTTAATGAAGAGGTAATGCAAGTATAAAATATATTACGATTTTTTTTTATTTTAAATTCCCTTTTAAAATTTATCACTTTTTTAAATATGTTTTAAAAATTGGTCTTTTTTTTCTAGGTTGGAGTTGATGATGATGAGGAGATTGCAAAATGATGATAGTCGAGCTATTTGAGACTTGGTTGTGTAATAGTTGCTATATTTGAGACTTATTTTGTAGTAGTTGATGTTATTTGGGACTTATTTTGTAATAGTTGATGTTGTTTCAAATTTATTTTATGGTAGTTGATGTTATTGGGACTTATTTTGTAATTGTTGATGTTTTTGAGACTTAGAAGTTTGGCATTTTAAGTTGTGTTATTTGAGACATTTTAATTATTATGAGACTTTTAAGTTGATGTTGAAGTTTTAGACTTAGAATTTGACGTTGAGGTATTGGTATTCATTGATACATTTTATTTGCTTACAAAGTCACTGTTTTATTTATTATATAATAAAATCTATTTTTTAAAAAGAATAAAATAAAATTTTGGGTTTTAACCCGCGAGGCGGGGCAGGTTTAAACCGTTTAATTCAAGCGAGGCGGGGTGAGGTGGGGACGAGTTTGAGGAGGTTATACTTAAATGGGTTTGGGATTTAAAATCTTAACAAGTTGCAGGTCGCAGGGAGGGGTGGGTTAATATTTTTTCGCGGGGAGGGCTTAGGTTTTGACAAACCCTCCCCATAGCCGACCCGCTGCCATTCTAGTCATCAAGCTTAAACATGGCTGCTGAACAAGAATGCAGACGAACCTTTCCACGATGAAAGCATCATACGAATGCCTCAAGAAAGGCAAAAATTACCAAATAATGTTCGAATTTCCCATGATGATCACCATTGAGGATACGAATTTTAAATCAACTTCCGAATGAACATCAAAAGCCTTATACAATGGGTCCACATACCCCTGATCTATCATAGCCACCTAAAGCAATGTGTCATTCTTGGGAGAAACAATCGACAAACTGATCCCATCATCATCATTCCCAGATATTGGGAATAAATTAACCATATGATATGATCCCCTCTTTAAAAAATGCGTGCAAGTCATCCAACTATCCTCAACAAAAATATTGAAAAAATATCCATTGCATAACCCAACCACTTATTCCCTAAAGATGGGAAAAACGTCCCCAAGATTGAAATAACCAAATCATAAAACTTGGTGTGGGTAACCCATTATTCCTCCTACAAAATGGGAACAAAATCATAAGTAAAGAAATCGATATCCATACCATCATTCGATGACTCATAATTATCCTCAGAGAAGTCATCACTAAGTATGGTGGGGGAGTGAGCATAATCGTCAAAAATGGAAACACCTTCGGTCAAAGGTAATATTGCATCAATAGAAAAATAATTGAATATCAGGCCAAATGCCTTAACAACTCGCACACACAATGATCACACATCGCTTCCACCTCAATGAACTTCGTGAGGAAATGATTTAAGAGTTAGTGACACTCCTCATACTCCCCAATGGAGGTGGATCTTAATTAAAAGATATGAAGTTCTCTATGTAGAGTGTCACCTAATTAGTCTGAAGGTCAATGGCATTTTTGGGTTATATGGGCTAGTGCTTACAGGTTTGTAAGTTGGTAAAGCATTTGGAGGTAGTGCTTCCGCTTAATCGGTGGCGATGGGGGTGAAATTTGGAGGAGTGTATCACCGGTAGCTATAAGCCTTACCCATGGATCTACAATAACTTTAGTGGCCAAATCGAGGGCGGAAAAGGCTATGATACTAATTTTATGTGTAGTTAGAGTGGAAGAGATTTTAATTAAACTACACAATAACAACAACATTTAGAGGCCAATATCACAATTATCTATTTCTCATTCACCTCTCAATGTAAATTAGTGAAAACAAAAGAAATGGATCTCACTATTTATATAGTACAATGGAGTGGTGGTGAGATTTTTATAAGGGTGATGTCACAACATAGTGGAGAGGCTTCCAGAAGGGTGATGTCATATGATACTTGAGTTGAAAGGTGACATCATTATTTAAAAATACTCCTAAAATATTTAATGACAAAAGTATAAAAAGTCCCAACTATCACTCTCCTGTACGAATATTACCCCCAACTACTTATAATAACTAAAAAAGGGAAAATTACTAAACACGACATGAAAATAAAGTAAGAAGAAACTACAATTAATTTCTCGGGCAACCCACATACATCATCTTTAGACAAGAAAATCTTCTTTGGAGTGAAAGATAACTTTGTTCTAAGGATATGGAACCACTGAATTACTATCATTCTATAACAAGGACGTGTGAGGCTATCCTATAAGTTGAAAATTTGTAAAAAAGTTTCTCTAAAATCGTACAAAGTATTTTACAAATTGTGAAAGAAGACCATACTCAAGAACAAAATATTATATAAAAATGGTTTTGTCAAAACTTGATTGAATATGAAATTATAACTTTGTTTATTAAAAAATAAATAAAAAACTCATGGAATACAATGAGAAAGACATAAGTTTTTTCTCTTGAAAAATGGAAATATTTTTCTCTCATTTTCTTCTATTTTTCTTGCTTTCTTACGGAGCAATGGAGAATTACATAAGTTATATAACCAACTGTGATGATAAGTGGGATGATATCACTTAAGTGTATCACACATAAATGTCAAGTCACAATCTTTTTGGCTGCACCAAATCGATAATATATTGGCACAAGCTCCCATGATATTTTTTAAGAAAGTATATAATCTCATAAAGTACGTGAGTTCATCGCGTCCGTGACGAGAAGTTTCTATGAAGCAAAAGGTCACTGACACAAGGTGTCTCTATGAACCATATATTTTATACGAGGGATTCTAGTTTTCGTGACCATCAAACAAGTTACTTTGTTGATGCGAGGACCAAATTTGTTGATATGACGCCTCAACAATAAAGGTCGCACCTATAACCAGATTTCTCCATCAATATTCACAAAATTCATTTTTTTTGTTCAACCTATGACCAAGTAAATTGTAAATACAAAAGATGAATTTTTAAACACAAATTTTATTAATATATAATATACTGCATCATGTATTTGACAACCTAAAAGACTACAAAGTTAAATTTAAAAGATTTTCTAATTTAAAAAAAATTTCACCAATGAGGTGAATCTATGTCCTCTAGTACATATACCTTTATCCTAAGTGGTTAACTTGGGGTAATGACATGAATGATATGACATTAATGACCCGACCTGAGTATGACGAGGATTTTTGAAGACTACTTGGACAAGACTCAAAGTTTGTTTTGAAAATGAGGAATAAGATAATCTAAGTAACACGTGGAACACGATTGTACATATAATATTTTTTTACTAGCATTACACATAAAAAAACATATGTATACTTATAAAACAATATCTATCCTCAATGCCCTGTGCATTTATTATGTAACTTAATATATGTATGATAAATGAAGCTACATGACTAATATTTAATAAAAAAAGTGTGTGCCCACGCATGCTTGTGTGAGTATGAGAGATTTTTTTACAAGCTAGAAAATAAGAAAAATGAATAAAGATCATTAAGAGACTAAAGATGTGTGACACCCCGTCTAATAAAATAACGAGTGATCAGTCCTATATCAAATTAAACAGGAATCTCATCTGGTTCATTCTTAACATTACTGTCATTCAGTCATTAATTACTAACCACCTAGTCTTTCATTAAGCTGATACCAAATTTTATCTTTATTAATCCAATGCAAAATAAGCATGGAAATAAAGTAACACAACAAATGCTAATGGAAACCAAACATCACATAGGGTAATAATAGTCTTGCCGAATAAACCATCGGCTAAATACAGAACCAAACCACACTAGCAAAGAGTAATAAATCCTATACAATCTGAGAAGATACTGAATAAAACTGTGAACTACATGCTTGAAATCTAATAAGGATCCCTACACTGGGAACAAAATAAATAGATTAGTCTATCCAAATCATGCAACGTCGACACACGCTGCAGCTGCGAGTCCCTGGAATGAAATCAAGCTGGGCGTCCCTGTGGTATGACACCTAAAAGGTTTTAAAATATTTATATAGCAAGGGTTAGTACCCAAAAATATTTGAAAATATTTAGCAAGTGAATTTAAATGCAGGTAAATAAAAATGCAAGTAAATTTCCATATTTAAATTGGCGCCACACACTCTCTTAAAGACACCTTGCCCCTCCACTAATGTGAACGCCTACCTAGCTAATCCCCCGTAACTAGTTTTATCTCATATATCTAACTACTTGCCACTACTCCAACCCAAGTGAATATAGTACATTTTTATGAGTTATTCTTCACATTAACTTCCGTAAAGTATCATTTCTCACTTTAAATCACATATCATTCCCACAAGTTATATTATCTATACATTTGAAACCATATATATATATATATATATATATATATATATATATATATATATATATATAAATTTTCGTATATAATTCTGCACTATATATACGTATCATATCTCAACATTCACACGCATGTTAGATACATAAATGCTATCACCAAGCGCATAGGAGGCGACCATAGTTCCCCCCGAAAGTGTCCGCTCCATACTATAACAGTCCCGCCCCTAAATACGGATGCTATGGCATGGGGAATATACTCACCCTACATTCAGTAGCTAGGGGACTCACCCACATATCACAACCTCCTATGATAGCATTAATATTAGTATGACTTTATTATATATACTATTCACACAAATATATATAAATCATATATGTACTACACATCAACATATATATAGAAATCCAGGCTATCGGAGTATTATGCCAATACCCAAACCTAAAACATTTAAGTCTATGTTCCGACTTCATTTTAATTAATTACACCCTAATTAATCCTAGACCAATTCTCTCTCTCTCTCTAACGTAAACCCTAATTCCATAGGGTTTGCATGGCTACGGCTACTACCACCACGTTGAATCCAGAACCTCCTGATCCACAAGTTGCATGGAGTAAATCCTTTGCAAGTGTGGTGAAAGAATCCACAAATTCTGATATACCTCTCATTCAAGTTACCTCTTACAAAGGAGAACCTGCTGTTAAGTTTTCTTCTCAAGATATCAATCTATTGGCTGCCCCATTCAAGTTTTCTATTGTTGGGAAGTTTTCCCATGGCAGGCCTCCCCTCGATGATATTCGTAAGACCCTACACACAATGAATCTTAAAGCTTCCTTTTCCGTAGGGTTATTGGATCAAAAACATATACTCATTCTTTTGTTCCATGAAGAAGATTTCACAAGGTTATGGTTACGTAATCAATGGTTCATTGGTAGAAGCCCTATGAGGACATTTAAATGGTCTCCCAATTTTCGACCTGAGAAAGAAAGTTCTGTAGTCCCAATATGGATCTCTTTTCCATCCTTACCTATCCATTTTTTCTCCAAATCTTCTTTATTTTCTATTGCTCAAGTTGTGGGAAAGCCATTAAAACTGGACAGTTCCACTGCTTCTATCAATCGACCTAGTATAGCTAGGGTCTGCGTTGAGATTGATTTGCTCGATACCCAACCTGATCGGCTTTCGATTGGTTGTGGTGAAGATGGTTTTTGGCAAAACATTTTGTTTGAAGATGTCCCTAAATATTGCATCGACTGCTTCAAAGTAGGCCATGATAGGAAGAACTGTCTGCTAAATTCCACAAGAGATGCTGCAACAAATCCTCCCAAAAACTTTAAACCCTATAATACCAACACTCAAAAAACCCCTGACCCCACCAGAAATGGTGAACTTTTAAAACCTAACCAACAATTTACCATTAAAAAGATCCCTATACCCAAACCCTTGAATCCCCTCATTACCAATGGTGAATCCTCCAAAAACTTATCCCCAAGTCAAACCAACCTTCCTCATAGCAACCAATCTCCATCAAAAACTGATCATAACACCACTAACCTCTCTATTGAACCAATTCCTTCTCCTCAAAATATCCAAGACCCTACCCCAAAACCTATTCAAGACCTTTGTGCCCAATCAATTCCATCAAATCTTCCCAACCAAACTCTGATCAAGACCCTTAACCCAAACAAAATTTACCCAGTCATCCAAAAATTTATCAATAAAATCCAAGATGAAGATCTAGACAATTCTGACATGATGATTCTGGATAACCTTATGCTTTCTCCCAAAGGAACTGTCCTGCCAGCTAAAAAGCAAGATGCCTTGATGAAACCCATTGTCTTATCTGATACTGAAGTGGATCATTGAATTAGCCCCCCTTTTATAGAGGAATTTATTTGTTTCTCTAAAGAGATTGATAAGAAATTAGCTTTTCAAAAAATTACTGTGGTTGGTACTGAAGCAGACTTGATTAAAAAAGCACCTCCAAAACGCAGGCCTCCTGATCCAATGTTCAAGAGATTAACTAGAGCTGCTTCCAAGTTCTCAAAAGGTATTTCACCTACTGTCTCTCAATGATAAATTTCCTATGTTGGAATATTAGAGGATTGTCTAACAAGCCCTCTAAAAGGAGACTCAAAAAACTTTGCAAGATTCATTCTCTTCCATTTATGGCCATATTAGAACCTAAATCCAAATTGGATCAGCTTGATCAGTTGCGTAGAACCATTAATTTTGATGGAGGATTGACTAATTCCAATAATAAAATCTGGTTTCTTTGGAGGTTTGGAACTACCTGTGTTGAATTATTGAATGATGATCAGTCCATTTTAGTCAAAATTACTCATCCTCATATCCAGTGTGAAGTTTTCATCTCCATTGTTTATGCAAAATGCACCAGACAGGAAAGAACTGATTTGTGGGCTAGCTTGTTGCAGCACAAAAATATCTCAAATAACCAGCCTTAGTTGATTACTGGAGATTTCAATATTGTTACTAAGAGTGATGAAAAGTTGGGTGGTCAGGAGATTGACTTCAGGGCTGTAGAAAATTTCAACAATTTCATCTCTACAGCTGCTCTTTTGGAAGTTAAATTCTCTAGTTCTAAGTTCACATGGCACAATAATAAAGATAGTGATAGAATTTGGTCTAGACTTGATAGAGGCCTAGCATCAATTGAGTGGGGTGGTACTTTTCCTAACTTTTCTTTTTCTCATTTAAACAAGACCTGTTCTGATCATTGCCCTCTTCTTTTCTCTATTATTTCCCAATCTGATTTAATAAAAAAGCCTTTCAAATTCTTAAATCTTTGGTGCCAGCATAGGGACATTAAATCTGTTATTGAAAATTCTTGGAATGTTGAGGCTATTGGGAACCCTCTCAGAATATTCTCTACCAAGCTTCAAAGACTTAAATCTTCTCTAGTGTCTTGGAATAAAAGTTCATACAAGAATGTTTTTGAAGAAATTTCCAGATTTGAAGATGAGGTGCTGTCAAAGGAAATTATATTTGAAAACTCCCCAACTTCTGCTAATAGGGACCAGCTAGCTCTTTCTAAAGCAAATCTTCTCCAAGCTCTTAGCAAGGAAGAAAGTTTTTGGAGGCAAAAAATGAGACGTAAATGGCTTTTGGAAGGAGACACTAACTCCAAACTTTTCCATACCTCTGTCAAGGCCAAGAGATTGAAGCAAATGATCCACAAAGTTAAAAATAAAGATGGGATTTGGATTGAAAATCTTGAAGGGGTGCAAAAAACTTTTGTAGATTACTTTGAAGACAGTTTTAAAGCTAATATCATTGATGGGGAAGATGACATCATTCAAGATATTGAGCTCTCTTTATCCACTGAGCAAATCTTCATGCTAGATGCTATACCAAATGCAGGGGAGATTTGGAGTGCCATCCAAGACCTTAATGAAAATGGCTGCCCTGGCCCTGATGGCTACCATGGAATATTTTACAAAACTTTTTGGCAAATCATCAAAACTGACCTTATAAATGTTGTTGTTATTTCTTTTCAGGTGGTGAACTTCCTAAAAGCTGGACTAGCACCAACATTATCCTCATTCCATAGACCTCTAATCCTTCAGTTTGCACAGATTTTAGGCCTATTAGCCTTTGTAATTTCTGTTTCAAGATAATTACAAAAATACTTGCTTCAAGACTTTCTCAAGTTCTGCCTTCCATTATTGGCCTATCTCAAGCTGGCTTCATCAAAGGTAGAAAAGTGACTGATAATATTCTTCTTGCTCAAGAGCTTATGCAGAACATTGGTAAGAAGACCTTTGGTTCTAATGTTGTCATCAAATTAGACCTATCAAAAGCGTATGATAGAGTTTCATGGTTATTCCTCATTAAAACCCTTAGAAAATTTGGTTTCTCTGAAATATGAATTGATAGAATTTGGAGGGTTATTTCAAATAACTGGTTTTCAACTATTATCAATGGTCAAAGCGCTGGTTTTTTCAAGTCTTTTAGAGGTCTCAAGCAGGGGGATCCCCTCTCTCCTGGTCTATTTGTTTTGGTAGCTGAAACTTTTAATAAAGGCTTGCATAAGCTTGTTTCCAATGGCCTTATTAAACCTTATTCTCTCCCTAGAAACAGTCCCCTCATAAGTAACTTAAGTTTTGCTGATGACACTATTCTTTTCTGCAATGGGGGTACTCATAGCATCAAGAACTTGATCAAGTTCCTAAAAAAATTTGAAATTGCTTCTGGGCAATTAATAAATTTTTCTAAAAGCAGTTTCACTGTTCATCACTCCATCTCGTCCAATAGAATTAAAACCATTACCAAAATTTCTAAACTATCTTTCAAAAAACCTCCCATTAGATACCTTGGCTGTCCCATTTATTATGGGAGAAGTAAGCATTCCTATTTCGAAGACCTGATCCTTAAAATCAGAGCTAGACTCGATTCTTGGCATTCTAAATTTCTTTCTCTCCCAGGAAGAAGAACTCTAATATCTTCTGTCCTTTCATCTATCCCAGTTCATACTATTACAGCTCTAAACCCTACAAAAAAGACCATTTCAATTATCCATAATCTTTTCAGTAATTTTTTATGGGGGCATACTAAGGATTTTGGTCCTAAATTTCACTGGAAAAAATGGTCTGACCTCTGTTTTCCTATTAAAGAAGGTGGTTTGGGGTTCAGAAATATGGAAGATGTTTGTAATTCAGCCAGTTTGAAGCTCAATTGGTACCTGAAAACCAGTCCTAGCCTTTGGTCTGATCTATACAGGGCTAAATACAAGGGAGGTGTTACTCAAATCGGCTCAGCCTCTCATCGTAGAATTCAAAAATTTAAAACCATCTCTGATCAATATTCAACTGTCATCAATGGAAACACATATTGGACTCCCACTCAAGATGGTTTGTTCTCATCTAAATCTGCTTGGCCGATTCTCAGATCTGTTAAACCTGTATCTACCGTGTTTAAATTCATTTGGAATCCAGGTATCCCGGAAAAAATATCTATATTTATTTGGAAATGTCTACACAATATTGTCCCTTTAGATGCAACTATTCAAGGAATGGGGATTCGTCTAGCGTCCAGATGCCGTTGTTGCTATAATTCGTCTGAAACTATGCACCATTTGTTTCTTAATGGCCCTATTGCGCAATCAGTATGGAAACACTTTGCTCAACTGCTTGGTGTTCATATTTCTTATTCTTCTCTCCACATGACGCTTATGTCCTGGTGGTTAAGGTGTCCCACTCAATATTATCTCAAATTCATCTTTAGCATTGTTCCTGCTGCTATAATTTGGGAAATATGGATTTCCAGAAATTTGTGTGTTTTTAATGGTGCTAAAATGATAGCCAAGAATATTATTCATCAAGTTTATGATCTTATCCAATCTTGTGCTTATCATAAAACCTTCAAGTCCTCTACCAGAAACTTTGATTTCATCATCCAATCTTTCAAGTTGAATGTTGCCTCATATGTCCCAAATTCCTTTCTCATTTTCCATTGGGTCAAACCCCCGGATGGTTTTGCTAAAATGAATTGTGATGGAGCTTCCAAAGGGAATCCAGGTTTTTCCGGATCAGGTGGTATAATCAGAGATCACAGTGGTCGGCTTATCAAAGCTTTCTCCTCTTATGAAGGTTTTATTTCCAACAACAAAGCTGAGATTTTGGCCATCTTTAGGGGATTAAAACTTTGTATATCATTAAATCTGCACAATATCATTGTAGAATCTGATTCTAAATTGGTGATTGACATGCTTAATGGTATTACGAAGTCGATTCCCTGGTCCATTATTGAAGTATTTTATGATATCAAGCTCTTACAAGACAAGATTCAAGTCAAATTTCAGCATACTTGGAGGGAGAATAACAAGGTTGCAGACAGTCTAGCAAATCATGGAGTGGATTCTAAAGGTTACTCTTCTTTCAGTCAAGCCAGTGATCTTCCTTTCTCAGCTAGAGGCCACTACAAAATGGATCTGCAAGGTGTTCAATCCATCAAAATTTTCAAATAATGCAGTTTCTTATATGTTTTTTAATTCCTTTTCTCTAGCTTGTATAAGCCTTGGTAGGGCTTTTCTACCTTAGTTAATAAATTTGTGGTTTGTTTTAAAAAAAAAAAAAAAACTCCCATTATCTTGGTGTATCCCTTTCAAGTATACCCGGACTCTCTATCACTCGACCCGAAATTCAATAGTTTCAATCTACCCTTCAATTTCATGCAATCAAGTGTAATTAATTAAAGAGCAAGTTACAATATGCTAAATCATGAACTTACATCTCCAATTTCATGTAATCAAGTCTAATTAATTTCAAGGTTAGGTATTCCCAAATTAAACCCTAATTCAATACTCAATTTCACAATTCAGTTAGGGCAGGAACTGTAAATCTCCAACACAATAGGTCTAAATCAGGGGAATTGCAGAAATCTAGAACACCTAACAGGTGGTTCAAACGAAGAGTCCTGTCGTTCGAACGACAGTGGATCTCGTTTGAACGAAATACTAGGTCGTTCAAATGAATCTGGTATTTCTCCTGCTCTCTCTTCTGCTAAAAACCCAGTCCGCCATTAACTATTAAAAACATACATTCGGCATAGATTTCATCACCCAAAGCATCCCATGATTCATCCTAAATCGATTCTTTTGCTATAACAAATCTTGCCCTAACAATTTCATCAATTCAATCATCAATTTCATCAATTCTAAAAACTCCTAGAGATTTATAACTCTCATAAAAAAAGGAAATTCCTAATTTGTTCAAGAACAAACCCTAGTATTTAATTGAATTCCACCCCTTTTAATATGAAAAGATGGATGCAATTTAATAATAACAATTTAAACCAATTGCCTCAAAATAAAGATCTATGGCTTTGAGTGAGGGTGTTTAATTGCAATTGAAACAATCTCTCCAAGATTCCCAAGTTCCTTTTCCCTTTGGCTCTCCCTATAGCTTTTTCCCTTTTTAGTCTTCTAATGTGATTTAAGTTGCCTAACCTTTACACATTTTGGATTAAAAACCCTATTCACGTTTTTTGGGCCTATGGGCCTTATAAAAAGGGGCCATACTCTATATATGAAGCTCAAATATGTCTAATTAGGCCCCGAAACCCAATATATGCATATAACCACTCATTTCGGGCTATTTCGACCCTACCAGACTCAACCGTGCGCTCAAAATCACCATCCAGAATAAATTTTAAAAATTAACTCTCACCCATTAACTTATTTAAATATATTCACTTTTAAATATTTCCATTAATTAATTTTCATTAATTTACGACACAAGTGAATTATTAATTGTCGAATTAATTAATTAAAAAATAACCCAGAAATTACGTGGTGTTATAAGATGTAACGAAACATTAGGTCCAGTCTATTATTTAAGGTTTTAGTCATGAAGTAAGAATAAAACTTTTTGTATGAGTAGATATATTTAGTTAATTTGGAAAATTTTGTTCTTTTTTATCCAACTCTAATTTGATTTGTACAATTAGATTTAGAACTAAGTAACTTTGTATTTAATTCAACTTTAGGTATTTTTACTTCAAGGAGACTACAGATATATTGTAAGAGATTGTAACTCTATCTTAATAAAATAATCAATCATAACGTGATCTCTTCTCGCAATCTCAGATTCATGATGTGAGAGATTTAGAATCCAAAATCCATTTTCAGGCATAAATTGAGCCAATAGAGTAACAATTTTCGAGCCAAAATCATAAAATAAAAATTAAAAACAATTACAACTAATATGTATATATATATATATATATAAAGAGAGAGGGAGGCGATTAAAGGATTGATTTTATGATCACAACTTGGTGAAGACGATGGGGGCATTAGAAAAAGGGATAGCGACAAGCTCAGTAAGGTCTTCAGAGTAAGGATGAGGTGAGCACAATTGTGAACCTAAAGAGGGTTGAATAATTTTTTGTTTCGTGAGCCAGGTGTGGGAGTGAAATTCTTGCATTTGACAATTGGGGTGCACTATACTTTTTTGGTAAATGTATTTGCAACGATTAAAATCATTAGGAATGAATTTCAATGATAATTCAAAATAAATACAACGTCTAATTATATTTTGCATTAGTCTTTAGTTACTTGCAACAAGTTTTATAAATTATAAAATTATAAATAACCCATTACAAAATTAGCCTTTGGAGTAGAGTTGCTTGATAGATATGAAAAGTATAAAGTTGGTATATAAATTAACCGTTGAGAAATAAGATCTTATATAGTGATTGGGGGATAAATTAACCTTTAACCAAGCATTAAATGCATATTGGGCATCTCAAGTGCCTAAATTGTCATATATTGAATGTGATTTTAATTGAGATACCTCTTAAGAGTCATGTGCTTGGTTTATAGACTTAGGACTTCCATCAGGTTATGAGATTAAAGGGTTGCGGTATTTATGCCAGTGTTTCTACCTTGGCCCCATTATTTAAGTATTATGGATAAGGTTTTGAGGCCAAAGATCATATCTGGTATCATTAATGTTAGAGCAGTAGAATAAAACCATGATTTATGTAATAGTTCTAGTTATGGATTTATTATTAAAACAAAATTATTATTTTTCCAATTTTAATGAGTATCATATATGGACATAATGTTTGCATTATTTTGTATATTGCTGGTGTCTTTTATTCTGCATAGTAGGTGTTCTGGTGTGTAGAGTATGACTTACATACATAGGATCAGATCAAAAGTTCTTATAGAATGTAAGTTTTATCGTTCACAGTCTTAAATGGAACTGGACACACCATTAGTAGGCTATAGCACAATAGTTTAGTAGTTCTATTTTGATTACAAGAAATAGTATAGTTTTAACTAATTGTGCTAGTACACTTTGTGTGTATTACTTTGAGGTCATTCTCTTTATATTGATTTTATAAAACAATCCACACCACATGATTTTTAGGTTTACTTAAAGCTATTAATTCGGGTATGATTGATGGATACATGAACTAGTTATTTATTTATTTGACCTATCATGTGAGATTCATTATTTGATCAGTAATCTTGCTAGATTGGGTAATGATGATTAATGTATAGTGAAATGTTTTTATGGATGGAATCCACAACTCGGTATAGAGACTGGTGATACCCCCTTTAGATGCTTATAAATTTTGATTGAGGCAAACCCTGTAGGTAGGTTATGTTAATTCAGCACTACAAATAAGTTAAGTTGGACTTCTCAACCAATTAAAGAAGTTAATCAAATAAATTATCAGTAATTTATTTTATTAACTGGTATACGTAACCTTAACGTGAGGGTAATTAAGTAATTAATAATAAGGAGCTCAAAATATAGTTTCGAGTTAAGGAGTGGAGTTGCAATTATAATTATGTAGTGTTATTGATTATAATTAATGGATCCGAATTAGAGTTTGGGTTGGATTAGGTTTTTTCAGGCCCATTAGGAGCCACATCCTTGTCCGTCTTTAGGGTTTCTACCGTAGATTATATATATGAACCTCAAAATCCTTTTTCCTTGAGCAAACCATCACTCTAGAGAATTGAAAACCCTAATTCGAATTAATGAGAAAGACAGGTAGCATAGAGAAAAAGAGAGAAGAGAAGGTGATCATGAAGGAAGAACCCACACTCTGCTCATAACAGTTCATATCGGTAATATGGTAAAAGATAATGAGCTACACTGAGCCTGCGTTCTAGATCAACCATCATCATATACTGTTCGTGCTGAAATGAGGTCAAACCACAGAGATCTCGAAGATAAACCCTAATTCCACCTTGTTAGGTTTCACATATGTGTAATTTTTTTTTCTAGTTCGATTTATACACATATTCAACAGGCACTGGGGCTATCACTCCAATAATTGGTATAAGAGCCTTATTAATAACGCGTATAGGTTGAACTCGGCCATGTTGTCGAATTAAAACATTCGTATATGTGCAAGGATGTTGGGTATAATACAAATCTGTGCTAACTTCTGTTTTGCAACAATCTAATCCCATTATATTGGTCGCGTATTTATGTTTATATTTTATGTGATTAGATCCCACGATGATTTATTCGTGGTTAATTTTTTTTATTACGCTGGATGAACGTAATATTGATGTAGAATATGAACTCCTCCATGGAGGGATAGTGGCAATATGATGTGTTTTGGGCCCAAAGAGGACTGTTGAGGACTCCTATCTACAATAGTGTTGCATATTGATCATAATAGTCAGGAATCCTTATTTATCTTGATTTCCTTATTTATGTTGATTTATGTCTTTATTATTCATGTTTTAATTATTGGGTTGTTAATACGTGTTAACGGTTCCTTTGGAATAATGGACGATAAGAAAAATTGACTGGACTTAGATCATATAAATGCTAGTGTGAATAATTTATAATTATTTTGAATTGTGGACATTAATATGTGTAGTTAGAAAATAAAATATTGACTATCCATTTTTAAAAATAATGATCTTGGGTATTTTAAAATTTTATTTATAACACATTTGCTTGATATATTAAAACAGGGGTATCCAAGTATTTTTGGAAATATATCAAATGTCATAGAATTTTCAAATTAATTAAAAATTGAACACATATTTTTTTATAACCCTCACAAAGTGTTTTAAATTACTAAGTGGGAGATGGAATCTTCTACGAGCAAATCCCATGGTCTCTATAAACGATTTGTAGACTTTCAATAATAAGTAGTTTCTCCAACGAGGAAGGCTAATTATTGTGGTGGTTGGTACAAGTTTTCTTAAGGGTAATTTTGGATTCATTATTCACATAGGCTCCCCCCCAAATGAGAGATGATTTAAAAGTAGTTGGTAGTGTAAGCTTAGACATAAAAAAATAGTACTTTCTCGAAAGAGGAATGCTATTATTTTGTGGGATCAAAGTGTCAGATATATAATTTTATTTGACATAGTCTTTATCAAGATAATAAAATGAAAGGAAACCAGCCTACCTAATTTATTTTGGAAATAAGTTTATTCAAAGAGGAATACTATTCAGATGGTAATGGGATGCCGACGACTTCTTTTAAAATTAGTAGAGGGAACCTTAATTTTAATTTAGAATTCAAAAAGGTCCATGCCTTACAATAATTCATTTTATTATTTGATTCTCGGCATTAAGCTGGGAAGCTCTTTCTATCCATTTACTGTCCTTTTGAAGGAAAATAAATTAATTGTACCTAATTACATTGACCGAAAAAGGAATTTGGATATAGTGTTGACGGCTAAAGAGTAAAAGTTTATGATTTATGAAATCTGTCCCCAGCAACTTAGTGAGGGAGAAATCAAAAACGAAACCTAGGCTTACCGAAAATGAATCAAGGGTGATGAGATGGTGTGGTGTTACATTTTGGCATCTATGTCAATTATTCTACAACATCAGCATCAACCAATGACCCATTCCTATGACGTGATGCTGAACCTCAAATATATATTTGGGGATCACAATCATACTGCAAGGAATATTGCCATGAAATAACTCATAAACACAAAGATGGCTGAAGGGACCCCAGTGAGGGAACAAGTCTTAAGGATGATTTATCTTCTCAATGAGCTTGAAATCTGCCTGAATCCTTTAAGAAGTTTTGCCTAAATTACAACATGATCAAACTCTCTTACTCTTTGATGGAACTACTTAAAGAACTAAAATTAGCCGATGGTCTCATTTAGAAGTCAAGAAGTGCTTATGTTGTTGAGAAAAGGTCTACTTCTAAGCCTATTGGCAAGAAGAAGGAGAAGAAGGATCAGAAGTAGGTTATGGTCCCTCAGGCAGTTCGTGGTCCTTAAGGAGGTGTGAAAAAGCCTAAGGGCAAGTGTTTTCACTGTAATCAGTCAGGATACCGGAAGAAAAATAATTTGTTTTTTCTCAAAAAACAGAACAACACAGGTAAATTCCAATCACTTTGTCATTGAATCATATTTTGTGGTTCGTACTACCAGTACCTGGTGTGTAGATACGAGAACCACAAATCATGTATTTAATTCTTTGCAGGGGTTCCAGAAAACCAGGCAACTTAGTGATGGAGAGATCTGGTTATGGGAGATACTATGAGAGTAATGGTAGTTATTATAGGAGACGTTCATTTAAGCTTTAGTAGTGATATGAGTTTATTTTTAAAATACTATTTTTATGTACTTTTTATTAAAAGGAATTTGATTTTAGTTTCTTGCTTAGCCTTTTATGGATATTCAGTTTTTTTTTATAAACTCGTGGTTACTAAGAAAGCCAAATCTTTTATTTGTTCTTGTACATTAGTTGATAATCTTTATATTGTAAATCCTATCTGTAACACCCCAATCTGAATTTATGGGTTACCCGTGGTCAACTCGGTCCGAATCGAGTCGTTAGGTGTGAGTTGCAATTAAATTACCTAGATAAAGTTCCTACTCCAGTTTTATTTTAAATTAGCGTTTCACTTGTTTAGCATGTGAATATAGTTTCAGAATAAACTACGTGTGGGACCCATAGGGAGCACCCTGAGTTCAAGTAAATTGAACTACTAACGTAAAACAAATAAAGTACACTTACCAGTGTAACGCCCCCAAAATACGCACCTGCACCCAACCTGTCGTGACAAAGTGAGGGTGTGAGCCTATGCCCAGTTGAAATATACAAAGCAGTATAGAAATTAACGACAAAAATGAATACTCACACGCTACAATCACATGCATGCGGAATTATATATGTATCTACATATACATAAATATACCTTTGAAAAATACATACTCAAATGCATTAACCATTTTACTTTTGAAAATCTTACTCATCCAGATTAATTTACCTTAATCTTTTGAAGACTTCCTTTATTCATTCTTAGCATTTCTCACTTTATTTAACACACCCAGTTCCACACTAAACACCACTACAACTTGATTTATTCCAACCCATTCCTTTACCGGAATCACCCCCTTTATTCATAAAATGTACTTTCGTATTTTAATTGAAAAGTACCATTTCAACACACGCATTCACCGTGTTAGAAAATACTTGTTTGACATTTGAAAACCTTTCAATATATGCTTATGCAAAATTATGGGTTAACAACTTAGGTTACTTAACCACCCGTTAGCCCACTGTACTTTACCCTTTTGCTTAACTTATGGACACTAACAAATTTTTGCATTTCCATGTCCATTTAACTTATGCCAGAACATTTATTTTATTCATTCAAGTTAGATTGTATTAACACATTATACCACACAACTCATTTCTTTACATATTCCTTATTTACCTTATCTTTTCTCGGAATCATCCTTTACCGCATACTTACACGGGCTCCACATCGACGACTATGCACACCATATCTTCTAGCCAGTGATTTAGGGCTTTTCACCCAAGGGCTTCGGTCCCTTCCTGCTTTATCCCAGTATCATCCGAGTTCCTTTTATGTGTTTCAACATTCTACAAATGTCCACATTATTCTACTTCCTTACTTTTATCCGGTCGAAGCCAAAACCCAGACTTAACCGTCCGTTTTTCCATTAACACTTGAAAAAATATATCTTTTCTTCTTTAAGTCCCTCACTCACACACACGTGATTCATACTAAAATCATTCACGCTTTTAGGACTTAATTTCATTTTCACACTAATTAGTGTAAAGACCTTCATTAACATTTTTATTCCATAAAAATGTTCCACTTTAAGTAAATTACCAATTTACCCCTTATGCCAAACTCGCCATTTAGTTCCTTAACAAGTATTATTTCTCAAAATGGTTATTAAGTCTCCAACTTAACATCTAAACACTTTAGCCATTTTTTTTAAACTTGTTTAATATCGTACTTTTGTCCAATTTTTGCACTTCTCACTTTAACCATTTAACATCTAAATAGCGCTCTTTACATTTAAGCTCCCAAATTTTCGTTTGTCTTAAACCCGATAAGACTTTCTTTAAACTTGTCCATATACTTATTTACAGAAATGCAATAAGTTTATATGCATAAGAAAGTGGACCTTAAACTCCAAAAATCCCATTAAATGGTTTAAACATACATTTCATTCTAGAAACTTGGAAATACTCATTTGATAATTATTTGACAAGACTAATGTCATTCCATATTTTATTCCATAAAATATCCAACATTCCTATTTTGCCAAGAATACACTAATTAACATTTCCCACAATTTTATTCCGTAAAAATGCTTACTATTTCTTTTTACTAAAAGCACACCAAAATGACATTTTATCACATTTTTATCCCATAAAAATGTTTATTATTTCCTTTTACTAAAAAAAAAAATACAAAAATGACATTTTCTTACATATTTGTTAGATAAAAATATTTATTATTTCTTTTTCACTAGAGATTCACCAAAATAGTATTTCTTACATTTTTATTCCATTAAAATGTATATTATTTCCTTTTACACAAAATGATATTTTCTTACATTTTTATTCCATAAAAATGGTTATTATTCAGTTTTCACTAGAAATACACCAAACTAGTAATTCTTGAAGTTTTGAGAAAACCCATTACAACAACATTTATCTAACATTTTTATTCCATAAAAATGCCTATTATCATTATGAAATTTTCTTCTATTTTCAAGACCCATTTTAATTCATCTTTTTGCTACCCATTCCATACAAATGCCAAGATAGTCAATAATTAATACTAGATCAAGTCAATGCCCTACACACATATATATTTATCCTAATATGTTTAAATAACGTGCTGAAAATATACTACACATTAAACTTGGATCAAAGTTAGTTTTTCCCACCTCAAATGACTCCAAAGTGTTGGTTTTGGTGATGAAGATGGGTGACTCCCCCACCTCCAAAGGTGGCCCTAAAGGGAGTCACAAAATCCTCCACCAAATCATCTCCAAGAAACTCCATTAAAACCTTCTACACAACCTCCAAAATGTGTCCTTCTTCTTCTAAAAATAACCCTCTTCAAACACACATAAAAAACCCCAACAACCAACTTATGTATTTTATAGCCTTATCTCGACAATGGGGACTGAGTATCTATCGATGTGAATGTATTTGTTAAGGAAATATTGGAATACCATAGGGGGAACTGAGGGGAAGCAATGCCTTTGTTAGGGGAATAGGAAATGATACCCCTGTTTACATCCCACGCCTCTTTTTATATACATAACAAAACAAAAGCCTAACATAAACAAATATCAATCGTCAGTCTCCAATTCTTGACACGCAAGTGCCGATCAGTGGTTCTCGTCTTTACAGCCAATGTGGAAGTACCATGAGACCTCTCTTTCTCGTACCCTACCTATCACCCACGTCCAACCATTTTGATATAATGAAATTCATAAATCTCAAATGCCTCAAAGATCCCAGCTGTAATGGCAAGGTTTTGAACCAGCGAATTAGGGATCGACAACATGCAAAAGGGAAAGAGGTTTTCTAACGTCGTTCGAGCGACCTCTATGGTCGTTCGAACGACCTGGTCACCATTTTTCCATTTATACCCTTTTATTTTACTTCACCTAGTTCTTAACCCAATGCCTTCGTTTATCATTTTGGTCCCAATAAATTTCGAATGCTTAGGAGGTATCTATATATATATATAGTTAATTAATTTACAACTACTAATTCTCTAATCCAAATATAATTCATATATAATCCTTATCCAACAATTCTCTGTAATTAAATCTTTTACTCACAATTTTTCAATAATTATCATCAAGTTCCTATATTGAAATAACTAGGGATATAATCTAGTCACATTCATCCAAGTCCCCATATTTTTCGTATTATCACAGTTTTACACGGGGTTTAAATAACACATTTAGGGTGGGGTATTACATTATCTCTCCCACATAATAAATTAATATTTTGCATAATTTAATTGGATCAAATTTAAAGAGAAAGAAACCCTCCTTAGTGAATTAAACGTATCTTTGGCACTTACACCTAGGTCGTATTAATCTAAAAAGTATTTGTAAACAGGTAGCAAGTGGGCAACTGAGATCACTAGAAGTGGAGGGAGTTCCAGTTCGTGAACCCCGTTTAGAAGGTGAAATGACCAAGAGTCCTTTCTCAACCAAGGGCTATAGAGATAAAGAACCGTTAGAATTGGTTCATTTTGATCTGCGTGGACCGATGACAACTCAACCAAGAGGGGGCTTTGAGTATTTTATGACTTTCATAGATGATTACTCAAGGTTCAGGTACATTTACCTTATGCACCATAAGTTCGAAGCCTTTGAGAAATTTAAAGTTTATAAGGCAAAATTAGAGAATCATAAATGTAAAAGTATCAAGACACTACGATATGATCTTGATGGAGAGTACCTTTTTAGGGGATTTTAGGCATTATCTAGAAGATCATGGGATCACATTTCAATTATCTGCACCTGGTATACCTTAGGAAAATGGTGTATCAGAAAGGTGGAATACTCTTTTGGATATGATTAGGTTATGATGGGTTATATAGATCTCTCAGATACCTTTTGGACCTTCAAATACAATCCCTACTACACCCAAGGAATTTTGGATTGGTCTCAAGCCCAATATGAAACATATTTGGATCTAGGGTAGTCTAGCACGTGTTGAAGATAGATCCCAGTAATTTGGAATCAAGATCAGAAGTGTGTTTATTTATAGGATATCCTAAGGAAACTAAGGATTACTTGTTCTATGATACTAAGGATCAAAAGCTCACTGTTAGCACATAGATTCTTGGAAGAGGATTATATGATGGATCATAAACCCAAAAGTAAAGTTATTCTTGAAGAGTTGCGAAGGAGCTAATAAAATTCTTCAACACCACTGGTACAAGATGAAACAACACAACATGTTGACACTAGTGCACCAGCACATGGACTACCTCGTTATAGTGGGAGGGTTGTACGTTAACCTGAATGGTTTATATTCTTGGGATAGTCATATGACAAGGTTCCTGATGAGATCGAAGTTGATCCCTATAACTATAATGAGGCTATCCAAGATAAAGATGCAAGACTGTGGCTTAAATCTATGAATTTTGAGATGACATCTTTGTATTCCAATCCGTTCTGGAATCTTGTAGATCTAACCAAAGGGATAAAATGCATAAGATGCAAGTGGGTCTATAAGAGGAAGAGAGGTCTGGATGGGAAGGTTGAGACCTTTAAGGAACGACTTGTTGCAAAAAATTTTACTCAGAATGAGGTCATCGATTATGTGGAAATCGTATCTCCGGTAGCTATGATGAAGTCCATCTAGATTCTTTTATCCATTGCGGCTCCTTTTTATTAAGAAATTTGGAAAATGGACGTCAAGACTACATTTGTTAATGGGAATCTTGATGAGTTTATCTAAATGGTGCATCTAGATGGTTTTATAGACCAAGGCCAAGTGAATAAATTGTGTAAGATTAAGAAGTCCATTTTTGGACTTAAGTGAGCATCTAGAATTTGGAACATTCATTTTGATCAGGCAATCAAATCATTTGGTTTTGATCAATGTACAAATGAGTCTTGTGTGTATAAGAAGTGGAACAAAAAATGTACTGATGTTTTTAGTAATATATGTGGATGAAATTATTCTAATTGGAAATAATATTAGAGTGTTGTCTTCGGTTAGTGTGTGGTTGTCCAGCCACTTTGATATGAAGAACTTGGAAAGAGCTAGTCATATCCTTGGGATCAAGCTTATTGCAAGAATAGGATGTTGGGCTTATATAAGTGGCTTATATCGATTCCATTCTCGATATGTTTAGTATAAAATATTCAAAGAAAGGCTTCCTCCCTTTCAGACATGGAAAATCTCTATCCAAGGATCAATATCCTAACACACTTGATGAGATAAAGAAGATAAAAGGCATCATTTATGCTTCGACAGTTGGGAGCCTTATTTATACTATGGTAAGAACTAGACCTGATATATGCTTTGTCATTGGTATGGTTAGTAAATATCAGTTTAACCCAGGGCAAAAACACTGGCTGCAGTAAAAGCATATACTCAAGTACCTGAAAATGACACAAGATTATATGCTAGTTTACCAGGTAGAGAGTCTAGTACCTATTGGCTACACTGAATCGAATTTTTAGTTTGATAGAGATTCCATAAATTCTACCTTAGGATATTTGTTTACCCTAGGAGGTGGAACCCTTAGTTGGAGGAGTATCAAGCAATCATGCATTGTTGATTCCACCATAGAAGTCAAATATGTGGCAGCCTTTGAGGCAACCAAGGAAGTAATATGGCTTAAAAACTTCCTAATAGATCTAAGAGTGGTACCTTTAGCTCAATCGACTATTATTGTGACAATAGTGATGCAGTTGCTAACTCAAAGGAACCCATGAGCAATAAGAGAGGTAAACACATCAAGTGTAAGTATCATCTCATTCGAGAATATGTGCAGTAGGGTGATGTCACAATTACTGAGATTGTATCAAAGGATAACCTGACAGAACCTTTCAGGAAGAGCTGGCCAACCAAGAATTTTGATAGTCACGTCGAATGGATGGGAGTGAGATGCATTGTAACATGGTTTTGAGTATAAGTGGTAGATGGTTAGAGCCGTAGACTAATACAATGCTTTATGTAATAGTTTTAGTTATAGATATATTATTAAAATAAAATTGTTTTTTTCCTATTTTAATGAGAATCATATATGGACGTAATGTTTGCATTATTTTATATATTGATATTATTTTTTATACTTCTTACTAGGTGGTCTGGTGTGTAGAGTACAACTTACACACATTGGATCAGATTATCAATTCTTGTGGAATATAAGTTTTATCATTCACAGTCTTAGATGGAACTGGACACATCATCAGTAGGGTTGTAGCATAATATTTTAGTAGGTCTATCTTGATTACGAGAAACAATACAGTTTCAACTTATTGTGCTAGTACATTTTATGTGTATTTAAAGGGACTACTTTGAGGTCATTATCTTTAGACTGATTTTATAAGATAATGTACACCTCATTATTATTAGGTTTACTTAAGCCTCTTAATCCAGATATAATTGATAGACACATGCACTAGTTATTTATTGCTTTGACCTATCGAGTGAGATTCATTATTAGATTAATAATCTTGATAGATTGAGTAACAATGATTAATGTAGGGTGAATGCCTTTTATTGATGGAATCCGTGTCTTGGTATAGAGACTGGAGATATCCCATTGAGATGCTTATAAGTTTTATACGTGTCAAACTCTGCAGGTGGATTATGTTAATCCGACACTACAAATAAGTTAAGCTGGACTGCTCAAGGAATTAAAATGATTAATTAAATAAATTATTAGAAATTTATTTTATTAACGGTATCCGTAACCTTAACGTGGGGAGAATTAAGTAATTAATAATAAATAGCTCGAAATATAATTTTGAGTTAAGGAATGGAGTTGCAATTATAATTGTGTTGTGGTGTTAATTATAATTAATGGACTGAGATTAGAATTCGGGTTGGATTAGGTATTATTAGGCCCATTAGGAGCCACCTCCTTATCTCTACTTAGGGCCCCTACTGTAGCCTATATATATATTCACCTAAGGCTCATTTTTCCTCAAGCAAGATATCACTCTTGAGACTCAAAGTCCCTAATTCAGATTTATGAGAAAAAAAGGCAGTAGAGAGAGAAAGAGAGAAGATAAAGTGGTTATGAAGGAAGATCTCACACTTTGCTTGAGACTGTTCATATCAGGAATACGGTAAAAGATCGTGAGGTTCATCGTGCCGGAATTCTATTTTAACCATCATCACATACTGTTCGTGCTGAGATGAGATCAAACCAGAGATATCTCAAAGGTAAACCCTAGTTCCGCTTTATAGTTTTTTTAGTAGTTCGATTTATATGTGTATTCAACAGAATCTTGGGAATGTCTCTCGAATAATTAAAACTAATACATTAAAAATATTTATAAGTTCTCAATATATTATCGAGAAGTCCAAAAATATTAAAATAAATTCGGTAATATCAATTAAATTTATTATTGCACTAACTATTTCTTTAGTTTTTTCCACCATCTCAACATTATTCTTTAATTAACAATAATAAATTATCAATTTTTACAAAATTGACTTTTAATTATAACTATATAATTTAGCTCCAATTTATTAATAATATGAGGATGTGTGTTTATATATCAATTATTCAACCTAAAACAAACCTAAGAGGGGGTCGGAGGTGAATAGGTTTGATTGCATATTATGACCAATTTTTGATTTAAAATAAAATTTCTTCCAAATGCAATTCTCCTAGAACGTAGATAAACTAAGTGATGAGATATATGTATTGAAGATCAATTGAGAGATTTAAAGAGAATAACTATAATTCATGACCTAATTCCAATTTTACCAATTACACTAGATCTAGATATGATCTACGTGTAGTGTGTGATCAAAGTGTGTATTAAGTGAATATAAATCACAAAAATTCCACAAGATATATTTTATGAGGGAAAACCCCCCACCAAGGGGTAAAAAAACTCAATGCACTACAATTTCTATTTCTACTTGAAAAGAGTTTTTACACAAGGAAAAATGATACCATTCACTCATGCACTCACGAGTAGTCCCCTATGGACCTTGTACTTTTTTCCATAAATGAATGTAAATCCATATTGAACTCTATGATGTGGATGAAAAAATCCAATATTCTACTTGAATCACATCATGCTTAAACTCCCCTAATGAATCAAACAACATCCAATTTTAGATATAGGAGTGATATATCATGTAAGTTGAAAAGTAGTGATTGAATTGAATAGGCTAATGTAGACCTGAATCAAAATCACACTCAATTCACTCACAAAATCATAGATCGGGACATAGATCTAAGTTTTAATAATTTTGAGGGAGCAGGTTAATTTTGGGAAAAAGAGAAGCAAGGATAACTCTAAATATCGAAAATAAACTAAGAGATGTTTTTAAATTATGAGGTTAATAGATCTATTCAAATGGGAGGGAAATGACTTATTTATAGTGAATTTTCAAAATACAGCTCCGCCGAATGCATGGTTGATTTTTTCTATGCAAACAATTTCATATAATGCTAAAATCGAGGCACATCAATGCGCATGGGGGTAAAATAGAATGTATGAACAGGTCCAATTGGGACCGTGAAGTGACACCCCGCCTAATTAAACATCGGGTGATCAGGCCTTCATTAAATTAAAACAGGTTTCTCAAATGGTTCATTCTTAGCATCACTGTCGAAAACTTTTTAATTACTAATCCCCTAAGTAAAATTAGACCGGTGCCAAATTTTATCTTTCTTTAAAACAGATAAATCAACCAAACGGAACAAAGTACAAATAATCATGTACTGTAATTCAAACAACAAAGTAAAAGTACAACAGAACAAAAGTATTACCGAATAAACCATCGGCTAAAAAAAAATCTCAAACAATCAATAGAATAACCACTAGTCTGAATCTAACATATGAGACTAATACCGGACAACAAGTCCATACATAGAAGAGTGCGAGATCCTGTGCTAGATCTGAATAAGAGATATCGTCTAGTCAAATCCTGTAAGCATCCACTGTACTACAGCTCCAAGTCTGGAATGGAATCATCACACATGGCGTCCCTGTGGCTGGACACCTAAAAGGTTTTAAAAATATTTTATAGCAAGAGTTAGTACTCAAAACATTTTGAAAATATTTAGCAAGCGTTTATCACAATATAAAATGCGGTTATTGATTACACATGTTAGGTTCTCGTACACTCTCTTGAGTTAACTCACCCCTCATCTTTTGTGCACACCTAACGTTCTACACTTAGTTTATCTAGCCATACTTCTCAAGCTAATTAAAACCAAAGTAGTGAACTGAACTTATCTTTACCCAAGTTCCAGTACTGCCCATACAGTACAACCGTTTTACTAACATCTCGCGTATTTAAATAATTCCCAAGTAACATTTAATCTATGTTATTTCTCAAGACTTCTCATTTAGTTTCACTACTAAAATTACTACAGTTCTCACAATTGTTAACTTTCCCACTTATGTAATTTAGTTTCACTACTTGAATTACTAAATAGATTTTCTCTATCTAAAGGTGCATTTCGTAATTAAGTTTCACTACTTAACTTACCATTTCAGTATGTATCTTTAAATACATACTATATATCAATCTACTAATACACGGAAGTAAAATATCGTCAAGTATATATATTTCACACATAATATATACTAAATATCAGTCATTACTATTTTGCCCTTTTTATACACGTAAAGGACTCTTGGTTCGGAATGATTCATCGACCCCAAGTAAGAATTGGTTCGGAATGATCCATCGACCCCAATTATTTTTAAAAATATATATACATACACATATTCTGGTTTGGGACTCTCTCATCGCGACCCCAGTTCAAAGTTTGGTTCGGCATTTCTCATCGACCCCAAACACATAATAACTTTATGTTAGTTCGGAATGTCTCATCGACCCTAACACAATTAATTTAGGTATAATCTCCCTACCTAAAAGATCACATAATTCAGTAGGTACACGCCCGACCTATTAATCATATACGTACGTAATATTTTAATCTCATATATCTACCGTACAATATTCGCTTTTCGATTTATCTCATTAATCGTATTTATTTGAGTATTCACACAACTCTAAGGGTCCTAGTTACCCCTTACATATAATTTCAGTAGTTATTTCTTACCCTACTGGTCTATTACTTAAATTGAATTTACTTCGCCCCGTAACTAAATTTCCGAAGTCCCCGTTACTCTACTAAATCGGATTATTCTCCTCGGTCCGTAATCCAAGCCCTACACCCAATGGCCTTATTGGACCTCAACAATATACCTACTGGTCTTATTCTTACTCCCAAATAAGTATATGTAAATCCTAGAATACTCATTCATTCCCGAACTCAACGAAGGATTAAACACAAAATTTTCAGAAAATAGCTTTCGTCGATCGATCGATCGAACAGGGGCAGACGCGGTCTTCTTCTTCGTTAAGATTTTTCCTCCATTAACAAATCTTCAAACTCCATTATAGTCCACCAAACTTTAACCCAATGATCCTAACATATTTCCACATATACTAGGACAGTTTCTAACGTGTCAAATACATCAAAACTCCAATTACTTTAAAGAATTAATGAATTAAAACCCAGAATTTCTTGAAACCCTAGTTATGGTGTTCTTCCCATATTATCATTCAAAATCCAGATTTTTATCCCGAAAATCATCAAGTCTAATCTGAATATTAATTCTCTACATAGTTTAAATCATTCTACATGCGATTCCTATCCCAACATGCATAAATATCATCTTTCTCCAATCAAAATATTGATTTAAACAAAACTATTCAAAAACCCTACACATGGGTATTATAACTTTATAATTTGCAATAAACAACTTGCCTTATGATCAGTAGGGTCTGATTTCGTGGTTCTTGTTGATGATTGATGATCTTCATCCTTCAATCCTTCTTCCCCAACAAGTTGATGGTAGGAATCCCTTTGAATCCTTCCCAAATCTTCTTTTTGCTTTAGAAAGTTGTGCCTCTCTTCTCTCTAATGGTATTGGTGTTGTCATGGGTGTTCTAACCCTAATTCATCTATCATACGGCTGATATAAAACTCTCAATTTCGTAGGTCTCCATACCCTCTTATGTTAAAAGACTAAAATGCCCCCGAACGGTCTCGGTTTAGCCCAAAATTACCCCGAGACTCAACTAGTACCCCCGGGTATACTATTTTGACTAATTTGACCCTTCTGGACTCTTTGGTGACCTCTAAATTATCATTTGAGTCACTTAAAAAATATTATTCGTTCTCACCCCAACGCGGTCTATACGCGTTAAGTAACTATTTGCCACTCGCACTAAGTAAATAAAATGATGCAATATATAGCGGTATCTATCTTTCGATTAATATACCATAATTACAATTTTAAATAAAACTCTTTAAATTACTACTCTTACGTAATTTAAATCAAGCCGATATTTTCTCATTTAATTCTCCAATCTAATTAAATGGAATATTTGGAATTTTCAGAAATATGGGGTATTACATACTTCCCCCCTTGCAAAGGAATTTCGTCCTCGAAATTAGGATAAGGCTGGTATTAAGGCTAAGGACCTTAAATATAATTGTACCCTCTAATACCCAATACCAAATCATAACATCCTAACGGTCGTCCCAAGCACATGACCATTTCATTATAATTTCTTATCGTCTGTTACCCATGCCGCATATATCATAATTAAGTCCCACTACTTAATTTCTCATCGATTTTCCCAATCCAACGTTAATTCTTGAAATTAAGTTTCTCCCTACTTAATTTACCCATTTGATGTATATCTCTATATAACATCTAAGTGTCTACTATCACTCATAAGTAGAATATTATAAGGTATATATTTCACATACAATATATACTTTTAAGGAAAATTGGTCCGACAAAAATCATCGGCCCCAATAATCCTATCATTTACATTGGTCCGGGAATTCCTCAACCCCAAGGTAAATGTAATGCACATGTCGGTTCAGACCTTCCGTCGATCCCAATATTTATCATCGATTTGGTTCGGAAAATTATCGACCCCAAATCGATCCCCCCTGTATTGGTCCGGAATATCATCTACCCCAATACAGAGATTAAGCACACTTACTATCGCACATAACTAGGAAAAATCAATAGGTATATATATCTTACACATAACATATACTACCAACACTTATTTTATAATCACCCCCTTCTATAACACTTTTGGGGTTATTGGCTCGGAATTCCACCTCGATCACCAATAGTTATTAATTACTTGTCTCGGGATCACATCTCGAGCACCAATATATGTATATATATCTCATTGCACATGAGTAGACAATTTGTGAGCCATATATTTCACATTTCATATACCTTAAAATGTCACACTCCAATAGAATGTCCTCATATCACGCGTTAAGGACTAAAAGTTCAAAATGTCTCCTCGAACCACACCTAAAGTACATGTATTGTTCGTAATCGGAACCCACAAACCTAATCCTCATGTACAGTTCATATAGGCACTCACTCTACCTATAAATATGCTCTTATAGGCATACATTCAACCTATGAATTGATCAGTGGGCTTCTCCAAAATTTCACTATCATAAGGGCGTATCATCATTCTTTCTCACTAACATTGGGTCGTAGGTAGCACTACGTACTCAAAATAAAACTTTATCTCTATTCCTTCCTGACCTTCTCTCACAGGGTGGAATTTTAGGATTTCATCCTGATTCACAATCATGTAGAGCGACACCGTACACTCTCCCTTTTCAATTACATACTAATCCATCCCGGTCACCCCATTTCGCTACTCCCAACGAAATGTTGGCTTAATTATGATGTTCACAATCCATCAATAATTTATAAGTCTGTCTCCTCATTCCATCATTGGAATTGCAGGTTCACTACCATATTCCAGTTGCTCATTTTGAGTCCATCTCGCTCTATTAACTAGAGGTGTGTCTCGAGGCGATCTCACTATGTCTCTCCTCAACATCTCTTCCCACTTACGTCATCTTTCCTCAAGTGGTACTCTATTCCCCTTTCTCTCCGGGTTTATTATACTTTACAATCTGTGCACTCTTCGCAGTTGGCGCACCTTTTTGGGTTGGTTACTTTATAAGAATCAACATTTTAGTAACTCGTAAGTCACTCACAACACTCAGTCAAGTAGCACCTTGCGTTACTTTTTCACCACAGTTAGGTCTCCCATATCAAGAGATAACCTTTGAATGGTTTCCCACCGACTTTCATCCCATAGGGTGTGCTGGATCTCTCAGCACATATAATCTTGGATTATCGTCAATCTCCCATGACGTTCAACCCATTTCATCGATACGACTTGTTTCCTGTTTTCCCCACCGTTGTACAGAAATATTCCGCATCCCTCTATCTCGGATGTCTAAGGAATCCAATTGACTAGGGCGCCCATACACCCTTTTCTCCGTGCACATTTGTAAAAACATTGCAAATGTCGCACCCGTATCATGCTTTTCTTCAACTCCTGCCTAGTCTACACGACGTGACTACAATCTTGTGGGTATTCTCAATACCCTATAGGCCAAAAATCAAATCCTTGACCACAAAGTCCCACTTATCCCTTCGTGGTGAGGTAAGCCTTTCAGTGTTTCTCCTCAACACTACCGGCTCCACTGATGCCCTAGCATCTAACAATGCCACTTCTCCTGACGTGCAAAAATTCAGTCGTATTCCCTTTCGCAACCGAACTTAAACAAGGGACTTCTCCCCATGTATTCTTACTGAGCATTGTCGGAACAACACATAGTCAAGATACTCAAATTCGATTCCTCGACAATATGTGCAACCATACTCCAATATTTCTAACGGAGTCAAGGGGCACCGCGCTTATACTATCACTAAGTCTTTAGCACTAACTACAACAGTGAGCTCGATCTCTCCGCTCAGCAGTCATACGACAAACATTGACTCACATCATTTAGGTTCCCAGACACCGAAATCAATTACTAAGAGATGTTCATAATCTTCGAAGTCTCTCACATTTTGATGAATAATGACAACTCGACCCTTTTTCAGGTGAGGAGTCGTCATATACCCCATTCACTCGAGGCTAAAACTCATATACTTCCTTAACCATTGCTCTGGTGATTTAGATGGTTTCCGGGCATAACACACTTGTCCTCTCCGGAATGCAAAACTTATTGGAGTTATTATTTCTTCAAATAACTTCAAGCTAAATTAGAAGGCGTGGCTCTACCAGCCACACTAGACATCTTTACAAAAATCCTCTTACTCCAGGCCACCCTGACCGTTTTGGGGTCTCCCTCCTCTCGGACTTGGTAGCCTGATTCTGCGCACTCTCATCCTGGTTCCCTTAGTTCTGCGACCAAGAGGAACGCACTATGGGGCTTAACAGTTCCGACTTAGGATCTAATCATTAAATCCTCTAGTGGGTTTCCACTTATAGCTTGCACCATCCCCATTACATTCAGTCTTACTCTTTGACTAAATCTTTAAACTCTCTTAACTTCGCCCCCTAGGAGCATTTACCCCAACCTTGTAAGAAGTACCATACTGCCTTCATATACATAAGTCGTCCAAGAAGAGTTTTACCAAAATTGCGAATCATAACTCGAGAGTCTATTCTCTCAAGGGCTCTTTTCCCTCGTACCCATCTCATCGATACAAGTTCCCTTCAACGGATAATTTCTCTCTCACGATTGGCCTCTACCAGGCTTTCACGTGGGGGTTCATATATTCCCATTCACTACGCTTCCGAATTATCATTGGAGAACTTTGCGGTTAAACTATACGTAAAGTTCTTCTATTTATATATACGGACCCTCGGTCCGAATGTAGTGACTGGTATCCCCGCCACGTTGCCTGAAAATTTACTCAAATTTTCACTTCTGAGTATTTCTAGTCAGTCCTAAATGCCAAAACCTCTGGACATGCTACTCCCATTGGTTAACATGCACAGTCGCCGTTTTATCACATTTACGACACGTTCTCATCAAATTTTCTTCAGACCTACTCCCACTATCACTGCATTGGGCGGTCTAGACTAGCATCCCTCTTGCCGTCGCGACACTTGGAAAATGCCTGCTATGCCTCAACAACCTTTGCAGCATTTACTTCCATTACACGCTAGGAGTGACCTCGACCACGGTCATCTCTCCTATGATTGCCATCTTCGAACAACCCATGCTTTATGCCGAGCTCCTCCCTCCTGTAGTCCTTCTAACGCCAATGCCGGTCCTACCACCATATTCGACGTACCGTGCCCAATCGGACTCGTATATATAACACTACGTCTACCAAATAGCAGGAGAACGTAAACTACGTACGTAGAGGGGTACAATCATCCTAAGATAGGGCTCTATATCAATCAAACGATACGCTAAAAACGTAGTAAGCCGTACAGATCCTATGGACACTAGAACCTGATGCTCTGATACCATCTGTGACACCCCGCCTAATTAAACATCGGGTGATCAGGCCTTCATTAAATTAAAACATGTTTCTCAAATGGTTCATTCTTAGCATCACTGTCGAAAACTTTTTAATTACTAATCCCCTAAGTAAAATTAGACCGGTGCCAAATTTTATCTTTCTTTAAAACAGATAAATCAACCAAACGGAACAAAGTACAAATAATCATGTACTGTAATTCAAACAACAAAGTAAAAGTACAACAGAACAAAAGTATTACCGAATAAACCATCGGCTAAAAAAAAATCTCAAACAATCAATAGAATAACCACTAGTCTGAATCTAACATCTGAGACTAATACCGGACAACAAGTCCATACATAGAAGAGTGCGAGATCCTGTGCTAGATCTGAATGAGAGATATCGTCTAGTCAAATCCTGTAAGCATCCACTGTACTACAGCTCCGAGTCTGGAATGGAATCATCACACATGGCGTCCCTGTGGCTGGACACCTAAAAGGTTTTAAAAATATTTTATAGCAAGAGTTAGTACTCAAAACATTTTGAAAATATTTAGCAAGCGTTTATCACAATATAAAATGCGGTTATTGATTACACATGTTAGGTTCTCATACACTCTCTTGAGTTAACTCACCCCTCATCTTTTGTGCACACCTAACGTTCTACACTTAGTTTATCTAGCCATACTTCTCAAGCTAATTAAAACCAAAGTAGTGAACTGAACTTATCTTTACCCAAGTTCCAGTACCGCCCATACAGTACAACCGTTTTACTAACATCTCGCGTATTTAAATAATTCCCAAGTAACATTTAATCTATGTTATTTCTCAAGACTTCTCATTTAGTTTCACTACTAAAATTACTACAGTTCTCACAATTGTTAACTTTCCCACTTATGTAATTTAGTTTCACTACTTGAATTACTAAATAGATTTTCTCTATCTAAAGGTGCATTTCGTAATTAAGTTTCACTACTTAACTTACCATTTCAGTATGTATCTTTAAATACATACTATATATCAATCTACTAATACACGGAAGTAAAATATCGTCAAGTATATATATTTCACACATAATATATACTAAATATCAGTCATTACTATTTTGCCCTTTTTATACACGTAAAGGACTCTTGGTTCGGAATGATTCATCGACCCCAAGTAAGAATTGGTTCGGAATGATCCATCGACCCCAATTATTTTTAAAAATATATATACATACACATATTCTGGTTCGGGACTCTCTCATCGCGACCCCAGTTCAAAGTTTGGTTCGGCATTTCTCATCGACCCCAAACACATAATAACTTTATGTTAGTTCGGAATGTCTCATCGACCCTAACATAATTAATTTAGGTATAATCTCCCTACCTAAAAGATCACATAATTCAGTAGGTACACGCCCGACCTATTAATCATATACGTACGTAATATTTTAATCTCATATATCTACCGTACAATATTCGCTTTATGATTAGGCATATATTCTTCACATTTATCCCCTTAATTTCGGTATTTTTATGATCCCGTGCAGTGTATATAGCTTGGATTTGTCTCTTATTTATGCTACTAACCCCTTTTGCAATTATTTCTTGTTTTGTGTATTTCTCATGTGTTTTACAGGTATTTCATGCAAGTTAGTGCTAAGGAGAACGCAAAACAGTGAAAGAAACCTAGAAATGGAGAGTTGAAGGGCATTTTCGTAATTTTTCAGCCTTATTCCGGAGGTGGGGCCAACTAGAAAGTTGAAGAGCTCTAAATTACAAGAACACTGGAAAAAACGGTACCTCAATCCGAGCTACAGTGAAGAAGTTACGAGGTTTTGAAGTTGCGAGATAATGAAGAGTCATTTTCAGAAATGAAGAGTCATTTTCATAACTGAAGAGACAACTCTTGAAATTTCTTGTTTAATTTGTTTTTATTAGTTGTAAAATGTGGAGAGGCATGGGAAGAGTCTCATTTAGGTATATTAAAAGGTCAAAACTTGGAGAGGCATGGGAAAGGTCCTTTTTGAGATCTATAAAAGACCAATCCCTATGTCATTCAAAAGGAAAGAAGCTAGAGAGAGAGGCTAGGGTTAGGAATTTTAGAGAGAGTTTTTAGATCAGATTTTTAGGTCAAATTTCCATTTCCTTCAAGATTTGCATGAACCCTAGTTTATATTCTGAATCTCAATTCCGTTTTTGTGCTGAATTCAAGTAATATCATTCTATTCTCTTTTGCTTTAATTTTTGCAAAGTTCTTACAATGTTCTGCAATTTCATAGTTTCATATGTGAATTTGTTTTTCAACCAAATCATGAGTAGCTAATTTCTCAAGGGTTGGGGTACATGAACTCAATCCTAATACAAATTATTTGTATGGAAAATTAGAAAATAAATGAAAATATTGGTTGAATCGTGAATGAAAATCATATATGCATTGTCATATCTTTTAATCTCTCTTGCCCTAGGTACTTGGGATGTTTAAGAATGCTTTGTATGTATAATTTGTCGTTCACCGCCTTATATTGATCTTTGATTTCATATGATGCGGGCTTGACCCTCATATATGTAATGCTTAGTGATGATAAGGACTGGATTTAATCAAGAATTTTGATTTATAATTCTAGTATTCTAAATGATAATTTGTTAAGGATTGAGGGATTGTACCCTACCCTAATTTTCTCTAAATTGTTAAACCCAAATTTTGCTGTTAATTTTCAATTGTTTTTCATAAGTAAAGTTTTAGAAATTTTCTCAAAAATCAATCATCTTTTTATTTCTTTCAAGAAATCATTTCAAGGTTTGGTAATTTTTCTTGTTATTGTTTGGCAATTTTGATCCCTGTGGAGACGATCCCGACTTACCGGGTTATTACTTGAGCGACAAGGCTTGCACTTGAGCCTAGATAAATACGCAATTTTGAGACAAATATTAAGTCGCGTCAAGTTTTTGGCGCCGTTGCCGGGGATCTAAAATTGTTAAATTTTCAAAAAAGTTATTGTTATCTACAAGTGATTTCATAAAAAAAAATAAAAAAATAAAAAAATTCATCCTTTCTCTTGTGTGTTTATATGCAGAATTCATCTCCCATCCAAATTCACGAAAATCCTATTGCCGAAGCCGGATCTGAAAATTCTGAGTCTTTGCCTTTTTGGGTTCCACCTCCTTCGGCTAATAATTCCATCACAAGTCGTTCGTTGAGTCAAACCTTGAGTGAGAATTCTGAACCTTTCGGTAGCAATATGCCGGATCATGGTAGTGTCGGTGTTGGTGCTGGAGAGGATGATGTACCATATCAACCCATGAAAGATCTTTTATTTCCGGAGAGAACTGCTACCCCTGGTTGCATTTTATTCCCGTATAATGCCGGTCAGTTCCACTTTCGGAATGGAATGATCCAAATTCTTCCTACATTTCATGGGATGGATTCGGAAAAACCATATCTCCATATTCGAGAATTCGAAGATACGTGTGAGACATTTGGAGACCAAACTTGTCCACAAGAAGTAATCCGGTTAAAGCTCTTTCCTTTTTCCTTAAAGGATAAAGCGAAAACTTGGTTATGGTCCCTGCCCCCAAATTCTGTTTTATCCTGGAGAGATATGCAAAACAAGTTTATCTCAAAATTTTTTCCACAACACAAAACCAATTCTGTTAAAGCCCAAATTCAAGCTTTTTGTCAAAATGAGAATGAGGCTTTTGATAAATGTTGGGAGAGATATCAGGAGTTAGTTAGTGCTTGCCCACATCATGGATTTGAAAAGCATAATCTCATTTCATTTTTCCATGAAGGGCTTACTGTAGCATCTAAACAACTTGTTCAGACAATGTGTGAAAGACCGTTTTGGGATTTAGATTCTAGCGATGCTGAAACTCATCTGAGATACGTAGCGGAGACTACCCAATCATGGGATGTTTCTGACCTCAATAGTCAAAATCGAAATCGACAAGTGTCCAACTTGCCTGCTGCGTCTGGTATTTATCACTTGGACAATGACACTTGGTTAGATCATAAATTTGACCAATTGAAGATGAATTTCAGAGACATGCTTGAAGTGAAATTAAGAGAAGGAGCTGGACCCGTGCAAACATGAAAGGAGAAAGTGTGTGCCATTTGTGCTGCTGGTCATTCTACCGAAGGATGTCCTACCATCCCTGCTTACAAGGCAATGTACACTGAGCAAGTAGAGGCGATAGGAGGGTTTCGTGAAAATTTTAATGCACCTTAAGGGAATGCATATAATCAATCTTGGAGGAATCATCCTGGTTTCAACTATGGACAACCACAAGGGGGGATGGTGCCTCATTCACATGTGACTTTGCCACAAACCCCTCCTCAATTTCAGCATATGGCTCCTCCAATGCAACCTCCTTTGCAGACACCACCTCCTGGTCCATATGTCACTCCACCGAGGCGATCTCTTGAAGACAACATAAATCACCTCATTCAATCCCAAAAGGAGAGCTCTGCTAAGTATGATCGAATGTTCGCTGACATGCATACTAGCATCTCTAGGTTGCAATCTACAGTGAATACTCAGGAGAAAGGTAAATTCCCAGCTCAAGGCCAAAGACCCCCTCCCCTAGGACAAACCAGTATTGGCACTACATCCCACGACCATCGAGAACAATGTAGCGCTATTACCACTCTCCGTAGTGGGAGAGTAGTTGATTTGTCACCTCCCTCACGCAATGCATCTAATGATAAAGAGGTTTCGCTCAGCACAAAAGAGGCCGAAGATGCCCCTTTAATTGAGAGTGAGGAGGAGGAAAACACTAGTGGACCCAAGGCCATCACCCCCACCGCTGCCCCATACCCTCAACGGTTGGTCTCTCACTCCAAAACGACCTCCCGTGATGAAGTTCTGGAAGTCCTTAAGCAAGTAAAAGTCAATTTACCTTTTCTCGAGACTATACAGAAAATTCCCGCATATGCTAAGTTTATTAAAGACTTACTCACGGTGAAACGCAAGCTAAAGGTAAACCAGAACGCCTCTTTGGCCCAAAATGTCAGCGCAGTCTTGTCGAGTGAGTTTCCATTAAAATATAAAGATCCGGGTGCACCCACTATTTCTTGTATCATGGGGAAGAACCGAATTGAGAGAGCTCTAATAGATCTAGGGGCGAGTGTTAACATTATGCCCTATTCCATCTATAAGAAACTGGAACTGGGGGCCCTTAAGCCCACAAAAATGACTCTCCAGCTCGCGGATCATTCTGTGAAGTTTCCTCGGGGAATTGTTGAGGATGTGATTGTTCAAATCGACACTTTCTACTTCCCGGTGGATTTTGTCATTTGGGACGAAGACCCCTCCGTTCTCCCAAGTAATCATGTTCCCGTTATCCTTGGCCGCCCATTTTTAGCTACTGTTAATGCTCTTATCAATACCCGAAGTGGGCGTATGCAATTAACTTTCGGGAACATGACCCTCGACACAAATATCTTTAATAATTCCAAGAGAGAGGATGATGAAGAAGAACCGCGGGGGTTGGATTTTTTGGGGGAAGCATACGAGCAAGAAAGAACTTACAAGGGAGAGCCATTAGGGGACGGTTGTCTTGAGCCCAGTGAATGGAGTGGTTGCAACATCGAGAGCCAGGTAGGGGAGGTATGTTTAGTTAATGCATTCGAGAGCACGAGTGAGCCCATGAACAAGAGTGCAAGAGGAGATTTAGAGTGTGTCGGGAGAGGCTCTATCAACCCACCCACATCACCCTGTAATTCGGCGAGTGAGAACGAAAGGCAGGTTGAGGACATCAAGCAAGAGCGTGAGCTAGAGGAGTTGAGCTTAGCAGAGTTTGAGAGGGAGTTTGGACAGGTGGATGCAAGCCTAAATGCTGCAGTTCAATCTTTCTGGGCCTCATTTCGTCAGTTAGACGAAAGCGAGTGGGATAATCGAATTGATGCATTTCTCCTTCCCAAACCTCCACCCATACCATTTGAGTCTTCGGAGATACTTGCAGATCCGACTCCAATCTTGTCCGACTTAGAACCCAACCCACGTGCTACGCAACAAGATGATCCTTTTCCACGTGATCCTAATACATCTCCCGATCTTTCCTTTATCTATGGGAACGAGCCCAATTTGTTTCGGCTATTCACTTATAATGGTAAGATGGGAGAGACAAGGCGAGCATCGTACCCCGTGCAAGGGGTCGGGTGATTTGTAGAGCGATATGAGAGGTCGTCGCACCCCCGACGCGTATGGGGTGAGTTTTGTTGTATTTTTGAGTCATGTATAAGTGTTATATAGTGTCTTGTTGCACTTAGAGTAATTAGTATTGTTATTTTTTTGGTATGCTTGGTTCTAACATGTTTTGTAGATTCAATGGACTCGCACTCATCAGGGATCGCTCCATTTGGGTAATATCTTTCTTTTCCTCTCTTTATGTTGTGTTCTTGATTCGCATTGAGGACAATGCAACATTTAAGTTAGGGGGTGTGGGATATTCTTCCCATTTATTATTTAGATTCATTGATTCAATCACATGTTCTTTCCAAGTGTGTTTAAAAATAAAAAAAAATAAAAAGCCAAAAATATTTTTCTTCAAAATAAATAAAAATTAGAATTTAAATTTTTCAAAAATATCACCTTTATTCTATTTAAAGTCTCAAATTGCTAACAATCAAAATTGCACTAAGCCGAAATTGACCGAAGATGGAAATTGAAAGAAAATTGACGACTTTACGAATAAGTGTGGAGATTAGTCCAACCCGGTGAGATTTTGAGCCTTTCAATTTTTTATGAGTTTTTAAATTAATCCGAGTTTATGATTAACTCAAAGTTCTTTTCAGCGTTTTAATAAGTCGTTGATGATCTCAATCCTTTGTTTTGATCGGTTATGGGAAATGTGTGAAATGTTGTCTCGAAATTCGTGCTAAATATATCTCTAAACTTAATTAATCTCGAGATGCATATGGTAATGTGATTAACAATTTGGACAATGAAGTAGGCCCTCGTTTGTTACCCAAAAATATTGGCCATAAAAAGTTGTGAAAAACAAAATTATCCCTTTGCAACCCAATTTGAGCCTAATAAAATATTTCCCTTTCGTTTGACAACCCGAAAAACCCAAATAGCCCAGAATTGTGAAAATTGAGAAAATTTATCAATTAAGTCCAAATTGTGCAATAAAAAGGGGCAAGAAAAAAAAAGAAAAAAAAAAAAAGGGGGAAGAGAAAAAGAAAGAGAAAAATGAGCAAATGCCCGAAAAAGCACAAATGGACATCATAAGGGCATTTTCCAATTCTGAACATTCCATCCATTCCCATTTTTACCCTTTACACTTTTTAACCCGAAAAGTCCTAACTGAGTCCGAATGGAGAAATTGGTTACCGCGTGGAGAGCTAAGACATGAAAAGATAATATGAGAGATTAAATGGTGTGAATTAGAGGTGATGTTCCCATTTCCAAATAACTGTATTCCGATGATGAGATCTTTTCACCATATATTTCCTACTTTTCAATTTTGTATGCATGAATTTGTGTCCATTATATTTAATCTTTATATCATGCATACCGAGAGAAAATAGCCACAATTCGAGTGATTCGTTTGTGAGTGCAATCCGTAAGAATTTGAATCAAAACGAATTTTCGGAAAGTAACGTAATGCTCAATCGGTGGAAGTTTGAGGTTAAATTTTTGGCTTTGCACACACACACTATGGTTTGAGACATTTGAATATGAATTTATGGTGAGTATTTTTCGAAAAGTTTAAATTGTACAATTTTTAAGTATTTTGATCTTTATTTGAGTCAATAAATAATTTTGTGGGTGTATTCACTGCAAACCCTCACGAGACAAAACTCGTCCTACTAGGGTAACCTAGGGGTTTAAAGGCTTGTTGCATACGCTAAATGCAATCGCGTGCCTGCGAAAGTGGAATTTTATTTTAATAAAGGAATTTTCAAGAGTAGAATTTTGGTTAGGATTCATAAACATTGCTCGGGACGCGCAAAGTTCTAAGTTAGGGGGTGTGATTAGGCATATATTCTTCACATTTATCCCCTTAATTTCGGTATTTTTATGATTCCGTGCAGTGTATATAGCTTGGATTTGTCTCTTATTTATGCTACTAACCCCTTTTGGCAATTATTTCTTGTTTTGTGTATTTCTCATGTGTTTTACAGGTATTTCATGCAAGTTAGTGCTAAGGAGAACGCAAAACAGTGAAAGAAACCTAGAAATGGAGAGTTGAAGGGCATTTTCGTAATTTTTCAGCCTTATTTCGGAGGTGGGGCCAACTAGAAAGTTGAAGAGCTCTAAATTACAAGAACACTGGAAAAAACGGTACCTCAATCCGAGCTACAGTGAAGAAGTTACGAGGTTTTGAAGTTGCGAGATAATGAAGAGTCATTTTCAGAAATGAAGAGTCATTTTCAGAACTGAAGAGACAACTCTTGAAATTTCTTGTTTAATTTGTTTTTATTAGTTGTAAAACGTGGAGAGGCATGGGAAGAGTCTCATTTAGGTATATTAAAAGGTCAAAACGTGGAGAGGCATGGGAAAGGTCCTTTTTGAGATCTATAAAAGACCAATCCCTATGTCATTCAAAAGGAAAGAAGCTAGAGAGAGAGGCTAGGGTTAGGAATTTTAGAGAGAGTTTTTAGATCAAATTTTTAGGTCAAATTTCCATTTCCTTTAAGATTTGCATGAACCCTAGTTTATATTCTGAATCTCAATTCCGTTTTTGTGCTGAATTCAAGTAATATCATTCTATTCTCTTTTGCTTTAATTTTTGCAAAGTTCTTACAATGTTCTGCAATTTCATAGTTTCATATGTGAATTTGTTTTTCAACCAAATCATGAGTAGCTAATTTCTCAAGGGTTGGGGTACATGAACTCAATCCTAATACAAATTATTTGTATGGAAAATTAGAAAATAAATGAAAATATTGGTTGAATCGTGAATGAAAATCATATATGCATTGTCATATCTTTTAATCTCTCTTGCCCTAGGTACTTGGGATGTTTAAGAATGCTTTGTATGTATAATTTGCCGTTCACCGCCTTATATTGATCTTTGATTTCATATGATGCGGGCTTGACCCTCATATATGTAATGCTTAGTGATGATAAGGACTGGATTTAATCAAGAATTTTGATTTATAATTCTAGTATTCTAAATGATAATTTGTTAAGGATTGAGGGATTGTACCCTACCCTAATTTTCCCTAAATTGTTAAACCCAAATTTTGCTGTTAATTTTCAATTGTTTTTCATAAGTAAAGTTTTAGAAATTTTCTCAAAATTCAATCATCTTTTTATTTCTTTGAAGAAATCATTTCAAGGTTTGGTAATTTTTCTTGTTATTGTTTGGCAATTTTGATCCCTGTGGAGATGATCCCGACTTACCGGGTTATTACTTGAGCGACAAGGCTTGCACTTGAGCCTAGATAAATACGCAATTTTGAGACAAATATTAAGTCGCGTCACTTTACGATTTATCTCATTAATCGTATTTATTTGAGTATTCACACAACTCTAAGGGTCCTAGTTACCCCTTACATATAATTTCAGTAGTTATTTCTTACCCTACTGGTCTATTACTTAAATTGAATTTACTTCGCCCCGTAACTAAATTTCCGAAGTCCCCGATACTCTACTAAATCGGATTATTCTCCTCGGTCCGTAATCCAAGACCTACACCCAATGGCCTTATTGGACCTCAACAATATACCTACTGGTCTTATTCTTACTCCCAAATAAGTATAATGTAAATCCTAGAATACTCATTCATTCCCGAACTCAACGAAGGATTAAACACAAAATTTTCGAAAAACAGCTTTCGTCGATCGATCGATCGAACAGGGGCAGACGCAGTCTTCTTCTTCGTTAAGATTTTTCCTCCATTAACAAATCTTCAAACTCCATTATAGTCCACCAAACTTTAACCCAATGATCCTAACATATTTCCACATATACTAGGACAGTTTCTAACGTGTCAAATACATCAAAACTCCAATTACTTTAAAGAATTAATGAATTAAAACCCAGAATTTCTTGAAACCCTAGTTATGGTGTTCTTCCCATATTATCATTCAAAATCCAGATTTTTATCCCGAAAATCATCAAGTCTAATCTGAATATTAATTCTCTACATAGTTTAAATCATTCTACATGCGATTCCTATCCCAACATGCATAAATATCATCTTTCTCCAATCAAAATATTGATTTAAACAAAACTATTCAAAAACCCTACACATGGGTATTATAACTTTATAATTTGCAATAAACAACTTGCCTTATGATCAGTAGGGTCTGATTTTGTGGTTCTTGTTGATGATTGATGATCTTCATCCTTCAATCCTTCTTCCCCAACAAGTTGATGGTAGGAATCCCTTTGAATCCTTCCCAAATCTTCTTTTTGCTTTAGAAAGTTGTGCCTCTCTTCTCTTTAATGGTATTGGTGTTGTCATGGGTGTTCTAACCCTAATTCATCTATCATACGGCTGATATAAAACTCTCAATTTCGTAGGTCTCCATACCCTCTTATGTTAAAAGACTAAAATGCCCCCGAACGGTCTCGGTTTAGCCCAAAATTACCCCGGGACTCAACTAGTACCCCCGGGTATACAATTTTGACTAATTTGACCCTTCTGGACTCTTTGGTGACCTCTAAATTATCATTTGAGTCACTTAAAAAATATTACTCGTTCTCACCCCAACGCGGTCTATACGCGTTAAGTAACTATTTACCACTCGCATTAAGTAAATAAAATGATGCAATATATACCGGTATCTATCTTTCGATTAATATACCATAATTACAATTTTAAATAAAACTCTTTAAATTACTACTCTTACGTAATTTAAATCAAGCCGATATTTTCTCATTTAATTCTCCAATCTAATTAAATGGAATATTTGGAATATTCAGAAATACGGGGTATTACACGTGAGAACGGTTAAACGTCAAAAACACCATATAACTTCTATCTAACTTTGTATCAAATCAAAAGGCCAACTCCAAAAACATGTTTTCACAGTACCTTTGAGTAAAATATACACTTGCACATCTATAACACACACTCATTTTGAAAAATATCGTGGATGTGTGTGTAGACAAATGTCAATTCACGAAACTACCAAAAATGATATAATCTTGGAAGCATATTTGCAACAAAGTTTTTGAGATTGTTGAGCAGCTTGCATGAACTTCAACTTCAAAAGCCTTTCTAAACAAATGAAAGCACCTACCCCAAACATATAAAGTACCTTATTGATAGAATGGCATAAAGACTCAAATGTTTTGTTACATAATTTAGCCGACTTTAAAATATAATATGAGTAGTAAAAAAATTTACATTTTCAATATCCCTTTGGATATTCCATAAAAAAATTCCAAACCCCAAAATACTCCTCATGATTCATATCAAACCCACTCCACCATATAAGTAGCATGTAGTAATGCATATATGAGTCCAAATGACAAACGACACATCAAAGTCGAGTTTGAAATGGTTGGTTGGAGTTAAAATGAACGTAGTTATACCTAAAATCACATTAAACAACAAATAGAATCACCTATGCAAGCGTGCACCAAAATAAACTCCCCCTAAAAATTAAAGTGCTATAGATAAAATAAAGCATGTAAACATGTGAAGTATAAAAAACATCTAATCATGAAATAGTTAGCTCCCCCTAAACATCATCTCCCCTATGTGTCAACTCCCCTTATCATATATATTTCTCTTCTTTTTTGACAAATGAGAATCCTCCTTTTTTACACAAAGGATAAGGAAAATAAAAATTTCTCCCCTTTTTTAACTCAAATAGTAAAAGGACGAAATAATCATAGACAAAGAGTATAACATTGTAAGAAAGCAATATCACAATGACAAAGAGGACTAGTGAAGCAAAAATCTAGTAAAGAATGTGAACTACCTAAGCTATATCAAGGGAATACGAAATGAGTATAGACATGTATATCATCAAATGAATTTCAAAAGCAAGAACTAAAAGATGAATGATATCAAGGAATAACTACAAAAGCAGGATACGTGATATACAAATAATCTAACTAGCAAAATGAGATCATATATCATGGATAGATATAACAGTACGGGAAAAAGAATATGGATAAAGAAAGATAATCCATAAAACAAACAATATATCCATAAAACCATGCAGTAGTATCCAAAGTACTAATAAAAATGGTACAAATATCCAAATACAGACCAAATGTATCAAAGTACTACATACGATACTATCAAATAAGATCAAAATAAAATAGAGATAAACATAAAATAATGGAGAAATGTAGAAATGAGAATATAAACTTATATATGGTCTTTATAGATTTAGAAAAGGTTACTGATAGAGTACCTAGATATAATTTGGTGGGATTTAAGGAGGAAAAGAATCCCTATGAGTTATATTAAAATTATTGAATATATATATGATAGCAAAAAGACTAGAGTAAGGACTTTATGTGGTGAACCTAATGACTTTACAATTAAAGTTGGTTTACATCAAGGATCGAATTTAAGCCCTTATTTATTTACCGTAATTTTGTATAAGATAACTAAGGACATAAAAGAAGATGTCCCATGGTGCATGTTGTTTGTGGACGATATAGTTTTAGTAGACACTTCAAATGAGGGCTTAGATATGAGAGTAGATACTTGGAGAAAAGCCTTAGAGTCTAAGGGATTAAAAATTAGTAGAAATAAAATAGAATTTATGGAATGTAAATTTAATAATGAAGCGTCAAGTAACATAATATTAAAGATTAAAGAAAAAGTGATAAACTAAACTAATAATTTTCGTTATCTAGGTTCAATGTTACAAAGTAATGGGAATATTGATGAGGATGTTATGAGTATAATTTTAACTAGTTAGATGAAATAAGACAAGCGAGTGGGGTGTTATGCGATAAGAGGCTAACTAATAAATTAAAAGGAAAATTTTATAGAACAGTTGTTAGGCTAGCGACCCTATATGGAGCTGAGTGTTGGGAGTTAAAGAAAAAATATGAACAAAGTCTTCATGTTAGTGAGATGAGAATGCTCCGGTGGATGATGTGAATTACTAGAAAGGACAAAATTATAAACCAATACGTGAGAGAAAAGTTAGGAGTAGCTTCCATTAGAGATAAATTAAGAGAAAGTAGACTTAAGTGGTATGGAAATGTGTTGCATAGACCAGTAGATGCCCCTATAACAAGAGGAAGATTTTTGAAAATAGAGGATAAAAGAGAAAGGGGTCGCCCTAAGCTATTGTGGGAGGAAATTATTTGAAAAGATCTTATGGAATTAAACTTGAATAATAATATTGCATATAATAGATTAGAATGGAAAAGGAGCATACATGTGGCTGAACCTATATGATGGGATTAAGACAAGTATGATGATGATGATGATAAATTTCTAATCAGCTTCTGACATATCATCATCATACTCAACATCATCGGTCTCCTAATAATCATTTTCCTCATTATACTTATCATCCTCATCATCATTAACACCCACGAGTGGAACATGTGGAAGGGCACAAGTGGCAACTAGCGGTGGAATATAAAAAATAAACTAAAAAATAGGACTAAATCTTTGTAGATAATCCTTAATAAACGTAACATCTATGCTTAAGCAAGGCTGCTCATGATCAATCTTATCAAAGAGATGAGTATAGATCGCACGAGGATCCCTCATCTTATCTCTAATATCTTCAAATAGACCTCTCATGTAGGCAAAATGATCCTCCATAAACTCTCTCTGACGTCGATATGCTCATGCCTCAGGAATGGGTGCAGACTGAGGAATCGGGGCAGAAGAGGGTGCTAGTGAATCGAGATTAATGGGTTATCTAGACTGTTCATGTGTAGTTTGACTTGAAGAATAAGATAATCTAACATTGGAAATATCTCCAATAATAGGTGCAGTCTCATTCGCAAGTAATTGAGGAACCCCTAAAGAATACAAATAGCACGTGATCAACCTTTTATAAGGCAAAGCCTCTCCACCAATATCTATGCATAACCTCTTTCTCAGCTGAATAACTAGATCTAGATAATTTATCGCCTTCCTATGAGCTAAAGCATAAATCAACCTACTAATATATTAATGGAAGTTCTGGGTGCGATGTCTAGACATAAGGTTATAAACCAAGAAATGATGTAAGGAGTATCTTTTATCCGTATAATCCTAACGAAAGAGAGTACCAAACCAATATGTCATATATCCAGCAAGGAAAGATACAACTTTATCTTGTGTAACCTCATATTCATAACATGAATAAAAATCGGTATGATCAGGACGAGTCTCAAGGCCTAAATTAGTAGCAAGGTCATCACCAATGAGCATAATCTCAATGCTACAAATAAAAGAAGACACTAAATGCGTTGTCGAGGATATCACAATTATATTTGCATGAGACTCACGAATTAGGGTAGCATTAGCCAACTGATGTGGCCTGAGTAATGGGGAATTACAGATAATCCTAGTCAAAGATAACAAATATTGAGCCTCCTCACACCTAGTAAGATTATCTAAATATACATCTCTATGTAATAACGTCTCATGTCATGAAACTCTCCATAAGTGTGGTGAATGATATCCCAGAGGCATCGATTGTGGAAGATGGAACGAGGATAGAGTTCCTAGGGGGCTATCTATGACATCTCACATCTCATAGGTCATGGTGAAGAAGGTGACCTCTAGAACGTGGCGTCTCTCTAGAATCACTCGAAATACGAACCTTCTTGCTAGTTTGTGTTTTCCTTCTCACCACAACACAAGAAATATGGAAGGAAATAAGAACAAAGAGAAACTAGGGCAGTAAGTAATAATGGACTAAAAGTGCTTAAATGAATAACCCAATAATCACCACCAATCCACCAAATCTCTAAATTAAGAACCTAATATGATAGTTATAACCTAGAATCACCGGAAAAGAAGTAAATCAATAATGAGGAACAAGTATTGAAGACTTACCACAGTGAAATCAGATTAAATAATACCAAATAGAAAAGCTCAGGCTTTTATCAGACAACACCAAATCTTCTCTTAAATCACTCCTAAAATGATATGAAAAAAAAGAAAAAAATCATTCTTGGGGTAATTTTGTTTGGGCTTTGGACATGGTTTGGCTTAAAAATGACCAACTAATGAGTAAAAATACATTTTATACTACCGAGAATTGTATGAGCTGAAGTTTCTTCCATGCGAACAAATATAATACGAATGGGAACTTTTAGCCATTCGAACGAAATTGAGTAGAAAATCAAGAAAGGAAAATGAATATAGAAAAGATTAAGTGGAAACTACAAAATCAATGCTCTTGAAAAAATGTTCAGAGTGGTAGAGTTAAATGGTCAAAGGTAGAATCCATAAATTTAGTCACTAAGGTATTACAGATGACATAAACAAACGTACAGACTTAGACTTCACTAAGTATCGCAGTTATGTCTCCTTCCTTGTTGATAATAGAAAGTGGTGCTAATGCAATAATACCCCACAACAAGCTCCACTTGCCTTGGTGTCCATCGATTAACTTGAGGAAACTATTTTCCTATCTTCAGCAATGAAGAATGAGCTGAACAAGGATTTGTACAAGTAATGTGTTACTCTAGGTTGATAAAGTGATAACAAATATCCAAGTGGTTTAGATTTGAAAAAACGAAAGTGTTTGATCAGAAAATAGGTTAAAAAATTCTTGCAATGAAGTGCAAGTTTGTATCTCTTCAAATAGGGAGAAAAGTATCAAAGAGACAGACTTGAAAGTATTGCATTTGAAACCAAGTAAAAAATAAATTTTCCCAGTCTCATTCAAATGAACTGTACCTCTTTTGAATGGCGTATGCAAAGTCTTTTGAACAAAATCGAACGAAATTGCATCAAAACAAAAAAAGAGCACATTTGAAGTTTCGTTGAAGCGCTGATATCCAATGAGTTGAAGAAACTCGTTCGAATGAACTCCAATATCACGTTCGAATGAGATGCCTTAAAAATGATTTTTTGTTTGAAACTTTTGAAAAATATTTTACATTTCAAATACTTGTAAAATATACCCGAACATAATGTTTACACGAAATCAACCTCATATACCTTCCCCGTATATTGTAGTGATGAAATCAACACTTCGATCTTCGATTGATGTGTTCGATCACTAACTTTTCTTCAATTGAAGCCTTGATAATGTACATGATGGTGTAGTGGGGTGTAACGAAATATTTCAAACTAAAAAAATAATGAGGAATCATATATTTTGCACTTACAAATCTCCCCCTTTGGCTATTTCGGTACAAAATACAAAAAATAATACCTAAGATAATTTAAATTGATGGTCGTCCCAATCCCGAAACGAAAAAGATACTTATAACTTTGTCTCTACTGGAGATATTCATCGTGTAGTCCATGATATCATCAATGTAGAAAAATACCTATACATATGAAGCAAAGAAAAATAATGTGGCACATATAGTTAAAAAAAACAAAACTCCCCCTTAATATATTCTCCCCCTTTTGTCTGTAATAGACAAAGGGTTAGAAGTTAAATTTGAAAAATTATCATCACGGGTATACACATTTGAAATATCATCACAAAGTATAAATAATGAAGCATATGCAATGAAACTTCAACAAACCGACAAACTATTTTTTTTGGATTTTTTAAAATCCTTTAAGTACAGAAATATACATATAAATACAAACAAACACATCATGGAGTTGCATGAAAACATACAAATCATGGAAATAAAATGAAAGTGTGTGAACTTAATTCACGGAGAAATCAAAATAGGCATACGTAGCGACGGTGCATGAAGTCAAACAGACACTCCTAAAGAAAAAACTCAATTCAACCTTTAGTGTATAAAATGTTGAACAAAGTGAAATTGACTCAACTCATACAAAATTCCTCTTTTTAAATCAATAACGCCACACTATTTAATGTTTTTCAAGGAATTTTATTGTTCAAGCCCATTGATATTCAACTTATAACCCCCTCAAAATCTCACATTTTAAGCATGAACTCTCAATTTTTTTGAAGTATTCATATTCTTCAGTTTTAATGAAGCATTAGTGAAAAAAATTGTCCTTGTCACTTAGGTTTTTATGTGCCGAATACATCTTTTAGGCTCTTGCCAATGGTAGATTTTAATGTAAAGAAGACTGCTTCTTTCGAGCCCTTTTCCCCTACTTAAACAAAAACAATCAATTTGTAGATAAAAAAAATATGGGCAATGGTTTTTACATGCACAATTAGTTCCTAGTACATTTGATTCGTTATTAAGCATGATTGAGATGAGAACATCTTATTCAACATATGACAAGCAAGTGAAAGGTTCAAAAGTTTATGTAAAGTGTGCAATCAATGCGATAGAATAAGTCTACCATGAAGATAGTAATCAACAATGAACGTCGCAATGATAAACATTCATTATTAAAAAAAATATAGCAAAGTCTCATGAAACCAAGATTAAGTCACGTGAATGGATGAAATGAAATGATGATTCAAACATCTTTGATGGACATCCATATATGGTGTAAAGAAAAATACAAATTTTTTTTAAATTTTTATGAGATTTTTCTAAAAGAAAAAAATCTTTTTGAATTTTTTCAATGTATAAACATAAGAATAATACCTAATTGTAGGTAAAATTGATAGCAATATGAAAATCACCCTAAATTAGAAACAATACCTGAACTCAGTTAATGGTACGAATATCCATATATTTCCTAAAATCCTCAAATTTAAGTGCATCTAAAGGTTTAGTGAAAATATCGACCAATTGATGTTCGCTACTCACGAAGCTCAAGGAAATGATCTGCTCCTCAACAAGATCATGAATAAAGTGATCAAGAGTCCTAACGTGCTTCGTACGAGAATGTTAGAAGGGATTACAAGAAATATGGATTACACTCGTGTTATGATAATATAGTCATTGTGCATTGATTAATCACGCAATCCTAAACATTTTCTTCGTCCATAAGAGTTATATGCAAAACTTTCGGCGACTATGTACTCGGCCTCTGTTGTGGATAAAAAATGGAGTTTTATTTTTTTCTCAACCATGAAACACAAGCACACCTAAGGTAAAAACATCCACCCAATATGATTTTACAACCACCAACATCCCGAACCCAAACGAGAACAGAATAAGCCAACAAGTGATCATCAGTATCAAAAGAATACCAAATGCCATAAGAAAGAGTGGCACTCGTGTGTTTAATGATATGTTAACTGCAGGCAGGTGTGACACTTTTTGGGACACTGGGTACTGTTCACAAACTCCAACACTAAAGGGGATATCGGGATATATAACGGTCATGTAGAGAAGACTACCTATCATACTCCTATAAATTTTTTGCCCTACTATCTTACCTAAAGTGTATTTGCTAAATTTTTTTGATGAACTCATAGGTGTGCGAGAGCTCTTAGTGGAATCCAAACTAAACTTTTTTCACTAGATCCCTTGTATATTTAGGTTGAGATAGAAATATCCCACTCTTGAGTTGATGCACTTCGAGACCTAGGAATAAAGTAAGTTTATTGACCACACTCATTGAATATTCTCTCTTCATCTCCTCCTCAAAAGTGTGAGCATGTTGGAACACGTGGATCTAAAGACTATGCCATCCACATAGACTTGGGCAACAAAGATAGAACCACCCTTTCTCCTAACAAACAATGTCATATTAACTCCCCCTCTATTGAAACCACGAGCTAAGAGATCAAGCCTTAACTTTTCTTACCAAGCACGGGGTGCTTGATTTAAAACATACAAGGCCTTCTTTTGATAAATACATGTTCTGGGAGCTTTGGGTCTTCAAACCCCATTAGTTGTTCCACAAAAACCTCCTCCTGAAGAATTTCATCGAGAAAGGAACTATTGAGATACATTTGGTATAGCTTAAACCTTAGATGACATGCTATGGCAAGTAGTAAGCGGATGGACTCAAACCTAGCGACATAAGAGAATGTCTCGTCAAAGTCTACACCATCAATTTGTGTGTAACTTTGAGTGACCAACCTAGCCTTATTGTCAATAATAGTACCATTATAATCCTTATTATTTTTGTACACCCACTTGCTACCAATCACATTAGTCTAGTTAGGTCGAGGGACTAATTACCAAACATCATTCTTTCAAAATTGAAGCAACTTTTCTTGCATATCACTTATCCAATGCTCATCCTTGAGTGATTCCTTCACATTCTTGGGCTCTATTGTGGAAGTGTAGAAAAATAAGCTAACCACGTTCTCTAGATGGGCGTGAGTCTTGTCACCTAGTGTGGGATCATCAAGTATGTCAGTAGGGTCATGACTCTGTCAAACCAAGAGGGTGGATTATATTTTTTAAGAGCCGATTCAACCATGGGTGTGTGGAGACAATGGGATTATCACGAGGGGGTACATTATTCTTACACATAAGATCATGATCAATAAATGTAGTGATATTACAATCTATAATTATGACGTTTATCAATTGCATGATGGTAGAGATTTTGAGGTTATACATCCCAGAGGCTCTACTAGTCGATGAACATCCTGAAAATATTCTCTCATTGCTTCTAGATTATAGTTTCCTTAAAAGATATCCATCTATAAGGATATAGCAAGAATTCCCCAAAACAAGAAAATACGATAGGCTGGGTTTCTTATTGGTGAACAACTCATATGGATTATAAATTATGTGTGGATGAAGATAAATCCTATTCACCATGTGGTATGTAGTGTTAACCACCTCTGCCCAAAATCATTTAGGCACGTTCCTACCAACGAGCATGGATCATTCTATCTCTTGGATAGTCCTATATTTCCTCTCAACAATCCCATTTTCTTGAGGCGTAACTAGAATAAAAAACTCATGTTTAATGTCTGTATCATCATAATTTGCATCAACACTGACGTCGATAAACTCCGTTTCATTGTCACTTCTTAATCCATTGATGGAAACATTGTGTTGATTTTGAAGTATACTACACTTAGTTGTAAGGAACTCATAAGGATCAGACTTTTCCCTAAGAAATCCAACAATGGAATATCTCAAAAAGTTATCGACCATCACAATAATATACTTCTTACCACCAATCCTCTCGATGCGCATTGGACCCATAATATCAATGTGTATTAACTCTAATAAATATTAAGTGGTAACAGTATGCAATTTCCTATGGGGACTCTTGATTTGTTTCTGTTGTTGTCAAGGACCACAAACAAAGGAAGTTAGTTTTCCAAGTGATGGTAAGCCATATAAAAGGTTTTTCTTTACTAACCTCACAAGTTCTATAAAATTGACATAACCTAGTTGTTGATGCCAAAGGTCCATGGTGGAGACCTTAGAACTATTTCATTCTAAATAGGACTTGGGATTAATACAATAGCAATTGTTGGTAGTCCTTACCTTGTAGCAAAAGCATATCGAATTTATAAAAAATGTTAAATTTTGAATGGTCAAACTTTATTGTAAAGTGAGCATCGCAAAGTTGTCTCATGCTTATTGAGTTACCATTAAACCCTTCGACATACAATACACTATCTGTCTTAGGAAAATTGAAAATATCCATGCCACCTCGTCCTAATATGCTAGACCTACTCCAATCTCCAAAGGTGACTTTTCCTTGTGATCCACAAGGTTGGTAAAATGTGACTTGTCACTGGTCATGTGTCCAGAGAACCCACTATCAAAATACAATTGTGAAGTATCTTAAACATTAAGAGTAATGTGAACAACTAGAGATTTTTCATCACTTTTAGGTACCTAAGTGGTGGTAACCTTTTTCTTACCCTTATCATCGCTGGCACTAGTCATCGTGTTAGAAATTTTCTCATAATGCATATACATTATTTGAAATTATTCAATTAAAATTTTAGAAGTACTGACTAAAAATTTGACTTGCTCTCTAAGACTAGTAAGCTCACTATGGTGGTGTGTGGGAGCATATAGTGATAGACCCGTCCTAGATTGTAAAAAAAACTCCTTAAGGTGACCTATTCATTTGCAATGGTTACAAACATAGATTTGTTGGGTTAACCTATATCAAAATGCCTAGGACAAGTTCTCCTTGGTGAGTTAGGTGGAGGCCCATAAGGATCTAATACAAACTTAGCACCCGGTTTGAGTGTGGTACTGAAAGTGGATGTAACCTCATAACCTATGCCATGCCTCTCTTCAAAACCTAAAGCGAGGCCTAGTAACATCTTTCTAACTTTCTTGGATGGGTCCTCTAAGGTGACTTTGACTTCTCGGGTATGTTCGAGATATTTATCAAGTTGGGAAATTTGGGAATTAATTTTTTCACGAATCACCAATCATGCTTTAATAACTCTAATAAGATTATCGATTTTGTTGGACAAGTCATTCTTTTCCCTACCCATTGAAACAAGTTGCTCACTCAAAGAGATTCTAATCGAGGTCTCATTCTCTCTCGAAACTTTCAACTCCTTCTCTAAAGATAACACCCTAAGAGCCAAATTTTTATTTTACTTTTTAGTTTTTTACTACTCAGTGTAAAGTTTAGAGTATACGTATTGGAATGATTCGACTCAATGTCGTGGTTATGACTTTTAGAAACGTCCTCATTGGTGTGAGACTTATTTGAAGTGCTAACATGAATAACCATAAACGTGGTGAAGTTTTGTCTATACGATGACTCATCCTCGGAGTTCATCAACTCAATATCACTATCACTTAAATTGGAATTATAAGCAACTTTGCCTTTGCCTTGTTCCTTAAGCTTAGTGGGACAGTCGTGGGCTTTGAGACCCTTCGCCTCACACTCATAACACCTACGATTCATCTAACTTAGGAATTTTACCTCTAGCTTTCTTTTGATCATTCTCATAAAAATTCTTAACCTCTTTCTAATTTTTATTTTTTGCAAATTTTTTATTTTCCAATTTAGATGAACTTTAATTTTTGAATTTGAGAATTTTTTTAAGTTTTTTTAGAAAACAGGGTGTGACAACCCATAATATTTAAAAATACATTGATCAGTTCTAAATTAAACAACACACGATTCTAAAAAATTAAGTACCATTCTAAGCATGCGATAAAAGAAATAAATTGAAATAAAAACTTAATATCAATAATGAAAGATATCCCATCGTAAGAGGAAAATTTATGATTGCTCACATTTTTATTTATTTTGGTTTTGCGTATCCCTTTACATAAACACGACACCTAAACACATCTACGTCACTATACTTCTTGGTTATTGAAAACTATGTTGAAGACCGTCAAAGAATGCAAGATTTGGTCATGTCAACAATTATGGTAGACGTATTCATTTGGAGTGGTAAAACGGTTCTGAGTATTTTATGGAGTTCACTTATATTTTACGAGGCAATATTTTATATAAAGAAACTCAAAATATTTATAAGATTTTTTTTTTGAAATTTTGACGCTTCGTTTGATCAAAGTTGTCTCGCATTCGAATGAGATTTGTCTATCGTTCGATTTCCATTCGAACGAAGTTTCAAACGAGATCATTTTTTGTTACATTGACATGTCATTAAAAGCATTCATTCGAAGCATCGTTCGAATGAGTTTGACAAACCTTTCAGCACTATAATCTCGTTAGAAGTCATTGTTTGACTGTCGTTCCAATGATCGATGCAGTTTTAGTTTCTTGATGAATATATTCCCATTATCTTTTATGTTTATCCTTTTTATCTCCACTTCTTATAAGAAGGGTGGATGGGATAAGATATTCCAAGAATTTTTTTCAAAAATAAAAACACCTTTTGAGTTCTCTTTTGTGATCGAAACACCTCATATCATATTCCTCACCCTCGGGATATATTCAAGATCACTTTTACCAACATCAAGAAGGTTTCTTGTGATACACCCTTGAAGAACCTTTTCTCTACTGCTGACTTTGTGAAACAAGGTTTCACTGCTGAAGAAGGAAGAAGGCTGAATCAGTGGATTATGAGGGTAGATGCTACTTGTGGATGGAGCTAGGTCGTATCTGTTGGAGTTTTCGGAGTTCTGCGCATCTCACTTACTTTAACTAAGTGTTTTGTAAGTCATCCATATGCATTAACTTCCAATAGTGCTGAATAAAAAGTTTTGCCTTGCAAAAGGATTTTTATGTTTAGTCAGAAATTTTCAAATCTATTTGAACAAAATTTGCATTCACACCATAATTAATTGAAGATTTGGATTTGCGTGTAGGGGCATTTAATTAAATAAATTGATCCTTTAGTTCGTGCGCACTCTCAAATTGGTATTAGAGCAGGTTACACCAAAATATCTTGTGATCCTTTTTTGGCAAAAAAAAATATTTTGATATCATTTTTTTTAGATTTAAAAAGACAAAATTCAATGGATAATTTGTATAATCGAATGCCTATTTTTGATCGTTCCAATTATACTTACTGTAAAGCTAGGATGAGGTCTACATTAAAATCCATTGATGAACGTGTCTGGTTTCTTTATGGAAAAAGGGTGAACACCAACCACTGTAACTGTTGATAATATTATTTGACCTAAACTTGTATCTCAATGGATAGATGACGACTTTAAATGGAGCAATTTTAACTCGCGCGGTTTGAGTGCCATCTCGGGAGTCGTCACCCCTTATAAGTTTCACCGCATTATGATGTGCACAACATCTAAAGAAGTTAGGGATACCCTACATCTCACCCACGAGGGAACCAATGATGTTAAATCTTCTGAGTTGTAAAATTTCACCACACAATTTAAAACTATCACTATGCTTGAATCTGAATCAATTGACTAATTTTACGCATGACTGTCCGATATAGTAAACTCGAGTTTCAAATGAAGTGAGAGAATACCTGAGATGCATGTTCTTAAGAAAATTTTGAGATCACTCCCTGCCCATTTTATTCCTAAGGTTACCATGATAAATTCATTAGAAATCATAAATACTCTTAGGTTAGAATAACTTATTGGAGATCTTCAAACGTATGAGACATATATGTTTCCTAAAACTATTAAGACTAAAGAAAAATGAATTGCACTAAAAGCCCAATCAAAAAAGAAAGAGGAAGTGTCGTAAGATTCTGAGTATGATTTTGATTTAGATGATTTAGCCCCTTTTGCTAAAAAAATTCAAAAAGTTTCTCAAACTTAAAAAGAAAAATACTTTCAAAGAAAAAAAAAGTTTTGAGAAAGATATAAAATATAAATCGGGAAAGAAAAAATTTGAAAAGAAAGAAATATTTCCCAAAGAAAGACGATGAGAGATGATATGAGTGAGGGAAAGGGTCACAAAGCTCATGAGTGTACGATTAGGTTAATGATATAAGGGAAAGGCAAAGTTTCCTTAAATGTCACACTTAGCGATAATGAGATAGAGTCGGTGAGCTTAAGGGATGAATCACCGCATGGACGAAACTTCACCGTATTTATGGCTAGTCATGTTAGTACACTGAGTGAACCTCACACCAATGAGGAAGCTACTGAACATGGAGATCTCGATAGTGAGTCTAGTCATTTCGACGAGAGTGAAGGGAAAAATATTTTAAGTGAGAGTGAGAGTGAGAGTGACCTACAACGTGCCTATGCCAATATTTATGATGAGTCCTTTACAACTAAAAATAAAACTAAGGTTTAGCCATGAGAGTTTTATCTTTATAAAAGGAGATGAGAGAGGCGATATAAAGTGATTCCTCGGAGAGAGAAGCTTTGGGAGATAGAGTTTGGTTAGTTGAGAGAGAGAGAATGGAGACTTGACTAACAAGGTGTCTAGTGTTATGAGAGATCTCCAAGAATCCGTAGAGACTCGTGAGAAACTTTAAACCCTTGTATCCTAGCTCGAGAAAGATCTTAACCGTGCTCGGGAGATCAAGGTAACTATCGAGGATACATCGAAGAAGGTAGGTAAGATTCTTCTTGGCCCTGCTTTAGGTTTTAGTGAGAGGCATGGAATAGGTTATGACGGTGCATCCACTTCCTATACCGTACCGAAACCGATTTCTAAATTTGTGAAAGAGAGTTCAACATAAAAAGCGAACTAAGGAAGACCCAAACCTGTTTATGTATGAACTATTTTCAAAAGAAGATGTCACCTTAGAGAGTTTCGCTATATATTAAGTAGAAATAGGTGTACACGTACTCCCATGCACCGCTCTAGAAATTTTCCATGTCTTAGAGAGAAAGTTGATTTTCTAGTCACGTCTTCGCATAACTTGATGAAAGAATTTTAACGAATGTCTTTGTCGTTTGAGAATGCTTCCAATGCTACGATTAGAGACAATAACGACAAGGACAAACAAAATATTACCTTCACTTGGGTACCTTATCAAGATATAAAAGCCCTTGTTGTGCATGTTGCTCACAAGGTTTAAGATACTTCCCAATGGTATTTTGATTATGGATGCTCTAGGCACATGACTAGTGATATTTCTTTTTCACACACCTTGAGGATCGCAAGGAAGGTGAAGTCACTTTTGGATATGGGAGTATGTATAGTATTTTAGGGCATGGAAGTGTTCAGATAACCCGATTCCCTAAATTAGATAATGTGTTGTACATGAAATGGTTGAAGGCGAACTTAATTAACATAAGTCAACGGTGTGATGCAAACTTTGTGGTATAGTTTGACCTGCCTGAATGTAATGTTTATGACCAATTCGGTGAAATTTTACTATGAGGTGTGAGGATTGAAGATAATTATTATGGGATTGTGCCCAAGTCCTCATTTATGTGCAACAATGCCACAATCTCCACTATAAACCTTTCGCATCAACAACTAGATCACGTGAACTTTTTAAATCTTATGAGATTAGTGAAAAAGGACTTAGTTCGTGGATTACCATCACTTGGGAAACCAACTTCCTCGGTTCACGGACCTTGATAACTAGGGAAACAAATTCGAAGTCCCCATCAAAATTTGAATACCAGTACCACCTCCCGTGTTTGGAGTTGATTCACATATATCTTATGGGTCCTACTCGATCGAAGATCTTAGGTGGTAAGAGATATATTCTCGTGATGGTTGATGAATTTTATAGATATTATATTATAGGAGTCATTAGAGAAAAGTATGATGCGGTTAAGTTCCTTATAACCAAGTGTCGTGTCCTACAAAATCAACACAGTGTCATTATTAATCTGATGCGTAGTGACAACGACACTAAATTTAAAGGAGCTAAAGCGGATATCTATTATGATGGAGTAGGTGTTAAACATGAGTTTTGATCTTTTGTACTCCTTAGAAAAATGGGATTGTTGAGAGGATGAACAAGACGATACAAGAAATGACTAGATCTTTGATTCTTGGGAGAAACGTGCCTAGACATTTTTGGGTGGAGGCGGTGAACACCACATACCATATGGTGAATAGGGTATATCTTCATCCGCACACACTTCACACACCTTATGAGTTGTGGACGGGGAAGAAGCTCAGCCTATCGTATTTTTGTGTCTTTGGGAGTACTTACTACATCTTGCGAGATAGAGAGCACTTAAGAAAGTTTGACTCCGGGAGTGATGAAGGGATATTTTTAGGATATTCATTGACGAGTAGGGCTTATAGGGGTTTTAACCACTTAAGCTCTAAGGTTATAGAATCAATAAACATCACGATTAGAGATGATGAGTCACCAATATTTATTTCTCTTAGCCCCCAGTGTGAGGATAGTGCACCCCTTGGTGACGATCCTATCCTTCCTCATGCTACCACGGTGGACCCCATTCTAATTTTAGGAGAGACACCATATTGGGTTTGAAAGAGTCATGGCCCTTTCGCTATACTTGGTGATCCTACACTAAGTGTCAAGACTCGTGCTCAACTTAAAAATATGGTTAGCTATCTGTGCTACACATCCTTAGTCGAGCCCAAGAATGTGAAATAAACACTCAAGGATGAGCATTGGATATCTTCCATGCATGATAAGTTGCTTCAGTTTCCTAAGAACGATGTGTGGGAATTAGTCCCCCAACCTAGACAGTCTAATATGATAGGTACCACGTGGGTTCACAAGAATAAAAAAGATGAGAATGATACCATAGTTAACAATAAGTCCATGTTGGTCGCTCAAGGCTTCACACAGATCGAGGGTGTATACTTTGACAAAACATTAGCTCTTGTGGCTAGGCTTGAATATGTCCACTTACTACTCGTCATAAAATGTCATCTACGCTTCAAGTTATACCAGAAGGATGTCAAGAGTGCCTTTCTAAATAGCATTCTATAGGAGGAGGTTTAGTGGAACAACCAAAAGGGTTTACAAATCCTAAACACTTGGGACACATCTATTATATTGAAGGCATTGTATGGTTTGAAGCAAGAACCCCATGCTTGTTACAAGAGCACTTCATATCTCTTATCTCTTGGCTTCAAGTGAGGGGGAGTGGATAAGATGCTATTTGTGAGTAGAGAGAGTGGTGCTATTTAGTTGCCCAAGTCTATGTGGATGACATAGTATTTGAATCCATAAGCTCCCACCATGATCACACCTTTGAGGAGGAGATGAGGAGTGAGTTTTTGATGAGCGTGGTAGGCGAGCTTAAGTTCTTCCTAGGTGTGACACCCTGCTTATTTTATTCCCGACTCATCAATCCTTTATCAAAATAAAACAAAATTCTCATATGGATCATTTTCAGCATCACTGTCGAAAATTCAAATTAGTTACTAATAACCTATTAGGCCCGACGTCAAATTTTAAACTTTCTCATCTTGTTAACTAAAACACACAATAAATCCATCCATACAATTTATATACAATCAACTGAAATAAATAAAAAATAAACGATAACTCTCGGTAAAACATTAATATAACCATATCGAATAGGCGTAAATAAAAATGCGGCATATAAAATAAATGACAACACTTGGGCAACATTCCCGAATATAACTGATTAGGCAGTAATTCTTCCAAAATTACTCCCTAATTTAGTATCTTTTAGCATCCTGAATAATGCAAATGCTCTTGAATTATCCCGTTTCAATGCTACTGACCCTTCTACATAGTATTGCGAGTTTTGTGCTTTTTCCAGGTCATTTACAAGTATTTATTGATAAGGAAAGAAAGGAGAAAGTTAAAGCAAAAGAATAAGTCAAAGAAGAAAAGTCATAAGGGCAAAGGCATAATTTCCACCCAAAATTCGAAAAAAGACCCAACATGAAAGTTGAAGATCTCAATTCAACGAGTGCATAGGAAGAAACAACGTCCAATTCCGAGTTCCAGGGAAGAAGTTACGGTGTTCTAAAGATGTGAGACATTGAAGAGATATTGAAGAGAAATTGAAGAGAATTTAAAGACAAAATGCGGACCGATCCGTGTTCCAAAATAATGGGACCGGTCCGGACCCTCAAAACCTACTGGCAAAAATCACATAGCGGACTAATCCGGATCCTCATCACTCACTGGAAAATTTTACAAGGTGAACCGATCCTATTTCCTAGAAAAAAGGATCGATCCGGATTTGTAGTAGAATCGTTTCGCCACTGAAGGCACAAACCGCTCCGCCGAGGATAAATTTGATTTCCTTATTCCGATTTTTGAGTTTGATTCAGCTATAACTCTGGATTTTTTGTGACGTATTTAACCTCTAGTTATTGTTAGACAAAGGAGTTCGATTTTTAGGTTAGCTAAGTAGGAGTAGAGGGTTTTTGTAGCAAAAAATCGTAGTTTTCCATAAGAAGATTTTGCTGTAAGGATTTGAGTCTAATTTCTGCAATTCAAGTAGCACCTTTCCTTTAATTTTCGATTGCTCATTAGTTTTAATTGTTGGTTTTGATTATGAAATTCTCTTTTCAATTAGTTTCTTTAGAGTTAATGTTTTATTCCTTAAAAACCCTGTCTTTCTCTAACTTAATTATGTCTAGCTAATTTTCTAAGGGTTGGGGTGCATGAACTCCACCTGATGTAATTCAGGATAATGGAAATAGGCTTTTGAATTAAAATCTTAGATGAATCGTGTTGCATAACTAGTGCAACTTTCGTAGGACTTTTAATCTCGTTTGCCCTAGATAATCGGGATGCTTAAGAATGCGGCGTGCATATTAGTTAATGTGACACCGCTTTACTCGTCCTTTGATTACATACTGTGTGGGCTACGATCCCTCATATATGTAATGCTTGGGAGTACTAAAGACCGAGTTCATTTAAAATTCTAATTTCGAATCTAATATCCTATAAAATGAATTGCTAGGGTGTGGTGGATTGTAACCCGACCTATTGTTCTCATTTCATAGTTAAACTTTTAGTCCATTCATCATCAACATTTTGTTTAAGTAGTGTAGTTGCATATTGTTAATTCATAGTTTCTTTAGTTAATCATTCTCCAATTTTCATTTAGTCTGTAGGAGGGTACTTTAGATCGTAGATGGATGCGTAACCCCTTTTAAGTATGGTAATGATAAGTTAATTAGCCCAAAACTTTGGATTAGTAATAGAACATGCCAACACTAGCCTAATGAAGATGAAGCTCGGTTTAAACTCACAAATCTCTCGTGTATATCTCAGAAAAGTAGTAATGGAGTTTTAGAAGTAACTCAGCTAGAGGGAGAGAGAAGTAAGCACCCTAGATACACCTTGGTAGGCAGGTAGAAACACACCAAACACCCTCAAGAATCTCTGTCACGTATTAAAAGCTTCGTAATAAAAATGACAATGGTGGGTGGGTAAAACCCTCTGGTTTGTAATAACTCTCTCTAGCAATAAATTCTTGACTCTCAAAAGGAACATCCCCTCCTCAAAGGTGGTTGGGGTCCTTAAATATCCCCCCACACCATCCCCGAGGCAACTCAGTCATTTATGACTATGAAAGACATCCCTCATACTTTATGTCACAACATTAAATACCTGATGCGCTAGTTGTCTCCACGTCATAAACATTAAATGCCAAGACATACCTTTTGCCTAACCAATGTGTGTCAGGGGGTTGTTGTCACAGAGGTGGGTTACCAACTGCCTGACAGCCCCAAATACAACGGTAGTTTACTCAAGTGCATGTCTGACATTGTTTAGCTGGCTAGTGACATCACCTACAGTGGATGTGACATTAAGTAGAGGGTTGTTTGGTTCACAACTCGACGCCCGATGGAACTCCAAGCTACTCCGCCCGAGGTTCCACGGTCAGGGTCCTTCGGTGTTTTTACCAGGTGTATCTAAGATGGTCAAGACAATCCCCAACAGTGCCTCACTTATCAATCCTCCAAACCAGGTCCCTCAAAAGTTCCCACGGAGAGGTCGCTTGATAGAGCATGAAAGCTCTCTCAGGCCTTACCAAGCCTGGCCTCTCGTGAGTACCGTTTGACCTCACACTAAAACTCATTATTATTCTCGTTACATCATTACAATCGTTATAGCTTACAATCAACATAAACAGAAATACAATATGACTAATACGACAAGCTAAAGTATGAGTTACCACGCCAAGCTGCCTCGCTTGACCTGCCTCGGTTGCTTAATCTCCGACACTGTTGCCAATTATGGAATTATCCCTAATCTCATGATTACCTTCAAGCCCCCTCTACATTTGCCCCTTCGTGGAGAGATTTGTTGGAACAAGAAATGTCTGCACGAAACTTCTCAATCCGATGAACCTGCTCTGCGTGATATAGTTCTCAATCTGTGAATAAGAAATTCTGGCCCTCCTTTCCCGTTAGAATCGCAGCGATATTGTCGTTGGGAAAAAGTAAAATTCTCCCCGATGTACCTAAGTCGAAGCGCCATTCTCATTGGTACTTGGGCGAAGGGACATCAGCGCTTTTTCCTCATGCTGGTCCCCAACCGTTCTAGTTCTAATGTTTGAAATTCTCCCGAAAGGCCTACTAACCTTTTTCAAATACTCGTTTGGACTTCTGGTAAATGAAATTCTCCCCCGTGGTGCTTCGCTATTTTCGAAAAACGATGAGACATGTGGCAAGGGGACATCGTAGCTTTGTTGAACTGTTGGGGGATCTCCTTCGTTAGAAGTTCAGTGGATATGCCTGACAAAATCTTTTGACGCCAAAACTTAAACTTATTGAAGAAGGCAACGCTTTCTGTTCTCTATACGACACTTCATTAATGACACGGCGCTGTCTTTTCAACTGCCAAAGTACTTCCCGAAGTACCACGTGTTCATGTGAAATGATTATAGGCGACAGCGCACGTGCGAGGGTGGGGAAATCTAAACGCCGAAGTTGGAAATTTCAAACGTGCATATCCCAACACTTAACCTTTCTTTTCTCTTACTTTGGCTTCGTCTTCCTCAAGCTTCCATTTCACTTTAGAGAGAGAAAGTCTGTGAGAACTCCATTGCTAAAACTCCATTGTTATTGCTCTTTCCTAACTTCTTTCTTCTGTTACCTTCTATACCACCACTTATGATCGTGTTTCTCCATTATCGCTCTCAAACCCTTCTTGCTGAAAGATTTTCTGTTACTGTGTCATTATTTGCCATGGTGTCCTCAAGTAACCCCACTGTGTCTGCCACCGGTGTTTCGCCTGCCACCCTTACCACTGCCACCACCCTGGATACTGCCCGCCAGGAATAACTAAGGTTTTACCATCGATCACCTATTTTTGAACAAGGTGATGATTTTGCTGGTGCATGTAAGAGGGTCCATTTTTCTTCTAAGTTTGACCCTCTATTGTTGGGTGATGAAGACGAAGCCTCTAATGAGTGGAGTTTTCTTCCTCCCGAGGGGACTCTCCGATTTTGTTTGGAGCTAGGGGACTTCCCGTGGTCCCACATTGAGTTTGAAGCGCCCGGGGGTTCTCCCGCTCAGTTTGCTGCATGGAACTCCCACATGTAGAGCTCTTATGATGAAACGCTCACCAAGATTGGAATGCAACGGGCTAAGTGGTTTGGTGAGTTCACTCTGTCCAAGAATAATGTGGCCCTTCCTGTTCTGGTGTCTTGCTGGAACGTTACTACCCATACCTTCATCGCTGCGTGGGGTGAGTTCACGGTGACGTTAGAAGACGTGTGTGAGCTCCTGGGTCTTGAAGCGACAGACCACGAGCCTTATACTGATGAGGCTCTGGATGCCCAGGAGACTGCTAATCGTTTGGAGCTGGACCGAATATGTCGAAGCTGCACCGGTTCATCGAACAAAGCCACTTTCTCCCCACTTATCAATTATTTCTTCAAGGATTCGGCTGAAGGTAGTTCTTCTGGGGGTGCCCCTGGTCAAGGTACATCGCTGGAACTTCCTGCTTATATCTTTGTCATTCTTTCCCATTTCCTTTTACCGAGAAAACCCAATGATCAACCTCGAAGGGAACTTATCAATATATCCCTTCGTTTGGCCCGAGGTACCAAGCTTCCCCTGGCTACAATCACCCTGGGATCTCTCTACACATGGCTCGACATGACCCTCTTCGACATGGAACGATCACTTGGTCGTTATAACTTGGCAAATTTTGCCAACTGTGTCCTTCTGACGAGCTTCCTCTATGTTCGTTTCCCTGCCGTAGCGGCCAAGATTAACCGTCCTCCTTCTGGGGAAAGAATTATGCCCCCACGCTCCTACGTTTATCATAAGAAGTTGAGTCGAAAGGAGTTGATCCCTGTGATTGATCGTTTTGAGGACTTTTTTATGAGACCCTACGAAGAGGATATCTTTGTTCACAACTGTGACTTATTTTAACATGAGGCTAGGTTAGTGGAGGTAGGCGCATATATTGAAGATCCTTCACTGGCTGTGGTTGTTATGTTCTCCCCCGGGTATCTGCCCTCCTATACTGAGTGGGGATACACTAGCGAGCACTACAATCCCAATCAATGTAGCCGCCAATTTGGTTTCGATTAGGGGGATCCTCGCCCAGTTTTTTAATCGTCAAACCCCAAGGTTTCTTTCAGCGAGGCCTGTTCCCTGTTTTCATCCACTGTTGCATGGGCAATAGGAAACGGGATGTGTCCTCTCTGTTCGCTACACGATACTGGTCGAAATAATTGGCTGATATTACTGAGTTCATCGAGGGGATCCAGTGTAGCCTCCAGTCCTTTCCTTTTCTGTGTTGGAGCTGGGTTTGAAGGGCAACTCCATCCTTGGGGTTGAGTTACCTATGAGTAAGACCCCTAAGGCATGTACCACTGAGCTTCCTCCCCTTTGTTCCATGATTCCCACTACTACGCCCAAACCTAAGAGTGCTGCAGCCCCTAAGAAAGTTGCCCCTTCGACCAAAGCTGCTACCGATGAACCTTCAGGGCAGAAGGCAAAGAGCGGGACTTCTTCCAAGTCCAAGTCCCAGACTAAATCTCAAGCTCCCAAGGAGGCAGTAGCCATTGCCTCCGTTCCTCCTCCTATGCCTGCGGAGAGAGCTGAGAAGGAATGTTCAAGCTGAGGTGGCACGCATAAACGCTGAGTTCCAACAGCGTGTTCCAGTTGTTCCTCCACTGGGAACCTTCCCCACGATCCAAGTTGATCCCACCGAGCCCACATCGAAGAGGAGAAATACTTCAAAGGTTCTTCGGGGTAGTGGCGCTGGTGCATCAGGAACGAGGAAGAAAACTCTGGGTACCAAGTCCCAGAGGAGACAAACTCCTGAGGTGCAATTATCTCCTACTCCCTTGCCTGTCAGATCTGAGGTATGTATAGTTGTTCTATTATCATTTCCCGTTTGCCTAAAAAAAGTACACTTGCTTACATATTTTGGTAACTTTGGTGCAGGAGGTTGAAGAAGAAAGTGCCAATCCCCCTAGCCCCCCCGTGAGCCCTTTCGTGGGTGGGCATTTTGGTGCTTTGCCACCCGTTGTGACTTCTCCCCGTTCGCCCATGCCTGGGCTTACCTATTTCTGCTGTTCAGCCTCTCAACGTGCAAGAGATGTTGCCGTGGGTGATGATGCTGCTGACTCTGTGGGCGTCTGTTCGCAACCAGAGGCAACTATCTCTATCCCTTCTGGTTTATCTTCTGCACTTGAGCTTCTCCCACCCATCGTTCTGGCTGAAGAAAAGGAGCCCGAGGTATGATTTCCTCTATAATTTGTTTGGTATAGCGTCCTTTCAGTCTCACCCCTTTATCAATTTGTCATGCTAAACCTTGAGATTTTTGGGATGCCTTAGGTTGAAGTGTCGTCATTGTTAGCGCACATTTGTCTTCCCACGCTGCTAGCGAGACCCTTGACTGCCATTCCTCTTTTTCGTACCATAACTGAGGTAAGTAACATTTAGAGGTACTTCTCCCTTTTTCTGTGCTTACTCCTCTTTCATCGTTTAACACTGAGTTTCATGTTGCAGCTTTCTCCCAATCTTGCTCCACCTTCTCTCGAAGGTCTGTATGCATATAAGACCAAGGTTGGTGCTTCTGCCCCCATGGTGGTTTTTCTGCATCCACCCCTGTTGAGGCCTCATTTGGGAGCCCATCATCTTCTTCCAATGAACAACCCATGCTGGCCTTGGTCCCTTATGTTGGTGGGGGAGTTTTGCCTGCCGTTGAGGCTTCTGTAACCAGGGATTTCGTTATGGCTTCTGAGGTAACGAGCCCGCCCCCAATGGTTCCTGTCCCTATTGCTACCACAGTTACTCCTGTTCTGGCTCCTGCCATGACTGAGGTATTTTCCTTAATTCTATGCATTTTTGTCAAAGAATTTTCCCAAACTCCCCTATAACGGTGGCTTACCAACGAAAATAGTTGTTAAATTTTTTCATAAATTCCACCTACAATAGTGACTTAACAACGAAAACACTTGTTAAGTTTTTTTTTCATAAACTCCACCTATAACGGTGACTTAACAACGAAAACCCTTGTTAAGATTTTTCATAAACTCCACCTATAACGGTGACTTAGCAATGCAAACGCTTGTTAAGATTTTTCATAAACTCCACCTATAACGGTGACTTAACAATGAAAACACTTGTTAAGATTTTTCATAAACTCCACCTATAACGGTGACTTAACAACGAAAACGCTTGTTAAGATTTTTTATAAACTCCACCTAAAACGGTGACTTAACAACGAAAACGCTTGTTAAGAATTTTCCATAAACTGCAACTAAAACGGTGACTTAACAACGAAAACGCTTGTTAAGATTGTTTTCATAAACTCCACCTATAACGGTGACTTAACAATGAAAACACTTATTAAGAATTTTCCATAAACTCCACCTAAAACGGTGACTTAACAATGAAAACGCTTGTTAAGATTTTTCATAAACTCCACCTAAAACGGTGACTTAACAACGAAAATGCTTGTTAAGATTTTTTTTCATAAACTCCACCTATAACGGTGACTTAACAATGAAAACACTTGTTAAGAATTTTCCATAAACTCCACCTAAAACGGTGACTTAACAACGAAAATGCTTGTTAAGATTTTTTCATAAACTCCACCTATAACGGTGACTTAACAATGAAAACACTTGTTAGGAGGGTACTTTAGATCGTAGATGGAGGCGTAACCCCTTTTAAGTATGATAATGATAAGTTAATTAGCCCAAAACTTTGGATTAGTAATAGAACATGCCAACACTAGCCTAATGAAGATGAAGCTCGGTTTAAACTCATAAATCTCTCGTGTATATCTCAGAAAAGTAGTAAAGGAGTTTTAGAAGTAACTCAGCTAGAGGGAGAGAGAAGTAAGAATCCTAAATACACCTTGGTAGGCAGGTAGAAACACACCAAACACCCTCAAGAATCTCTGTCACGTATTAAAAGCTTCGTAATAAAAATGACAATGGTGGGTGGGTGAAACCCTCTGGTTTGTAATAACTCTCTCTAGAAATAACTTCTTGACTCTCAAAAGGAACATCCCCTCCTCAAAGGTGGTTGGAGTCCTTAAATATCCCCCCACACCATCCCCGAGGCAACTCAGTCATTTATGACTATGAAAGACATCCCTCATACTTTATGTCACAACATTAAATACCTGATGCGCTAATTGTCTCCGCGTCATAAACATTAAATGCCAAGACATACCTTTTGCCTAACCACTGTGTGTCAGGGGGCTGTTGTTGCAGAGGTGGCTCACCAACTGCCTGACAACCCCAAATACTACGGTAGTTTACTCAAGTGCAGGTATGACATTATTTAGCTAGCTAGTGACATCACCTACAGTGGATGTGACATTAAGTAGAGGGTTGTTTGGTTCACAGCTCAACGCCCGATGGAACTCCACGCTACTCCACGCGAGGTTCCACGGTCAGGGTCCTTCGGTGTTTTTACCAGGTGTATCTAAGATGGTCAAGACAAGCCCCGATGGTGCCTCACTTCTCAATCCTCCAAACCAGGTCCCTCTAAAGTTCCCATGGCGAGGTCGCTTGATAGAGCATAAAATCTCTTCCAGGCCCTGCCAAGCCTGGTCTCTCGCGAGTACTGTTTGACCTCACACTAAAACTCATTATTATTCTCGTTACATCATTACAACTGTTATAGATTACAATCAACATAAACAGAAATATAATATGAATAATACGACAAGCTAAAGTATGAGTTTCCACGCCAAGCTGCCTCGCTTGAGCTTCCTCGGTTGCTTAATCTTCGACACTATTGCCAATTATGGAATTATCCCTAATCTCAGGATTACCTTCAAGCCCCCTCTACATAGTCGTAGTTGTTTCATCCCCTAAATCATCTTTTCGTTTCTTTTAGAGTAAAAGCTAGGATTTCTCCGTCTTTCTAAACGTTATCACGACTTAGTTTGTCCTATTTCTCTAAGGATCGATACCCGACCTTCCGGAATTGTTACTTGAGCGATAATCTTGCACTTGAGCCTAGATAGCACACACTCAGATACACATTTGTGGTCGCGTCAAGTTTTTGGCACCGTTGTCGGGGAGCTAGGTAGACTTAGGTTAGATCGAGTCAATCTAAGACTTTGACCCAAAAAAAAAATCATCATCTCTCAAAAGCCTTTAATGAAAAATCCTGAACATACTCAGACTCCTCAAAATACTCCAAACAGAATCCATGAAAATTCGATTGTTGAGAATAAATCTGAAAGCCCACACACACCTCGCATTCCACAATTTTTGGTTCCACTTTCTACTCCTGAGCACTCTACCGGTAGTCACACTCCGAGTCAATCCTTGAGTCACACATCTAGGACACCGAGTGAGTATTCCAAGTCATTTGAAGAGAGCGCGAGTGAGATGTTTGACGCAACGAGTTTCGGCATTGGAGAGGGAAATCTACCTATCGTCCCATGAAAAATTTACACTTTCCTGAGCGAACTGTCACCCCTGGTTGATTTTTACATCCGTATAATGCCGGTCAGTTCGACTTTCGCAATGGGATGATACAGATTCTCCCTACGTTTCATGACATGGATTCGTAGATACCATTCTTGCATATCCGCGAGTTCGAGATGGCGTGCGACACATTTAATGACCAATCTTGCACGCAGGATGTCGTTCGCCTAAAGCTTTTCCCTTTTTCCTTAAAGGATAAAGCTAAGACTTGACTATGGTCTCTAGCCCCGAACTCTATTATTTCCTGGAGGGATATGCAATCCAAGTTCATCTCAAAGTTCTACCCACAACACAAGACCAACTTTGTCAAGACTCAAATCTAAGCTTTCGGACAACAAGATAATGAGCCTTTTGACAAATGTTGGGAACAGTTTCAAGAGTTGGTAAGCGCATGCCCCCATCATGGTTTTGACAAACACCTTTTGATCTCTTTCTTACATAATGGGTTGAAAGTGTCTTCCAAACAACTTGTGTAAACAATGTGTAAAAGACCTTTTTGGAATTTAGACTCCAGCGATGATGAGGCCCATCTTAAGTATGTCGCAGAGATAACTCAAGCATGGGACACATCTGATCCTAATACCCAAGTCCGACCTAGACAAACATCTATCGCTCCAACTACATCCGATCTATACCATATGGATATTAATACCTTAATGGACCGTCGATTCGATTAGTTTCAAATAGATATGAAAGATTGGCTTGATATTCGGTTGATAGATATCTCCAGATCTAGTCATGTCGTGAAAGAAAAGGTGTGTGCTATCTGTGCGGAGGGTCATTACACAAAGGCATGCCTAGAGATTTCCGCCTACAAGGCCATGCACACTGAGCAGGTGGATGATATAAGAGGATTCAAGGGAAAGCTTAACTCCCCATATGGGAACTAGTATAACCCTTCGTAGATAAACCACCCTGGTTTTAACTATGGACAACCACAAGCTGCGATGAACCCGCATTCACAGGTTGTCCCACCTCCACCCCCTCCTTAATTTTACCAAGCACCACCTCCTGCAGATCCATATATCACTCCACCACGGAGAACTCTTGAGGACACGATACACCAATTCATAAACTCCCAAAATTAAATCAATGCTAGATATGAGTGTATGTTCTCCTACATAAAAGTGAACATTTTGCAGTTGCAATCGTCATTGAGTGTCCAAGATAAGGGTAAGTTTCTGACTCAAGGACAAAGACCCCCCCAAGGTCAAACTAGTGTAAGCTCTATTTCTAATACAACTCAAGAGCAATGTTGCGCGACAACCACTCTACGTAGTGGGAAAGTTATTGATTTATCACTTTTCCCGCACGACACACCTAAAGGAAAGGAGGTTTCGCCCGACACGAAAGAGGCCGAAGATGCCTCCTTGAACGAGAGTGATAACGAGAACACTAGTGAGCCCAAAGTCGTAGTGAAACCCCCCACAACTGCTCCATTTCCCCAACGGTTAGTATCTCATGCCAAAGAGTCCTCTCGTGAAGATATGTTAGACGTTCTTAAGCAAGTAAAGATTAATTTACCTTTTCTCGGCACCATAAAGCAAATTCCCACGTATACTAAGTTTCTTAAGGACTTACTTTCAGTGAAACGAAAGCTAAATGTAAAGAAAAATGTGTTCCTAGAATAGAACGTCACCTCAATACTATCAAGTAAACTTCAACCCAAATTCAAAGATCCGGGTGCACCGATCATCATGGGGGGGAATCGAATTGAGAGAGCGCTAATAGATTTAGGGGCAAGTGTCAACATTCTCCCCTATTCATCTATAAGCAATTAGGTGTGGGGGACCTTAAGACCACAAACTTGACTCTCCGACTCGTAGATAGTCCCACAAGATACCTCTAGGAATCGTTCAGGACACGATCATCCAAGTTGACACATTCTACTTCCCCGTGGATTTTATCGTTTGGGACGAGGAGCCCTCCGTTGTTCCGAGTAATCATGTCACTGTCATTTTAGTTCGCCCATTCTTATCTACTGCTAATGCCTTGATTAACACTCGAAATGGGAAAATACAACTCACGTTCGGGAATATGACCCTCGAAACAAACATCTTTAACATCACCAGTCTCGAGGGTGATGAGGGAGAATCACGAGATATGGATCTCATGGAAGAGAAGGTACACGAGAATGAGAGGTCCCACAAGAAAGATATGTTAGGGATGTGCCTTGTTTCATTAAGTGAGAGAGGTAGTTTTAATGATGATAGAAAAGCGGGGGAGGTGTATGTAGTAACCGCGATTGAGCGAGAGAGAGTGGTTAGAGGAGAGAAAAATAGTGGAGTTATAGATCGGGCGAGTAAGCGAGGACGTAGGCATTACTCGAGAGAGAAAGTTAGGGGACGTGAGCATGGAAGATTTTGCAAAGGAATTTGGGCACTGTAGATGAGAGCCTGAATGTATAAATCCAACCCTTATTGGACTCGTTTAGTTACTTGGATGAGAGCGAATGGTAAGATGCAATAGATGAATTCCTTCGTAATGACCATCCCTCCACATCATAGAAGTCTTCAAAAGAGAGAGAAAAAGAATGTTCTAAACACTCTCTCAATAGCGAATTAAGAGATATAAGTCTTGAAGACTTTGAAAAAGAATTCGGGCCGGTGGATGAGAGCCTTACTATTGAAGTCCAATCCCTATTGGGCTCTTGTAGTCACTTCGATGAAAGTGAATGGAAAGATAAAATCGATGAATTCCTTCTTTGTGACCATCCACCCTTAACACTTGATGTCCCAGAGGAGATTGAGGAGAAAATTTGTGTTTCGTCCGACTTAGAGCCCGACCCATGGGTTCCAAAAATTAAAAGAAACTTAGGTGTTCCCTCCAAGTCGATGCACACAGGCCACGCTTTGAGTAAGCATCACGAGAATCCCTTTCCGATTAGTCACGATGAGTCTCCTGGTCATTCCTTTATCTATGGGCGAGGTCCCAACTTATTCTGATTATTGGTTTACGATATGAAGACGGGAGATATGAGGAGAGCATTGGACCCTGTCCATGGGTTCGGGTGAGTTTATGGAGAGATGAGAGTTCGTTGCACCCCCGATGCATATGGGGTATTTTTGTTGTATTATTGAGTCATGTGTTAGTGTCATTTTACATTTTAAATATTTGCTTTTTTTATTTGTCACACATGTTATTTGCTCTTCTTTAGATTTTTAGTCCTTTTGATTGAGGACAATGCAAAAGTCTAAGTTGGGGGGTGACAAGTGCATATTTCTAAAACTTCACAAATTTTCAAAATGCCCAAAAATTTCAAAAAAATTAAAAAAAGCAAAAAAAATATTTTTTTTCTTTCTTCAAAGTAAATAAAAATTAGAATTCAAAATTTTCAAAAATATCACCGAAATTTTATTTAAAGTCTCAAATTCGTAACAATCCAAATACACAAAGCTAAAATTGACTAAAGATGGAAATTGAGCGTGAGTTGACGACTTAACGAATACGTGTGGAGATTATTAACCCGCTGAGATGTCGAGCCTATCCAATTTTCTGAGTTTTTAAAATCAATCTGAGTTAACGACTAACTCCAAGTTCGTTTTAGCATTTAAATAAGTCGTTGGAGATCATAATTCTGTAACTTTGATTGGTTACGGGAAATGGAATGTTGTCTTGAAAAATGCGCTGAAAATATCTCTAAACTTAATTAATCTCGAAACGCATATGGTAATGTAATGAGCAATTTGGACAATGAAGTAGGCCCTCGTTTGTCACCCAAAAATAATGGCTAGCAAAACTTGTGAAAAATTAACCTTTTTGCAACCCAAATTGAGCCGAATAAGTTTTTCCCTTTCGTTTGATAGCCCCAAAACCCCCAAATTTAGTCCGAAATTGTGAAAATGAAAAATTCAGAAATTTAGTCCAAAGGGTACGATACAAAGGGGCAAGAAAAATAGACAATGCTCAATAAAAATAGCAAGAAAAGAAAAGTGTGAAAAAAAAGAAGAAAAAATGAGCAAAAGCCCGAAAAAGCACTAATGGACATCACAAGAAAATTTTCCAATTCCAAATTCCCAGACATTTCAAATTCCACCCAATACACCTTATAATCCGAAAAAGTCCTAACCGAGTTCGAATAGTGAAATTTGCTTACCGCGTGGAGAGTTAAAGCACAAAAGATGATAAGAGAGATTAAATGTATGAATTAGAGATAATGTTTCAGGTTTCCCTATAATCGTACTCTAATGACGAGATCCTTCCACCCCAAATAGTCCGTTTTTAATGATGGTGTGCGTGAACTTGAATTCCATTACATTTACTCTTATAAATCACATACACCGAGAGAAATAACCACATTCTGAGTGATTCGTTTGCGAGAGTATCCTGTGAGAAATTGAATCAAAGCGAATTTTCGGAAAATAACGGAATGAAGAATCGTTGTAAATCTACAGTTAACTTTTGTCTTCGCACACACGCACAGAAAATTGAGACTTACGAATACAAATATAGGGTGATTATTTTTCGGGAAATTTAAATTGAATAATTTGTAGGTATTTTGAATTTCTTTGAGTCTAGAAAAATAAATTTTGTGGGTATATTCACTGCAAACCCTCACGAGATACCATTCGTCCTACTAGGTTAACCTAGGGGTTTAAAGACTTATTGCATACGCTAAATGCAATCGTTTACCTGCGAAAGTGGTATTCTATCCTAATAATTTGTTAATCACGAGTGAGTTTAAGTTGAATCCTTTTCATTGCTCGGGACGCACAAAGTGCTAAGTTATGGGGGTTTGATTAGGCAGTAATTCTTCCAAAATTACTCCCTAATTTAGTATCTTTTAGCATCCCGAATAATGCAAATGCTCTTGAATTATTTCGTTTCCGTGCTATTGACCCTTCTACATAGTATTGTGAACTTTATGCTTTTTCCAGGTCATTTACAAGTATTTATTACTAAGGAAGGAAAGGAGAAAGTCAAAGAAAAAAAATAAATCAAAGAAGAAAATTCAAAAGGGAAAAAGCGTAATTTCCATCCAAAATTCGGAAGAAGACCTAACATGAAAGTTGAAGATCTCAATTTAACGAGTGCATAGGAAGAAATGGCGTCCAATTCTGAGTTCCAGGGAAGAAGTTATAGGGTTCTAAAGATGCAAGACATTGTAGAGATATTGAAGAGAAATTGAAGAGAATTTAAAGACAAAATGCGGACCGATCCGTGTTCCAAAATAATGGGACCGGTCTGGACCCTCAAAACTTACTGGAAAAAATTGCATAGCGAACCGATCCTATTTCTAGAAAAAAAGGACCGGTCCGGATCCTCACTCACTGGAAAATATGACAAGGTGGATCGATCCTATTTCCCAGAAAAAAGGATCAATCCGGATTTATAAGAGGACTGATCTGCCACTGAAGGCACGGATCGATTCGCCGAGGTTAAACTTGATTTTCTTGCTCCGATTTTAGAGTTTGATTCAGCTACAACTCTGGATTTTTCGCGATGTATTTAACCTCTAGTTATTGTTAGACAAAGGAGTTCGATTTTTAGGTTATCTAAGTAGGAGTCGAGGGTTTTTGTAGTAAAAAACCCTAGTTTTCCATAAAAAGATTTTACTGTAAGGATTTGAGTTTAATTTCTGCAATTCAAGTAACACCTTTCCTTTAATTTTCGATTGCTCATTAGTTTTAATTATTTGTTTTGATTCTGAAATTCTCTTTTCAATTAGTTTCTTTAGAGTTAATGTTTTATTCCTTACAAACCCTGTCTTTCTCTAAGTTAATTATGTCTAGCTTATTTTCTAAGGGTTTGGGTGCAGGAACTCCACCCGATGTAATTCACGATAATTGAAATAGGCTTTTGAATTGAAATCTTAGATGAATCGTGTTGCATAACTGGTGTAACTATCGTAGGACTTTTGATCTCGTTTGCCCTAGGTAAACGGGATGCATAAGAATGCGACGCGCGTATTAGTTAATGCGACACCGCTTTACCCGTCCTTTGATTACATACTGTGCGGGCTACCATCCCTCATATATGTAATGCTTGGGAGTACTAAAGACCGTGTTCAATTAAAATTCTAATTCCAAATCTAGTATCCTATAAAGTGAATTTCTAGGGTGTGGGGGATTGTAACCCGACCTATTGTTCTCATTTCATAGTTAAACTTTTAGTCCATTTATCATCTGCATTTTGTTTAAGTAGTGTAGTTTCATATTGTTAATTCGTAGTTCTTTAGTTAATCATTCTCCAATTTTCATCTAGTCATAGTTGTTTCATTCCCCAAATCATCTTTTCGTTTCTTTTAGAGTCAAAGCTAGGATTTCTCTGTCTTTCTAAACGTCGTCACGACTTAGTTCGTCCTGTTTTCCTGAGGATCGATACTCGACTTACCGGGATTATTACTTGAGGGACAAGCTTGCACTTGAGCCAAGATAGCACGCACTCAGATACACATTTGTGGTCGTGTCAATAACTCATAGTACTTCCTATCTAGTTCACAAGGATAGAAGCGTCTAAACAATTCCTGCTTGCATCCACAGCTGCAGCAGCATCGTCTAACTCGAAGGAATAATATCATCTAGGTGTCCCTGTGTCTAGACACCTAAAAGGTTTTTAAGATATTTACAAGCGGATCAGAGCGCAAAATATTTTGAAAATATTTAGCAAGTGTTTAAAATACTCTAACATTTAAAATATGACATTCTCCATATTTAAACTGGTGTCGCACTCACATGAGATACCCCTCACCTCTCATCTAACAGTGCACACCTTACGCATGTATTTTAAACACCCTAGTTACGCTACGTAGCCTAACTAGCATTTGTCAAAACCTCTAAGTCACCATACACTATCTCATGCCCCTCATATATAATATCCTAAGCTTTCTCACGAGCTTATGCATTATAATTCTCACTTATAATTTATCCGTTCATTTTGAACAACTTCCAGTAGTTATTATACACTATTCTCATTTTAGTGTCATTAATCCCATGTATAATATTCTCATCTTTATATACGTATCTCACATTTTATTTTGGATTTTATCCTCCCGGATGTAACAATTTACTTCTCACTTTATCCTTTATTTTGTCGGTATATATATATATATATATAATATACTATACCCTACAAGTATATTTATACTTATATATCACACACTATATAAATATAATAAGCATCCTTCAGAGCTATAACTCGATGGATGCAGTCTCTATAATGCTATCATCTTCTAGGGAATACACACATCATCCTGGGTACCACCGGTCAGGATCTCACACCAACCTGATAAAACATAACACAAACATAGGGGAAGCAGTCATAGTTCCTCACCTGAAAGTGAGACCGAATCATACCCAAGACGTCACACCCATGATAAAGAACCACACTGCATAAATAACTAGATGATATGACCTGAGGACTATACTCACCCTGCTCGTCAAGCTAGGGGATTCACCCACATCGCGCAACTTCCCATGATAGCACTAGAGGGGTATGTTTCACATAAATATACCATTCACACACAGATATATTTATAATCATATCATATATATGCGGCCTCCGATGGCCAGAAAAATGAACCGGTCCGGTGACAATCAACGAACCGAACCATTGGCCCAAAAAATGAACTAGTCCGGTGATCGAACCGAACCGCAATCTACTGGTTCGACGTAATCAGTTCGGGAGTTTCATCTTCTCCGACTCCAAATTCAATCCAACACTCATCCAACCCAAGATTTATGGTTTATAACCTCACTACCATCAATATAATCATCTACACACTATGATTTACCAAACACAACAACTAATTCATGGGATTCCTCAATTTAACTAACATTTAAACCCTAACTTAGTTAAACCCTACTTTTATTCAACTCTTCCAATTTCTCACCAAAAATTACACCATTAACATGGATTTGAGCTCAGATTTCATATGGAGTTGTTATCACTTCAATTTATATGAAATCATTTCCAAAAAATACATTTTTGATTCAAGAATACCAACCCAAAAATCATATAGTTTACACCAGCTATAATATGAATTTTAAACACACATAAATAGTTAAAGCAAGTTAAACACTTCATTAAATAAATTCGATGACCTCATGCCGGGATCCGTCGGAGCTTGGCCGGAATCTACTCTTCTTCTTCCTTTCTTTATTTTCTCTTTCTCTCTTGGCCTTATAAGAGAAAAATAAGGCTTATCCCCTTATTAAACCCAAAATTGACTCGTATACTCAAATGCAAGTCCCTACTAGTCCAAAAAGTCCCCGGAACCCAAACACTACCCTCGGGTACTCTATTTTGACTATTTCAGCCCATTCGAGACCAACATACACTCGAAATCGCCATCTGAGTCACTTATAAAAAAATCACCTTTTTAAACCCAATACAGCTCTGCGCGCATTTTCCAAATAAAATATTATTACTTATCGCTTTGCCCAACTGCGACATGATATAAAATAATCCAACTCATTTACTTATTCCCTTATGTAAATATAACACACATCAATATTAATCCACCACTCACCAAATTAATACTTATCCATTCAATTAAAAATTTTAAATTAATAAATTACACTCACTCGCGTAATTTATATGTCCATACAAGTATGGGGTATTACACTAGGTCTTTAGGTTCGTTACGTAATTCACGAATACGATGTTCCCATCTCAATTTTTCTTTATAATGAACCAAATATAAAAAGAGATAAAGTTGTTCCTGTAAGGACCATTGCCTGGATTACATCTATTTTCAAAAAATATTGTTAAATGTTAAGCAATGGAAAAGGGGCCATGAAAGATTAAAACTATCATTGCGTAAAAATCCACCATTGGCATAAAAGAGCCTAAAAAGATTAGGGGCACATAAAAATATAATTTTTAGGCCAATTTTTATGCATTGATGCTTCACAACGTATGAGAATTAATTTATTCAAAAATCATTGAGAGATTATCATCATATACGTGAGATTTTGAGGGAGTTAAAGTCGAAGAGCAATGTGTTTGCACAACTAAATTGTCTTCGAAAAACATTACATAGTTTGGCATCATTGGTGTGAGAATCATTTTTGTTCATGACTTTTTGATTAAGTTAAGTCAATTTCATTTGAGTTCACAATTTTTACGCCTAAGGTATACTTTTAGATCTTTCATTATAACTGTCTCAAAACGCCGGGCACACATGTTATGACTATATATGTTGATTTACCATGAAAAATGTTCACACCCTTACATTCCGTTTTCACAGTTATGATATTTTAGTGTTATTCCATGGTGTGTTGCATTTGTTCCTTTTATACTTCGTATTTACAAAAAATTGAAAATTTTCAAAAAAAAGTTGATTGCTACATGCCTTTGAGACTATCTTTGCCTATGATTACTTGATTATACTTGTGTTGATATTTTACTTCTTCATGTGATGCCGATATTTCATGCTTAGTTTTGAGTTCTTTGTCCATTATGGACAATAAAGGAGAGAACAAATTTAGGGGGAGTTTTTCTTTTATTTTCTTTTTAAAACTTTATGCATCATGATATCTTTATTTGCCTCTTGTGTGTAGAACGTTCTGCTTGGATGATGATCATTTGGACCAACACGGGATGAAGCAATGTTTGCGAAAGGAAAGATCCAGTTTCATGATTGAAGACTTGCACAAATTCTACTCTATTTTCATTTATATTTTAAGAGGGTAGATTATTGTATTACATCATAGGATTTAATTAGGCTTAGGATGATATTTTGTACCAGAATAGACAAAGATGAAGATTTATAAGAGAAAAAATTATAATGCCTCACATTTTTATTTATTTTGGTTTGGCGTATCCGATTACACAAACATGGCACCTAAACACATCTACGTCAACACTTTTTGGTTCTTGAAGACTATATTGAAGACCGTTAAAGAATGAAAGATTTGGCCATCTCAACAATCATGGTAGAAGTATGCGTTTGGAGTGCTAAAAAGGTTTTGAGTATTTTCTGGGTTTTACTTATTTTTTATGAGATAATATTTTATATAAAGGAACTCAAAAATTTTATAATTTTTTTTGAAATTTCGATGCTTCGTATGAATGAAGTTGTTCCTTGTTCGAACGAGATTTATCTATCATTTGATTGCCGTTAAAATGAAGTTTCAAACGAGATCCTTTTTGGTTACGCTAACATCTCGTTAGAAGCATTCGTTCGAACTAGTTTGACAAACCTTTCAGCACTTTAATCTCGTTAGAATTCATTGTTCGATTGTCATTCGAACGAGATGCAAGTATCGTTTGAACAACCGACGCAATTTTAGTTTTTTTAATGAATATCTTTCCATTATCTTTTGTGTTTATCCTTTTTATCTTCCCTTCTTATAAAAAGGCTGAACGAGATCATATACTCCAAAAACTCTTTTTCAAAAAGAAAAACACTTATTGACTTCTCTTTTATGATAAAAAAACCTCTTATCATAATTCTCACCCTCTAATTATATTAGATCACTTTTACCAACATCAAGAAGGTTTCTCATGATAATCTATTGTAGAGAATTTTCTATACGACTAACTTTGTGAAACAAGGTTTCACTGCTGAAGAAGGAAGAAGGCTAAACCGGTAGATACCGAGGGTAGATTCCTACCTAGGGACGCCTTTAGAGATGGGTAGTATCTGTTGAAGTTTTTGGAGTTCTATGCATTTAAATTAGTTTATCTTAGTGTTTTGTAAGTTTTCTGTATTCATAAACTTCCAATAGTGCTGAATAAAATGTTTCTGCCCTGTAAAGGGATTTTTTCTCATCACGTGTTTTTGCATGTTTGGTCTGAAAATTACAAATCCATATTTGAACAAAATTTGCATGCATACCATAATTAATTTAAGATTAAAATTTAATTAAGATTTGAATTTTTTTGTTAGGGCATTTAATTAAATTAATTGATCTATTAGTTCGCGCGCATTCTCACGCATAACTTTGACACATTCCACTTGAGTAAAAAATCTATAGTACCAATACAACTAACTACTATCCAAATAAAAGGTACAGACACACGTATGTATCTATCTCTATACTATAATAGAAAATAAATTAAATAATAAGACTGGCATGCAGTCCAAGGGCACCTACATCCTAAAAGAGAACTGCGACAAGAATGATGGAGTGATAACGTTAATATCGATCAACGCTGCGGAACGGGCGACCTCGGTCCTGATATGTTAAATCCACAACGTTAACAACAAGTTTAAAGAGAATAAAAGTATAATGGAGGTTGGAAAAAATTACAACTATGCATCCGCCTTTACAATTTTACATATTTTAGATTTACCCTAGTCAACAATCCTAATATCGCATGCATTTAAGGTTCCAAATTCCAAGTGTAACCATGTTTAAATTTTAATCTACACATATTAGAATAAAAATTAAATTCAAAATATCAATACAGTAATATAATTCAAGTGTTATATATGGATTTAGATGTTCCTAAAGTCTAAGAATCGCATAAGTAAGTCAAGCAACGAAGGCTTATCTCCATATCATTCAGGGATCACTCGCACATGCTAAGTATAGCCTTAAGACAACTCGAACCTAAGACCTCATCAAGGCAAGTCATAAATCACCACGTTTGCCTATCAATCATATAACCCACTATACCCAATACCATATGAAGGAAATATCCCCATATTCCATATCGGACATGGGTACCTAGACGTGTGACCTAGGGGTAAACATTAACTAAGGCATCTCATCTACTCACTGAGGCACCATAGAGGTCCTCGTCGTACGTGCCCCCTCAACGGAATCCCTCCCATAGTATGTTCGCTAGGAGTAGTCACGCATGGTATGAATTACATAAATAACACAATAAATCATATCCATCTCAATCACGAAATTCAAATCTCAACTAAATTTATCCACTTTAATTCAATTTAAAAGTAAAGAAGAAATCCATCCATTATCTTAAATTAGAATCATCCTAATCATGTTATATACCAAGTCATATATCTTAAGTTATGTAAGAGGTTATACCAAAACAAACCCCTAAATACAAAATCCCTTACTTAAGAAAATAAGCAAAATTGTCAAAATATCTGAAGGATCGATCGATCGATTAATCACATCAGTGTTTTGAATTTTTTTCATTATGGGGTTTGTCTTATCCAACTCAATAAAATTCATCTAAAACCTCCATTAAAGACTAGAAAACCTTCACATATTATTCATATAACATATAAAGAATGAAACCACATATAAAATATGACTAAAATACAATTCTATTATTAAAATCCAAATTAAAGTTCACAGACTCATATAAGACCCATTTTTTCTCTCAAGAACCCTAACATTCCAATTTATAATAATTTGATTTCAATTCTCTACATATTATGCATAAGATGTTAGGATTTTTAATGGATTAAATTAAAAAATCAGAATCTATTCAGGATCTATTCAAACCTCATCAATTTTAGGAAGGATTCAATCAAAATGATGATAAATCAATCCTAATTATTTTCTAATTGGATTAATTACAAATTTACTTATTTTAAATCATCTAAATCAGGTTCTAATTACTTATTTAGGGTTTTGATCCATATGAATATGCATAATGTACAATATATTTAATTATATAAGAATTCATATTAAACTTTCCTCCAAATTAATTTAGAACTATGGCTCTAATCTTCTATAATCCCCTCTTATACCTTTAACCTTCTTCTCTCCAAGCTCTTAGCTCCCCAAATTGTGTTTAGTGTTAAAATAAACCTCCTAATGTCTCGATGCTACCTCTTAAAAATGAAATTGGACATACACCTAAAATAGGGTCTTAAGTAACTTGCCAAATTAGTCCTTAACTAGTCTAAATATCCCCCAATTCATTATATTTACCCAGTAGGCACAAAATTCCTTATTTTAAGTTAAAGACCATTATTTGAAATACTACCAACCCAAATAATCTCTCATCCTTAATCAATATTAGAAAATAACACATATATGGAAAATTAGCCAAAATTTCCAAATTTACTTAAATAATAATTAATTGGTTTGGTGTAACACGACATTGTAGTTGACTACTTCATTGACATTTGACCCAACACCGATGGGATAATCCACATAAGGAAACTCTCCATATCGAACCCTGAGACTATCCGTAGTCTCCCATAATACTCAATCACGTTCAAAATATTTATTAATGTTTTACCATTTCTTAATTTTCAAATTTATTTATATAAGCTCATAAAGTGTGTTGTGACATTACATGTCACTGAAGCACGCATAATATTCTCTCTCTCTCTCTCTCTCTCTCTCTCTCTCTCTATCTATCTCTATCTATCTATATATATATATATATATATATATATATATATATATATATATATATATATATATATAGGGTATTACACAAGGCAATATCATCTCGATCAAATTCTTAATCAGAGTGAGAAACCTCCTCTTTTTTAATTTGAGCTTTTAAAACTATTTTTTTTTGGGTTTCGGAAAACATTTCTAATTCGTAAGTCTGAAGATCACCTATGAGTTATTTTATCTTAACTGTATCTAGAATTCTCAAAAAATTAAGGACGGTAACTTTTGCACTAAAATAAGATGAGAGGGACCTCAAAATTTTCTTAATAACTCTCAGTTCCGGAATTTGCTCACCCAAACCAAAACTGTAATTCATAATATCATATATACGAGATAAAGTTTATTAAATGTTTAAGTTTCAAGCACGTTTATAGCCTCAAATTTTGTGGTGAGGTTTTGAAGCTTAGAAATTTCAATAATATTTGTACCATCGTGTGTGAGTTGGAGGTTATCCTAAGATTATTTAGACAAGGTACACGTCATTCGTCGGGCGTGACAACACCAAAAATAGCATTCAAACCACGAGAGTTAAAATAGCTTGATCTAATGTCACCTTCATTCTAATTTGTGACTTTATTGAGATTGTTGACATTTTCATTAGTTATAGTAGGTGGAATCCACCACAATCGATTTTAGAGATGATCTCATCTCACCTTTCCAATAACCATAATTCCTTCCATAAAAAGGCAATTTTTTTACAAATTCTCCATATAACCATCATGATTCATCTAAATAACTTGTGGAAACAAGATCTGATATCAATTTAAAAAACGTGCAGAGTGGCCTAGTTATATGGTTTAAATGAGGAATCCGTAAATTAGGTCAAAGATAAGCCAAATCTTAATTTCCTCCAATTTTACCTTGATTAATTAGGTGAAACAAATCATGCAAGGTATTAAATCTATATCGAATCAAATAGATATATGAGAAAAAATCCTTTGTAGTACCCCGTATTTTTAGTGATCTTAATTATGGGATTAATTGACTTAAAAATGGAAAATTTATTTAAAATGAATCCGAATTTAAATTAATAATTACTAGCGTGACGTGAGTTAGTATTTATTGATGTGAATTATGCTGAATATTATTTAGTGAGTAAAGTAATATGTAATTATGAATTTAGTCAAATTGTCGAGTGAATAATACGACAGTTATGGGAAATTAAGTCGGGATGCGCGTGTCAGGACTAAAATTTATGGAATAAATGTAAATTATTTATAAGTCACCCATATGGTCATTTCGAGTGTGTCAAAGTGTTCAGAAGGATCGATATGGCCAGAAAAGCCAACCCGGAGGTTTAGTTTGGGTCCCAGAGCATTTATAAGCCAAACCGGCATCCCGGGAGAGTATTTTAGACATTTTAATTTTAGGAGTAATTAAACCCACGAAATTCTCAAGGCTATATCAGCTACTAGGTTAGATCATTAGGGTTTTATTAAGAACAAAACTAAGGAGTCTAGTAGAGCTAGAAGAGGAGGAGGTTCCCAAAGGAGAAACCACAAATCTTAGGCTTCTTACACCACCATCACCACCAACGTGGAGATCGGAAGACGAGGAACACAATTTTACCCATCTTCACCAAAGAATGAGACCTAATATCTTAAAGCAAGTATTGTTTTTACTTAAATTGAGCTAGATAAATTATCCATGTTAGTAGAATATGATTAAGAATTAAATTTCATGCACGTAGATGACAATTTTGGATTAAATCATATTCTGGGTAGGATTCATGATCAGGATTGAAGCACCGTTATGGAAAAATAAAATTCAATACATTATGAGAATCGTTGTGTAGAGGATTAAGAGTTTTGATCATGTTCTTATAAAAAAGCCATAAACTAGGGTTCTTGAGAGTTACATTAGAATTCAATTGAAAAATTAATGAATCTTGATGTTTAAATGATTCTTGTACGTTAAAAATTATCTATATGTGTTAATTTCATGTTTAACACCTTCGTTTTGGATTTTGGGAATGAATTAAGAAAGTTTTAGAGAATTTTTATTGAATAAACCCGTAACTTTAATTTGCAGAAAACCCAGGCTGATACCTATTCGATCGATCGATCGACCCAAGAATGTCGATCGATCGTTTGATCGATCGATCAACCCATTTCTTCGGTCGATCGACTCCCTTGAAATTTGTGACTTATTTTCCTCTTTAGTTTCGATTCAACCCCAACTTTTAAGAACCCTTAATATGGATTAATTGAATATAATGGGACTTAGGGAAGGTCAGTAGGGTTATAGTTAAGGCCCGAAAAGTATCATTATGTATGGGATTGAATGGGGAGATTTACGAGTGTTTTCGAATGTGTTACGATTGGAAATTTGATGGATTGGGGCTTAATTTGGATAAATGACGACTTAGGGTTAATACCAGCAGTATGGGGATACTATAATACTGAGTTAACCTAAGGAATAATTGGGTGACTTCGTAAACCTTTGGGATAAGGAAAGGAACTTGAATTTATACGACGAGAGTTATAGCGTTAATTAAATTTACGTATGATATGTGGGTTATAATTATAACATGTGAGACTTGTAATATGGGATGTGTGTATACCAATATTGAACGTATAAATACTTAGGTTGTGTAAATATCTATTGTATGGATTTTTATGTGTATAACATACCTACCATACTTTTATCACTGGGACGTCTTGAAGGGAGTCGTATTGTCTTGAGGAGCCTTTCTAGGGGGATTATAGATTTGTACCTTAGATCATAGGATCTAAGGAGAACTCATCTGTGAAAGGATAAGTTTGGGTTATATGGGTGCGTAGGTAAGTGCGTGACCCATTACACCATGGTCCATGTTCGCCTCTAGTTTATGTGTGATTTGTTTTATTACGATTCCTGAGAGATTCGAAATCGATAGTCCTTATTATGTACGTGAGGTATCGGGACTTGATAGCAGAGTATGTATGCACCGTTAGTTTCGCCTATGTAGGGTGCGGTATTAGTATATACTATAATAGTGAAATATATGTATATATATATACACACACACCGTGTTTATTCTACTGTGTTGTTTAGTAGAACATAATGATGATGCCAATATATATTAAGTGTGTAAGAACTTAATAGATTAATGAGATACTTGGGAATCAAGTAACAAAATAATGAGGAACTATATAACGTATATTTCTATTATACGGGTGGGCACAATAGGTTAGTTGGTATAGATGTAGAACTGTTAAAATCTAGTTAGGCGAGGTAACGTAACTAGGAAGGGTAATAATTATGCATCAGGTGTGCACAATAGTTGAGAGGTGAGAATCTCAAGTGAGAGCACGTGACTAACATGTATATAATTATCTGGTATTTATGAAATTAAATACTTGCAGCTTTAAAACTATTTTCAACTCGGGCTCTGACCCGTTTGCTTTCAAATCCATTTTTTTGTAAAATATCTTTAGGTGACCAGCCACAGGGACGCCAAGTATAGGAGTTCCATTCAGTTGACGTACTGTAGCTGTTGTGGAAGTTACAGGACCTCAGTACTAAATGCCTCCATATTTATCCTTGATTCATTCAGATTTATTTATTCCAGTCAGGGCATATTGCCTGTTCTTATTTAGAGATTGTTGTTTCATACATTCATTTATATTTCAGTTCTTGGGATTTATTTCATTTCAGATTATTATATTTGGGTTTTAGACCGGATGTGTTTACTCTAGACTCAGTTTATTTTATTATGTCGTTTTAATTCCTATAATATTGCTATTGGATGGTGGATGTTTAGTTAATCATTTACTTGCTTGCTTGTTATATTAAAAAGATAAATTTTGACATCTAACTTTTTAAATACTAGGTGGTTAGTAATTAATAAAAAGTTTTCGACAGTGATGCTAAGACTGATCCAACTGGATATTTTGTTTCAAATTTAATAAATGAAAGATCACCCAATATTTAATTAGGCGGGGTGTCACACCCTTTTCAACACTGTTATAACTAAGGTATTATAAACGACATAGATAAACTTACTGACTTAAACTCCACTAAGCATCGCAGGTTATGTCTCCTTCCTTGTTGATGAGAGAAAGTGGAACAAATCCAACAATGCCCCATAGCAATATCCACTGGCCTCAGTGTCCACCTATCAACCTTAGGATACTCCTTTCCTATCTTCAGCAGTGAAGAATGGACTCCATAAGGATTTGAACAAGTAATGTGTTATTCCGAGTTGATAAAGTGATAAAAAAATATCCAAGGGGTTTAGATTTTGAAAAAACAATTTGTTTGATAACAAAATAGGTTAAAAAAGGCTTGCAAAGAAGTGCGCAAGTTTGTATCTCTAAAAATATCCAAGAGATAATCTTGAAAAGATGGCTTTTGAAACCAAGTAAAAAATAAATTTTCGCAGGATTGTTTGAATAAACTGTACCTCATTTATACAACCTATGCAAAGTCGTTTGAATGGCATCGAATGAGATATCAAACGACATTTCACCATGACGAAGAAAAAGAGCTCGTTTCAAGTTTCGTTTAAACGGCTGATATCCAACGAGTTAAAGAAAGTCGTTCTAATGACCTTCAGCATCTCGTTCTAACGAGATGCCTTAATAATTATTTTTTTGTTTGAAAAACTTTTGAAAAATATTTTATCTTTCAAACACTTGTAAAATACCCCTGAATATAATGTTTACACAAAATCAACTACATATACCTTTTTCGTATGTTATAGTGATGAAATCAACTCTTAGATCTTCAATTGATGAGTTTGGTCACTAACTTGTCTTCAATTGAAGCCTTGAGAATGTACATGATGGTGTAGTGGGGTGTAACGAAATATGCCAAACTAAAAACATAATGATTAATCATAAATTTTGCTCTAACATCTCTCAAGAGTAGAAGTATGAATGAATGCAATGCATATACAATTATTCATTTTTATCATGAAGCGCATAATTTTAAGATAAATGCAAGAAAATCAACAACTCACACACACATATACACAAATGTAAAAAAAAATGTAAAGTGTGATTGTTATTAGATAACGTATGATAATTTTGATTTGACACAAGGATTTCCTCTAAATATTTATTAAAACATGAATTAGAAACACGTTTAATTCAAATCTCAATCAATGCAGCATAAAAGGCATAAAATTCTTATCAAATCAATTTCTTGCAACAGTTTAATATTAATCAAAGCATGATTTATGTGACAAATATAGATACAAAATCAACATGAATACACATAACCAAATCATATGATATTTACAAATGATAGTTAAAAAGTAATTATTACATAAATATGCTTTCAGGATCTCGAATAAATGGTAGTTTTAATCATTTTACTCCCTCAATCTTATGTTTTTCAAAATCTTTAAAATGCCAACTAAATAGAAATTTGATTTTTGAAAAGCTATGGCCTATTTTATTTTTATACCGGTTAAGCTCTTGGATTGTGGCTCTTTCCAAAATATTGGCTTTTGCCGTTGATTGGCTTTTCGCAGATCTATATGACACCTACCCAGTAATATTTAAATTCATAATTGAGTGTAATCACTCTAATGATAGTCCTTATCAATGCATGAAAACAGTCCTTTTTCAACTCCTTCAAAGCATGAAACACAAAAATATCACACATGGACCATAAAAATTTTCAAAACTAATGAGAGATCTTAGGATTTTATCATGATCAAATTAATCACTCAGAACAATAATCACATAAGTATAGTCAATCACATCAAGTGATATGCATGTGCTCAGTTAGTCTGAAATTGATATAAAAGACTCCAACAAACACTACACCAAATCCTACGAATAGTCACGGTTTTAGGGTCATGGCCAAGAGACGTGATCATATAAAAAATGGGCGTGACGAAGTCGCATGTGGTCACGGACCATGGTCGTGACTCGTATGGGTTACGGATATGTGTCGTGACCCATTCGTGACTATTATGGCGCCGTTAAAGGGTAGAACCACGAACCACCTCCTAAACGGCCCCGTGAGCGGTGCCAACACCTCCCACGGGACCAAATGGTGCGGGATTTACATTACGCAGGTTTTAGAATGTCCAGAAAATAGATAAAATTTTGCCCAATTTCTTTAATATATTTAAAAATGGTCACGGACATAGTTCGTGACCAACCTTATTTTTTATCACGCATAAATGGGGTCATAGTCTAGAGCCGTGACCATATCAGGGTATGGATCACGACCCTAGGCCGTGACCAATCTGATAACATGAAAGTATGGGTCACGATACAGGACTACGACAATGTCTGTGACTATTTTCATACGTCGAAGGGTTGGTTACGACTTTGAGTCGTTCCCCACTGCGTGAACACTTGTGGAAATTGAAGGGTGGGTCACGTCTAATGTCCGTGACTATATTCCATGACCCCTGAGGTCCGTGACCAATGATGCGGTCAGGGATATGGGCCGTGATCACTGAATTTGTTCATGCCCGATATGGTCACAGACCAAATTCGCGCCCCACAGGTTGTGGTTACGGACAAAATTCGTGACCAATCGCCCAGTTTGGTGTAGTGAAATTTGACAAACATGATTTTTCAAAGGAATTTCAACCTAACAATTAAATCAATCGACATTTTTAATTAAATTGCTACAAAATAACTTTAATCATCATCAAGTTAAACCAATCATCAAATAATAAGAATCAAAGACTTAATCATGCATTAACAAAAAGAAACAAACATAAAATCTTTTAGGATTTTTTATAAGAATGATGCATGTATTTAATAAATTATGTTTAGTAAAGAAAATATCATAGAAAGTAAATGCATGAAAAATGCACATATGCAAAGAACTCTCACTAAAATATGAAAGTGATACCAAATGATAAACTCTCACCTACAAAATTTATTTTTCCATAAATAAGGAATGATCTAGGAAGGGAACCTACACAAACAATCATCCTAGAAAATTATCTACCTAGATATCGATGGGTGTACCATCTCTCGGATCAATGAGAGAAACAAATGTGACCTCCATTATAACAAATTTCCTTTGAGGATCAACAAGTTAAATCCTCTTTCTAGGTGCATTCATAAGAATTCCACTACCTACCCTCTGTATCATTCTCTCATTCCTCTTGGATTTTTATGCCCAGTCCTTGGAATTTGATTGTAGTGCCTAGGTCTATGTTTAGGAAATTCATGTTTAGACTCACCTCAATTTTTCACTAGCAACAAAATCTTTCACATCAATTCACCTTTAAGATCATCAATACAATCTCTTCAAAAAAAATTCTTGTTATTTTTAATTAATCTAAGGTATCTTTATCTCAAGCACCTACATGCTTGATTTATCTGACCTTGAACCTTATAAAAAGTATAATAGTCAACATTCCTTCTCACAACATTTTTCATATTCCTTTTCAACTCCTTTTCACATATTGAGCTTTTAAACCAACTCTTATAAGTCTTTTTTTCTTCAAACATTTTACCAAAAAATGAACATCCATCTATTTTTACACAATCGAAATTAGGCTCAACTTCCTTCTTTTTCCATAATGGAGCTTGCTCCTTATCCTCCTTTTCATGAATATAACTTTCAACTTTCAATTTTAAACTTATAACTTCTTCAACTTTTATTGAATCTTTAAAATCAATGCCATGATTGTTAAGTTTAAATTGATCACGGCTTAACAAAATACAATCTAGAACATTTATTCTATCTATCAAATCAATTTTCAAATCCTTGGCATGTTGCAACTCATGTTTTAATTTTTAAAAATCGACTTTCAAAATTTCATTCTCAAGTTTTATGTCTTCCTTTTCTTTAAAAATAGATTCATTTTCAATTTTAAAGAATCAAATTATTTTTCCAAACCATCAACCACTTTTTTTAAGTTTAAAACATTTTAATTGAACAATATCAATTTTCTCATGTTCATGTTTATTCTTCTTCATGTTCATTTTATATTTTTTTTATTTTATTCAAAACTTTTAATTACAATCTACAAACTCTGCATTCGTCCAAAGAACCCTAGGCTATTTCACTTTAACATCATCTTCTTCAATTGTCTGATAGATCCATCCTTCCTTAATACTCATCCAAACTCTCTAATGTTTAGATCTCAAATGTGTTCTCATATTCACTTTCCAATAGCCATGATTAAAACAATCAAAGTACGATGGTCAATTTGTGGAACTCGAATCACGATATAGATCCATCATGCAAACACAAGCATAATTCACAACAAGCAAGCTATGTGAGCAAAAAATATAATAAACACATAACAATTTTAGGATCAACTCAATAAAGTTAATGAAAAAACAAGATCACCCTAATCTTATACAATTGAGGATATGTGTTTATATAACAAGTGTTTAACCTAAAATAAATCCGGGGGGTGAATACGTTTGATTGCATATCATGACCATTTAAAACAAATTTGCTTGTAAAATCAATTCTCCGAGAACATGTATTAATAAGGTGATAAAATGTATGTCTTGAATTAACCACACAACAAGATCAATTAGGTAGATATAGAGAGAATAACTAGAAATTACAACCTAGTTCCAATTTTAGCAATTATACTAGATCTATATGTGATTAACATGTAGTGTGTGATCAAAGTGTGTAGTTAAATGAATTTTACACAAGGAAAGGAGATACCTCGTACTCATGCACTCACGAGTAGTTACCTATGGACCTTGAAAATTTTCTCATTGATGAATAGAATTCCATGTCAAGTCCACGATACGAATGAGAAACTCCATTCTTCTCATTGGAATCACGCCATGATTAAACTCCTATAATGAATCAAAGCACCTCCAATTTTAGATCTACGAGTGATAGATCATGCAATTTAAAAAGTAGTTGATTAAATTGAATAGGCTAATGAAGATCTAAACCAAAATCACTCTCAATTCACTTGTAAAATCATAGATCAAGACACATATCTAAGTTTTAATAATTTAGAGGGAACATAAGAATTTTTGGAAAAGATAAGCAAGGATAACTCTCAACCTTGAAAATACACTCATGGTGGTTTTTCAATTGTGAGGTCTTCATATGTCTTCAAATGGGAGGAAAAATGACCTATTTAGAGGGAATTTTCAAAATACAACTCCGTCGTGCGCACAGTTGATTTTTGTCGTGAGCGTGATTTCATCCAGTGCCAAAATCGAGGCACAATCGTGCGCATGGGAAAAATAGAGCCATGCGAATGGGCTATATGCAAGGGTCTAATTGGGATCATGCAGACGATTGAAAGAAGGAAAAATAAAAAAGCCTTTAACTTTGCCCCAAATCAAATGGTCAACTCTCAAAACAGGTTTTCACAATACCTCTCAGTACAATATATACTTGTCCATCCAATTTTTTTAACACTCATTTTGAAAAATATCATACACGTGTATGTAGCCATATGTCAATTAACAAAACTACCGAAAATGATATAATTTTCAAAGCATATGTTCAACAAAAGTCTTGTGGTTTTTGAGCGATTTGCATGATCTTCAACTTTTATAGTCCGTCTAAACAAATGAATGCACCTCACTCAAATATATCAAGCCTATATGGCTCTAATGACACAATGACTCAAATGTTTTGTCACGAAATTTAGCCAACTTTAAAATACAGTTTGTATAATATAAAATTTTACATTTTTATAACCTAAGAAATTTAATAATGAATAGTTCTCATATAATTAAATAGTTAGAGATCCCCAAATTTTGTACATATTATTACAAAATTTAAGTTAATTTTAAATTTATATATAAAAAGAATGTCAATAAACCAATTTATTAATAAATGTTTTACATTTACAACACAAGTCTTTATAAAAAACACAAAAAATGGTAAACAGTATTTATATGATTAATGCTGCGTGTAGACACCCCATTCTGTCACCCCTAACTCTCCTTAGGTCTCTAGTACATCCCTTCATCACCGTAAACCCAGGTCATGTCTCGAGTATTGAACTGGAGGCCATCGGGCACTCCCCGACTCAGTTTGACCCAAAAGTCAAACTCTTCATCTCGAATGAGACTGAATGAATCTTCGAAGGGCACGGAATACCCTTTCTAACGGTCCGCCCCGTGCGCGATTCCGACTTACCATGCGGACGAACCATCCGTTTCCGTCTGAAACCTGACCTAGAGGCCACCGGGCACTCCCGGGCTCTGTTTGACCTATGTCCACTCTTCAGCTCAATCGAGGCTAAACGAATCTTCAAAGGGCACCGAATACCCTTCTAACGATCCGTCCCGCGCAGGATTCCGACTCTCCATACGGACGAACGATCCGTTTAACTCCGGGAGGTCACTGAATGCTTCCCGGGCTTGGCTAACCAAAGTCAACTATCCAAACCGGGTCAAACTGTTTGGAATGTCGAAGTACATCTCCTAAACTTTCTAACGGTCCTCCCCATGCGCGATTCGGACTTACCATGCGGACTAACGATCCGTTTGCGTATGAATGATTCTCCGTCCAATGGACTGACAAACGCTTTCGAGCCATATTTGACCTAAAGTCAACTCCCTAACCCGGGAGTGGTCCAAAGTACTTTCGAAGGTATTTGAATTAGCTTTACAACGGTATGCCCCGTGCTCGATTCTGACCTATGGTTTGCCCTCGGCGATCGATTTGCCAAAAAAGCCTGAAGCGCACTGTCAAACGGCAAGTTCCAGACCCTGCCTATCGGCACATGCCGATAGGCAGGAACAAGTCTATGCCGATCGGCACCCACCTGGGCCTATAAAAGGAGGCCTTCACCTCATTTGCAAAGGGAGCCCAGATCTGATAAAAATATCTCTGAACAAATCCCAGAAACCTCTCTCGAAGGCAGCGTGATTTCAACATCCAAATCCCCTTTTTACTTCCACTTTTCATCATCCTTTTCATCAAACTTGGTGAATTATCCACTCTCCATTATCATCCAAGTGCAAGAGATTCTCTCCAACATTCAAGATCAATCTCAAGATCTTCAAGAAGGTCCAACTTTCTCTACCTTCTCTTAAATTCTCTTAAACTCTCAATAACTTGTTTTCTTACTTAGCGCTTTTATCATCTCATCTCACACATCCTAATATACTTTTTTTTTATTATTATTGCACATCTCCTATTTTCATATAAATAAAACCCAAAAAATAAGAAAAAGGGGGTTTGCTCATAAATTCCAAGTAGGGATTCTCACACTTTTTCCACACTTTTCTCACAATCTAAAACACATTTTCTACACACACACACACACTCACAAATAAGAGATTCCCCATTTGGATTTATAGGATAAACCCCACCCCTCATTTTGTATGCGAACTACATGGACTTTGATGTCTTTATAGGCTACGTAGGTATCCCGGGGTAAAACCCGAGACTCGAGTCCTTTTTCCCACTTTTTCTCTCATTTTCTATCTTCTCTAAATCTAATCTTCTTATATTCTATATATTTGCCCTTTGTGACATATTACCCCACATGCGTTATCGTTCAATTATAATGACCAACGTAGGGGTAATCGCGTAAATCTTATTCTTCTAATATTACCCTTATATCTTCCTACGGATGACTCGCTTTATCTTTTCCATGATACAAGTCGAGGATTCCTACCTCCATTCTATATATACACATGCACACATATCACGGGGGTAAACAAAAGGTAAATAGCAAATATTCATGAGAGACCGAAAGGGCGGAATGGGTGCCTAACACCTTCCCATTTCGTAACTAAGCCTCCGAACCCTTCTCGAATAATCTTGGTTTCGCACGCACCAGTATGTATTTGGATGCCATCCTTCGGGGTGGCTTCCCCTTTTTCCTTGGTCTGTTTTGAGTAAAATAGACTGGCGACTCTGAATCTCTCTACATTTTTACACCACAAATGACGCCGGCCGAAGCGCTTCCCAAGAGGGACGCGCGGGATCCGAAGGATCCTTTCCTCCACGCCACCCGCCCACGCGGAGAGGATTGGGGATGGCCATAGCGACGACTCTGCGGGGGACTATGTGTTTTTGCTTGTGGGCTTCACTCTATTTACATGAATGCTATATTTGCTTATGTTTCCCCCATATCTGCATGTTCCCCTTTCTCATGTGTATCCCATGCTTATGCTTATGTTCACCACTTGTAGAAATTTCTCCATGTACACTTCACACCACGTGCACCTAGGATCACATGTATATCCCCATGTTGCACGCATCACCCATCCATACTTGGTGTACCTTTTGGGGTACTCATACTTTGCTCCCTGTTTGGCAAAATCAAGAAAGGCATTCTCATCATAAGATACTAATAAAAGAATCATGCATGATTCACATGACATCACCAAAGATCATTGATATTGACCAAATTTTACCCAGTAACTGGAGGGTCACTTCGTGATGGGCGCTGGTCCGGCAGGTCGCAGTTAGCCTAAGCAATATGACTCTCACCTTCCATTGGCCAAGTACCTTCGACGTATATCGAACGGTTCCCCCGCATCATACCGCTTGACCGAAGTCATGACGGGAGGTATATGGCAGGGAATTCGTTCACGTACGTCGAGTATATCTAATTTTCTCTCACACGTACCGTCCCCACAAGGTATATGGTGAGGCAATTCACGTACACTGAGGTATATCAAATGGCTTGTCCACACGTACCGATTGCCCGCAAGAGCAAGATGTATATCGTGGAATTCATGCCAAAGGGGGGAACCCATGCCGATTCACCCAACCAACTGCATAACCGCATATAGGTGTCAAACCTAGAACACGCATTTTAGATTGCCAGTTTCAACCCGAGACTCTGCCGAAATTTTGGGTCGGCCTGCCGCCTAATTTTTCGCGCATTTTTAAAACGGGACCCTTCCCGTGAACCTGGTTACAAGTCCAAACCGTAGCTTTGCATATATTAAGACCCCCACTTTTCCAGGCTCAGGTGTCGTCCGGCATTGCATTTAGGAGAATTAAATACAAGTGGAAACATAATAATCATACTGAGTTCCGTTTCCAAAACCATTTCTTCCTTCTTTATCAAAATCCAAAAACATTTCTTCCTTCTTTATCAAAAATCCAAAAATATTTCTCCCTTCTTTATCAAAAATCCAAAAACATTTCTCCCTTCTTTATCAAAAATCCAAAAATAGTTCTTCCCTTTTTCTTAAAAATAAATCTCATCATACGCCTTCTCAGGTCGATCGCAAGCCCTTGGCCTGGTTCCATACTGGCTTCGGTCTTCAGTCAAATCACCTCGAAGTTTCATCCGTTATTCTACTACTTCTTCCGAGTTCGGAATCCATCTATCTTCCATGGAAAATACAGATCAAGCACCAGTCATACAGCCGGATCTGACGACAGTCCTAGCTCAGCTCGTGTCAAAGATTGACAACCTCTAAACTGAGGTCCGAGAAATGCAACGAAACCAAGTTCCTATTCCTCAAGAGCCCGAGGCCCTATTCCCTCGTGCTATTGGTTCATCCGAGCCCATCTGGGTTCTAGAAGAATATCAGCACGCTCTACGTGCCCCTCCTGCCAATGGGCCGCCGCCTGCCCAGCTCCCAATGCCCAATATTGCCCAGCCTATGGCTAACTTACATGTGGTCGCTGATCCAAAGGAGGAGGAGTTTAATAAAGTCAAAGAGGATCTCAAGATGCTCACCAAGAAGTTTGACCAAGTCAGGATCTCTGGAAATTACATGGACTACACCCACATGTCTCCTTATCCTAAAGCAAGGTTACCCGAGAAGTTCAAGATGCCAAATATCGAGAAGTTCGAAGGGAGTGGACCCCCAATTATTCATCTTCGCAGTTATCATCATTCCATGACTCTACTAGGGGCTTCTGAAGAAGTGATGGCCCAATTGTTTCAGCAAACTTTGAAGGATAGTTCCCTCCGATGGTTTTTATCTCTTGAGGAATCTAGAATTCATAGCTAGGAGGATGTAGCCCGAGAATTCATGTCACAGTACAAATACAACGAAGAGCTTAAGGTCACCCGTCGTGATTTAGAGCTGCTCAAATAGAACCCTAGAGAATCAGTCAGTAACTTCATAACTCGGTGGAGAGAGCAAGCAGCTACCATGACCAATCGGCCATCCGAGGAAGAACAGGTCAACATAGTGAAGAAGAACTTCTTTCCCCATGTCCGAGCGACGATGAGAGGACAATACTATCCCCACTTCCGAGCTCTCAGAGAGTCTAGAGTGTAAATCGAGGAAAGCCTCGTTAAAACAGAGGTTGAACCAAAGGAGGTGTTCGGACAGTTCACCCCTAGAAAGTATGACAAGCCTGCCAGTGCTATCGTCTCGACCATCAACAACTTCTCTCAACCAACCACATCATGGGCACCAGAAAGCTGCCCTGCCCCCATCCGAAGGGAATACACTGAGCTCCATGCTCCCCTCTCCAAAGTTCACCAAGCCCTATTAAGCCGAAACCTCATCAAACCCTTGGATCCCCGTCCATTGCCAAATCCACTCCCGAGAAACTTCAAGGCCGATGCTCATTGCGCCTTCCACCAAACTGTCGGCCATACCATCGATCAATGCTTTCACCTCCGGAACGTAATCCAAGATCTCATTGACCGGGGTACCATCGCCCCACTAGCCAATCCTAAGCCAAACACTACTCGCAATCCACTTCCGAATCACACCAATCCCATCTTCTTAGAAGAAAACCCAGATTTTGATCCCTTAACTCAAATCACACCTATATACTCTCCTAAACCTCTTCAAACTTGCCCATATTTCCTCCTACACCCTACTAACCTCGCTGATCAGGCACTGTCACTCCTTACCAGAGCATGCATCGCTGTCCATACCCGTTCTGAAAATGGAAGTATGGAATTGTCAAAGGTGTTAAACCAACTCCTAGAGTTCGGGATGAAATTTCCCTCACAGATGGTCATCGATTGCCAGAAGTTCAGCACACTGTTCTCAGAGGCACGAAAATGGGCCCGAGATTCAGACAAATGGGTGGTACCAATCGACGAAGTCAGTTTAGATGATGTTGTACAGATTATGGAAGAATTATTCGAGCAAACCAACAGCATTTGCAGTATCATCGGGTTACTTGACACTTTGAAGCTACAAGGGCGCTTGGTCCCTTCAATGACACATATCCCCGCGAAATGGAAGAACTTGTATGAAGAAGCCGTTGAAGTTGTGGAATGCATTGACTTTACATGGAAAGACATAATTGTTGCCACCGAATGGGGGGAATAACTCGAAGATTCGAGTGAAGAACAAGCTGTAGGAAGAGCTGGCCCAGTAGCCGACATATGTGGGATGATATCATTTGAAGAACTCCTCGGAGAAATAAATAGGGTGGCAAAATAACCTGATATTGACGAGGAAATGGGATTCTTATTCTTTCCTTTTTCAGTAAATCACATGACCAGATTAGGGATACATTACCAGGTTCCAAGCTCACTACCCGTAAATGATAAGGGGAAGGGCGTTGAAAACCTTCCTATGCCAGAGATAACCATCGAGGAGAGCAAGATCCTCGATCAACTGAAGAAAACTCAAGCTAATATCACTCTTTGGGGTTTTTTTATGTCTTCCCAGTTTCACAGAAATGCTTTAATCAAATTACTCAGTGAACCCATAGTTCCTCCCTCTACCACACCAGAAGAAGTGGTAAATCTGGTCGGATCCTTGACCTCTACCCGAATGATGTCATTTTCTGAAAAAGAAATCCCAAGAATTGGGCTGATTCACAATCATGCACTCAATATCTCCGTCGAAGTTATGGGAAAGGTCGTGCCACTCTCCCTTGTTGATAACGGATCCGCCTTGAATGTTTGCCCATTGAGAACCTTTAAGTGTTTAGGACTGAAAGAAAGCAACCTCGCTCCAACCTCCGCCGCTGTGCGTGCTTACGATAATACCCGTCGTGAGGTGATGGGGTCCATAAAACTTGCAATAGGGGTTGGCCCTATAAACCCTGTCGTTAAATTCCAAGTCATAGACATCCCAGCTTGTTTCAACCTGTTGCTCGGACGACCCTGGCTCCATAATATCAAGGGTGTGTCTTCCTCACTCCATAAAAAATTGAAGTTCTTCGCCGATAGGCAAGTCATAACCATTTTGGATGACAACGAGAATGCCGAGGGGGTAGGCACCAGCAGTCCAATTCTTGAGATACAACACAGGTCAAATGATATGCTCCTATCAAGATACCGAGTTGAGCCACTCCTACTCCCGGAAGGGGACACTTTCAAAGAAAGGGTTTGTCCAGAATATGACCCTCATGGAAATGTTAATGTGATTCAGATGTTCAGAAACATGCACTTCATGCCCGGACTGGGGCTAGGGCAAAGGCAGCAAGGGATACTTGAGCCCCTCGAACTGAAGAAAGCTTTCCCTCCTTGTGGCTTGGGTTATCAACCATCGGAACAAGAGCTCAGAATGATCCACCAGTCTCGACCAAAGAGAAGATCATACTGTATCCGAACTGTCTCAGGAGACTCCTTAAATGGACGATTCATCAAAGAAGGTGAGGACTTCCCCTTTCGCGATTTTCCAGAGCCATGGTATGACCACACAGACAAGAAGATGAGGTCGGGAATGGAGATTTTTTTCCAACATAGCTACCCATGGGTTGAAAGTTTCCCACACCAAGTACAACCGCTCATCAAAGATGCCGAAGAGACTGAGGAAAGTGATTCTGAAGATTCCTTCAAATACTGGGGCTGGCACTCTGCATGGTTCATTCAGGCACTACATCAATGAACCATCTCGTCTGATTAAAGCTGCTGATACTCCTCTCCTCAACTGGCATATTGCGCCAGTTTTACCCCTTGAAATCTCCCCTAACCCCAATGTTTACCCTATTTGTTCTTCTGTTGTCTATCCTTGCTCAAATGTAATCGAGACCACTTTTATGAGGTTCTCAATGCTGTTTTTCCTATCAATGAAATAAATGAAGATTTTGAGTATCTTATTGTGCCTTACATTAACTGCTTGAATTCTAATCAAACTTTTAATGATGATGATTTTTCAAATGAACAATTATTAACAGATATAAATAAGGTTAATGATAAACAACATAACCGCGTTCAAGTTAATGAAGAAGAGATTGTAGTTATTAATCTTGGTTCTAGTAGCCAACTGCATAATATTAGGATATGGGGCCACCCTTGATGAGTATGAGCGTGCACAACTCGAAGAATTGATGAAGGAGTTCGTAGATGTCTTCGTATGGTCCTATGATGATATTCCCGGCATTGATCCTGAAATAACTCAACACGAGATCCCCACTCTACCATATTATAAGCCAGTGAAACAAAAATTGAGAAAACTCCGCACCGAATAGTCGCTCAAGGTCAAAGAAGAGGTGGTCAAACAGTTAAACGTGGGTTTCATTCGAGTGATCGAATATCCCACATGGCTAGCCAACATTGTACCTGTGCCAAAATCCGGCGGGAAGGTTCGAATGTGTGTAGATTACTGAGATTTAAACAAAGCTTCTCCAAAGGATGATTATCCGCTACCCAATATCGACATAATCATGGACAACATAGCCAGTCATGCTCTCAAGGCATTCGTCGATGGGTTTTCCGGATACAACCAAATCAAGATGCACCCCGACCACCAAGAAAAAACTGCATTCATCACCCCATGGGGAACCTTTTGCTACACAGTCATGCCATTTAGTCTCAAGAATGCTGGGGCTACCTACCAAAGGGCTGCCATAACCATCCTGTATGATTTGATTCACAAAGAGGTGTGTCTTCGGCGTTATAAAGGGAAAACTCTTGGGATTCATGGTCAGCAAAAGGGGGATAGAAGCAGATTTTGCAAAGCTGAAGGCCATACTTAAGATGCCACCACCCCGAACAGAGAAAGAAGTTCGAGGTTTTCTTAGGAAATTGCAATATATCAACCGGTTCATCAGCCTGCTAACCTCCATATGTAAACCGATCTTCAAGCTCCTCCGAAAAGATTTGACCAAGGTTTGGAATGAGGTCTGCCAAGAAGCTTTTTACCGAATCAAACAATACCTAACCCAACCTCCAGTGCTCATGCCACCACAGTCTGGTCTCCCTTTGCTTCTATACCTAACCATAACCGACACTGCAGCTGGGGCTTTGCTAGCCCAATACCTTGAGGACTTCTGCAAAGAAAGATTTATCTATTACGCCAGTCGCAAATTGGTCGGGTACGAGGTCAACTACACTGCTTTAGAAAAGGCATGTGCCGCACTTGTTTGGGTCACCGAAAAATTGCGACACTACATGCTCGCCTTCCCCATCAAACTTGTATCCCGAATGGATCCCATCAAATACCTGCTTGAGAAACCCTCCTTATACAGTCGATTGGCCCGATGGTTGATGCTCCTAACCGAGTTCGATATCGTGTACGTCACACAGAAAGCCATTAAAGGAAGAGACATCTCTGACTACCTCGCTGATTACCCCATAGACGAAGCAGATGTCCAGATCTCTGAATTACCAGATGAGAATATCCTCTGCACCACTCAAGACCTCCTTCGATGGAAAATGTTCTTTAACGGTGCTGCCAACAAAAAGGGATATGGCATTGGGATTCTCCTGATCGCCCCAGATGACTCCCACACTCCCATCGCCATTAAATTGGATTTTCCTTGCACCAACAACATGACGGAATACGAGGCATGCACAGTGGGCCTCAAGGTTGCTCTCAAGAAAGGTATTCAATACCTTGATGTCTACGGAGATTCTTCCCTTATCATCGGTCAAGTGCTCAGAAAGTGGAAAGTCAAGGACGAAAAGCTCCAACCCTTTCATGCCCAATTAGAAGAGTTAGCCTCCCAATTCCGAGATATCACCTTCTATTACCTACCCCGAACAAAGAATAACTTAGCTGATGCACTCGCCACCTTGTCCTCCATGGTCGACATGCCCGAAGGAATAATAATGACCCCCTTTCTGGTTCAAAAGCAAGACAAACTGACCCATTGCTACCATATTGAGCTTGTCTCCACTGAAGATCCCGAACTAGCTGATTGCTGGTACTATGATATCTAGTGCCTCCTCAAACATGGTAGGTATCCCGAGGGTTCCAATAAGAAAGATCGAACAACTCTCCGAAGACTGGCCGCCCAGTACATTATCTGTCATAAAGCTCTACTCAAGAGGAATTTCAATGGAACTCATCTACACTGCATCGTAGGGGCTGAGATTAAGAAAATAATGCAGAAAATCCACAGTGGGGAATGCGGACCCCACATGAATGGTCATATGCTCTCCAAGAAGATCATCCGACAGGGATACTACTGGACCACCATGATCCAAGATTGCACCGCCTATGTCCGGAGGTGCCTCAAATGCCAATAATTCTCCAACCTTCAACACTTGCCTCCGCGAGAATTATACAACATGACCTCTCCCTGGTCGTTCTCCACCTGGGGTATCGACATCATAGGGAAGGTTACACCAAAGGCTTCAAACGGACATGAGTTCATCCTGGTTGCCATCGATTACTTCACCAAATGGGTCGAGGCTGAGTCATACGCAGTATTGAATGCCAAGAAAGTGGCCAAATTCCTAAAAAAAAATATCATCTACCGATATGGGGTCCCGCACGAGCTGGTATCAGATAACGGGTTGCATTTCGAAGCAGAAGTCACAGAAGTAGTCAACGAGTACGGGTTTCAGAGACACAAATCTTCTCCCTACCGACCTTAGACTAATGGTGCAGTTGAAGCCACCAACAAAAACCTCAAAGTCCTCATCAGCAAGATGACCAAAAGTTATAGGGATTGGGCCGACCGGATCCCATACGCCCTCTGGGGCTATCGAACCTCAATCCGAACCTCTATTGGGGCTACCCCTTACTCCCTGGTCTACGACATGGAAGTAGTCCTACCTGTGGAGCTGGAAATACCCTCGCTACGCGTCATGCTCGAAAGCAAGGTTAGTGAAGAAGACTGGTGCCAAAGCCGTCTTGATGAGCTGGCCCTTCTAGATGAAAGAAGATTAAAAGCTCTTTACCACATACAGGGGTACCATCGCCGAATAGTGCAATCATTGAACAAAAAAGTCAAGGATCGCGGTGTCCGGGAGGGGGATTTAGACCTCAAGGAGATAATAGAACCCATCTGGGACCCCAGAGGAAAATTTAAGCCCAATTGGAGCCGCCCCTACATTGTCAAGAAAATCTTATCCGGCGGTGCCGCCATGCTCACTGACCTAGATGGGGAAGAGATGGCTCGTCCAGTCAATCTGGACCGTCTCAAGAAATTCTACCCCTAGTCCGAAATCTCGACGTGCTACGACTCTTCTCATCCCCCTTCTACTCTAAAAAAAACTCTTCATTTCCCTTTACCGAGAACTACGTGGGCCTGTTCCTCTACAAAATCTATTTTAAAACTTTTCAAAAAACCCCAGAGGTACGTAGGCAACTCATACTCCTCACATGAGTGCGGCCCCTTTCTTTTTCACAAAATACTATTCTTTTCTTACCTCCGAGAACGGCGGTTCATTCTAAAATTACTTGAACAAAAGGATTATGTATGCCATAGCGATCAGTATAGATAATTCAAAATACAAAATTCATCGAAAGGCACAGCTGGATGATCAGAAACTTATTTATTTCATTAATAAGAAATTACAGTACGGATTACATAAAGAAAAAAGAACGGATAACTCCCTTCCCCACTATCATAAAAAAGCCAAATAAAATCCCCACAACTATCACATAAATAAACTCCCCAGAAGTCCTACCCACAGCTACCAGAGGAGCCTGCACCCTCGTCATCAACATCCTGAGGACCCCAAGTTTCCCCTGCCTGAATAGAGTACCGTAAACATTTCATGGATCGATGAGCCTAAACCATCTTCGAAAAAACCACAACACCCCCTTCCATGGAGTCAGATAAAACAAACTATCTTTTTTCGGTCTCCACTACCAACATCTTGATGACTACTTTCCTCCACAACCACTTCATATAATCTTTGGGGACATGGAAAACCTTCCCGATAGACTGAGAGGGACGGGTCGACAGACGCCGATTTTCCCACAGAGACCCAAGCAACAGATGCAGGCGCTCAGTCAAATCCTCTACCGGAAAGAAATTTGAGATCCGAGGTGGCACGACCTGCGCCCAGCTGAATTGGCACAAAAGTCGCCAAGGGAAGTAAAAAGATGTCTGCCTGAGACCAACCAGACGCACATATGATTACTCTACTATCTCTAGAATGGGCTGCAACGTCCCCCACCAAGGCACTGACCAATACAGACCACAAGCCCTATGCTCCACAAGCCAATTCTCCCAGTTCTCAACATACAGGCCAACGCGGATGAAGTAGCGCGAAAAGAAGTTGGGTACGGCCGACAAGGGATATTCCGGAGGAGTCGATAAGCGGAATCTTTCAGACAACCACATGAACAGCATCACAGGGCTACCCCTCAAAAAGTCAGAACGGACTTCTCTCCAAGCATTCAGGCCATTCAGAGTCTCCGCCAATATCACCGTCGCAGGATTGCGACGGTATGACATCCATAAAGTAATGGCTGCAAGTTGTGGGTCCACCTGCAATTCCCCAGTCACCAGTAATAATTTTGAAACCAGACCCAGAACAACGACTCCATCATAGCCAACATCACCTACTTCTCGCAAATGCACGGACTGTAGCACTGCAGGGAGGGAGATCATTCCTCCAGCAACCAATGATCTGACCGTCGAAGGCGAAATATGAAGAAGCCTGGCCAACAAATCCCTAAGAGAATGGGAAAATTCAGGCAAAGCCGCAGCAACACTGGGATTTACACCCAGTATGGCAGAAAATTCCTCGTAGGTAGGATAAACTTCTTCCAACCCAAAGTGGAATACATGGTCTTTGGGGTACCAGAATTGTACCGCCGCCATCAGCATATTCCACTCAATACGCCGATTGCGTCACAAGGAGACTCGGCGCATGTTGAAAGCATCGTAGTCGACATTAAAAGAGAACATAGCTTCCAAGGCTTCGAGGTAGTTGGCAAACTCGGTGCTACCAGATAGAGCCATCTTGCAAGGCTAAGAGATGGTGGGCAAGTAGGTAAGAATGCAAAGGTTTGATGAAAACACTCCACCCTTACTCCTTTTTATACTTGAAGACCCTCACAAGGGACATAATCCACGCAGAAATCGGAGGGAATCCTACCCCACAAGGTACCAAATGCTGAAGAGGGTACCATTCAAAGCTTTGAATTGATGGGACTAGACTGAACTGCCGATAGGCAGGTCAGGGTGCTTGCCGATCGGTACCCCCCCCCCCCCCCCATTTTTGGAAATTTCCCTATTTTCTTCTTTTGTCAAATCAGAAACCTCAATAAAAATAAATTGATATTCTCAACAGAATTTCAAAATCCCTTTAAATTTCCCCTTTTTAATAAATAACTTTCCTTCAAAAAAATTTCAAAAATACTCCTTTTTACGGTCTCAGCAGAAAAGTAAAAAAAATGCATTCATCATTAATAAAAGATAACAAAAAAACTCCATTGCATTGCATATATCTGTTTTCTGTGTTACATCATCTTTGCAGGAAATAAAAAAGAAAAAAGCAAAAATGATGGGACTCAACCCGAACTCACATTCTTTCTCTCCCTCTCTCTCTAAGAACTTCCACCCCTATGACGTGCTCTCTTCCCCCCACGACGAGATGACGCACGACCACTATCCGAGCTAAAGTCCTCCCCAGACGAGGCAGACGGCACCAAGCAAGAAGGACCGGTAATCGCGTCCCGAATATGGGCAGTCGCCGAAGATATCGAGTCTCTGATGTCCCTTAGCCAAGTGGTCGACACCCGGACTTGCTGAAAGGAAAGGTCAAATCAGTATCGAAGCAGAAATGACCAAAACAAAAAAGAAAGTAAGAGAGGAACAGAAAGGTATACCACAGGTCGAAGGACCTCCTCTGTCAAACCCAACTCCTCCATATCCATCGCATGAGGACAGTGCATCATAGGCACCATCCCTCCATCATCCCGTCGAATGTTATATGAAGGAGTGTGCAACCGCACAAAAGGGACCTCAGAGGTTGCCACCGCCACAGATGCCAACGGACCACCACCGCTGTGGGAAGATCCCACCGCCTGACTCGAACCCACCGAAGGGAAGGGCAGTGCATCATATATGCTGGGTGCCATCAAACAGCTAGTCACAAAATCCATATAGTCATACGGCGCAGTCGTATCGGTGTATAGCAAGTAGGACTCGCCGATCATCGCCGTGATCCTCTCATCCTCCAACATCAGTCGCTCCTGCCTCATAGACGTAGGAGGCTGCGCGGGTGGCACCACCACCTCCTCTTCAGCAATCTGACGAACCACCCTCTCCCCAAGGTACCAGGAATGGCCGAACTCATGCGCCAGTAAATGCCTCATCCGCGCGTTCACCCCGGTCACCCCCGCATCCTGAATGGTAGTCCCCCACGGGTAAAAGGTCACTTGAAAATCTCCGAGCGAACATAAATCAATACAAGACCAGAAGGAATAAAAACCAAGATTGAAATGGAAAGAGTCTTACCCTACCACTGGTCAGGTCATTCAAGACCTGACGCACCGCCTCCAGGGAAAGAGATCCCTTTAACCATCGATTGGCCTTACGCCATCGATACAATCGGCAAAAGTCTCCAACAGTGTCGTCCTTCAAAGCAATCAGCGGGGTATTGCACCCAATCACCTCCTAGAACCACGTTTGAATTCACAAGGAAAAAGAGACACATAAGAAAAATGAGAATGCATGAAAGGAAAATGCGAATGCATGAAAAGAAATGCACAAACTGAAGAATACCTCAAGAAGGTACGTGGCCCCAGTAAAGGTCTGTTGGCAGCACCGACTGAATGCATCCATAGAAAGTAAAAGGTCGCCAAGGTCAGACTCCCCCAATCATAGAAAGGGATGTTCAAAAACATCCTCAGGTACGGCAGAAACCATAAATGGACGACGTCGCCACTCGACGCCACCATGAAACCTCCCAAAACCAGCAGAATGAATAACTGGGCCATCTGCCTCACTTGCAGCCTGTCCTCCACAACGATCTCCCTACCCAACAGAACATCCTTTAGTAGGGACAGCCGGATAGAATCCCCAGAGACTATCCTCCCTACATCACTAAGTGCCGCATGCACTGCCTCCGGTCTCACCCGTAAAGAGCAATCCACCTCTATCTGCTCTCCATCACAATTCAGCCCCAGCAGCTACTGCACGTCTATGGGAGTCACAGTCATATCCCCAAATCCAAAATGAAGGGTGTGGGTAGTGTCCCACCACCTATCTCCCAAAGCGCACAAGATCGATGTCGAACGAGGTGTCTCATCCAGCGCTGATGCCAACCGCCCAAAACCCAGTGATGAGACCACCCAGCGCACCACAGGTGGGAGATGCTCCTAGACATCCTTAAGCCCCGTTGTCCCACGGGCGCGCATGTTCTTCAAAGAAATATCAGACTGGCAAAAAGAAAAGTCTCATAAAAAGTCAAGAAAGAAAAATCAGCAGAAGGAGAAGAATGCCAAAGGTCGGGTTACTTACATAACCACCGGGGATCACTCTCGAATAGCGATGATGCGATGGCTCCCGCAGCAAGGTCCGCTCATCCGTAACAGTCTCAAACGCATCAAAGGAGTTCTCACTACCCAAAGCAAGAGGCGCCCTAGCCCTCCACTCCACATTCTCCCAATCATCAACGATCAACCACTCCCGGTGGACTGCAGTGCTCACGAAAGCGGCCATTTATTGAAGATCGAAATACTAGAATGATTTGCAAAAGAATCGCAGAGAGAGAGAAGGCAAAACAAGCTGTGAAAAAATAAGGGGATTCGCCCCCTTTATATAGGATGCCAAGCGCCATGCCGATCGGCATCTCCCCCTACAATACCGATCGGCACTGTCCCCTTGCCTTCCCGAGGTAGCCCAAAAGTCCGTGCCACTTCCAAATGGCACCCTTCATACTATGCCGACCGACACCCCCCCTAAATTTCGTACAGAAATTCCTAGAAAATACTAGAAAGCCTCGAAAAATCCCCAAAAATCCCAGGAAGGATTTAAAGCCTTTTTACCAAGAAAATTGCGCATTCCCTCAAGAGGAACCCCTCTTCCCCAGCAGAATCCTCAAAAACCAAGTGAAAACTCCTCCCGATAAAGCTCCGGAGGATCCTTAAGGATCACCTGATCACTTCCTCAGCGGAATTCTCTTACAACACCTAAAGTAGGTTATCTCCCCCTACAAGGTCTCCTAAAAGCTTCCCCAGCTATCAGCTCCCCAACTCAGATCAAAATCACAAAGCTCTTTCTCCAGCAGAATCAAAACCCAATCTTTATCCACTCTTTGGGTCAGAATTGGCCCCGGTCTTGGATCATCACCTGAGTTAGGTCAGAATATACCTCGGTCCTCGGTCGTCACCATTCTTTGGGTCAGAATTGGCCTCGATCTTGGATTGTCACCTGAGTTAGGTCAGAATTGACCTCGGTCCTCGGTCATCACCACTCTTTGGGTCAAAATTGGCCCCGATTTTGGATCGTCATCTTAGTTAGGTTAGAATTGGCCTCGGTCCTCGGTCGTCACCACTCTTGGGTCAGAATTGGCCCCAATCTTGGATCATCACCTTAGTTAGGTTAGAATTAACCTCGGTCCTCGATCGTCACCACTCTTGGGTCAGAATTATCCCCGGTCTTGGATCGTCACCTTAGTTAGGTCAGAATTGACCTCGGTCCTCGGCCGTCACCACTCTCGAGTCAGAATTGGCCCCGGTCTTGGATCGTCACCTTAGTTAAGTTAGAATTGAGCTCAGTCCTCGGTCGTCACCACTCTTTGGGTCAGAATTGGCCCTAGTTTTGGATCGTCACCTGAGTTAGGTCAGAATTGACCTCGGTCCTCGGTCGTCACCACTCTTGGGTCAGAATTGGCCCCGATCTTGGATCGTCACCTTAGTTAGGTCAGAATTGACCTCGGTCCTCGGTCTTCACCACTCTCGGGTCAAAATTGGCCCCGGTCTTGGATCGTCATCGTAGTTAGGTCAGAATTGACCTCGGTCCTCGGTCGTCACCACTCTTAGGTCAGAATTGGCCCCGGTCTTGGATCGTCACATTAGTTAAGTCAGAATTGACCTCGGTCCTCAGTCGTCACCACTCTTTGGGTCAGAATTGGCCTCGGTCTTGGATCGTCACCTAAGTTAGGTCAGAATTGACCTCGGTCTTCATCACTCTTTGGGTCAGAATTAGCCCCGATCTTGGATCGTCACCTGAGTTAGGTCAGAATTGACCTCGGTCCTCGATCATCACCACTCTTGGGTCAAAATTGGCTTCGATCTTGGATCGTCACCTTAGTTAGGTACGAATTGACCTCGATCCTCAGTCGTCACCACTCTTGGGTCAGAATTGGCCCCGGTCTTGGATCGTTACCTTAGTTAGGTTAGAATTGACCTCGGTCCTCGGTCGTCACCACTCTTGGGTCAGAATTGGCCCCGATCTTGGATCGTCACCTTAGTTAGGTTAGAATTGACCTCGATCCTCGGTCGTCACCTCTCTTGGGTCAGAATTGGCCCCGGTCTTGGATCGTCACCTTAGTTAAGTCAGAATCGACCTCGGTCCTCGGTCGTCACCACTCTTTGGGTCAGAATTGGCCCTGGTCTTGGATCGTCACCTGAGTTAGGTCAGAATTGACCTCGGTCCTCGGTCTTCACCATTCTTTGGGTCAGAATTGGCCCCGGTCTTGGATCGTCACCTGAGTTAGGTCAGAATTGACCTCGGTCCTCGATCATCACCACTCTTGGGTCAGAATTGGCTCCGATCTTGGATCGTCACCTTAGTTAGGTCAGAATTGACCTCAATCCTCGATCGTCACCACTCTTGGGTAAGAATTGGCCCCAGTCTTGGATCGTCACCTTAGTTAGGTCAGAATTGACCTCAGTCCTCGATCGTCACCACTCTTGGGTCAGAATTGGCCCCGATCTTGGATCGCCACCTGAGTTAGGTCAGAATTGACCTCAGTCCTCGGTCGTCACCACTATTGGGTCAGAATTGGCCCCGATCTTAGATCGTCACCTGAGTTAGGTCAGAATTGACCTCGGTCCTCGATCGTCACCACTCTTAGGTCAGAATTGACCTCAGTTATTAAATCTTCACCTTAAGCCCGCAGATTTGGCTTTGACCCGCAGAATTGGTCACCCTCCCCAACACTACTTCAGGTCCTCAGAATCAACCTAAACCTCCAATCATCATTCATCCCCAGCATACTCCTTAGATCCTCAGAATCGGCCTCGACCCTCTGAATCGGTCACACTCCCTCAAAAGCATCATGTGGTGTCTATTCGACGGTCATCATTTGTTCCAAACTCACCCGTCGAGGGGCTCTATAGACACCCCATTCTGTTACCCCCCTAACTCTCCTTAGGTCCCTAGTACCTCCCTTCATCACCGTAAACCAAGGTCATGTCCCGAGTACTGACTTGGAGGCCATCGGGGACTCCCCGGCTTAGTTTGACCCAAAAGTCAAAATCTTCATCTCAACCGAGACTGAATGAATCTTCGTAGGGAACTGAATACCCTTTCCAATGGTCTACCCCGTGCGCGATTCTGACTTACCATGCGGACGAACGATCCATTTGCATCCGAAACCTGACTCAGAGGCCACCGGGCGCTCCCGAGCTCTGTTTGACCTATGTCAACTCTTCAACTCGACCAAGGCTGAATAAATATTCAAAGGGCACCGAATACCCTTTCCAATGGTCCATCCCATACGCGATTCTGACTCTCCAAGCGGACGAACGATTCGTTTGACTCTGGGAGGTCACCGAATGCTTCCCGGGCCCGGTTGACCAAAGTCAACTCTCGAAACTGGGTCAAACTCTTTGTAATGTCGAAGTAAATCTCCTAACCTTTCTAACGGTCTGCCCCGTGCGCGATTCGGACTTACCATGCAGACGAACGATCCGTTTGCGTCTGAACGATTCCCCGTCCAATGGACCGACAAACGCTTCCGAGCCATATTTGACCCAAAGTTCACTCCCGAACCCGGGAGCAGCCCAAAGGACTTTCGAAGGTATCTGAATTACCTTTCCAATGGTATGCCCCGTGCACGATTCTGACCTACGGTTTTCCCTTAGCGGCCGATTTTACGAAAAATCCAAAAGCGCACTGCCAAACGGCAGGTTCCAGACCCTGCCTATCAGCACCTGCCGATAGGCAGGAACAGGTCTATGCCGATCGGCACCCACCTGGGCCTATAAAAGGAGGCCTTCACCTCATTTGAAAAAGGAGCCCATATCTGAAAAAAATATCTCTGAACAAATCCCAGAAACCTCTCTCGAAGGCAGCGTGATTTCAACATCCAAATCCCCTTTTTACTTTCACTTTTCATCATCCTTTTCATCAAACTTGGTGAATTAGCCACTCTCCATCATCATCCAAGTGCAAGAGCTACTCTCCAACATTCAAGATCAATCTCAAGATCTTCAAGAAGGTCCAACTTTCTCTTCCTTCTCTTAAATTCTCTTAAACTCTCAATAACTTATTTTCTTACTTAGTGCTTTTATCATCTCATCTCACACATCCTAATATACTTTATTTTATTTTATTATTATTGCACATCTCCTATTTTCATATAAATAAAACCCAAACAATAAGAAAAAGAGGGTTTGCTCATAAATTTCAAGTAGGGATTCTCACACTTTTTCCACACTTTTCTCACAATCTAAAACACATTTTCTACACACACACACACACTCACAAATAAGAGATTCCCCATTTGGATTAATGGGATAAACCCCACCCCTCATTTTGTATGTGAACTATGTGGACTTTGATGCCTTTATAGGCTACGTAGGCATCTCAGGGTAAAACCCGAGACTCGAGTCCTTTTTCTCACTTTTTCTCTCATTTTCTATCTTCTCTAAATCTAATCTTCTTATATTCTATATATTTGCCCTTAGCGACGTATTACCCCACATGCGTTATCGTTCCATTATAACGACCAACGTAGGGGTAATCGCGTAAATCTTATTCTTCTAATATTACCCTTATATCTTCCTACGGATGACTCGCTTTATCTTTTCCATGATACAAGTCGAGGATTCCTACCTCCATTCTATATATACACATGCACACATATCACGGGGGGAAACAAAAGGAAAATAACAAATATTCATGAGAGACTGAAAGGGCGGAATGGGTGCCTAACACCTTCCCATTTCGTAACTAAGCCTCTGAACCCTTCTCGAATCATCTTGGTTTCGCACGCACCAGTATGTCTTTGGATGCCATCCTTCGGGGTGGCTTCCCCTTTTTCTTTTGCCTGTTTTGAGTAAAATAGACTGGCGACTCTGAATCTCTCTACATTTTTACACCACAAACGACGTCGGCCGAAGCGCTTCCCGAGAGGGATGCGCGGGACCCGAAGGATCCTTTCCTCCACGCCACCCACCTGCGCGGCGAACATCGGGGATGGCCACCCTGCGAGTTTCAAAGACATCTCTCAAAGTGTATTAATTGTTTTACTTTGTGTGAGCCCCACTTTAATCTACAATTAATTAATGCTTTTTTAGAAATGATTAGGAAATATGTTTGAGTTACATGTCATTTTCATATTTATATATCAAAAGCACATTTCACATTCACGGGATACCTAACGCAAAAATATGACATTTTAAATTTGCATGTGTCAACAATGAAGTTGGTTAGATATTGGAAATCTAATGTTCACATTTAGGCTTTAGAATGTCACCTCAACTCCTATTTTAATATGTCGTCACTACTAGTCATAAATCATAGCCATATAATTTTATGTCACAGTAAATCTTATCAACCTTCTATAGAAGAATTCCATCTCTCATCCTATATATTCTCCTTCTTTAAATATGAGAAAAGTAGGAGGAAAAAATAAAGTTATTCACTAAAGTATTAACAATTCAAAAGAGGGGAATTGCACATAAGAAAAGGGAGAATCTGCATGGACTGGCTTCCACCAATCGAAGTTTTGCGCATTTCAGATGGTGGTAAAGTGAGACCACAAAAAGTGATCTTCCTCATTCAGTCAGATTATTCAGTAAGATATGGTTCCTTTTTCCTTTTTGTTTGAATCTTCATATAGAAAGCTGGCTTCCTCATACTCCTCTATTCATTCATTGAGTTGGAGGAATCCATAGGAGGCCCGCCCGTTATGCATTTCATGAAAGAACCTTTCTTTGTATGACTTCTCTTTTGCCTCAGGTCGAATGAATACGAAAGGGAGATCAATAAAAAAATAGGCCATGAATGCAGAAGTAGTGAGCTACAATATAATAAAATGAAGTACTTTTATACTCACTAATGATTCCACGTGTCAATATTTGAAGCCTCCATTTGTATTACTCTCATCAATCTCTCTACCTTCACACACACACACATGCACGCACACACACACACACACACATATATATATTTATAGTCTCTCTAATTTTATTATTCTCACCTATAATTTTTCCTTCATTTATCTCTTTTTTTATTCTCCACCTTTCATTCATCTGTAGTTTTACGTTAAATCATTAATCTTTCCTCCATTTGTTTTTATTTATGCTGAAGTTTTTAAAATTAAATTTTTATTCTCAGTTTTTTGTTCCTTTCATTTAAACCACCCGCGTATCGCGCGGGGCTGAATGCTAATATCTTATATAAAATTCAATAGTGGTATACTAAATTTATAAGCGATTTTTTTGTCTATCATAAGCTCTCAAAAATATAAAAGAAGAGTAAATTTCTCTTCACTTTCCATATTATTCCTTGTTTTTATTTTTTTCCTTAATATTATTCCTTCTTCCCCCAAAACTCTAAACGTAGGTATCATATAAAGTTATACAAAAATTAAAAATCTTATATTCTAGTGGTTTGTAACCTTTCCTTATGCACATTCTTATTATTAATCATTTGAAATATACCGTTAGGTTTTAATAGTTCTTACTACCTTCGGACCTCAAATTCAACAACAAAAAATCGACCATATGTTATTTTTCTTTGCTCTGCTTTAGATATTATTTACCCAACATTCAATTATAGATAAATTTAAGATAACGAAAAGTGAAAAAAAATAATACACTGATGCAATTTACTATGACCCAAGTTTAGTTTAATACATTTTAGGACATAAATAAGCTGGGTATTTCAAATACTTGTTAGAGCTTTCAATTTCAATTCGGACAAGTAAATTTTTTTATTTATTATTTTTAATAGTTATTGATAATCTCATGAAAGATTTATTGTGCGAAAGCGTGTCAACAAATGATATTGACTGTTATTGTGATCCTAAAAATAAAGTGGCATACACGCAATAAATATGAGGTAGAGAACGCACACATTGAAAGACATTATATCTATGTGGTTCACCAATTTGGCTACGTACACAGGTAATTCGTGACACTAATAGAAGAAGATTACAAATGGAAGGAGAATATGTTCCTTCCTCACACACTAATGATCTATTTTCTCACAAATAAAATAACTCGCGCACAATATTGAAAGACACTCACAAAATCAATCTCACCACAAAAAAGGTTCTTAAATTCTATCCAAATCCTCAATAGAGAACACTTAAAATCGGTACCCAAAATAATCAATTTAAAGAAAAGGGTGAACCTTTAAATTTTCACTCAACAGAAATATTCTTAACTTTGGGACATAAGATGCAAAACTCACTATTTCGCTTGATTGCTGAATTTTGATGTGTTTACCTTTATACTAGATATTTTCTTATATAGCATCCAATGAGGAGACGAACTCCTCAAATTTTTGAAACAATTTGAGGAGGTTTGTTGGCCATGCTACTAAAGCCACTGAAATAGTTTGAAATTTTTTTCATTTTTTCAACAATCTACACCTTGACAAACTGGATACTCCATCTTAGAAATACAACCACCATTTCAAAATGAGTCTTCCACAAAATCCACTTAAAGTGAGGGATATCATTAAAATACACAATCGCCACCACCAAAACACTAATGAAGATTTCTGACTAGGTTTGAGGCCTCCCCAAACCTAACCCTCAACATACCCTTCAACCGATGCATATCTTGCACATTCACAACAATGCCTCAACCATCTTTGTCAAACCCACAATGCTTTATAGCGTCCTCAAAAAATCCTAGTACTACATCACATACAACAATTACCGCTAACCTCCCTTTAACCATCGGTTGGTAATTGAAAGTCATCTTCTCCCTCCATTATAGAATAGAATGTCCCCGACTGTACCTCACACATTTATCAAGGCTAAATGTTTGACTCCCATATATATTAATATCACTCGAATGGACTATCTTATTTCCATTAATATTATCACAAGCAAACACCATGTCTGTCATCATAGGTTTGCCTCCCTTTGAGGATTACTACAATTTCGGTTACCACCTTAAAATATATTTCACTCTCCCAGAATGTTGTGTAGTCCTCTAACAACTCTAGTGAGAGTAAATATCGCCAGTCTTTCTAAAATGCAAGCCCCTCTTGCCTACTCCTCTATTGTCAAACTTCAAATGAGAATTTTCACTCGTTATAATGGAAGGCCCCATAAACGCTCCACTTGTTACTGTATTCCCTTGGAGAATATACATGTTCTTCACCTTGGTGCCACTATACACCATAAGATAACCTTCCACGACCCTCATACCCCCACCTGATTTTACCACCTTATAACCATGGAGTCTAGCGCATCACTGACCTAATGTTCACCCGAATACCCGAAACATGTTGCATACCACACAAAGTTCTCACCAACCTATCATATGTCTTGATTTTGGTTGAACCAATTCTCACAATTTTTGAAGGTACTCCCATTGTCCATTAAAATATAACTAACTTTTACCTCTTTATAGGATGAGAAAGAATCAATATTAGGACACATATGAATTTAACAACCAGAATCAAGAACCCAAACCTCATTAAATGACTCACTAAATTGGGTTACCATGAAATCACAACCATCATATTTCGAATCATGTGCCCAACCTCTTGATGGTAGTAAATCTCTCGGTCCTTGTTGTGACACCCCGCCTAATAAAATACCGGGGGATCAATCCTATACCAGATTAAAACAGGAATCTCATATGATTCATTCTTAGCATCACTGTCGAAAACCAATTTAATTACTAATAACTTATTAGGCTGGCGTCAAAATTTTATTTAACTAATTTTTTTAATCAAACCAACCAAGTAAAACAATCATATAGTTTATATACCACATTTGAAATGAAATAAGGTAACCAAATTCTCAGTACAACATAATACAGCCAAATCGAAATGCCGCAACCTAAAATGCGATAAAAGAATAAATGAATACAGTTGGGCTATCAGCCCGAGTGTTTCTACAGTAAAAGATTTTAAAAATAGCAAGTGCTTAACAATTTCAATTAAGCATTTATTATGTACATGTTAGTTTCTCGGGATCTCTCTTGAGAATTCTCACCTCTCATCTAGAGTGCACACCTATCGTATCTTATTATCATCCTAGTTAAGGTTCCCTCCTAACTAGTTTCCACAACATAATTCTAACCCATATCATAAACTCGTATGTCCCATACCATACATAATATAATTGTTCATATTCATTTCTCTTTAATATGAACTAGTCTTGTTACAACCTTGGAATTAAGTGTTCATTTACTTAATTCAAATCAAATTTCATTATTTACTTCTATCTACAACATTACACAGTAGATTAAATTACAGTTTATATTTTTAATCTACAATGTCACACAGAAGATTACATCTCTATAGCTACAATGTCACACAGTAGATTACATCACCGTTTATATATATGATATCGTATTAATTATATATATACTAATATGGCACCTCCCCAGTCACATCTGCGGTGCATGCATACTCTGCTATCATGTCCTAATACATAATGTCACTGTATAGAGGACTATTGATTCGGCGTCTCTCACGAATCATATCATAACACAAATATATTGGAGGCGAGCATACACCCTAGACAAATGGGTCACGCACATACCTACGCTCCCATTCAACCGTCGAAACTATCATATACACCGATAGCACGTGTCCAAGGTCCTATGATCACGATACGAATCTAAAATCCCTCCCAATTGGGCGCACAAAGATAAGACCGTACACAACGTGAAACCTTCACCCCGATAACAAGCAACGTAGGTATGTCATACATACAAATAATATTACAGGTATTCATCACACCTGTATAAATATAACATCCATAAGGCATCCACACAACCATATGATAATTCCCATACGTAGTATTTTTATCTATCAAAACGTATTAAAGATTATGACTTTACTTCTTTATTTTATATTCCCGAGCCTCACTCATTACTCGAAGATTAAATAAGTTTTCCTTAACCTAATTCAGTAGGTAAATGTCTACACCCTACTTGTCTATGTCATCACAACTTCCGAAATTCTATGAATTAAACTTATCTTTAATTAGGTTTAATTCTCGTTAACCCTTAATTAATTCTTAACCCTTCATTCTATCTCTTAGGGTTAATCCCACCTATTTCTAAGGTTATACCGGTAATTGATAACTCTCTTACTACTGGTCCTAACCTTTAATTATCATTTATCCAATTTAAATTCCAAGTAACATAAGTCTCGATAATAACTCGTTTAATTAATACTCGTTAATTTCTCCTCATTTAAAAATCCCCAAAAAAATATTTTCCGGGTCTTACCTACAGCCTACTACCCTTCCCTAAGTCTCATTATATTCAAATAATAATAACAAAAGATTCCTAAAAGTTTTGGGATTAAATCAAGAATTAAAAAGAAACAACTTCATTTTTTTCCGGGGAGGTCGATCGATCGATGGTCCTGGGTCGATCGATCAATCACCCAAATATCAACCCAAATTCTGCCTTGTTTTTCCTACGGGTTTAATGCTTTTTAATCATCAAAACCTTTATCAAATAATTCCAAACTCCCCCATATTTATTCCATATGATATACCAAGATATATAAATGATTTCTAATAATCAAACCACCTAAAATCATCAAGAAGGTTGGATTTAAAACATATTATTTTCACAAAACTCATATTTTTATATTTATCCATGAACATCATATAAACTCCAATATTTCTTCACCAAATGATTCCCAATTTAAATCTCATGATATCCAGATCATATACCATTATATATGGATAAGTTCTAACGTATCCAAAATCATTTAAACATCATTAACATAAATCAATTTACTCAAATTCCATTTTATTCTTAAGAACTCTAATTTTTGATTTTATCATCAATAAGAGTGTAAATCCCAGATTTCTTCACAAGATAATATAAAATCCATGGAGTTTATTCTATAATCAAAAGAGATCACTCCTAGATAATATCCATTTCAAAGATCCATTTAAAAATTATCACAAATTTATCTTTGTTCATGCAACTTTTCAGAATTTTCCTAACTATCCTAACATGGACAATATATAAGCTTAGATTGCAATAATTAATCACTTGCCTTTAGATTGTTGGTCTGATCTATTGGGGATGATACTCTACTGGTGGTCCTCTCTTTTGTTGGCCAACTTCCGACAGTGGTGGTGGTGGCTCTTGGTGGTGCAAGGTGGTTGTCATTTGGTTTCCTAGAAAAGTCTTTTCTTCTCCCATAGAAAGTCTCTCAATCTCCCATAAACTTTTTTCTCTTATTTTTGGTGAATGAACCTAAGCTCTCTAATCTCCTCACTAATATAATAAAACTCAATTTATGAGTTTACTATTCACCTCCCTTGTAAAATGACCGAAATACCCCTCCGGGGTGTCCTTTCGATTCCAAAGTTCCCCGAGACCCAATCAAACACCCAAGTATACTTTTTTTACTATTTGAACCCTTCTGGACACTTTGGCACAATTAAAACGACCATTCAGATGACATAAAAATAATTCACTTTTATTTCATTACATTATAATCCCGATACGACTCAAATGCGCGTCCCGACTTAATTACCATAATTTTCGTACACATAATTCGCGACAATTTTATAAAGTCATAATCAATTGTAAATTCATAATCATATATATTACTTTAATCACTAAGTAATATTCAACATAAATCACATATTACTTTATTCTCGAGTAATATTTAAATTCGGATTAATTTCCAATTATATTACAGTTAATTCTAATTAATCCCATTTTAAAAGTCATTAAAAATACGGGGTATTACACCCAATCGTTTTCTTTTACAAAAATAATTCTCAAAATTTTTATATTTAATCAATGGAATTATCAAAATTAGTCAAAAACTATACCAATGTATTAAAATATATGCAACTATATATTTTAAAATATTACAATATATTTACTCCCATTTTATGTTTTATCAACAAGCTGATTTATATCCATAAACTATTGTAGTTTATGTTTCTTTCACCACGTTTTTATTTTACCAATCTATATTGCACCTTTAATACGATAGTATGAGGAGTTAAACATGCTATCAATATTAATAAGTTTAGAATATAAAAAAAGAGTAGTGCTATGAGTCCCAAATAATTCCTCCAAATCTCCCCCAAAATGACTTGTGCTTTGTGCCCTGGCGGGACCCCCATCACATGGCAATAGATGACAGGTAAGTAGAAGAATGACGTGACGTCCACATAGGATTTGGGGGAGATTTGGGGAAGTTATTTGGGACTCAAAGCATTATTGATAAAAAAAATCACATCTCTTTCTCGGTTCACCCATCCTTGAAAATGAAAGGGCATAATAATGAATGCCAACCATTTTCTAACTCCTCCAGTAACCCCCTTAACGCCAAATTTACTGCCATTCTCATTTGTTGTTTTTACGCTTTTTTATGCGTTTGGCAATAGCTATATTATTTACTTATTTTTTTCATATGTGTGTATCTGTGGTATATATCGATTTTTAATTTATTTTAGAGTCCCAATATTAGTTGTGGGTACATTTTATTTGGTAGTTTGATTAAAATGGGGCGCCTCGAATTTATGTGCGTATTTATATTATATATTCAATATTTTTCATGATATTTTTTGGAATTCTATCGTAAATGTGTTGAATCATATATTGTTAAGTGTTCTATTGTATTTATATTTTAAAGTTAAAAAAAGTTTTCAAAATTTCAAATTTGATTTTAATATAAATAAAAATATAAAACATTTTAACATTTTATTTATAGAAAATACTTTAAATTTTGTTTATATAAATGACATACAGTTATAAATAAATAAAAGTTCGTTATAAAAACATTTTCATGTTGTATTTATATAAAAAAATTATGTTTTTATTTATAAATGATGTAAAGTCTTTTAACTAAAAATAAATAAAAATATGTACAATTTTTTTGAAGTTTTTATTTATAAAAAAAAAATTTAAGTTAAAAAAAGTTTCCAAAATTGATTTTAATATAAATAATAATATAAAAACATTTTTAACATTTTATTTATAGAAAAAACTTGAAATTTTGTATATATAAATGACATACAATTTTTTAAACTAAAAGTAAATAAAAATATGTATAATTTTTTTATATATAATATGTACAATTGTTTTGAAGTTTTAATTTAGCAAAAATAATTTTTATATAATAAAAGCATTGAAAAATAATAGACATATTTATTTACGAAAAAATTAACCTTTTATAATGACTTTAAAATAGGAGCATATACCAAATAGTCCCTTGAACTTCTTTTAATACATGTATAATCCAAGCTTTTTTATTTTGCACCAAAAAGTCCTTCATCATGCCAAAAAGGCTTTACCATGCCGCTGGCGCAGACCTTTAAAGATAAGAGAATAAGGGACTTTTTGATATTAAAAAATCTTTGAGAGACTTTTTGATATTTAATCTTTTAAAATAAAATATTGAATTTATAATATATATTAATTTTTATAATAATAATTATATTTATTTATTATATATCGTTCGTGTTGTGTTACGATAGTTGAAAATAATAATAATAAAATTTAGTCACAATTCTCATGCATTATTGTTTCTCTTTATATATTTTACCAACTATGAAAAACAGAAAACATCCAGAACAGAATACAAAAGTTGGTAATTATTGTTGGTCGAACTATTCTTTTACTAAATTATTGTTTTCCTTCTGGTCTCAGTACAAAGCCGTGTTCTTTTTTGCATTGTCCTTTGCTTTGCTTTCCTTGAGATCAACTGGGGCTTATCTTTTAGGCCCACTTGCAGAACTTGTAATGATAAAAGCTTTGCAAAATACTGTCCCATGCCAATAATGTTTTATTCTCAGAGCATAGGCATCATTGGCAAAAAAAAATTCCCCTATTTTCGTGAATTACCTTCAAACTCTTTACATTCTTATAAAACATACTACCTTATTCATGTTGTTTTTCCTAATCGAAATGCCTCGAATCTAAGGCCGACAATGAGGTTTTTGGGAGATCGACTCAAACCTTTAAAATGGAGCCTCTGTATTAATTCATAATTGTAAAAACACACTCACAATTTTTTTTTTATTGAAGGCTTTTTTTTTTTTAGAGAAAATGTCAACTTTAAGATATAGAGCAACCCTTATGGATATACTAAATGTTTAAATTTGATGTTTTCAAGATTAATGTGAGTATGCTAAATGTGTATATATGGCATTTGGTACAACAAACTTTAGCATATTTGAAAATAGAATAGCAGCGGACCAAGGTGTGTTCTGTGAGCCCGAGGGTTAAGCGGAACAAGATGTTCCGCCTTAGATTGGGAAAACAAATGGTTTTTGTTTGAGCGGAATAACATTTTGTGCTTAAGGTGGGGCCAATTCTTCTTGAACGGAACAACATGTTCCGCTTACATTTATTTGTCTGAAACGATGTCATCTTGCTGAAGTTGTATCGTAAATATAGCCTACTCACAATATTTTCTTCTTTTTTCTCACTAAATAAACACTAGTAACATATAAATATGCTCAATGCGTAAGGATTGCTCTTATAATAACGATATATATGCATCACTTGTTTTGTTTATCTTAAAAGGGTGTTCTTAAAATTTTTAAACATGTGGGTCACCTCTCCGACGTCCCCTTAGAGCAACCCTTATGGGTATGCTAAAAGAGTAAAAATGGAGTTTTGATGTATGTTGTGCATACCGTATATATGCATATATATCATTTGCTAGTGTAAAATTTAACAAATATAGAATTACACTAGTCGGTTTTAAGTGGGGCCCACTCTAAAAGGGAACATCATGTTCCGCGGAAGAAAGGAAAAAAAAAAGCTCTAAAACGGAACATCATGTTCCGCTTAGTATTTCCCAACTTTTACAAAACTACACTTTCTACCCCTAAACACTTTCTAACCCTATATTTTCACTATCGTAAAAAATCAATTGTTATTATTTAGGTAATAATTCGTTTAAATATTTTTTATAACTAATAACTAAATATAACATTAACCGAACATAAAAGAACATAGATATTTTATAACAATTTGGGGGCTAAACATAAATAAGATAATAATTTTGGGGAGGAAAATTGAATTATGGACAACCCTTAAGCAGCAATACGATGTCGGTTTGATACAAATAGGGTATATTTGGTTATATTTTTTTTTACCCACAGTAATTTCCTCACTTTGGTCAGTGTATATTTTGACTAGTTAAGTTCATTTTTACCGTGTGCATAAGGGTTGCTCTTGGAAGGGCATATTTTTATAACCTTTCAATGCCATAATGCTTTTTCAACAAGATATGACCTCTATGTTAGATTTTGTTGTACTTGTCACATGTATCTATTATTGAAAAGAGAGAAATAAGTTAAAAGGTAAAATCACTATCAGGGTTGGTCCTAAGATTGGAAGTGTCCTGTACGAAAATCAATTTAGGGCCCTTCTAAAAATATATTGTAAATACCTAAAATGGGCCCTTAAAAAATTAAACTTATTTTTTAGAGGCCCATTTTAGTTGGGTGGTAGTTGAATCATTCTTTGTACAGATTTTTTTTGGGTAGTTAAAAAAATGGGCCTCTAAAAAATTAAACTTATTTTAAAAATTGACATTTTTAATATACATAAAATATTTTTGAATCCCTAAAATATACATATATAGGTGCATACTCTAAAATGCGCCCTGTGTCATTGCTCATTTGGCGCAGGCCCAGGGCCGGCCATGATCACTATAATACTCAAGGTTAAAAGTTGAAAATGTAGAACAAATAACTTATTAGAATATTAACCTCCATATATCTATATCTATATCTATATTTATATCGTCAACATTTATATATGTTTAACAATTGATCTTGGTGAAAACAAATATTCATTCACTAGTTAATATTAAAATCTGGTCAAATAAGAAACATTTTTGAAAATATATCAAAATTAACTAGTTGTACAATAATTGAGTTTTAAATTATAAATAAATCAAAATAGGCTTTTTTTTATCAAAATAATTGGGTATTAAATTATATAGTTGTACACATCTTGTGTAAATTTTTTTTATAGTTGTAAAATAAATCAAAATTAAAACAAATATCCATTCACTATAAACAAATGAAGTTTTATCAGAATAATTGGGTATTAAATTATATAGTTGTACCCATCTTGTACGCATGTTCTTTCTCTTTACGTTAAAAAAAAGGAATTTTGGAGAAAGGTCCTCATAATTTTCAAAGTATATAAAAATAAGACACTCCACATAATTTTATAAATATAGTCCCTGTACTAAAAACACCATGAAAAATTGTGAAAAAATGATGCCGCTGATGCGGACCAAACAAATGAACTCCTAACTCTAAATGGATCATACAAATAAATGCTATTGTACCACAGAAACTAGATTTATAAACTTAAAAAGCATTATCTTAAAAATTCAAATCGAAAAAAAAACATGACATTGACTTTAATTCTCTATAAAAAAAAAAAAAAAAAACTCTACCTTACGCGTGTGTTTTGTGAAATATCACAAGTTTTATTCCAATGTCTAAATATTTACCACATACCTTTTTTCACTCACAGTGATCATTAACATATGTAATAAGATAAGCATTATACCTTCTTTTATATACTGACTAAATTAACTTCATCGTTAATATTTAAGGTATCATAGATACTATAGATGTTTAGGAATTCAAATTTAATAATTAAGCAATGACTACTACTTTGGTTTGTATAAAGGAGGTTCCTGAAAATTATATTAAAACTCAAGAGACCTGTGGCAATTCACCAAACACATGGGTAACACCTAAACTTTCAGGGTCCGTTTGATTCATGGTGAAATATTTTTCATCGTATTAAAAGTAAAAGATGAATTATTAGGTTAGTAATTTTGTTTTCACCATCTTCGTTTGGATGGTAGAATTTTCATTAGGTGAAAATTTTAACTTTTTCACCATTTATTGTTTGGATGGTCATGAACAATATGGTGAAAAAATAAAATGATCATATTACCCCCATACTTCAAATGCACACAAAATATTTATGTTTAACTATTTGATTTTCATCACACAAGTGTCACAATCATAAAAAATAAATTAATATCTCTTTACCTCATAAACTCAAATTTGACACATACCCCCCACCCCCTTCCCCACCCAACCACTCACTCACACACATTTATCATATTTGAACATTACATTTCTACAAATTTGTAACACGATAAAATTATATTGAACATATTTATTAGTCACTAATCAAACATAATACAGTCCAAATATAACGAAAAATAAGTAAAGTAATATTTAACTTTTCACATTATTTTCAACTATTATTTCCTCCATGCTTTTATAATTATTGTAAAAATAATTTTTATAATATTTTTATGACTGTTTTAAAAATGTTTCCATATAAAAAATAATGTTTTATAACTGTTTTAAAAATAATTTCTTATAACTATTTTTTTCAAATTCAATAATGTTTTTTTAAAAATTATTTCAAAAACAGTTATAAAAACGTTTTTGTATTCAAAATAACGTTTTTATAACTGTTTTAAAAATAATTTTTTGATAACTGTTTTAAAAACGTCTTAATAAATAATGTTTTTATAACTATTTTAAAAATTATTTTTAAAATAGTTACAAAAATATTTTTGTATTAAAAATAACGTTTTGATAACTATTTTAAAAACGTTTTTTTAAACAAGGTTTTCATAACGGTTTTAAAAATTATTTTTAAAACAGTTATAAAAACTTTAATTTTAAAAATAATTTTTAAAACAGTTATAAAAATGTTACTTTGAAAAAAAGTTTTTTAAATAGTAATTTTTTTAATTTTTAAAACAGTTATAAAAACGTTATTTTTAACACAAAAACGTTTTTATAACTTATTAAAAAAATAACGTTTTAAAAATAATTTTTAACCAAATAACATTTTTATAACTATTTTTAAAAAAATAACTTTTTTCTAAAAATAAATTTTTATCTGTTATTTTTGGTAATTTTTTTTAAAACAGTTGTAAAAAAATATTTTTAAACAGTTATAAAAGCATTTTTCTTATAGAAAAATATTTTTATAACATTTTTAGATTTTAAAAAAATTAACATTTTAATAATTGTTTAAAAATATTTTTTTAACAAATAACATTTTTATAATTGTTTTTAAAAATAATGTTTTCCAGAAATAATTTTTTAACAGATAATTTCAATAAAAAAAATTAAAACAATTATAGAAAGGATTATTTTTAAAATAGTTATAAAAACGTTATTTTTAATACAAAAAGGTTTTATAACTTTTAAAAAAATAATGTTTAAATAACTGTTTTATTTATAATTTTTAAACAAATAACATTTATATATTTTTTTAAAAAAATAAAGTTTTTTTAGAAATAATTTTTTAACAGTTATTTTCATCAAAAAAATATTTTTAAAACAGTTATAAAAATATTATTTTTAAAAGTATTATTTTTAAAAGAGTTATAAAAATATTATTTTATAACAGTTTTTATGTAAGTAATGTGTAATGATTAGGGCTGTGCTTCGGCCGCCCCCGGATCAGATCAGAAAATTCCTCTTCGGAAAATTTTTCGATTTTTTCTAAAATAAAATAACTATTCTAATTTCCGATCCTATTTTTTTTTAAAATTAGAAAAAAATTCGAATTCGGAAAAATTGGTAAAAATCGAAAAAAATCGAAAATTCACAAAATATAATAAAAATCCAGAAATTTTGAAAATTCCAAAATTTAAAAAAAATAAATTATGGATTTTCGATTACTCGCAATTCTCATTATAAAGAAACAAAGAAAATGGCTTAACCCAACATGTAAATATATGAGGATTTGACCTGTTTTTTCATATGTGTATAATTTAGGAGGATACTCTCCTTTTATATAGCATATTTTGAACCCTCTCCCTCTCCCAACCGATGTGGGATATGGAAAACTTAAAAAAAATTGAAAATCGGAAAATAATTCCAAAAAAATCAGAAAAATTTTAGGAAAATCGGATCGGCATAGTTTCGAAAAAATCGGATCGAAAAATCGGAAATTCAGAATTATTTCCAATTTTCGTTTCGATTTTTTTCAAAAAAATCAAAAATCGACAAACTTAAATTTAATTCCAAATTCAGAAAAAATCGAATCGAAAAAATTAGAAAGTTCGGGAAAAAAATACAGGCCTAGTAATGATCATGTCATTTAGACATTTTGAAACATGTTGTGGATGGTCATTTTGACATTTTGAAATCTGTTGTGGATGGTCATTTTGAATTATGTTGTTGGACATTTAGTTATAATAATAGTTTCTAAATTTAAAAAATAGTTTCTAAATTTTAAAAAATGTAAATTTAAAAAAAAAATCAACTTAGAGATTTAGTTATAATAACGGTTTCTTAATTTCAAAAAATAGTTTCTATATTTTAAAAATTTGTAAATTTATTAAAAAAATAATTTCTAAATTTTAAAAATTATAAATTTTCTGATTTTTCCGATTTTTACAAAATTCCGATTTTTTTTTTAATTTTCCGATTTTGCCAAAAATAAAAAAATTATTCCGAAAAAATCAGAATCGGCTTCAGAAATTAAATTTTTTTTTCGAATTTTTTGGAATTTTTTCGAAAGGGTCATTTTCAATCCGATCCGGTCGAAACACAGCCCTAGATGTGATAGTTGGAAGTGGAAATAAGAAATGTTAGTTTGGTAATAAGATATATTTCATTGTTTTCACCTGTTAAATTATTCACTTTACCCTTGGTTTAAAATGGCTAAAGTTTCACCCTACTTTTTACCATGTTAAATATCCAACTAAACAAAAAATTTACCTAGGTGAATTATTTTCTAACACGGTGAAAAATATTTCATCGTGAACCAAGCGGACTCTCAAGGTACAGAGGTCCAAGTGATATGTGGCCAATTACTTTGATGTAAAAATAATCACGATTAAAATCATTTATGGAAAAACATGATAAAATATTACATTAAAAATAATTTTTATATTTTTGTAAAAAATGCTCAACCAGCCAATTCTATACTTGCACTGAAAGTGTTGTTTTTAGAAACTAAACAGATCACAATTACTGTTTGGATGAAGTCCATTTAAGAGGTAGGGACTCCTAGTTCCCTTGAAGAAATTTCAAAGCACTCAAAGTACCTCTTTACGCTGGTCCAGTCATTTACAATATAGTTTCGGATGTTAAATTAAAAGTAGAACATACTAGGAAGTTGAGGTCAATATTGTGGAAGAGCATTCATTATCCATAAGAAAGTTTAGGCATTAATGTTATTTAAACATTCGAGTTTTCCTCCTGGCATGGGTCCCCATGGAGGTGTGGATTGGTAAACTAGTAAGGGTTAATTATACTTTGATTCCTTGAATTTTACTTTCTTTACACATCATCATTCGAACTTTCAGTTTCTGCACTTAACTCTCCAAATTTTGAAAACGGCTAAACGTAATCCTCTACCGTCCAACTCCGTTAATTTTCGACGGGAACAGTTAGGCATGTGCATGACACATGACTGAAAGTGAGAGCATTTTGATCCTAACATAATTTTTTTAAATAAAATCTTAAAATAACAACCGTGAGTGCAATAAATATTATAATAAATGATTAAGAAAGCGATATTAAGATGAAAGTAATCAATAACACACAACAACAGATATACGTGGTTCGATAACTTGCCTACATCCACGGAGAGGTTACTATATTCTTATTAGTGTCTCTCAATGCTCGAGGTTATATTCCCTTGCCCCGGGCCAGGGTTTATAATTTATAGATGTGTAAAACAAAAGATTGAGTTATACAAACAACTTAATTAGACCGTGGATAACTCAAGGTGTCACTGAATATGTCCTCCGAGATTGTTGGTAACCGATTAAGTATGTCCTTATGTATTTAAGTGCATGTTAAATACACGTGTCTTTAATGAATAACTGATTTGGGTTGGTCAGTCCTCTATTCATGTTGGGCTGGTCGGCTACTCTTCTGGGCTATCAATAAATGAGCCCTCACAATTATCCCTAAATTTTCTGGGCTAAGTGTTTAGGCAACAAATTTTATGTGAGTCCAAGACCCACGGCCTAAAACTGTTTATAAAACTGGAATGGTAAACTTGTAATACTGATAATCTTGAAGGGGTACACTCGTTCGAGGTCAAACACCGTGGAAAATTTATGGTTTCATAGAAGTAGAGATGCACTGGTCTGAGCATGCATTTGGAGTGCCCAAATCCTCCTTGGTTCCTGTGCTCCATCATTAACTCGAAGTTCAAACAAAGATACATCACTTTCAACCGCTATCTTTCAAACACTTCATTGTCTACAAAACTTCCAGTGCATACTTCTTCAGTTTTTTGTATTTAGAGCTTCCATTGATTCCTGTAAGTTACTGTCACCTTCTCTTTGTTTTTGCTTATTCAACTATTCATCTTCTGTCACAAGATGTAATACCCCGCATTTTTCTTAAATAATTAGTGCAATATTATTTTGAAATAAATAAATAATTTTGAAAATTTAATCTAAATATATATTTTATTTGAAAATGTTAAGTGAAAACTTGTTATATAGTATGCTTATGTGTATGATTCATTTTGTGAATGGATATGCCATTTGCATATAATAAAAGAAAATTTTATAATTTACGTACGACACAAATTAAAAGTAATTAGTTTGGCATAAATAATTCGGAGCACGTTTTGGGAATCATATGAAATCGTTTAAGCCTTTAAAAATGGTCCCGGGTCAATAGTATATATGTTGGGTAACTTTTGGGCCTGTTGGGTAATGAATTCGGGTCCATTTGGGGGTCCAAAAGTTGGGCTTTTGATCCAACTCGGGATTAAGACTTAATGAGTGGTTTAATGGAGGTAAACCACTCCCCCATTATCACAAATCAAACCAAAAATAGCAGCCACGGGAGAGAGACGAGAGAAACACCCAAAAAAGGGAAAAAGAGGAAGAACAAAGAGGAGTCTAAAGATTTCAAGGGTTTCTCCATTACAAGAATTAAATGCAAGAATTTTCTTGCATAATTTTTTTTTTTAATTTATTTCTCAATGCATAATTCTATTCCCTTTAGATTTCTGGAAATTAGGGTTATTATATTTGATTTGATGATGAAAACTCACATGCAGAGGAAGGATATACATATAGAGTTATTCCAGAAATTAGGAATCGAAAGTCTGTATGTTGATGATTAGATTTTCCCTTAAGTTTGATAGTTATTGGAGAATATTTGGTAAATAAGTGTATATATGATTGATAATCATCTTTGGGTTGAATTCTAGGTGTAAATTTCCCCCAAACAAACGCCCTTCTTATTAGTGGTGTTCGCGGTCCGGTCCGATCCGATTTTTAATGAATTTAATGACCGGACCGATTAAACTGGTCCTAAAAAAGGACCAAGACCGGATCGATTAAATCGATTTTTCGAGCTTACTCGATCCGATTTTTTATATGGTCGGTCAGGTCAAACTTGTCAGTCCTAATCTTATTGAAATAATCTTTTTAAAAATATAAACTGCCCAAATTTTACCATAAAATTGCCCAAATTTATTCAAAAAACAGCCCAAATTTTTACTATAAAAACAATCCAAATTTTATCACAAAAACGACCCAAATCTTATCACAAAAACTGCTCAAATTTTATCATAAAAACAACACAAATTTTACCATAAAACTGCCCAAACTTGTCCAAAACAATAACATGTTGTTCAAATTTTAGCATAAATAAAAACTGTTCAAATTTTGACATATAAAACTGTCCAAAATTTTGACATATAAGCTGACCAAAGATGCCCAAATAAAATAAACACATCAAGCTATCATAAACTGTCTAAATTTGGACATATAAACTGTCCAAAACTGTCCAAATAACATAAAATAAAGCTGTCCAAATTCAACCACAAGGTTGTCCATAATAATACAAATTAATAATGCGCTAATAAAATGTCTAAATTAATAAATATGAGCCGAAGTAACTGCAACAAATCTTCAAAAAAGGAATAACTACAAAGCTTCAAAAATCCTATACAACCAGTCTAAGGAGGAGAGAAAATGAATAACTACAACTAAAAATAAAAAACATAGAAAAAAAATAAAAATAAAAATTACAAGTCTTCAACTTTGTCTGCACGTCAAGAAAGCGGCAACGACGCCATTTGATAAGAAGCTTTTTGCGTGTGGTTGTTGTTTTAAAAAGTCAATTTCAAAATTCCTTGAATTACCTACAAAACTTGTCTAAAACAACTCGTATTGCGATAAGTACGTGTATCAATCCAACTTCCAAGGTGAATCAATTATTGTGAAAACTTGCAATTTAATTTTTTTTCTTAAAATATTTTTTAATTTTTTTTATTTAAAACAATTTCAAGGAAAAATTAACTAATAAGTGCTAAAAATTACGAAATGACTAAATAACAAAAAATAATGTGCAATCGAGTGTGAAAAATGTGAGAATGTCAAGAGATGAGATTACATCGCATTATCAATTATTTTAATTTCTCAATTTATCAATTTAAAATATTTTGAGATAATATTAAATCGATAATCAGACACTCGTTACAGTTATAAATTTAATAATATATTTTTCAAAAAACTAATAAAAAAATATGACACTATGAAAAATTAAGAACTATACTATTTTCAAGAAAATTACCCGCTAGGATCAATTTAATAAAAATACTATCAATCCTCAAATTTCAACACCAAATTAATATTTAGATTTCGGAGAAACCTATCTCAAGTTCGATTCCTAAATTCAAACATTAATTTGTACAATTAATTTACTAACTCTCGTTACATAAATTAATTTGTGACAAGTCTAAATTAATTTCCCTAAAAATATAGCATTAATGAAATCAATTAATCAAATCAACATCCTACGCGATTTCATCACACCCCTTGAACGGGGTGTTTAACTAAATATTCTCATGTGTGCATAAACAACAATCAATAATATCTCAAGAAGAATATAAATTTAAAAGAGAAGGAAGAAATACGATACGCAATTTTTTTCCCACAAATATGTCTTGAAATGCGCCTTGACATGCGTCTAACTTCTTCACAATTTTCAGCACTTGATTGCAAAAATAAAAATAAAAACTAAACCTAAAAATCTATTCTATTCTAAACTAAACTAATTGTTTTGGATTTTTCTGAATTTTTTTATGTACATAATATACATTGTTTCTCTCTTTATTCTCTGTCTCTGCCGGGTATCCTCGTGAGAGTCCACTGAATGAGTTGCCTCCTTATTTAAAATAACCCACCAAGTTCTTCGGTAGATGAGAGATTTATGGAATTTGGGTTTAGGCAAAGTCAAAATGGGTTTGGGTTTATTTTCCTTTGCAAGTGGAATTTTTTAAGGCTTGGCAGGTGAGTAGTTTCGATTTTTTTCGTTTTGGGTATTTTGAATGGTGAGAGGTTGAGTGGGGAAGAAGGTGAATAGTGCATGAGGGAGTGTTTTGGTGTATGGTATGTAAGGTGTGTGTGTTTGTCTAATTTGTACTTAAAAAATAAAATAACCTAACTAACTAACTAACTAACTAACTAAAAATAAAGCTAACAAACTAAAAAATTAAAATCAACTAAAAAAAATAAAATCCTAACCTATATAAAAAAAAATTCAAATGATAAAACAAAAGAAATAAAAACTAAAAATCTCATAATAAAAACTAAAGTCCTAAAAAAATGTAAAATCTAATAAACTAAAAATAAACTCCTAAAATAATCCTAATAAAATAAATTAAAATAAAATAAAGGCTAAAGATTAAAAATTAATAAAAATCAAAAATAAAAATATACTAAGTAAAAAGAAATTAAAAAAAATAGAAAATAAATCCTAGAAAATTCTAAATAAATCTAAAATAAATCCTAAAAGTAAAGCGACTCAAAATAAAATATAAAATAAATTCTAAAAATTAAAACGACTGAAATAATATTCTAAAAAAATATTTAAAATACAAACTAAACACACACGGGGCTTGGGTGAGGACTAGGTTTGGTTCGGGGTCGGGACATCGGAACTCATCTCGACAAGCTCAAATAGGACTTCAGACTTCTCGGTGCTTTGATTTCTTCATTGAACTCTTTTAACCACTTTTGTGTCGTAATTACGCTGATTTAACATCATTTAATACCGCGATTGCATACTGACCTACAAAATAATTAAATACAAACATAATGTCATTTTTATTAAAAACGAGCGACTAAAATGTTTCTATTCGGGGCATAAAATATACACTTTTTGGTGCTTATCATACAACCAGCTGGTTAACGCTGCACTTCTTCATTGCCAAGATTAGAGGGCATTTCTGAAATCAAGGGGGAAAAATGCCATAGGGGAGCGTCGTCTAGCCAACAGGGCAAGGCAAGTGAGAGTAGTGGACCTAGGTCCCAGCAGCACAGGGGCACCCCCCCCACCGATCAGAGTAAGAGGTTTAAAGGCGCAGACGATTGGCAGAGACAGGGCTAGTCGGGTTAGGGTCAGACAGGACAGGGTTATCAGGGTCAACAGTGCAGAGGCCATCAGGGACAAAAGTACTGAGGCCATCAGGGCCAAGGACAATATGGCAGAGGCCAGCCGGGCCAAAGGATTAACGGGGTTCCCTTCCTGGGAAATTGCTTTACTTGTGGCGAGAGGGGCCACACCTCGAGGAGTTGCACGAGAGGAGACCAGACAGTCTAGGGATAGGGAGGCCATAGAGGACAGCAGGCACCGCAGGGACAACGCCCACCATTTTAGGCTCAGGGAGCCGCTGCACCAGCCTCTCCAGCACCCATCTCCCCACCTCAGGGGCAACAACTATTGTAGTATGGTTATGGTTACCACGTGGCAGCAGCAGATGGACCTATACCTCCATAGGCAGTTGAGGGTATGTTTCCCATTTGTGCTTACGTTGGTCGTTTACTTTTTGACACGGGTGCCTCGCACTCTTTTGTTAGCATGGGGTTTGCACGGGAGTCGGGTATGATAGAATTTGCCTCAGATATAGTACTGCCCATAGAATCACAAGTGGGTAGAGGGGCACCCGTACGGTCAGTGTGTCGGGGGATCGATATTGAGGTAGATCGACTTACTTTCGTCGCGGACTTACTTGTGCTTGATATGCATGAATATGATGTCATTCTGGGGATGGACTGGCTAGACACTTATAGGGCATGTGTGGATTGCTTCGGGAGGTCCATCGTCTTAGCCCTTCCGGGGCAGGAAATATACCTAGTTGCAATGCCTCACCCCGGGGGTGGGTTGAATACGCATCTATATTATATTGAGGAGGATACCTCTTCAGAGGTTTTGGTGACGTAATATTCCATTCCAGTGGTCAGGGATTTTTCAGATGTCTTTAGAGAGATTCCGGGGTTACCACTGAGTCGGTATATTGTTTTTGTGATATACCTTATTTCAGGCACGAGACCTATTGCCCGCACTTCTTATAGGATGACTCCATTGGAGATGAGGGAGCTGCGAGAACAGATTGAGCAGTTATTAGGGCAATGGTTCATCGGGATGATCACTTCACCCTAGGGTGCTCCAGTGTTGTTCGTCAAGGAGAGGGATGGTTCCTTACGATTTTATGTCGACTAGAGAGAGTTGAACAAAGTCACAATTCGAAATAAATACCCGTTGTTGTGCATAGATGATTTGTTCGATCAGTTGAGGGGTGCTGCATACTTTTTGAAGATTTGCATGAGGTCGAGATACCATCAGTTGAGAGTCCGGAGGCAGGACGTCTCAAAAACAACTTTTCTTACTCATTATGGGTTGTACTAGTTTTTGGTGATGCCATTTGGGCTAACTAATGCACCGACGGTGTTCATAGATTTGATGAATCGAGTTTTCAAGGACTTTTTGGATCGGTTCGTTATAGTATTCATAGATGATATTCTGATATATTCTCTAACTGCGGAGGAGCACGCAGATCATTTATGGGTGGTCTTATAGACACTTCGAGATCCCCAAGTGTATGTAAAATTCGAGAAATACGAATTTTGGTTAAGGAAAGTAAAACTCTTGTGTTACATTGTATCCGAGCAGGGGATATCCGTGGACCCAGGGAAAGTTTCTGCCGTGATGGAGTGGGGACAACCCACTACAACCACCGAGGTGCATAATTTCTTGGTATTGGCTGGGTACTACTATCGATTCATTCAAGGGTTCTCCAAGATATCCTAGCCCTTAACAAATTTGACGAGGAAGGGAGTACCTTTTGTTTGGGATGAGATGTGCCAACAAGCGCTTGAGGAGCTAAAGATAAGATTGACTATAGCATCAGCTTTAGCGTTACCTCGGGTAGGAGTTGATTACAGAGTTTATACTGATGCGTCCCTAGGGGGACTTAGCGGGGTTCTGATGCGGGAGGATAGGCCGATATCATATGCTTCCTGAAAGCTTAAGGCTCACGAGGGACATTACTTCACCCACGACTTAGAGTTGGCAGTCGTGTTTTTTTGCCTTACGAGTGTGGATAAATTACCTTCTGGGGGAGAAGTTTCATATTTTCACAGACCATAAGAGCTTGCAGTATTTGTTCACACATCGGGAGATGAACATGCAACCGAGGAGGTGGCTCGAGTTTGTGAAGGACTATCAGTTCGACATTCAGTACCACCCGGGGAAAGCGAATGTCGTAGCGGATGCACTGAGCCATAAGTCATTTCTGGAGTTGGTAGTAGTGTGGAAGGTGAAGTGGAAGTCACTTCGTGGAGATGATGAGTTGATTCGAGCATTTATATCAGTTCTAACCATCACCTCCCGAGATCATTATTCGGGTGGTGAAGGCACAGACGGAGGATCAACTTTGTCAGGAGCGGGTGAGACAATTACTAGCCGAGGGGGTGGAGCAATTTTTTATCGGGTCTGATGGTGGTTTGAGGTTTTAGGGGAGATTGGTTATTCCGGATGATGCGGAGTTGAGGCGAACCGTTATGTCAGAGGCTCACGGCTCATTATATACAGTGCATCCCAGGGGGGTAAGATGTACCACCATATGCGCTGCTAGTATTGGTGGGCCAGTATGAAGAGACATATAACTGAGTTTGTGTCCACATCTGCTACTTGTCATCTGGTGAAAGTGGATCATCAGCGTCCCACAGGTACCCTGCAGCCTTTGGAGATCCCGGTGTGAAAATGGGAAAGCATATATATGGACTTCATTACTGTGCTACCTACTTCAAAGAGGGGGCATGATTCGATATGGGTGATTATCGCTAGATTGACAAAGGTGGCTCATTTCTATTGGTCCAAACATATTATAGCTTCGAGCAGTTGAAGACGTGAGAAGTCAAATTGTATAAAAAAAAAGTAAATCTTTGAAAAATCAAGATCACGCAATAAATTAGCGTAACCCGCTCTGATACCAATTTGAGAACGCGTGTAATATCGATTTAAATTAAATTCGCAAGTTTCCAAGAACCCTTATTTAATTAGCGTCTACTTTTAAGCCAAATAAAATCAACCCTTAAACATGCATTTAAATCAACCCATCAAATATAAAGCATGCGACACAAAGTTAAGGAAAAATCCCCGAAGGGCAAAACCTTTTATTTCTAGAACTTTAAAGAATTTACAAGACCATTGACTTACATACAACCTGATAATCGCCCACAAGTGTAACGCACGGTGTCTTCGGTAAACCTTCAACGCAACGGCTAGAAACAGTGTGACACAGAAATACCCGCAGGTGTCGGTTCCTATGTCGGCAGCTGGAAGTTTCCCTTTCCAGGAGGGCAGCAATGAAGAAGAGAACGGCTTCTCCACAAGGGTTGAACAAACCAAAGTTGTGTTCTTGGGTTACCAAAAAGATTCACAAAGGTTTGGCAATTGTGTGAATCAAAACATGAGTCTTGGGACTCAAAAAATATGAAGACTAGAGTAATTTGGATTCTCAAAAACGTCTTCTAAAGTCTTGCAAAACAACTCCCCCGAAGTTGGTATTTATAGGAAAAAATATGAAGAGTCCCACGTTCTTAAAACTCTAAAATTCTATCCAGCGTACAAAAAAAACAGCATTCTTTAAGGAATTTCTCCATCTTCAAAAGGTCATAACTCCTTCACCGTAGCTCGGATTGAGGTGCCGTTTTTTCCAGTATCTTCGTTGCGGCGAGCTCTTCAACTTTCTAGTTGACCAGACCTCCAAAATATGGATGTGAAATTACGAAAATGCCCTTAAACTCTCCTATCGTGCCTTTTTTCACTATTTTGACTTCCCTTGCGTACCACTTGCATTAAGTCCCTAAAATCTTGGACCGTAAAGTCGTTGAGGCAGATGTGGGACATATTAATGGAGATGTTGAATGCTTGATTCTCGGAATTCGGATTGAGGCCGTCGAGTGACATCTTGAGGTGACGTGCCAAATGTAGCGGCGTACGACATACACAAATGAAACATGTTGGACATGAGAAAAATGTCCTTACAAATCTCCCCCTATGTCTATGCCGGTACATACATAAAAAATCCGAATTATCAAATACGAAATTGCCTATACAAATCTACCCTCCCATGAACCCAAAACTGGAAAAGGTACAAATGAATAGGTCTACAGCGTTTGCTCTTCAATTCTTCAGGAATCATCAAATCTCAAAGCTTTTCTCATCAGGGTGTGCAATCCAATGATAATCCATGTAGTACCTACACACATGAGAAAAAGCAAAATACCAAGTGACATATCGAGTTTGAAATGAGATAATATATGATAAAAACATAAGCAACATCTCAAAAACTCCCCCAAAATTCAAACTCCCCCATAATATGATAATTCTTTCTCCCCCTTTTTATGATGTCCCCAAATAGACAAATAAGAAGAATGAATCAAACAAGCAAAATCGGGTTGTCACGGTATACAAAAAATACACAAACTATTTTTGATTTTTTTCAATTTTTTATATAAAAATAGATACCATTTTGAAAAAAATGTAAAACATGATACAAAAATCACACCATGGATTTAGACTCAAACAACCAAGTCATGGAAATGGAATGAATGGGTGTGAACACATTCGATAGGTAAATCAACTCAATCAATCATATGTGCACGATGCATATGTGTACTCCTAACGAATGATCATCAAAAGTATCCTTAGGTGTAAAAAATTTGTTGAATTTAGATGACATCGTCTTATACAAATCAACCAATCAAAGTTAAAGTGATTTCCACACCAATAACGTCCAAAACTATGTAGCGCATTTTCAAGCATTTCAAGGACGTGCAAACCCGTTTTAAATTCTCCAACCAAACTCCCTCATATATATATTCTTTTAGAGGTAATCTAAATTCTCAAACTTTGGAGAATTGGTGCAAAAACCTAAATGGCCCATAATTGGCGTGAATTTCTTTTTATTGCCTTTCAATTTTTTCGGGCTCTTTTAACCTCTTTGGACCTCGGATAATAAAATTCCTCAATTTTTTAGGTCCAATTTAACGGTGGCTTAGTATTCGCAAAGGTAAAATGAACCTTTCGCAACCCTTCCCCGTTTTTAAAGAAAGCACACAAACTCACAAAACGGTTTTTATATGCACAATTTCCTTATAAAAAATTATCGCGCTTGGTTCGTTTTAAGGACAGGATTGAAGTGAAAACACCCAACCAACATGTGATAAGACAAGCACAATAATCAAACAAATTCATGCATGTGTGCAATAAAGGATAAAGTGAGTCAAACATGTAGGAAGTAATACTTAATTACATCTTAATGACTCCAAACATTATAAAGCACAAGGATGAATTGACCTATTGTCTCAAAACACTATCAAATAGTCACATGAAAATAATGGAATGATATTGTGACTCGGTCATCCAAAGTGTTCATCCATAAACGGTGCAACAAAAAAAAATCTTTTTGTATTTTTCAAAATTTTTCAAAAAAATATATGCAAAAAGTACATGTCACAATGCTAGCAAAAATATATCAAAAAGCATAACTAGCGTATGACAAACATGCAAACACAATCATCAATATGATATGGCATGAGAAGAATCATGTGCAAGCAAACGGGAATCAACTTGTCTAAAGTCTAGTTCCTCCAAAAGTGATTTCCTAACCCAAATGGATGAAACACGTCGACAAGGGGTTTTGGGAACCAACAAAATACTAGACTTCGAATTCCTAGGACCTCTTCCAAGATCAAAACGAAATCGCCTAAGGTGACCATTCCTACCACAATATGAGCATGTGTAAACGGGTGGGATGACACCGAAAGTGTGATCTTTTCTAGCGTCCTTGGAATTAGTTGACCCTCTAAAACAAATAATGGTTTTGGCTTTAGCATTAGAAGCATGAGAACACGATGATCCATTACCATCACTATCAAACCTACTTGAGTCTGTCAAATCATTTTTTAACTTCAAAATTTTTGACTCAAGCAAAGAATTAGACTCTTCCAAATTAAAGGACGCCTTCTTCAAATTATCAATTAAACTTAACAGTTTATCACGCTCCCCCTCAATTAAAACAAACTTATTCCTAAGAGTCTTTTCGCGTGCCGTAAAATCATCGATTAATTTTTTATCCTCGACGGCACAAACGGGAACCCTAGAATTTTTTAAGTCCTCCAATTCCTTCTCTAAAACTAGGACTCTCTCATCACTCTTCTTTTTGGCAATTTTTAAAGAATCAAAATCAGTACACAAATTACCAAAGTGCTCACGACAAATATCACTTTGAGTTTGAAACTCTTGCAAATATTCAATCTTACTTTTAAAGAGAGAATTTTCTTTTTCCAAAACTTTAATTCTTTTGCAAAGTTTCAAATTCAAACTTTTTAATTTTTCAGCACGGTCGTGAAATTTTTCAAAAATAGGCTCCTCATTAAATGGGCGTTCCATTGAAAAATTGCGATTTTTCATAAAACTGATTTTAAAAAATCAATATCACACAAATTTTTGCGGAAAATAGGAATATGCGATAAATTAGCGTAACCTGCTCTGATACCAATTTGAAGACGTGAGAAGTCAAATTGTATAAAAAAAAAAGTAAATCTTTGAAAAATCAAGATCACGCGATAAATTAGCGTAACCCGCTCTGATACCAATTTGAGAACGCGTGTAATATCGATTTAAATTAAATTCGCAAGTTTCCAAGAACCCTTATTTAATTAGCGTCTACTTTTAAGCCAAATAAAATCAACCCTTAAACATGCATTTAAATCAACCCATCAAATATAAAGCATGCGACAGAAAGTTAAGGAAAAATCCCCGAAGGGCAAAACCTTTTATTTCTAGAACTTTAAAGAATTTACAAGACCATTGACTTACATACAACCTGATAATCGCCCACAAGTGTAACGCACGGTGTCTTCGGTAAACCTTCAACGCAACGGCTAGAAACAGTGTGACACAGAAATACCCGCAGGTGTCGGTTCCTATGTCGGCGGCTGGAAGTTTCCCTTTCCAGGAGGGAAGCAATGAAGAAGAGAACGGATTCTCCACAAGGGTTGAACAAACCAAAGTTGTGTTCTTGGGTTACCAAAAAGATTCACAAAGGTTTGGCAATTGTGTGAATCAAAACATGAGTCTTGGGACTCAAAAAATATGAAGACTAGAGTAATTTGGACTCTCAAAAACGTCTTCTAAAGTCTTGCAAAACAACTCCCCCGAAGTTGGTATTTATAGGAAAAAAATATGAAGAGTCCCACGTTCTTAAAACTCTAAAATTCTATCCAGCGTACAAAAAAAACAGCATTCTTTAAGGAATTTTCTCCATCTTCAAAAGGTCATAACTCCTTCACCGTAGCTCGGATTGAGGTGCCGTTTTTCCTAGTATCTTCGTTGCGGCGAGATCTTCAACTTTCTAGTTGACCAGACCTCCAAAATATGGATGTGAAATTACGAAAATGCCCTTAAACTCTCCTATCGTGCCTTTTTTCACTGTTTTGACTTCCCTTGCGTACCACTTGCATTAAGTCCCTAAAATCTTGGACCGTGAAGTCGTTGAGGCAGATGTGGGACATATTAATGGAGATGTTGAATGCTTGATTCTCGAAATTCGGATTGAGGCCGTCGAGTGACATCTTGAGGTGACGTGTCAAATGTAGCGGCGTACGACATACACAAATGAAACATGTTGGACATGAGAAAAATGTCCTTACAGCAGTACGCCAAACTCTTCATTGCAGAGATTGTTAAGTTGCATGGGATGTCGCTCAATATAGTGTCAGCTAGGGATAGGACATTTATGTCCCACTTTTGGAGGAGCTTCCAGCAAGCTTTGGGGGCAGAGTTGAGACTGAGCACTTCGTATCAACCTCAGACCGATGGGCAGATGGAGAGGGTGAACCTGATGCTTGAAGACATGATGTGTATGTGTATTTTGAACTTTAAAGGGAGCTGGGAGTAGTATTTGTTGTTGGTGGAGTTTTCTTACAACAACAACTACCAGTTCACTATAGGGATGGCATCATTTGAGGCACTCTACGGGAGACCTTTTCGTTCGCCTTCATGCCAGTTAGAGGTGGAAGAGAGCAAATTGCTTGAGCTAGCCTTCATTCAGGACACCTCAGAGAAGGTAGAGATGATTCGAGCCAGGATACGGATTGCCCAAGATAGGTAGAAAAGCTACGTGTACGTGAGCCAGAGACACTTAAACTTCGACGTTGGAGACCAGGTGTTGATTAAAGTGTCTCCCATGAAGGGGGTAATGAGATCTAGGAAGAAAGAGAAGTTGGAACCTCGATACGTGGGGTCGTTCCCTATTTTGGAAAGGATTGGGCACGTAGCATACCGGAATACTTACAACGAATGTATGATATTTTCCATTGCATAAATTCTAGAGATGAGGTGTCATACAAGTAAATCAATGCCGAAGAGATTGAGCTCCATCCAGATGCTACTTACGAGGAGAGATCGGTCCAAGAATGTTCCCTTCGTTCGGAAGTGCCAACTACGATCCAAGATTGTTCCTTTAGTTCGAGTGCAGCGGGGGCACCACCGGGAGGATGAGTTGAATTGAGAGAGAGAGGATGACATGCGCACAAATTATCCCGAACTCTTCTAGCTAGGTACGTACTCTCTTGATTCTAAGGACGAAATCTTATTATTAGGGGGGGGGGGGGGGAGAATGTAATACCCCGCATTTTTCTTAAATAATTAGTGAAATATTATTTTGGAAAAAATAATTAATTTTGGAATTTAATATAAATAAGTATTTTATTCTAAAATATTAAGTGAAATTTGTTTTTTAGTATGCTTGTGTGTATGATTCATTTTGTGCATGGATATGCCATTTTCATATAATAAAAGAAAATTTTATAATTTATGTGCGACACACATTAAAAGTAATTATTTTGGCATAAATAATTCAGAGCACATTTTGGGACTTATATGAACTCGTTTAAGTGGTTTAAGCCTTTAAAAATGGTCTCGGGTCAATAGTATATAGGTTGGGTAACTTTTGGGCTTATTGGGTTAATGATTCGGGTCCGTTTCAGGGACCAAAAGTTGGGCTTTTGACCCTACTCGGGATTAACACTTAATGAGTGGTTTAGTGGGGGTAAACCACTCCCCCATTGTCATAAACCAAAACCTAAAATAGCAGCCACGGAGAGAGAAGAGAGAAATGCCCAAAGAAAGGAAAAAGAGGAAGAACAAAGATGAGTCTAAGATTTCAAGGGTTTCTCCACTACTAGAATTAAAGGAAAGAATTTTCTTGCATAATTTATGTTTCTAATTTATTTCTCCATGCATAATTTTATTCCCTTTAGATTTCTGGAAATTAGGGTTATTATATTTGGTTTGATGATGAAAACTCACATATAAAGGAAGGATATACATGTAGAGTTACTCTAGAAATTAGGAATCGAAAGTCTGTATGTTGATGATTAGATTTTTCCTTAAGTTTCATAGTTATTGGAGAATAATTGGTAAATAGTTGTAGAGATGATTGATAATCATTTATGGGATGAATTCTAGGTGTAAATTTCCCCCAAATAAATGCCCATCTTATGAAATAAACACTGTTGAATTTTAGAGACTTAATTTCTAAATCATTTGAGTATATTAATGATTATGATTAGGACTGTAATTGGAAACTGGGCATAGAAATGTTAGACCTATATTGCTGTTAAAAGAATTAAGAAGGTTGGAAAATTTGGGAACCCAGAAACTGTGAAAGGCGGAGGTAGAAGATGAGGCATCGTTCGAACAACGTGTCAGGTCGTTCAAACGACATACCCATATCGCGCGAACGAGATCTCAATCCGTTAAAAAGACGGGCTATAATCTTTGACTCTTTCGTTCCCTTCTTCCTTGCCTGATTCTACAATCGCCCCATGTCACTGTTGTACCCTGTTGAGCTACAATAATATCAAAATGTAGGAGGGAGTGTTGGTAGTGGGTTAATTTATCTAAGGGATTAATGAATTGACTCACACCTGAATTAATAATAATTTCTCTTAGCTAGAATGTTAAGTAATTATTTATGGATTCGAAATAATAATTTATTAGATTATTAATACATGAGACATATTGTGAATTACTTTAATAAGGAATATCATTGGTAATTGTAGTGAAATTGCCTATAAATATTATAGAGATAAATAATATGTACTACTATATATTTATGTGGACATACCATATTCGTGTACTGGCCTATTGGATCCAGTGTTCGCGCGTTCGGGCCGCGTACCACACGTCGGCACATGTGGGCTTGACGCTGTGTAGGCCATATAGGTACTACGTAGAGGCTCCACCCACTAGAGGTAGGGTTGGCGCTGACCGTTCCTGTATCACCGCGTGGTATGGACAGTGTATAAGTGTCATGCGTAGGGACCACCCCCAACGTATATGTGTGTTTTGTGTTTTTCGCTTAGGAATAAGAGAATTCCTCCGGATTTGCCAATAGAGCACGAATATACACCAACAATAGATGCCATTGCGTGTCAATTATATTAAAGGACATATATTATTAATTTACCAGACTTGAATTTAATAATTTGAATTGTGTAAGAAAAATAGACAATATTTATATATGACATCCTATAATGCATAATAGATGTTTATGCTCTTTTGAAAGAACCACGAGACTAGAATAAATGACTGTTGGAAATTTAATGTAGAAATTACATTCAAATGATTTATTACTGTTATCCCCATTTACATATTGAGGCATTGCCACCATTCATTATTAGGTAATTGTTGAGATGCGAATGATATATCGTTTAGATGAGGGGCGAGGTGTCATACGCATGTGAGTGTGGAAAAGGAGTAATAATTATTGTGCATCGACTGTATAAATACATTCACATTTTATTCAAGTAAATTCTTGCACACCTCGGGCTCTGACCTAAACGTTAAATGTTTTCTCCCCCCAGGTGCTCCTAGATAGTGATAGTTGGATTGTGCCATGGCAAACCCGCGATCTCGCTTACCCTCCAGATTCAGATTCAGTTACTTCTAGCATGGGTGATTTTCATATTCAGTTATTTATTATTTGGAATAGTTGAAAGGGCATAAGCCCGACATTCTTTTCTTTCAAGTCAGTTGGGATTTTATTACTCTAGTTGTATTTTAGCATTATTATTATGATGGCTTGGATGATTGGATTCTTGTGTATGTGTTCATTCTTTTAAAATTGCAGAAGTTTTGGAAATTGACTTATTTATATTTACTTTGTACTAAGAATGGTATTAATTGACAAGCAAGCCCTATCTTCGGTGTATCATGTCTGGCTCGCCTTTACGTGAGAAAACATGAGTTATTACAGTTGGTACCAGAGCACGATTTTAGTGTCCTTAGGATCTGTGTTTGTGCTCATTACGTTCTCCGTTGCGTTCTTTGATATATAGAGACTATATTTAGGACTCGTTGTATTCATACTATTAATACTGATTCGAATCTTGTTTGCTTTCAGATGGAAAACGTACGTAGGGGCAAACCCAGGAGAGTAGTCCCACCAGTTGGGGAGGAGGATCTCTCAGAGCCACCGCAGCCACCACAGGCTCCACAGGTCCCGCAGTTAATTACTCTAGTGGAGATAGCCACTGTAGTGTCCCAGGAAGTATCCACGATGATGACGGCCTTGCTAAAGCATTTTTTGCCACCTTAGGCACCATAGCAGCCACCACAGCAGGTGGCTATTCTAGCACAGGCACTCGACTTTGCATGGGACCGAGGGAGGGAGGCTTTTGTTAAAGGCCAGCCTCAAGAGTTTGCTGGTGGGTCTGATATTCTGGTTGCTAGTCACTGGAAGAAAGGCATTGAGTGGAACTTAATGATGGTGGAGTGCACACCGATTAAAAAACATATGTTAGCATCTTTTAGATTGGTGGGAGCCTCCCTTATTCAATAGTGGGAGGTTGTTATGACAGTCGAGGAGAGGGAAAGCCTCATGATAGATCAGTTCTGAGAGAGGTTTTAGGGGAAATAATTTCCCTTAACTATGCAGTTCGAGATGAGGACTAGGTTTATGAATATGAAGCAGAAGGGACGTACAGCTGCAGAGTACGAGAAGGAGTTCACCTCTCTCTCATATTTTATAAAAGAGGATGTTCGAACAGAACATATGAGCATGGACCATTTCATCAGGGGGTCAGCTTGGCATATTAGGAAGGCTCTCTGGAAAATCCAACTTTCTTGACATACAATCAGATAGATAACGCTACATTTCTTTATTGCCAAGATCAGAGGGCATTTCTGAAAAGCAAGGGGGGAAAACTCCATGGGGGAGAGTCATCTAGCCAGCAGGGAAAGGCGAGTGGGAGTAGTGGATTTGGGGGCCAGTAGCACAAGGGCAAGTGGTTTAGAGGTGCAGACGATAGGCAAAGACAGGTCCAGCCGGGTCAGGGTCAGACAGGACAGGGCCATCAGGGCCAACAATATAGAGGCCAGTAGGACCAACAGTACCGAGGCCATCAGGACAAGGACAACAAGGCAAAGGCCGGCCGGGCAGACGGATTTTCTCCCCCCAGGTTCTCCTATATAGTGATAGTTAGATTGTGCTGTGGCAGTCCCGCGACCTCGCTTACTCTCCAGATTCAGATTCAGTTACTTCTAGAATAGGTACTTTTTATATTCAGTTATTTATTATTTGGAACAATTATAACCTCTTAATCCCGACACTCTTTTCTTTTATGTCGGTTGGAATTTTATTAGTCTTGATGGATTTTAGCATTATTATTACGATGGCTTGAATCATTGGATTCTTGTGTATGTGTTCATGCTTTTAAAAATGTAGAAGTTTTGGAAATTAACTTATTTATATTTACTTTGTGCTAAGAATGGTATTAATTGACAAGCAAGCCTTATCTTCGGTGTAACATGCCTGCCAGCCTTTATGTGAGAAATAGGGTTTATTACACTAGAGAATTTCTCTTTTTCATCATCTATGGCGCTGCTAGATAACAAATCAATAGCAAAATTTAGGAAGTCTTACAATATTCCTGATTGGGTGGAAATCGTATGTGCCCCCATCCCCAAAGATGTTCGTTATATTGAAAGAGGGCACTGGATTCATACCCTCTTGATCACTCAAGGGGGGCTTGACATTTCCCCCATACCCGCTTTTTCTAAGGTTCTTCAAATATTTTGATGTTGTTCCTGCTCAGTGTGCCCCAAATGTATGGATGCTTGTAAATGGGATTTATAGAATAAATAAGCTATATGGGACCAAGTTTGGACTTGCTAAACTCTGTTATTTCTATGTCTGGTTGCATATTAATGATGGGATCCTATACTTGAAGACGAGAAAAGCAGATAGGGTCTTGGTTATGAATCTCCCTGATTCTCATAAGGATTATTGGGGTCATGGTTTTATTGCCAGAAATTGGCAACATCCTCCCCTCCCTGAGGGTGTGAGGTACCAAGCACTACACCAAAATAAGATTTTAGTAACATACCAAGTTTTTAATTACTAACAGTATTTTATCGTTACTAATTCTAACAATAAGTTCTCATAACTAATTTAATTTAAGTTTACAAATTAAAAAAGTGAAGTTGTGGATAAATTATTTTAACACTTACCAAAAGAAATAAAATTGCGTATGCTTTCTCCTCCCCCACTCTTCCCTCCAAAAGAAAAGACCTAACTTCATCTTCTTCTCACTGGTTCAAACCAACGAAGCCTAAATCACATGGTTCCCTCTTCTTTTGCAACTCAATCGTAATTTCTCAAATTTGATTTCTGAAAATCAATTTCATCTTCAAGGGTTTGGTCTCTCTCTCTCTCTCTCTATCTCTCTCTCTCTCTCTCTCTTTATCTATCTATCTATCTATCTATCTATCTATCTATCTATCTAGGGTTTATGTCTAATACTCAAAGTAGGTCTTTTTTATATGAATTTCATTATTTGGGTTACTCAAGATTTATTGTCTAATAGTTTATTAATGTTTTTTGGGTACGATATGCTTCATTTTATTTTTGTTTAGTGTTAATGTTTTTCTCATCAAAATATTTTTATGAATAACATACATTAAACCAAAATTTACGAATTTAAAAGAAAGATAAACATGATGTTCAACAAAAAAGCTCGTGAGGGTGAAAGAGCGAGAGAGAGGCGGGTTAGTTCGATTGTTGGGTTGACAGTGGTTTCTGTTAGATGGGTGGAGGTGTGACATAAAAAGGTTCTCCTTCTCTAGTGCTCAAGTTTAGATTTATATCAAGCTAGGTTTGGTGGAATCCTAAATACCATAATAAACTTTATTTACTTTGGTTATTGTGGAAAGAAATCCTAAACTACCAAAGCATCTAAAGTAAATCTCCAGTTACATCTCCAAAATGTCTCTAATCACTCCTATGCAACTACTCCAGCATGATACCTAAAATGTTAATCAACGCAATGGGTCAGATCCCACCACAGAATACTAGCTACTAATATGGTGATTGATATTCCCAAAGTGTACCCTCATACTCTGAGCAACAACATCGACCATTATAGCAGCCGAGTCATTAGGAGGTTCATAATAGCCATAAAAAATGTCGTCCTTCATAAGGTCTACCATATGAGCATAACCATGGCTCCTACTTCGTCATACTCTCCTTTCTCCAACACTGCAGTTGTGTCTAATATATAATCTTAGCCAGTCAATTAGGCCGAGGTCATACTTGTGCTTGGCAAACTAACATAGCTGTCGGAATCACCAACATCGTATTCAGCTGAGTCAAGGTTACAATCGATGATGTCACAGGTCTGAGCATACGCAAGCACGTGGAAGACTTGGAACACGTGGACAAAACTGTTATAACCAAATCATTCCCCTCACAAGGGGGAATATTCAATCATCATTACATACATATGGCACAACCAGGTGTCCGCATTAGATTGGCTAGATCATCACACTCATGATCATTGCATGCTTGGGGGATACACTACACCCCCAAGCACTATATATACTTGTCTTCCCCTTCCTTGTAGGGGGATCCATAATTGTAACCCTAGAGGAAGCTCTGGTAAACTATACGGTAGGGAGATAAAGTGAGTGCATTGTAACACAAAGGCTATTAGAGCTCATATTTTATTAGTGAAGATCACTCACCTGCACAGTGGACGTAGGCCTAGATAGGCTGAACCACTTATATTGGTGTGTCTCTCATCTTCTCCTCACCTCCTTCTGTATCTATATTGCCTACTTACTGCCATTGTTATATTTGTTTGAGCTCAACAACACCTAGATCTGGTGGTGCTATTTCTAGCATCATCAGTTTGGCACCGTCTGTGGGAACGAGACGCTTCATCTCTTCCTCTTTATAGCTTGGCCTCACCGGAGACTCTAGTGGTGAACCAATCCTCCCCCTTCTTTGTGTGGAGTTGTTTCACCATTGAAAGAGATCCATTACGGTTTTCAAGCTCACCAGTCTCTTAATCACAACTCAAACATATGCAAGCAGAGTTACCACCACCTCTTCCTCCAGCTGGTAGAGGATGGACAAGTTCCATCCAAGCACTACCGCAGTCTGAGATGGCTGAGGTGGCTGCTTCCTTGAAGTCCTTTGGTGGCTAGTCAACAAGATATGAAGGAGCCATTTTCCCAGTTCATTCAAAATATGATGATGAGGCCGCTAGGAGTCTCACTGGAGATGATCACTTTGGCAGCTGTTCAAGATCAACACCAAGAGGCCAGGGGACCACCCCAGGCACCACCTAAAGATCTGCCTTCACCCCAATGGCGGAGGGACGTTGCTGACCCAAGGCGTTTACGCCCGGGGAGGTAAGGACACCCCTACGTTGAGGACCAGTACGATGATGCTCTAGTGGAGTGTTAGGACCCATATAATATTTCCAACAACACTATACGACCTGCTCATCACAACCTAGGTAAGTGTGGTAGATGAGATTCTGATGCTTGCCCAAGAGGCTCAGCATTTGATCGATTGAGCATAGGGTCGGCCTTTGAAAGGCTCGACCTGATTAATAACCTGAGGGAGAGGTTATCAAGGTCAAGAAGTCTTGTTGGCTCTAGAAGAGAATGGGATATTGTCGACCTCATCATGATCGACCCCCATATGGCCGAGATGGAGGCCAGGGGGAGGTCAATAGCCGACGTTGTGCTGCAGCAGGGGAACCCCTAGTAGAACCATTGGAGATGGCAGGGGACAACCTTGGCCAGCACAACGTTCCTAAGCCATTGAATGACTCAATTTAAAGGCTTGAAGATAAGATTGGGGATATCCTAAAAAGCTGAGACCCCTTGTATAGGGGTTACTCATAGGGTTCACCCTCGTGGAAAAGATCGTTAGCTTTCCAACCCCAGCCAAGTTCAATCCTCCTATTGTTTCTCCCAAGTACGATGGAAGCACTAACCCTGTCCACCATATTGAGATGTACCAATCTTTAACAAATATCTAGTCCATCTCTTATAAAATGAGGTGCTGAACTTTCTCAAGCACTCTAATCGGGGTTGCACATGTATAGTTTACATCCCTTCAAAAGAATTCCATAGAGAACTTTAAAATGTTGGCCGAACAATTTATCCACAAATTCTGTTTTGGGGTGAGACCTCAGAAAAAGATAACCCATCTGCTTTATGCCAAGCAAGGGAAAAATGAGAGCCTAAGAGACTACATCGCAAGGTTCAACAAGGAAAAGTTAGAAGTGGAGGATTATGAAGAAAGCATAGCTATGACAACCCTCATCGGAGGTCTCCAAAAGTGAAAGCTATTATGGAAGCTTGCTGAAGACCCTCCCAAGTCAATGGTCGAGTTGCTGGCAACAGCTGGGAAGGTCATGAATTCTGAGAAAACAATGGATTTCAAGTATGAGGATGATAAAGGAAACATCAGTGGAAGCAAGTTTCAGAAAAAGAGAGATGGGAAGAAAAGGTCGGCTGATGACAAGTTTATAGATTACACTTCATTGATCGTAAGCTGTGAACACATCCTCAATGAGATCAAGAGTGATCGGTCTTTAAGGTGTCCAGAGAATCTAAAGTCTCCTCCTCATAAGAGGAACACAAATTTATGGTGCGAATTCCACCAAGACCACGGTCATTCGACGGACAGGTGATTTTCCTTGAAGGACGAGATTGAGAAGATGTTGAAGTTTGGGAAGTTAAGGAAGTATGTGGACACTAGAGCTTCACAAGGTGGTTGAGATGACCCTAGGAAAATAAGGAATGACAAGTGCCGAGAAGATGACCTCGCCCGAAGTGATGATCCCTTAGACGATGACGGTGATGACCCAGACCTCCCACCAAAAGATGACGTTGTCCCAATAAAGAGGTTAAATATGATCTCCTTTGGTGTTGATATGATCTATGGGGGACTGGCAGGAAGAGGCTTCGAGATAGCTGACATAAAATCTCATGTTACAGAGGCAAAGGCAGTCACAAAAGCCGAGGTCATGTATTCGACTTCAATTCATACGAAGTCTGAGAAGAGGAAGAAGGTGGACATGGACACCCTAATAGCCGGCCTTTCAAGACTTGATTTTAAGGGTACCCCAACCCCACGTGATGACCCTCTCGTCATCAGAACCAGAGTGCGTGGATGTGAGGTGCCGAGGATTTTAGTTGATGAGGGAAGCTCGGCAGATGTCATATCCTAGACTTATTTTAAGGTGTTGGGGCTTAATCGGGCAAGGCTAGTCCTTTACCACCATCCACTTATCGACTTCATCGAAGAGAAAGTTCACCCATTGGGGATGTATGAGATGGATATAAGGATGGGGGACGATTGGCCAAAATGGCTAACTAGAAAAATTAACTTTGTTGTCATGCATGAGAATGTCTTCTCAGTATACAACCTCATACTTGGACGAGTGGCCCTCAAAGAGTTTGAGGCCATGCCTTCAACAGTCCACCAGATGATAAAATTTCCAACTCCTTATGGAGTAAGGGAAGTTCAAGGTGACCAAACGTCGACACATGAATGTTACTTCAACTCTGTTGAGGAAAGAGAAGCATGCAAAAGAGCAACCACCACTTACAACATTAACACTCTTGATCTGAGAGATGAGGCAAAGCTCAAAAAGGGGGAGGCCGCGGAAGAGGTAGAATCTATCGTCCTCAATGAGGACGAGCCAAAAAAATGAACAGGTCGAAAAAGCCTTAAAACCTGAGGTTAAAGACGAGCTAATTAAGTTACTGAAGAGAAGATAGAGCATCTTCTCCTGGAGTCATACAGACATGCGAGGTATTGACCCTAGGATCATGAGTCACAAGCTTAATGTAGTGGAAGATGCCAATCCAATTAAGCATAGGAGAAGGATCTACTCCTATGAAAATTATGACGTTATCAGAGACGAGGTGAAGAAGCTTGAAGAAGCCGAGTTCATTAGAGAAGTCATCTACCTAGAATGGATATCCGATGCTGTCATAGTGCTAAAAGACAATAGGAAGTGGAGGATGTTCATGGACTTCACTAATTTAAACAAGTCTTTTCCCAAAGATAACTTTCCTCTCCCTCGTATTGATCAGATGGTTGATGCCACAACAGGTTATGAGCTGATGAGCTTTATGGATGCATATTCTAGATACAACTAAATTTTTATGAACCCAACTAACTCAAAGAAGACAACCTTTATTACAGATAAAGGGACCTATTGTAACAAGGTCATGCCTTTTGGACTGAAGAATGAAGGGACTACATATCAGCGTCTGGTAAATAAGATATTTGTGGATCAGATTGGAAAGTCTATGGAGGTTTATATGGACGATATGCTGACGAAGAGTTTAAGGGCTAACACTCATGTGGCCGACCTTAAAAAAACCTTTGACACCATGGATACATACAGGATGAAGCTCAACCCTGCCATATGCGTCTTTGGGGTCGGAGCTGGAAAGTTTTTAGGCTTCATTGTAAACCAAAGGGGAATTTAGGCAAATCCATATAAGATAAAATTTTTGCTGGAAATGAAGACACCTGAGACTATCAAAGATCTTCAGAGGCTTACTGGACGAGTGGCTTCCCTCAACATGTTTGTTTTTAGAGCTACTGACTAATGTCTTCCATTTTTTAAAATCTTTAAAAAAGCATTTGAATGGAATAAGGAATGTGATAAAGCTTTTAAAGAGTTTAAGTCCCACCTCGACTCTCCCTTACTTCTATCACGACCAGTTCAAGGAGAAAAGTTGTATGTGTACTTAGCCGTCTCAGAGTCGGAAATTAGCTCCGCTACAGTGCGAGAAGAGGACGGGATACAGAAGCCAGTGTATTTCAACAACAAAACCCTCCAAGGATTTGAGTAGAGATATCCTAGGATGGATAAGTTGGATTATGCTTTGATGTATGCTTCTAGAAAGATGAAACCATACTTTCAAGCCCACTCAATGGTCGTCCTCACTGACTCACCACTCAGACAGGTCATCCACAAACCTGAGAAATTAGGGAGACGAATGGCTTCGGTAATTGAGTTAGGGGAATTTGATATTGTCTACCAGTCGAGGGTGGCAATAAAAGGGCAGGCACTAGATGATTTTCAAGTCGATTTCACTTGGGAAGAGGCCGTGGTTGAAAAAGAAAGATGTGATATTGCAGGCAACCAGCCAAAAATAAGTGTCGGACCTTATATCGATGAGGCCGAGATAAGCAAAGCTATAGGAAAGGCGGTCGAGAATGAAAAGGGAAGGTGTCTCTTCAAAAAAGTATCCCTGACAGAGGGGAACTTCTCCAAGGCCGATGATGTGAGGAGCCTTTTTATTGATGGGTTATCCTGTGAAAACGGAAGCGGTGCCGGAGAAATTGATGATATGAGAAATCGGCCATAAGACGTTCTCATATCAACAGGTCAAGAGTAATGTGTGTGTTAAACAAGTAAAGCAAGCAAACAGAGAGAAGACAAGGTATAGAGTGGTTCAGCCTCTAAAATAGGCCTACGTCCACTGTGTTGCTCCGTTCTCATTATGTGCGTTGCATTGTACAATATAATCATGCCTATAGAGGCGTACACGTGCGAGAATAAAAGGAGAGTACATGACAGTATTGGAGATTCCGGTGAGTCCGTGAGGTGGCTGTGATGCAGATTCTAGGCCTCCAAAGCTTATGTTGGGGTAATGTAGAGAGAATCTGTGTTGTAGTGCCTCAGGTGTGTGGAACCGATCCCCCTCCTTCTAGGTGAGGGTCCTCTATTTATGAGGAAATGTGTTGAGTCAGATGCCCTGAGCACGTGGCGTATACTTAGTTTGCGGCAGTTGTGGATAAAGGGGGGTGCGGCCTGCAAGGCAAGCAGTGTTGCAAACTGGAGGGCTGCGCACCCTAAGGTGGGATGCCGCGGCCTATGATGGAGAGGGCCGCACCCTAAGCAAGTTTTGGCCGTGCCCTGAGTGAGGTTAGGCCGCGCCCTATATGAGAGAATACATCCGCGGCAGGGTGCTATATTTGTACTATCAATAAGCCCCCAAGCCGTAGTGCCAAGGGAGATCAATTGGGACTGAGGCTAAGTAGTCTAGGTGCTGCGGCACTACCAAAGAGACGATTCATCTTCCGCGCTCCCTTATATAAATTGTTTCTGGCCGTGGACTTCATTACGTTTCCAAAACTTTTGAGAGCACATCGAGAGTGAAACTCTGCACTTTCTTTCTTACACATTCCGACGACTTTCCGAGGCGGCGTGTGGCGGTTCAGAGTGGTCTGTAGCTGATCTTTGCGACTTTCTTCATTTCCAAATGATTTTTCAACCACTATTTATAGTTTTCTTCCCTTATGATACTTTGCCTGATTCATTTGCTAGAAATCTAGGGTTTTATTTATTCGTTTTACTTTTTCCACATATGCTGCATATGAAATACGTATAACTGTTCTTGATGTTCATGATCGAACACTCCATATTCTGTGGGTTTGATTCTAAAAGTGATTAGATTTAGGTAATCAACTTGTTTAGGATAGAGGCCGCGGCATGGTAGGATTTCAATAATCATTTCCGTGAACTGGTATAATACTTCTGCGTCATACCGTGCCAAATGGCCGCGGTCCCTCAAACTATCATCCGCGGAATCAAATCACCACCCTTGGTAGTCTCGGAATAGCCTTACAACTTTCATGAACCCAAGACGTTCATGTTAAATAAGTATAGCTGCTGCTAGAGCATAAAGAGGACTGAAAATTTAGGAATGGCCGTGGCCAGGAACGCCCTAAAAGTAATTCTATCTTATTACCGCGACATTCTATGTTCCTCTGATATGGATGTGGCCGCGGCTTGTTGGGACAGTACGATCCCATTAGACATTTTTTATTCAAAAATACCCTTCTGCGGCTTCTTGAAGTCTTACAAATCATACTGGCTGCGGCGCCTAACTGCGAACTCTGCTTTTCAGGTACTGCTGCAGCCATATGAGCTTTGACCCAGACGAGTTCCTGAGAGGCTTTTGGGCAAAACATTTTGGGACCTCTCCCCCCGAGCTTACTTTTGTGCCCCCTCTAAGATCAGTTGGGCCCTGCAAACTAAAAGATTTCCCGAACTGCGTGATAATCGACTCAGACTCCGCGGACTCTGCATCTGGGAAGGAATCCCAATCTCCGCCGATGGAAGAGGAAGCCAACTCAAGTACACATCCAATGGGTGTAGGAGACAATGCCGCGGCTGTTAGAAATAACCCAGGAGGAACATCTGGGAGGGCTGAGAGACCCCTGGCCACGCTTGATATCCGCGGCTCGATGACCCAAGATTGGGTCGAGCAGGTTGCTGAGGCCTTCGAATTTCCAGAAAATTTGACGTGCTCGGCCCCTGCCGCAAACCAAAGACCGTGCACAGTTCTATCCGATGATGGAATTTACTTCCCGCTGCACGCCTTCATTTACGGGCTGCGGCTACCAGTCCCAATTCCTATCCGTCGCCTTTTTCAGGCAATGAACCTGGCCCCGGCACAGCTGGACCCTAATGGCTGGAGAGCCGTTCTCGCTGTAATTGTCCTTTGGGATAATTTGTTCAAAAAGGACATCACTCCCGCAGAGTTCTTTCACTTCTACCGTCCAAAGGAGAACACAGTGAAATTCGCGGGGTATTATTACCTCTCTAGACGCGATAGGGACGAGGCCCTTTACACTGGGAGACCGACCAGTGTGAAGAATTGGAAGGGGAAATATTTCTACATCTCCGGTGAAGGCTGGGAGATGCATCCCGAGGAGAATGAAAGAGAGAGAACATATAAAATGCCACGGCAGTGGGGGTCACCCTCAAAATTAGGTATAATATTATAGCCGCGTCCTTTTTATTTCATATGTAACTTCCACTAACCTGCATCGTCTTTTCTTTCTGCAGCCCTTGACAATCTGCATTTGAACAAGCGGCAGGAACAAAGGGTTGCTGAGGCCGCGGAAGTTCCTGTTGAACACAAGAAGTTCAGCACACTCGTAACGTTAGCAACCATTTTTGAAGCAGGCTTTTTCCCAAACAAATCCATTCCTCAACAAATGGGTGCGGAAGGTAACTAACTGCACCATAATTTTTACTCCGCGGTCATTTATTCTCTTGAACTCGAACTCATGCCATTCCTTTTCAGGCGAAGAAGTTGACAGGGAGTTGCTAGCGGCGAAGCTAGCGGAGATGGATGAGGACGCAGTCGTCCTAAATAATACTGCGCGTAGCAGGAAGAGGAAGAGGTCCAAGGCCAAGGGACTTGCCGCGGCCCCCTCCGAAGAAAATAATGCTGCCCCAGCCGTGGTCGCTGCCGATAAGGCTACTTCTCCTGTCGTGGATCAGGTGGTCAATGATGAAAACCCTGCACCAGACCATTTTGATGACGACATAGGGGAAAACTTGGCCGCGACTGGCCTGATGTCAACTGAAGTGCCCCTTCAATCATCCTCTCCTCCACCGCCGACTGTAGTGGCGGTTAATGCGAACTTGCCACCTCCTCAATTCCGCGGAGAGTCTGGGCCAGATGGTAGACCAAGGCCTCAATTAAGGTAGCCTGACCCAAATTCTTCCTGGGACACTACAGCAAAGGCTGCGCGGAGAATGAAGCGAGCCTTGGATGCCGCGGACCTTGAAAGGCTAGTTGGAGAAGATCATGAAGATCTGGAGGACTGTGGCCTCCATAGCCTTCTGAGGGTACGTACCAGCTGTCATTTGACTTTGTATCTCATATTTTTCCATATTTTCTAACGTCTTTTCTTTCAGGCCGCGGATGTTATTGTGGTCCAGAAGAGGAAGTACGAGGCCTTGTATAGGTTGAAAGAGGCCGAGAAGAGTGCACATACCGCGGACTTGCAAGCTGCACGGACTTTTGCTTTTGAGGCGGGGAAAAAGTCTGCTGTCGCAGCCCTTCAAGCAGCCCATGTAGACCTTGAAAAAGCCGTCAAGGCGATGAAGGAAGCGGAGGAGAATTTTAAACAGGCCGCGGAATCCCTGAAATCCTCGTAGGCTCAGACTGCGGAGGCCGCCCGTGTTGCGGAAATTTCAAATGCCAAGCTTTCCCTTCTCCAGCAGAAATATGAGGAGCTAGAAGCCAAGTCCGCCCGTAAAGATGAAGATCATGCCGCGGCAGTGAAAAAGTTGGAAGAAGATCATGGTGACGCCCTCCAGCTAGCCATAGATCATGCCGTGGAGTCATTCAAAGGCTCCAAGGATTTCTTCCTTATCAATAACAGGGCATACCTCCGCGGCTACCAGGAGCTGCGACAGAGATTTATCAGGAGGTTCCCTGAGGTCAAGGAGGATGTCCTTGCCTGGAAGTTGAGCGATGCCGAACATCAAGAGTGCATCGCTGAACTTAAGGCCGCGGCAGAAGAGAGAGCAAGGCTCAGGGCCGAGGCAGAGGCAGAAGCCGCGGACGGAGAGACCGAGACTGCTGCGGGCGGAGAAGATGGTGATGATGATGATGACGCAGCCTCTTGAACTCTTAATTTCTGTTTCATCATTAATATAGGGCTGCATCCCTCCCTTTTGTAATCTTTAAACTTCTTTTGTGGCTGCGGCCTTTATTATGTAATCTATGGCTTATTAATACCAAGGCTGCGGCCATATTTTTACCATTACAATTGACTGCTTAATGCATTCCTGGCTCTTTTATATTGCATGACTTACATTGCTTGCTATAATAAATGGTTGTACGTTACTTCCTCATCTCTTAAAATGCATCCGCGTCCCGACAGTTGTAACATTTCAAGTCCGTGGTTAGAGGTCGATTTCTTCATAGTTTGATTTTTTGTCAATGTCCGCGTCCATACAAATGGTGTTAAATCCCTATTACCGACTGCTGCGTCATGTCGGATGCATACAAGACGCGGCTCGTTATTATGTCGCGTCATGTAAACATCTTTGCCTGATTGCCGCGGACAGGATTTCAAGGCTGGGACTTACTGATTGCATGGAACTCCAGCTGCTTTCATTGCACCCAGTTGTCTGAACCGTTTATCTTTTGTTATCCCATAACCAACATGGAATATGTGGAGAACTCTTTCCTTAGATTTGGTACAACTGATTCTCTTCTACCGTCGCATTTGACATTGTAGCTTTCTCGTGCTTCAAGATGTTAGTGCCTTACCATTTTCATGAATGAGTGGCTCCTAAATTTCTGCAACCGTACCGGTGGGATGCGGCACATTTTTGGTTTATCTGAACAATGCGCCTCTGTAGACATATGTTGGAGTTTCCAAGTCTTCTTGGGCTGGGTCATGTCACCAAGCCCTAACATGCGAGACACTATCAAGCCTCTCCAGGCTGGGTTATGTTATTAAGCCACCCACAGCTAATATGCGAGACACTATCAAGCCTCTCCAGGCTGGGTTATGCTATTAAGCCACCCACAACTAATATGCGAGACACTATCAAGCCTCTCCAGGCTGGGTTATGTTATTAAGCCACCCACAGCTAATATGCGAGTCACTATCAAGCCTCTCCAGGCTGGGTTATGTTATTAAGCCACCACAGCTAAAATGCGAGTCACTATCAAGCCTCTCTAGGCTGGGTTATGTTATTAAGCCACCCACAGCTGCTGATATATAGAAAGTCATCCTTGGCTAGATAGTATAAGCCTCCCGGCCCGATGACGCATCCCAAAGCTGAGCACGGGCATTGTAAGGCCTCGTGGCTAATGAAAACTCCTTTAATCTTCAGATGCTTTCGTGAATATTATCATCATATGATAAGATGTAGTTGCACATATATAAAGGTCGTAATCCCTCCATATGCGCATCCCAAAATAATAATAATCTTCCGAGATAATTTGTTGTCCTTCTTATGGAATCTGTTTAAGACACAAAGTCTTTTTGTGAGATTGCAGGTTATGAAACCAAGAGAAATATCAGATATGGCAAAATTTGCTAATTCATATATTTATATATGTATGCTTCAGCTAATGACTTTGTTAATAAAACATAAGGTCTTAAGTATTAAGGCAACAGTGAGCTTCATAAAACATAAACATAAATAGTTGAAATTGGAAAGACTAAGGATGAGGTGCGGCATGCAGCCTCTGTCAGGTCCGGCTGGGTCCTTTATGCATTCTTTAGGAATCGCTGCAGCATCCCTTGCCCAATTAGCCTTTCAACTTCATCTTTCAGAGCATAGCATTGCTCTGTGTCATGGCCATGGTCCTGATGGAATTTGCACCAGGTAGCTTTGTTCCTCTTGTGGGGTGGAGCTCTCAACTTTTCTGGCCACCTCAAAAGCTTGTCCTCTTTGATGAACTCAAAGATCCCTTCAACCGGGAAAATCAACGGAGTATAGATACCCGATTTCTTTTCTGATTTCTTTGCCCTCCTTTTCTGACTCCTACTAGTTGATTCCACGGCTTCTTTAACTGCCGCGGCAGACAAAGCTTTTTCCTCCGAAACCGCGCCTATATTTTGAGAGGCCGCGGCCTCTAACATTAGCACCCTCTATGTTAGGTAATTGACCTGGGTCTGAAGTGAGGCATGGCTGTCATAGAGGTGATTAAGGTGATTGTACAGTTGTACAATCTCATCCTTGACTTCTGCACTCTGGCTGGATTCTCCTTCCATTTCTGCTCTTGTTTGCCTTTATAAAGTATATAGAATCTGAGACAAAACTAACAGAAGTGAGTGATCACAGGAATATTAGGAAGGGGAACTTGAACTGCTCCATGATATGCTGAGGAGGCCGCGACAAGCATGGCACACAAGTGTACTGCCACAGCCCTTTAATGTTATTCACCAAGGTCGAGCGGAAGGCAACTTAAGTCCTTCCCATGGTGATTTTGAACTGTCGTAATAGATCCGCACTAGTGGGGATCGCGGCCTGAGATATTGTTGAACTTACAGGCCGCACCCCTGTCTAGGCAGGGGAAAAATCCAAACTGGTGTCCAAGACAGGAACTGACATTTTCTCCCTCAATTACGCGAGGGAAACCTACTAGGGTCCATTGATGAGAGAATTCCCTTATGGTGCACAATACGGCACACCTTCAATGATAACCCCTAGATCATAGGTAGATGGCAACAAAAATGGGAGTAAATATCACCCTTCCCTAATCATCCACCTTTTCGGGGCTAAAGCCCGCCATGCCTTTTAGCATTATCTAGATGGAGCCACAGGGGTATGTAAAATAGATCCAAAGTCATCAAATGAAGACCCAAAGACAGATCCAGAAATATGAAATACCCGTTGAAGGGGGCGAATGTAAAGCGGAGCACAATAACCAGTAATCGACCCGTGAGAAGATGATCCATAGGACCCTCAGAGGTCGAATAAGGTGTTTTAAGGACTCATATGTGTGGAGAAACAAGATTGAAATACCTGTTTTCCCACAGACGGCGTCAAACTGATGATACGAGAAATCGGCCATAAGACGTTCTCATATCAGCAGGTCAAGAGTAATGTGTGTGTTAAACAAGTAAAGCAAGCAAACAGAGAGAAGACAAGGTATAGAGTGGTTCAGCCTCTAAAATAGGCCTACGTCCACTGTGTTGCTCCGTTCTCATTATGTGCGTTGCATTGTACAATATAATCATGCCTATAGAGGCGGACAAGTGCGAGAATAAAAGGAGAGTACATGACAGTATTGGAGATTCCGGTGAGTCCGTGAGGTGGCTGTGATGCAGATTCTAGGCCTCCAAAGCTTATGTTGGGGTGATGTAGAGAGAATCTGTGTTGTAGTGCCTCAGGTGTGTGGAACCGATCCCCCTCCTTCTAGGTGAGGGTACTCTATTTATAAGGAAATGTGTTGAGTCAGATGCCATGAGCACGTGGCGTATACTTAGTTTGCGGTAGTTGTGGATAAAGGGGGTGCGGCCTGCAAGGTAAGCAGTGTTGCAAACTGGAGGGCTGCGCACCCTAAGGTGGGATGCCGCAGCCTATGATGGAGAGGGCCGCACCCTAAGCGAGTTCTGGACGCGCCCTGAGTGAGGTTAGGCCGCGCCCTATATGAGAGAATACATCCGCGGCAGGGTGCTATATTTGTACTATCAGTAATAATGTCGACACCTGACGACACAGATTTGGAGTACACTCTGAGGTTTAATTTCAATGCCTCCAACAACAAGTCTGAGTACGAAGCTTTAGTAGCAGGTCTCTCTTTAGCCCGAGCTCTTAATATCGTCCAACTCCTAGTCCATAGTGACTCAAGACTGGTGGTAAATAAAATCTTAGGAGTATATGAGGCCAAGGACGAAAGAATGGATAAATATCTGAAGAGAGTAAGATCGATGTTAGAGAGTTTCAAAGAGGTAAAGATGAAGAGAATACCTCAGCTAGACAGCGATCGATCCGACACGCTCGTGAGGTTGGCCTCAGCTATTAGAACTGACATCAGAAGAACAATGCCAGTAGAGGTCGTACTCCGCCCATCAATTGAAGAGGGAGATGACACGTTCAAGTCTTGCCTGAATCTAAGCATGGAAGCTTCATGGATGAACCCTTTTATCAGATACATCAGAGAGGGGGAACTCCCTTCATCAAAAGTTAATAGAAGAAAGCTGAGATACAGAGCTACCAAGTTCACAGTTATAGGAGACACTTTGTACAAAAAAGGGTTTTGCCCTTTACTCAGACGTGTCCATCCATCTGAGGTACTGAATATCCTAACAGATATAAATGAGGGTTCCTGCTCTGGCCATATTGGGGGAAGATCGTTATCTAAAAGGATCATAACTCAGGGGTACTAGTGGCCGACACTTGTAAAAGATGCAGTAGTATATGTGAAGAAATATGACAAGTGCCAGAGGTTTTCTACCATCCCCCATCAGCCTCATCAACCTCTGACTTCCATCACATCTCCCTAGACATTTGGAATATGTGGAATTGATTTAGTAGAACCCTTGACAAGAGCTGCAAATAACTATCGCTACTTGATTGCAACGATAGATTACTTTTCCAAGTGGGTAGAGGCTGAGCCGATGATCACTATCACAGAACATAAGACGTTCCAGTTCATTTGGAAAAACATCATCTGTAGGTATGGCCTCCTAAATAACCTAATCTTAGACAATGGGACGCAGTTTCAGAATGTATCTTTAGAGAAATATTATGAAAGAGTTGGAATCAAACAATTCTTTTCCTCCCCTGGCCGACCCCAGGCAAATGGGCAGACAGAGGTAACAAATCGGACGATCCTTGATGGGATTAAAAAGAATTTAAAAGAGGTAAAGGGAAGATGAATTGAAGAAGTATATGTCGTGATATGGTTCTACAGGATGACAGTCAAGACTGCTACAGGGGAGACCCCATTCATGTTAGCCTATGGCTCAGAGGCTGTCATCCCTACCGAGATTGGCCTTCCTACTTATAGAGTTCAGATGTACGACCCTCAGGGAAGCGCAATAGAGAGAAGACTTGATCTTGATTTGATTGAAGATAGAAGAGAAGATGTCGAGGTGAGGCAAGCAGCCTACCAACAAAGGACTACCCAATGTTATAATCAAAGGGTGAAAGAGAGGCCGATAGTTATGGGAGACCTGGTTTTGAGAAGACATGGAAAAGGACCAAACAAGCTCCATCCAAATTGGCATGGCCCCTATAGGGTAACTGATGAAGTCGTCCCATGCACATATCGATTGGAAAATCTAGAAGGAGAGACCTTCTCAAAGCCTTGGAATGCCTACCATTTGAAGAAATATTACCTATGATGTTGTAGTTGTCTTATTTTCTTATAATTCAGGCATCAAATTATAAAGAAGTAAAATATCAATGAGAAGCAAGTATCAGTGTTCTGTTAGCATCTTTGTACTAGTGTATATATCTCCAACATCATTAATTTGGTGAAAATATGAGGTTAAACATCCTTAATTTGGTGACCTCATACCTTAAACATCATTAATTTGGTGAAAATATGAGGTTAAACATCATTAATTTAGTGACCTCAGACCTCAAACATCATTAATTTGGTGAAAATATGAGGTTAAACATCATTAATTTGGTGATCTCAAACCTTAAACATTATTAATTTGGTGAAATTATGAGGTTAAGCATCATTAATTTGGTAACCTCAGACCCCAGACATCATTAATTTGGTGAAAATATGAGGTTAGACATAATTAATTTGGTGACCTCAGACCTTAAACATCATTAATTTGGTGAAAATATGAGGTTAAACATCATTAATTTGGTGACCTCGGACCTCAGACACCATTAATTTTGTGAAAATATGAGGTTAAACATCATTAATTTGGTGACCTCAGACCTCCAACATCATTAATTTGGTGAAAGTGTGAGGTTAAGCATCATTAACTTGGTGATCTCAGATCTTAGACATCATTAATTTGGTGAAATTATGAGGTTAAACATCATTAATTTGGTGACCTCAGACCTTAAACATCATCAATTTGGTGAAGATATGAGGTTAAACATCATTAATTTGGTGATCTCAGACCTCAAACATCATTAATTTAGTGAAATTATGAAGACAAACATCATTAATATGGTGACCTCGGACCTTAACATCATTAATTTGGTGAAAATATGAGGAATAATATCATTAATAGAGCAACAAAACATCAGGGTAAAAGAGCAATAGAAACAATGACATAGGAATCTCATTACACTCATAGTAAGAAAATATTGCAGAGTTTATATTCAGCTTAACTAAAAAAAAGTTACAACCACGGGTTCATAAAAAAGAAGGATCACAAAAAGCTTCACAAAAAATCAACAATGAGCAAGAGGGGCCCTCAGAGCTTGGTTTGTCCCTCGATAGGAGCATACCTAACAACAGTTGGAATCGTTTGGTTGAGGCTAAGGTTTGTAACCTCAACCTCGTCTTCATATTGAGCTGCATCTCCAGTCTCTGTGGCCGCTAAGGGACCGGTCTCGGCTAGACCACCTTCTTCCACTTCCTTTACAGCCTGAGAAAATTGAGGGTCGATAAAGCCGAGACCTACAAAGTCCTCAACAGTCAAGCCTCCAGACTCACCCTGCTTCATAGCTGCCCATCGACTGGTCTCTCTGATACCTCTTTCCCGATAATCAAAACCAAAGCCTACAAATTCATCAGAGACTTTGTAGTCTTCAATGATCTTCTCAGAAGCATCGTCTATCACAGCCTTAACAACAACATCGACTTTCAATTGAAGACTCCGATACTTCTCCTTTAGAGCCTTATCATTATCCTCCTTAAGCTAGGTGATCTGGTTGTCCCTCTCCTTCAAATCCCCTTGCAACCTCTCCACCTCAGCCTTCAAATTGGCCTAATTTTTCTCAGCATCCTTGCCCTTTTGTGTAAGGGGTAACTTCTTCAAGGACCAGTCAACAAGGTGGTGAAGAGACACCACACTCTGCACAAAAAGATCAGACGTCTGAATAATAACTTTTAAAGAGCAGAGATAACACTTGGAGGAAAAAATTTAATACCTGCACCGCCCTATGAAGTGTAATCTTGGCCTATAAAGGGACATCTAAGGCATGGAGAAATTGACTATCCTCCTCAGTCATGATAGGGCCTATGGCGTTAGCAACTTGCAGGCTATGGCCAATTACGCTGTCTCCTATCTTAAGCTGCGATAGGCGAGCAGTCAAAGGGAATATGTCAGTCCTTGGAAGGAGTCTTGTACAACCTTGTATGAGCCAAAATAGTAGGTGCCTTCCCCTTATTAGTAGCATCGGCCTTAGAAGTGCCGATGCTCGTTTTTATTTGGGCAGGAGGGGGTACATTCTTACCACCACATTTTCCCATAAGTTTTGTAAGGATAGGGGCTGACATCTTCCAAAGGTCGTCACAAAGTTCCTCTGGTCGCTCTGCAAAAAGAAAATTCTCGAAGTTAGTAAGTTTGATAGGCAAAAAATACGAAATATAACTTGGGAAAATTATTGAAACTTACAAAGCTCGTCTAAAGTACCACCCCCAAACTTGTTTGAGAAAGGTAATAGGGGTCATCAGATGTTCATAATTAACGAGACGGACCTTCTCGCCTTAATTACGAAGGTCCTCAATGTTCTTACTGTTATCTTGGCTTAAACTAGGGTTGGCTTTTGACGAAATGGAGACTTTGATCTACCTTAGAGGTGTCCGTGGATCAGACGTCCCACAAGCCTCATTTGGGCCAAAATCCCAAGCTCCTGATATAAAGAAATATCGAGGCTTTCAATTATGATTGGAAGTTTGGGTAACTAGAAGCATTTTCTTCTCGAATTTCCTGGCTACGAAGTGGTAGTAGCCTGGATGATTTTTGGCAGATAAGGGAGTATAACACCCAATAAAAAGCCTAACTGGAAGGTCGATGTGGTGAACAGCCTTTCAGAGGACGTTATCCCCAATCATGACCCTCCAAACATTTAGTGACAGTTGTGAAGGGGCAAGGTTTATATAAGAGAGTATCGCTCTGATTATTGGGTGAATGGGAAGACGAAAACCTAGCTTGAACATCTGCTCATAAATGCAGATTTCACCCTCTCGACCATCAAAGGCCCTTTCTTCCTTAAGAGGTTTCCTCAGGATGATGGAGGAATCAATGGAATAAATATGTTTGAAGGCTAGAAGGTTGTACTCATTTACAGTACTCTCATACTCTGCAGCTACTGAGGTATCAAGTCACTTCCTTCGTCGCCATCGTTATCTCTAGTAACCTCAGTCTGGGCACCAGTGGGGACACCGTTGGGAAACCTCTTTGTAAACTCGACGCCTATGGCAACCGATAGAGGAATGGCATCAATAGGAGGATGAATCGTGATGTTAGGCTCTAAAATATCTATGGAGGGAGATCTACGTGAAGGCCCAACACCTTGGTGAGATGAGGCACGGTCTAAAACCTCTTCATCTTTAGAAACACCACTTTGTCTGAGGGAGTAATCCATAGCCTTTGCAAAAGAGTCTATGATCTCCGCAGCCTCAGATGTTAACATGGGGTCTGAAGCGGCTGACCCAGACATTGGGTCAGAGACCTTAGCAGGCTCAGCGTATATGACAACTAATGGTGAAGGGAAAATTAGTCGTAAAGGAAAAGCCTCGGCCTCATGAGCCTCGGCTTGGGCCAACTCTATCTGTCTGATCTTATTGAAACACTCCTCGCACAGAGTTGGAAACTCTTCAGCAAGTTTATACAAAGGTCGTTGCATCAGTTGTACGACACTACACTTGTGGTTTTGCTAAAAAATACAAACATGTTAATTACTTATAACACATAGGCAAAAGATCAAAGTTTGGAAGTTGTATGGTTTTTAACAAGAACACCAAGAATAGTTAAGATGAAGCCCATCTGAGAAGATGACCATAGGGCCACCGAAAAGCCTAAAGATGAGAATTTCTAGCTCAAATAACCTTAGAGCAGCTAAGTATGGATCTAAAGTTGCCTAACTGTTGCAACACTGACCTAACGATCACCTAAAAGGGGCAAAGAACCTCACTGGAATGGAAAAATCTCGTCGAAAAATTAAAACAAAAAATAAATGTCCAGAAATGAAAAAAGAAGGGTTACAGAACAATACCTGACTGAGTTTGAATGAGGGGAGAACAAGTTAAGCTCTAAAAGACCTGAAACAATGAAGAATAGTGGAGTTTTGGGGAGGCAGTTACAGAAAGCTTAAAATGGGAAACCAAATGGAGAATAAAGAGAGAGAGGAGAGAGAAAATGGTATTTAAACCATTGTGATGATTAGGCACGAAAATCAAGACACTCATCATTTCACCTCGAAACCCTAAAGGGTGCCGCCGCATCAGTTGTTATCTTAGGACATGCGCAAGACAGTTCAAAGGATGACATGTGTCCCAATGGTCTTTCACATATCCCAACATGTAGAAATGTCTTTTCATTGCCTGAGCACATACACCCCTCAACCATCTACTCACATATAAGGCTAAGTGCTAAGGGGTGATGGATATGCCCAAAGTGTACCCTCATATTCTGAGCAGCAACATCGGCCATTCTAGCAGCTGAGTCATTAGGAGGTTCACAATTTCCATCAGAAAGGTCATCCTTCATAAGGTCGGCTCCACATTGGTTAACCTCGGCTCATTAACAACCGAGTTCAGCAACACCCACATGAGCAGAACCATGGTTCCTTTATTGTCATACTCTGCTTTAGCCGACACTGCAGTTGTGTCTAATATCTAACCTCGGCCAGTCAATAAGGCCGAGGTTATACTTGTGCTTGGCAGACTAACCCAGCTGTCGGTCTCACCAACATCGTATTCGGATGAGCCGAGGTTACAGTCGATGATGTCACAGGCCCGAGCATACGCAAGCACGTGGAAGACTTGGAACACATGGACAAAACCGTTATAACCAAATCATTCCCCTCACGCGAGGGAATATTCAATCATCATTACCTACATATGGCACATCCAGGTGTCCGCATCAGATTGGCTAGCTCATCACACTCATGCTCATTGCATTCTTGGGGATACACAACACCCCTTAAGCACTATATATACTTGTCTTCCCCTTCCTTATAGGGGGATCCATAATTGTAACCCTAGCAAAAGCTCTGGTAAACTGTACGGTAGGGAGAGAAAGTGAGTGCATTGTAACACAAAGGCCATTAGTGAAGATCACTCACCTGCGCAGTGGACGTAGGTCTATATAGGCTAAACTACTTATATTGGTGTGTCTCTCCTCTTCTCCTCACCTCCTTCTGTATCTATATTGGATACTTGTTGCCATTGTTATATTTGTTTGAGCTCAACAACACCTTGATATAGTGGTGCTACACTACACCAAAATGGGCAAATTGTCACCTTTCAGCCGGCCAGCCTTGTCAAGGTCATTGACCGTGACAAAAAAACACGCGTTTTATGTCACGGTCATTGACCTTGACACGACCGTGACAACTAATTGTCACGGTCAATGACCGTGACAAGTCCGTGATAAATTCAATTGTCACGGTCTTGTCACGGTCAATGACCTTGACACGACCGTGACAACTTTTTCAGCAAAAACCCTTTCCCCCTTCTTTTTTCCCTCCCATCGTTCCCTCCCTCTCTCTCTCTCTCTCGACGCTGCGACGCTGCTCTCTCTCTCTCTCCATTTCAGGTTTAATTCTCTCTCTCTCTCTCACTTCCATTTATATATATATTTGTGTGTATATTTATGTGTGTATGTGTATATATATATGTGTGTATGTGTGTGCGTGTGTGGGGGATGGGGCGGGGTGGGGCAGGGTGGGGGAGGTGGTGGTGGAGGGGGCAGGGGATGGGGTGGGGTGGGGTGCGGTGGTGTGTGTGTGTGTGGTGGTGTGTTTTGGGGGAGAGGGTGGTGGAGGGGGGGGGGGGGGAGGGGGTGGTGGAGGGGGGCAGGGGGGTGGGGTGTGTGTGTGTGTGTGTGGTGTGTGGTGGGGGAGGGGGTGGTGGAGGGGGCAGGGGGTGGGGTGGGGTGCGGTGTGTGTGTGTGTGTGTGTGTGGTGGTGTGTTTTGGGGGAGGGGGTGGTGGAGGGGGGGAGGGGGCAGGGGGTGGGGTGGGGTGTGTGTGTGTGTGTGGTGGGGGAGGGGGTGGTGGAGGGGGGCGGGGGGTGGGGTGCGGTGGTGTGTGTGTGTGTGGTGGTGTGTTTTGGGGGAGAGGGTGGTGGAGGGGGGGGGGGGAGGGGGTGGTGGAGGGGGGCAGGGGGTGGGGTGGGGTGGGGTGTGTGTGTGTGTGTGGTGGTGTGTAGTGGGGGAGGGGGTGGTGGAGGGGGCAGGGGGTGGGGTGGGGTGGGGTGCGGTGTGTGTGTGTGTGGTGGTGTGTTTTGGGGGAGGGGGTGGGGTGGGGTGTGTGTGTGGTGGTGTGTGGTGGGGGAGGGGGTGGTGGAGGGGGGCGGGGGGTGGGGTGCGGTGGTGTGTGTGTGTGTGGTGGTGTGTTTTGGGGGAGAGGGTGGTGGAGGGGGGAGGGATGGTGGAGGGGGGCAGGGGGTGGGGTGGGGTGGGGTGGGGTGTGTGTGTGTGTGTGGTGGTGTGTGTTGGGGGAGGGGGTGGTGGAGGGGGCAGGGGGTGGGGTGGGGTGGGGTGCGGTGTGTGTTAGGGGTGGCCATAGGCCCGAGGCCCGCCAAGCCCGCCCAACCCGCCCAATAAAAAAATAGGGCTTGGGTAAGGTGAATAGGCCCGCAAAGCGGGCCTGGCAAAATTTTGTAGGCCCGATTTTTTTTCGGGCGGGCTTGGGCATGAGTTCTTAAGCCCGATGAGACCCGGCCCGGCCCGAGGCCCGAAAAATATATATATGATATTAATATATATATATATATATATATATATATATATATATATATGGGGGGGGGGGAACTTTTATAAATATAAAAACGTATACCAAGTCTTTTCATGTAGAGTGGGAAACTTTATATATCGACTTTGTAATATATGGAGTTTAAAACAGATTTTAAATTAAAAAATTGGTCTATAAATAAAAAAAATAGGTATTTTAATTTTTAAAAAAAACTTTTAATTAATATAATATGGCCCGATCGGGCGGGCCTGTGTAAAGAGCTTTCAAATCTGAGCGGGCTTGGGATTACATAATAAGGCCCGATCTGGGCCCGAGCGGGCTTAGGATAGCCGTTAATTTTTCAAGCCCAGCCCGAGCCCGACCGGGCCTGCCCAGACCCGGCCCACGGCCACCCCTAGTGTGTGTGTGTGTGTGTGTGGTGGTGTGTTTTGGGGGAGGGGGTGGTGGAGGGGGGCAGGGGGTGGGGTGGGGTGGGGTGTGTGTGTGTGTGTGGTGGTGTGTGGTGGGGGAGGGGGTGGTGGAGGGGGGCAGGGGGTGGGGTGGGGTGGGGTGTGTGTGTGTGTGTGTGGTGTGTGGTGGGGGAGGGTTTTATAGAGTTTCGCTCCTACTACTTGGGCAATGACTATACTAGGGACCAAAGATAAATAAATAAACTGGATTCAAAGTAAATACTAGGAAATCCCAATTTATAACCGTCTAATTTATATCCTTTATTTATTTAATCACGATTCATTCCACTAAATAATCATGATTGCACTCAAATTTAATTATTTATAAATCACTCGAAAGAATGTGTTCTTATTATTAAAGTTGATTACGGTATATTATGATTCCCCACGTTATGTTTTCGATTATTTCTTGGACGTGAATTCCTCCAAGACATATAAGTCTATCAAGGGGTATCACAATCCAAATTATTTCTTGGACGTGAATTCCTCCAAATTATGATCTCATACCTATTCACACAATGATTGAACAACTTGCGAGGATCTATTGTTCTAACATATAATTGAACTTCACCCATCGCAATCGAAGAAATAATTGTGAAAGAAATTTGATATCCATAACCCTAGGGATTAAGAATCTATGAACTTTTTGCAAACGATATGAGATTTCCCATTTTTAATCAAGAACATCCTTAGACTTGTAGGGGGTGGGGTGGGGTGGGGTGTGTGTGTGTGTGTGGTGGTGTGTGGTGGGGGAGGGGGTGGTGGAGGGGGGCAGGGGGTGGGGTGGGGTGTGTGTGTGTGTGTGTGTGTGATGGTCAATTTAGTTGGTGCACAAACTAACGATCAAAGTAATAGTATATAATTCCAACATTTCAAACTACTTGAACATCACAAATGGATACAAACTTAAAATATAAATTGAGATAACCTTAGAATCTAATTAGGGTAAAAATATAATGGCATCAACTAACATATATGTAGGGGTGGGGTGGGTAGGGGTGGAGGTGGTGTGTGTGTGTGTGTGTGTGTGTGTGTGTGTGTGCGTAGGTGCGTAGGTGTGCGTGTGTGTGTGGCGGTGGGTGGGGGTGGGGGTGGGGCACCCATTTAATAACTCTTTAAATATTTGGAAAAAACATAATATTACAAAATTGAAACGAAATGGTATTGACGGAACTTACACATATGTTATAATATAGATGGAACATTTTTTTATCTGTACTATTAATTCAATTAATTCAATTAGGTAAAATGAAATGTGTACTATTAACATTTTTTTTTATCTGTACTAATAACATTTTTTTTACAGCAAAAATGTCTCCTTCAGATGTTAAGGCGAAGATGATGATGCTGTTTATGATGATGTCGTCTGGGTTCGGTGGTAGCGGAGGCGGCGAGGGCTCCTCCGCCGCTAGGCTCCCCAAATATGGAAAATTTGGGATTACCGTCGAAAACAAGTCGGAGCTTTTAGCGATATCCCTCGAGCTGCTAAAGACGGTCATCGGCCCGGGGTTTATGAGTTGGAAGGAGGTGCCGTATGAGCTCAAGTTAGCTGTTTGGGCGGCACCACAGGTAATATTTATATGAATATTTCAATTTATATTTATATTTATATTTATTCGCAACTAACATTGTATTTGTTGGACAGGAACAATTCAACTTGGATCCAAAGCTACGCGATTCCGTCTTGGAGCAGTTGAGGGAGCAACACAAGACGTGGAAGAAAAATATGCGGACACGGTACTTTGGAAAAACGCGAGAGTCCATTTTACAATGGCGCGGATCCGTCCCGCCCAAGGAGCCGATCTCATTGGCACAATGGCAAAAGTTCATTGACAATGAGATCGAGGATCGACAATTGGCATCTCGCCAATCGGGGAGGGAAAATCGGGCTAAAAAGACGGACGTGCACTACTCCGGTCGGACCTCTTACGCTGAGGTGGAGCATAGGATGCAGGTAAGATTTAATTTATCTATAACTACAGAAATATATTATTGGATATTATTTTACTTTACGGGGCCGATACTAATTTTACTTTACTCTATTTTATTTCAGGGGGTAGGGAGTGGGCCAGGGGGTAAGCCACATAGGCTCGATACTTATGTGGCTCTTCGGACGAAGAAGGGGAAGGACAAGGAGGTGTCCCCGAGCGTCGCGACCACGATTGTAAGTAATCCGACAGTTTAATTATTGTTAATTACGTTATAATTTTTTAGTTTACTTATTTTACTAATCATGTGATTTTTGTCGTTTCAGGCAAAGCTTAAGGAAGTGCATGAGTCGCAGCCTGATGCCGACAAGGCATCTTTGTCCACAGACGCACTCAGCCAAGTGCTTGGCTCTGATCGCAAAGGGAGGACAAGGGGAGTGAGCTTACGGGTGGCCAAATCTAGGATCATCGGATTGGAGACGAGCGACACCGGGTTGTCTCGAACGGTGGATTCACACGACGCGAAGCTGTCCCGTTTGGAGGCGACGGTCCAAGATATGTACGCATTCATGAAGCGTACGTTGGGTGGAGACCGTAAAGGGAAAGGGAAAGGGAAGGAGAAGGCGGTGGAGGAGGAGGTGCGGGAGGACGAGGCGCAGGATGACGAGGATGTGGACCTCGCTGCTTCATCACCGACACGTTCGTACTTCGACGATCCACTTCCCTATTTGACGCCCTCCAACAGACCATTGTCGACAATTGGTTGGCCGAGCGTGTTCATATTGGACGTATTTGATGGCCAGCGGATAGGGCGGGGGTTGAGGGACCCGAATATCGTCGAGGGTGGAATAGTCCATGGACGTGTGCTTCAAGAGATGGAGTCCAGGGTACTCGTCACGCATGTCATACCCGGGAAGGAGAACTCCCTATTGTGGTTGCGCGAACAATGCGGCACGACGTATATTAGTGGGTGCGTCAATTCGTATGTCGTGTGGCCTACTCACCTCCTCAGTTTTATCGAAGACATGTAGTAACATTATTTTTAAGTTTGTCCATTTTAATTAAATTTGGATTATATCGTCATGTATATTGTTTTTACTTTGAATATTTGGATTATATCGTCATGAATATATATTTGCATTATCTTTAGTTTGTGTTGGATATATGATGTTTGGAACAGGTACAACGGTGCTATAACAGGTACAAATATACTGCTGGGCAGTGGCGGTGGCCATACTGCCCAGCAGATTTTTTTTAAATTCTGCCCAGAATTGTCACGGTCATTGACCGTGACAAGTCCGCGACAAAAGTTGTCACGGACGTGTCACGGTCAATGACCGTGACAATTGGGGTCACGGTTATTTCACGGTTTATAATCGTGACAAACGTGTCACGGTCATTGACCTTGACACGACCGTGACACAAAACGCGAGTTTTTTGTCAAGGTCAATGACCGTGACACGACCGTGACAAAAAAAGTTGTCTCGCCTCGAAATGTCACGGTCATTGACCTTGACAAGGTGAATTTGTCAAGGTCAATGACCTTGACAAATGGGCAGATTTGGTGTAGTGCTATTTCTAGCATCATCATAGAAGTAGGGTAATAAGTAGCCCTTTAAGTATATGTATTTGAGAATTTGGTTTTTGTTGGTTTTGAATGCTAATTATAGTGTGTTCTGATTTGGTTCGTGTGACATGGACAAGAAAATGAGGGTGAAGGGTCCTTTTAGGATGCTTACTAATATTCTCAAAATCACTACTAGGAAGTCTCTATGTGGTGAAGGTAATGGTATTTTACACTTATTTTCTAGAACCACGACCTTTTCTCCGTAGTAATGTGTTTAGAGTATAATATAATGCTTACTAGTTATATTAGTTTTAAAATATTAAACTTGTATTATAGATTCCTTTTTTAACACAACAAGTTGACGTATTGACTTCGATTTTACTTTATGTGGTGCATACATAAATAATGAAATACTGACATGGTTTGGTGGAGAAACATGGTATATGTAATTGGATGCATATTACCATTTCTTTTATATTTGCAATTCTATATAGTCCATGAATTATTCCTTATCCAAGATACGGAATAATTTTGTTTCCCCCCTTTTTTCTTTTATGCATCCAGTCAATGCCAATAAGGTTCTCTTGCCATGGGTTCATGAGTCACTTGTTTTGTCTTGCTAACGAGGTTCTCTCGAGGCTTGATCAACATGAGGTTGAGATATTTATTCCAGGAAACTGGAAGCCTCCTTCTCATGCTTAATATGGAGATGATGTTTTCATACTGTATAAGAGATGTTATAAAGTGTAGGATGAATGGGCACATGCACATGGAACGATTTTGAGGAGCCACTTTTCAATTGTAATAAGTAAAACGAGGGGTTAATAATTAGGAATATAATCTAATTAATAGGGGCACTTAGTAGTTTATCTTATTAGGGAATTAGATAATTCCTTTTATATTTGTAATTCCATTTTTTATTACCGAAAAAATCTCCTCCAGCACATGGAACTCGAGTCTAGAGTTTGTGGAAGTGAGATTTCATTCACACACAAGCCGTAATTACTTTTATTTCTACCTAATCGAACTTAACATGTTAGTTATTCTTATGATACAAATGCCAATTCTTCTAATACTTTTATTTCATAACTAACCTCCGATATTTTTCCCAACAGTCTTAGTTTTAACCAAGAAAGTCGTTGTTGGGCTCCATCTTTCTATGTGCAAGTCGAAAAATTGTTTGATACTCCAACATGATATTTGATCTAGCTTTATATTGTCTTCACAACCTTTGGATGCAAAAACTGATTTATATTATAAAGTGAGTATGATCAGTTTTTTTCAGCCATAGATTTGTTGCTTGGGAATGAATGACTAGGATTTTGGTTGTGGTGACAAATGTTCTGATACAATTTTAAAGTATTTTTCGAATTGTCGCCTATTTGAAATTGACATTTTCCTTTTTCTATTATTATCATCATGATTTTGTAATTTTACTTTGATTATAACTTACTTCCATTAATTATTTTTCAACATATATTCTTACACACACAATGCAGTTGATGGTACTATTGGATTTTTGATATAGAGACTACGTTGCAAAACACAAAAGACAGTATTTCAAAAGGACAATTCACTACAAGGCCCACAATATATCAAGCATCCAATGCTTCAATATTATATCGGCATTCGAACCGCTTGGCAGTTCCATCGACCATGACACTCTCTATCAGTTCACCCTTCTTGTAGGTTGCTCTTTAAGGTCTTTAATTGCTGATTTGTAAGCTTCTCTTCCTCTTCATTTGTTGCTTGAAAGAATGAAGCTTTAGTGGCATGTTTTTTTTGTGAGATGCTTAATTTTATTTGTAGCCTCAAAATCAGGATCCTAGGGATCGGACCAACAACAGTGTATTTTCTACCAGCCTTTCCTAGGCAGTCATCAAATAACCTAACTTATAGAGAGTGTCTCAAACAATAACTCCAACTTATTCTATAGAGATTGTCTCAAAGTTGGTTGGCTGGATTGGACATTTTACTGTGGTATAAATAGGTCATTACAAATAAATGCAAAGAATTTATGATGTTCTTCTTCTTGTAGTTTTTATGTGTATTAATATCATATTTAGTCTAAGTTTTACTACATTGGAAGGATTCGGTCTGTGGAAACAACAAGAACAACTATTATGATAGGTAATTTTTTATTTGTTGCCTTTTTTTTTCTAATTTCCTTTTTAAATTGATTTTTCTTACTTATAGTTTACCGTTGTGCTTATTTCCTGGTGTTAGCAGTCCTATTCGGGTTGCATAGTCCTCTAAAGTCAATTACTTGAGTATTTGTCGACCAAGTAAAAGTTCAACACTACACATCCCCTAAAAAAAGGTTCAACTGATCAAATGATTGCGTGCTTACTTCCTCTTTTGTACTTCTTTCCCATATCTAGAATGTCCTAAAGGCTGGCCATGTCTATAGGCGGGGTAGGCAATCGCCTAAGGCCCTCCTTGACACTCCCCTATTAAAAAATTAAAAAATGAACTTGAGTGGTCCCTTAGTTCAAAACTAGATACAATACATCAGAAGTTTGAATTTAACTTTCTAAAATAGTAGATTGTTCCCAAATATTATTAAATGCACGAGGGATGTGATGTAGGCACAATGCATGTCACCTGCATAAGATAAGAGCCTTTGGATCCTCTATCTAGAAAATGTTAAAAAAAAAATTTGAATTTGTTTTCATAAATTAGAAACCCCCCTAAAAAATTTCAAAGAAAACTAGATATAATAAAAAATAAAACCCATGAGATACAGAATAAATATAATAAAATTTGAAATGAACCCAAACTTATAATATACATCTTGAGATTATTTAAAGGACATGTCATGGGCGTGCTGTACATATGGGGGACATTACGTAAGCAAGATGAGTTAGAGTACTCCCTCTCAAAATCTTGGTTTCCCCCACCAAAATGTAGTCTGGTATGTCCATATTGTTAGCTTGGAGGTTTGAGTATCTATTCAAGTATTTAAAGTCAATATATTAATAACTGGTTGATTGAATAAACATTGTTATGCTTGTAATTGCAGATTTTCATTGGCATCCGTGCAAATGGTGCATTTTTTATTGGAACCCCATCAAAGGTGAGTTCATTTTTGTAAATTACTCAGGAATATCGATTATGTTTTCATGCTAAAAATAATTTATTACTTTGTACACCGAGTCCATAAATAGTTGTATCGCATATCATTCTCAAGTCTAAAGGAAAAGCAAGGCAGTTTAGTAAGAATTTCTAATCTTCTTTGTAAGTAATTTATAATTATGAGGAAGACCCAAAAACGTATTTGAAGTTTGTTATGCACCTTGCAAACAAAGAGCTGACCCACCGAAGTTTCCAGATTCAGAGCATGTTGAGTACTTTAAACAGTTGACATCTAGCGTTATTACACTTATGATGAATGTTTACAGGAGAATTGTCCATAGAACTCATAATCAGAACCACGAGTATGTCGATAATTAGCAATTTTTTAGGTCTTACTTTGCCCTTTTTTTGACAAGAGTGTTGTGCAATTTTGTACAGTGTTTGTGCAATTAATTTTACTGGTGGATTTTTGTACTAAATTAATTTTGTATGACTAAATGATGATATTATAACTAATATGATAATTTTATTTTGTTTGACAAAATGTTATTTTTGGATCCTCATCAAGTTTCCAACATCGTGGGTTGCAGCGTTGATGGCGATGATAACAGAATGAAAGTTAGTAGTCAACAACGGACTTCTTTTTTATATTTCATTTGCTTGGTTATAATATAAAAACATATCATTTCGGAATGATTGTATTAGGATGTTATATTAAATACATTTATGAAAATAATGTAACTTTCGGGGTGATTGTATTACGATGTTTCATTTATTTGGTTTAAGTTTCTTTTATAAATAAAGAGTGGAGACTTATATAAAATATAAATATTGAGTATAACGCCTTTGTTTATGTGGACTATTTTTGTATATGTTCTTAGGATTTGAATAGTGTGGTAAGAATAATTGAATTTGTTTAAATTCAGGATATTAGATCTTGTAATATAAATATATTTTTAAATATGTATTAATATTACTTACGGACCTTTACCGTTACACAATCAGACAAAAGTGTTATAAAAAGGGTGTAATAAGGTTAAAATAGTAACATAAAAGTTCGTTACTAAATCAGAATTAGTAATGGTGAAATATTGTTGGTAAATTCAGAGTTAGTAACAAAATTTTATCGTTACTATTAGTAACAGTAAAATTCTATTACTAATTTTGTGCCCCACGCCTTTTTTCTAACGAAAAAATTTCGTTACTAATATTTTTAGTAACAGTAAAATACCATTACTATAAGCAAATTTTGGTGTGTGAAGCCCCTTGGATTTCTGATTTTGGGGAGGATCACATAGGTTGCTTTTTCCTTTCTTCTGTTTGCTTGCTGTTTTTTTTTCTGCTTACTTTCTCGCTACTTCTGTTTCCTGTTCTCTGGCTTATATTTTTTCTTCCTTTGTTTTGTTACTCACGATATAAAAATCAAGAACTTGAATTGAGCGAGGTGAATGTTGCTGACCTCATTAAATCTTGGAAAGTTTAAGAGAGACTTCCAGAAGGTGAGCATCCTCGCTCTGCAGCTTATCTGCTAGAGTGTAAGAACACCAACGGCATCTTTATTGCTCGATCGTTTGATAAAGTACCTGACTTGAAAATTCATGAGGCAGGGTCCTCTGAACCAATTGTGTTAGAGGAAGAGGAAGAAAATAAGGGGGAAGGAGAGGAAAAAGAGAAAAAAGGAGAAGAAGAGGAGCAAGATATAACAGCCCCGGTAAAGATGAGAGTGCTCAATATTGATGATGATGATCAGGTTGTCTTGTGAGATGGGATAAAATCCTTAAAGAAAACTGAGGGTGATTACCCATGGGCTAGTGGTTAGAACTCAGTAGCCAAGGGGAAGGAGAAAGAGAACGAGAAGAAGAAGATAAGAGGAGAGTGAGAGATATGGAGAGAGAGAAAGAAGAGAAAAAGAAGGAAGTGGCCAAGAAGAGGTTGGCCTTAAAGGCCCCTATTGTGCCCTTCTTTACCACTGCTATTGAGGGATCCAGTGTGGCCAACACCCCCAGTTGGTGCTCAAGTCTGCTCAAAGACTTTCTCTGGTGAGTTTCTTCTCTTGTATATTATTCTTTGTATTCGTCTTCCTCATGCTGATCTTACTCTTTTTATTTTATACAGTTTTTAGCTGACTTTACTACCCTTTTGGATGGTCATGACGACTACTCCAAAAATAACCAAGAGTTGAAAAATTCCCTGAAGAAGTCTGAGAATGACTTGGCTGATCCTCGCGCTGCTTGGGAGTGGGAAAGGGAGAGTGAGACAAAGGCGGCCAAGAACTTGGTAGTCGTCGAGAAGGAGAAGCTTGCACACGAAATTTTGGGCGTGGTGATATATCGAAGGCTGGAATGTGGTCTATGATGATACTGAGCTAAAGATCGCATATGCTAAAAAGTTATCCTTAAAAAATGATGGGATCGGGCTCAAGTAGCGACAGGAGTCCTTCCAGATTTTGAACTGTTCTAGATCCACCCTCTTGGACCTAATCTATTCACTAAAGAGCCTGCATCTGGTCATCCTGCTGACTATTCAGAGAAAGACTCAAGTAAGGCTGGAGAGGTTACCGACAAAGAGGGAAGGGTTGTTGAGAAAAAGGAAGGCAATATGCAACTCTGAGCATGTGACATAATAGGTCCTTTTAGCTACAGGACTTTTCCTTTTTTCCTTGTAATCTTCTTTTTCTTCCAGCATGTACTATCCTTTGGCCCCCTTTGTCAATTAATGAAAGAAAAAACTTTCCTTTTATTGAAGTGTTATGATATTATTGAATTATACTGGTGTTTAATTGCATTCTTATTTGTTGTGTTATTTGTAGCCTGTCATCCTAGATGAATACATTCCCCCCACCTCAAGGTTAGGGATGATTTTATCTGCAAGTCTCTAAGGGAGAGGACTGAGCAGTACAAGGACCAATCGAAGTTGGTTGCCAGACTGAAAGATAATTTCTAAGTTATGGAGGACATCAGTTCCTCAGTGAAAGAGGAAATAAATAGTTTGAGGGCCTAACTTCCAGAGAACAAGGACATGAGCCAAGTGGGTGAAGTGATTCAAGCCGATAATGAAGCTCTGAGGAAGGAGGTCACGGAGCTAAAAAAGGATGTTAAAAGGGAATATGTTATTGCAGCCGAACTCCAAAACAACGTCACAAGGTTGAAGCACTTGTTTAGAAAGGGTCCCTGAGAAGTGTGGGTAGTTTCTTATAATGAGGGTTGGACTGATGCACCCGCAAGGGTAAAAGAGGCTGAGGATGTGGCATTCAAGCATCGGCGGTTGACTTCCCTTAGGTAAGTTAAGACTCTTGAGGAATCATACCTATGGTATAAGTACCAGGTTGATTGACCCACTTATCATCACAATCCCATATCAAAGAATGATAAATGAATCCCCATCGATGAAATTCATGCCCAACTCATAAACCATTATCTTGAAGACAATGAGGAGGTGTTTATCCTTAACCCCGATGATGGCTGAGGAGCACGTATAGTAGATTATCTTGCTCGCCACCCATAGTTGGTCTAGGTATTTATATTCTTGTAATTATATATACTTCCTAATTTTTGTCAAGGTATAAAGTTTAATTATCAACTCGTTCCATATTTTGAGGAAGTGCTGACTAAATATGAGTTAATAATTGCCTTTGTGTTAGAACTACTAACTAGTAAGAGCTGGTATTTACGAACCATTTAGGACCTTTGTCGACCAAGCAATATTATTGATCATTTTAGGCGTCTTGCCGATTAAATGAGTTAGTATTTAAAATTAATCATTTTGGACTCTTAGCCGACGAAATGAATCAATAACAAGTGTTAATAATTTTGGGCTCCTGTCGACCAAATGAACTGGCTAACTTGTTTTTGAACATTCTCCCAGTCTAATATGCCTTAGCAGTATCATTCCATCCACCTTACCTTTTAGGTCGTGTCGTCACACTCCCTTAGGCCTAGGTGATATGATGGTGAGAATATACCTAGTTAATGGGTCATCCGCCTGAACAGGTTTATAACGACCAACCAAAGTTGGATTTTCTGCCTAAGTATCCCTGTAGTGCTTTTTCAGTTGTTGAGGAAACTCATGAGGTCTGTTGTGTTTATGACAAAGACCTTAGGGTTGTAGTAATTGAAATACTTTATTAACTTATTGTAATTACTGTGAACCCTGCGCGGCGTAAAGAAATCACTTGATTGAAATAACTTGAACAACTTACTATAATCCACAAGAGTTCTTTTATGCGAGAGAATGTTCTTTGGCTAAGGAAAATTGATTATCTAACTATAATAAAGGTAATTTCTTCTAGTGGTTAGAGGAGTTATGATTTACATAACAAAAAACCTGAGGCAACCAATGTATGAAATCAAAGTGCGAGATCTAATAGACCTTATTCAATGAATAATATCTTGCAAGAGACATTTGTTGGAAATAAAAATTTGCATAAACTGAATGTGTTGATAAAAGATAAATAAGACTAAGAATATAACTTATTGAGATTGGTTGCATTCCATGCTCTTGGTATTTCCTTACCCTTCGGCGTTTCTAAGCGATATTCTCCTTGAAGGTTGTCCCCAATTACCTTAAAATGTCCTTCCCAGTTCGGTCCCAGCTTACCATCGAATGGTTTTATGGCACTGCCGAGGACTTTCCTTAGGACATAGTCCCCCACTTAAAATTTCATCGGATTGACTTTATTGTTGTACTGCTTGGCCAGCTACTGTTAGTAGGAATTTAACATGATCATGGCTTGTTCTCTTCGCTTGTCTACTAAGTCAAGTTCATTGCATAATGCATCATCGTTTAGGCCTTGGTAGACCCAGGTGGTTCTCATAGTAGGGATACTTGATTTAAGGGGGATAATAACTTCCATTCCATAGGTGAGCGCGAAGGGTGTTTCCCCAATCGGTCTACTAGGAGTATTGCGGTAGGCCCATAGAACATGAAGGAGCTCGTTTACCCAGGCACCCTTTGATTTTTCTAGCCTCTTCTATAGGTTGTCGAACATAGTTTGTTGGAAGCTTCTGCCTGACTATTTCTTTAGGGATATGCCATGGAATTGAAGTGATTCTTTATTCCATGCTCATCATAAAAACCTTGAAATAATCAACTTTCAAACCTCGTGCCATTGTCGGTGATGATAGTTCTTGGTATCCGAAATTATGTTATGACAATCTTCCAGATAAGCCTTGTTATATCAATGTCATAAATATTTGCTAATGGTTCTGCCTCTACCCACTTAGTGAAGTAGTTAGTGCCGATCAATAAATACTTATAATTTCCAGGTGTGGCAGGTAGTGATCCCACAATATCCAGTCCCCACTTTACGAATGGTCAATGAATTGTCAAGGATTTCAGGTTGCTGTTGGGTAGTGGATCATATAAGATAATTTTTTACACTTTTCACATCTATGAACATAGATACTTGTGTTCTTTTGCAAGTGAGGCCACTACTAGCCTTCTTTGATCGCTCGAAAGGCCAATGACCTCCCTCCTACATAACTCCAACAAATACCATTGTGAAGTTCGCTGAGAACTTTCTTGGTGTCATGTGGGTGGACGCACTGGAGATAAGGTCATATGAATGATATTTTGTGGATATTTCCCCCTAGGGCGAGGTAGAAACGGGTTGCTTTCACCCTTACTTGATGAACCAACCTCCTATCATTAGGCAACATGTCATTCCATAGATTGGCAATGATGGAATCCATCCAACTAGGGGCCTTCTGTGTGAAAATGACTTATTCGGTGACCACCGTCTGATCGATGATCGATTATGCAAGGAATTCTATCTGGATAGTTCTTCTCAGATCGGAGTCCACTACTGAGCTTAGGGATGCTAAGGTATCGGCGTGACTGTTCTTCCCCAGGGGGAACTATTTAATATCAACTTTCTCAAATCCTACCATAAGTTCTCTTACTATGGTAAGGTAGGTTACCATCCTGTCATCTTATGTGTTGAAATCTCCACTTACTTGCTTGGAGACCAGTTTAGAATCATCGAATACGTTAAAGACCCTTGCCCCTAACATTTACACTTTGTGCAAGCCAATGATATGTGCTTCGTATTCAACTTTATTATTAGAGGATTCAAATCCCAACTTAATTCCTTGTTCGATGACAACGTCCTCTGGTGTGACAAGGATGATTCCTACTTTTTCTCCTTTAGAATTGGAGGCTCCATCAACGTATAAGGTCCATTCCTTAGACTGTGCTTCCTCATTTGTTGAATGCTCCATTTCCTATTGGTCGATAGGCTGGTTCCTATGAACTCAGTGATAAAATTAGCGAGGACTTGTCCTTAATTATTGTTCTTAGCTGAAAGTGGATAGCGAACCTCTCGAGCTCGATCGACCACTTTGAGAGTCATTTAGAGAGGTCAACTTTTCAAAGAATAACTTTGAAGGGATAAACAGTGATCATTGTTATTGAGCGAGCTTTGATATAGTTCTTTAACTTCCTCGAGGCGACCACCAATGCATAGGCGAGCTTTTCCAGGGGTAAGTAGTGTTGTTCTGCATCCAGAAGCGTCTTGCTGGCATAATAGACGGGTTACTGTCCGCCTTACTTCTCGTATACCAGAGCCGAGGTAATAACTTGGTCTAATACTACAAGATAGAGTTATATAGGATCGCTCTTGTCGGGAATCACCAATAGGGGTGGTTTACTGAGGTAGGTTTTGATCTCCTCCATAGATCTTGAGTTGTCATAATTCCATATGAGGCCATTGTCCTTCTTTAAAATCTGAAAGAATGGTTGACAACATTCTGAGGACTCAGAGATGAAGATGTTGAGTTCTATGAGCATACCAGTAAGCTGCTGAACATATCACAATGTCCATGGAGGCTGGACCTTGGTGATTTCATCAATATGATCTGGATTGTTATCAATCCCCCCTTTTCTGACTAAATAGCCCAGAATTTTACCTAAATGGACACCGAATGAACACTTACTCGCATTAAGTTTTATTCGATACTTTTAGAGGATCTCAAAATTATTGGCTAATTTTGTGAGGTAGTCGTCTTTGTTCTTGATCTTGACCAACATGTCATCGATCTAGACCTCCATTATGTCCCCCAACAACTACTTGAACATCTACGTGACCAACCTCTGATAAGTGCCCTTGCATTCTTTAGGTCTAACGGTATGACCTTATAACAGTATAACTCGATCGGGGTTATGAAGGGTGTTTTATCGTCACTGAGGTTGAACAACGAAATTTGATGGCACCCTGAGTAGGTGTCCAGAATACTCATTCTTTAGTGTGTTACCATAGCGTTAACTAGCTGATCAATCTCAGGCAGTGGGAAACTGTCTTTGGGGTAGGCCCTGTTGAGGTTTGTGAAGTCAATGCCATTGCTCTTTCGTACTACCACTGGGTTGGATAACCACTTGCGGAACTAAACCTACCTCATGGATTCTGCATTTAAATGCTTCCCTACTTCATTCTCCATCGTTTTAGCCTTATCGGGGGCTGTTAGGTGAGCCTTCTGAGTGATCGGCTTGAAGGTTGGGTCAACATGCATTCGATGGTAGGATACGTCGAGGTTAATCCTAGGAAGATCATATGGCTCCTAGAAAAAACTTTAAGATAAATTCTCAAGAAGGCACTCAACTCTTCCTTTTTATGATCGACGAGCGCAGTTCCGATTAGAAACTTTCTTTCTAAAAAGTTGTCATCATCTCCAACTTCATCCAAGCTTTCAACGACCCTGTTAGTGGGGTGGACTCTAGTCTCCTCCACCCATAGTCAACCTTACCGTAATTGCTATTTATAGGGTGTAGACACATTCCGGGCTTCCTCTGGAGCATATTTTATTTTTATTTTCTTTTCCTTCCTAGGGCAGATGGCCGTGATGAAGCACTTCCTTACAGTGGCCTGGTGATCAAAATTATCGACCACGCCCCTATCGATGATACACTTCAACTTTTGGTGGTATGTAGATGGTATGACCCTCATGAAGTGCAACCAACCTCTGCATAGGATGATAAGATATGGGGACTCTATGTCCACCACCAGAAATTCAATCAACTTTGAGATGTTGGCTACCCTGATTGGCAGGACTATCTTTCCGAATGACATTATAATTCTCTTTGCGAAGTCGACCAACGAAATAGTGGCTTCCTTGAGGTCGGCTAGGTTCAGCTTCACCTTGTGGAACAACTCTAGGTACATCACCTCCGTTGAGCTTCTATTATCTACCAACAGCTTGTCAATGTCCTGATTTGTAATCCTCAGAGTTATTATGAGTGAGTCATGATGTGGAGTCCTCACTCCAATAAAGTCTTCTTCAGCTTGTCGATGTTTGCTAGCTTGGATTTTTACAGGGTCAATCTAGAATGCCTCCATGACAGCAGTGACCTTCTTTAGCTCCATTCGACAGCATTCCTTTAGATATGCTTTAGGTCAGATGCTCCATAACTCTTGTCGCATAACGTCATCTAGGAGATTGTCTGGTTTTTGGCCGCCATTGACTGCGACCTTATCATATTTCTTCTCTATGCATTCATTGAGATGCCTAGCTTGGGCTAACTCTTCCATGTGTGACTTTGAAGCCTTGCAATTCTCAGTCATGCGGCCAACCTCTTTATGGAGTGCGCATTTCAGTGTGTTGTTCCTCTTTTTTGGGTCACCACCCATCTTCTTGGGCCACTTGACTAACGGTTGATCCTTACTCTTACATAAGATTTTATAGATTGGTTCTTTGAAAGAATGTGTTAACTGCCTAGAACACCTTTGAAGGATAAACCTCGCTCCTATTCTTAGAGCCGTTATTGCCCCAGTTCTTGTTCCCTTTCTTTAGAGTGTCATTCTTATATCCTTCTTTGTTTACCTTTGCTCGACCGTTGTCCCACACATTAGAGTGAACCACATCTTCAGCCTTGGCGTATTTCTCAATACGGGCCATAAGGTTGTCGATGGTGCTGACCTCTTTTTTCGTTAGGGACTGGTATAGCAGAGATGTGGTTGGTAGACAAATCTTAAAGGATGCAACGAAAACCTTCTCCGATAAGTCCTCCACTTCATTAAAGACTTTCTAGTAACTCTTGGCATAATCACAAAGGCTCTCTTATGTCTTTTTCTTCATCGTGATAAGTGCAACCATCCTCTTGGGGTGGGAGCTACAGGTTATGAAGAGAGCAATAAAAGCCTCTACTAGGTCCTTACAGTTCTTTACCGACCTATGGGAAAGCTTCTCTAACTACTGTAATACCCCGTATTTTTATGTCTTTTAAAAATGGGAAGTTACTAAATTAAAATTGAGATATTAATTTAATATTAATCCGGAAAATTATTTTTATATTTACTAACGTGATGTGAGTTAGTAATTATGGGAAAATTGTTGAATATTACTAGACGAGTAAAGTAATATATGAGATTCATTTTTTTAAAAATTGTCACGAGTGAATTAAATGGCAATTATGAAAATTTAAGTCGGGATGCGCATGTGTCGTGTCAGGACTAAATTACTATTATATAAAGTGAATAAATTATAAGTTACTCGTATGGTCATTTTGAGTGCGCCAATGTGTTCGGAAGGGTCAAGATAATCAAAATAATGTACCAGGGGATTTAGTTTGGGTCATGGAGCATTTTTAGGCCTAATTAACATCCCGTGAGGGCGTTTTAGACATTTTACATATTTGAGCATGAAAACCCACGAAAATTCTAAGTGGATATCAGATAATAGGAGTCATCCTCTAGGGTTAGAATAACCATAAACTAAAGAAGGACATTGGATAGGAAGAGGAGAAGCTTTCCAACGGGTTCTAGGCCAAGAACTCCACCGTTTGCGCCGCCGTCGCCGCCAAACTTTAGATCGCGCAACGAGGATCACAACCACACCCATTTCTCCACAAATCTGAGCCAAGAATTACCAGGCAAGTATCTATCTTGCTCTATTTCAGTTAATGCTCCAATATTATTAGCCTAGGATTGATTAGGACTAGTGTTTGTGAAAGAAAAACCTATTTGGAGATTTGAATTCGCATGTTGTATGAGTAATAGATGTATTCTGGAGACCCAATTCATATGTAGAGGTTGAACCACGAAATTACAGTAATTAAAGAGTATGAAATCTGGTAAAAGGATGGGAAGAAATCAAACAAAAGAAATATTAGGGTTCTTGATGTTTTTATGGATTATGCGGTTTTAATTCGTTATTCATGATGAAAATTCGCATGCTTGACGTAGGAAATCACTTATTTGAGGTTATAATACTTGTAGTAGGAATTATTGGGAGTTTGGTAGTCAAATATATCGTTTTGGATGATGTTGGAAGAGAAAACCCGTAACTGGAAATTCTGCAGATTTGCCATACCTGCTTGATCGATCGATCGACCTTAGAGTATCGATCGATCGATGCTTCGATCGATCGAACCTCTGCCATAGATCGATCGACCCCTCCTGCATAACTCACATTCCCCTTTTTATAGGTTGTTCCAACTTAAATGATTAGACATTCTTAGATATCAATGTTAGAACATTTTGGGATATAAAGAAGACCAGTAGGACGTATTAAAAATATGGAACCTTTAATGTAAGACGAGATTAACATTTCACGGGGATGTTTTACATATAAGGGATAATGGGAATATGTGTTAAAGGGTGAGACTCGTAAGAAATTTACGTTGTAAAATAAATGAGTACCTACTGAAATTACACTTGGGAAGATAGGAATCCACGAGTGTCACTTAATAAGTTGGAATAATCCCACAAATTAAAATAAGAGACAAACCGTTATACGTGATAACTAAATAATGAGTAATAAGGATAAATATCATAATTATAGGTCGTGCGAGTGTACCTAGATCTGATATGGGAATAGTAGTATACATATATGAATGTGTTTATGCATATATTATATACGTGTAAAAATCATGCCCGCGCTACTTGCTATCCCTGAGGTTACCGCACTGGGACAGTCTTATCTCGATGGGAACTTTATGGGGGATATTGACTCGTACCCTAGAACATAGGAATCCTTGGTACAGGCTATCGGATCGATAGTCAGACGGTCCTAAGAGACGTGACGGTATGTGCTGACCTCTTAGTGACTTGAAACTATGCTTCGCCTCATTTTGTATGTGTTTTGTGTAAGTACAGTTCGAGAGTGATTCTGAACTAGTATTTTCCTTTGTACGAGTGATACGGGGACTGGATAGCAGAGTTTGCCCGCACCATAGATTTTATGTGGGGTGCTATTAGAATATATATATATATATATAAATCTGGAATTTGAGAACTACCTGCTGTGACTATGGTAGGTAATAAAAGAATAATTATTTCAACTGGGGAATACGTGTTTGAAAGGTATGATATATTAGTGAGAAACTTTATTATCAAATAAGGCTTATGTGAGAATTGTGTTGTTAAATAAAAATTAACCTCCTTAACATTTGAAATTGTCGGCTTGAAACCTTACGAGTAATTTAAGATAAGATAAGTTAAACTGTTGAGAATATTAGTGCGATAGGTGTGCACATTAGAAGAGAGGTGATAATTTCTCAAGGGAGTGCCGCACTAATATGTTGGGTTCATTGGCCGGTAAGCATTTTAAATACATGCTAAACTAATTTTAAACTGTTTTACAATCGGGCTCTGACCCGTTTTCTACTTTATCTTCTCTCTTATATATATATGTATATATTACAGGTGCCCATCCACAGGGGCGTTTTGCATAGGATCTTTTGGAAGGAATGCGCTGCAGCTTAGGTGAGAGTTGTCGGCCTCTTGCTTAGACGACCTCATTGCTGATTCCACTTCTAGCACTATTTATTCCGTTAGGCATGTGTCTCCCTTCTTCATTATTCAGTTGTTTTATCGTATATTGTGATTCGTTTATTTCCAGTATTTATACTTTGGGATTTATTACTGTCGGGATGTTTGCCTTTAAGTTTTAAAGTTGGAATTAATAAGTTGGATGTTTAGTTGTTTGGATTATATGTTCCAGTATAGTTGTTGTGTGATTCCTTAACTATGAATTATGTAAAGTTTTAAATGTTAGTTTTTAAAATAAAATTTGGAAATTGATGTCTAAAAATGGTTTTGACACTTAGCTTAATTATTTAGGGTGTTTAAATTGGAAAAGTTATTTTTGCGACAGTGATGCTAAGAATGAACCAACCGTTCACCTTGATTATAATTTAATAAAGGACTGATCACCCGATATTTAATTAGGCGGGGTGTCACTGGTGGTATCATATCATCGGGTTCTAGTGTCCTTTAGGATCTGTACGTCTTATCTCGTTTCCAGCTTAGTGTCTTTGATTTAGAGCCCTAACATTAGGAATGTTGTATTCATCTTTATGTGTTAGAAATTCGTGCTTCTGCGATTTGTCGATGTGAATGTTGAACATATCCAGATTAAAATTTTAAACTTTCAGATGGCCCGTCAGGATGAACAAGCTAATGCCATTGGGGAAGTTAATGAGCAAGAATAACTCACACCTCCGGTGTCTCCGAAAAGGGTACCAATCGCCGAATTTGCGGGCATTGTGGCACAAGCAGTTACCACTGCAGTCTTACAGTACCACGAACGCATCATGCAGCTCAGAGGAGGAAAAAGACCTAGAGAGGTTAGTCAAATTCATGTGACTAGAGTTGACAATTATGCGAAGACACTGAAATTGCGGAAACAAACCCCTCAAGACCAAGACAGTTCTAGAGGTAACAAAATTTATGTAGAGGGCCAAAAGTGTCAGGGACAACAAGGTTGGGGTCAGAATGAAGTCACAAAGAGGTGTTTCAAATGTGGAATGGACGATCATAAACGCCAGTCTTGTCCTAATCAGATCGGGGAGAAAATACAACCCGACCAGCGAGGAATTTCGGGACTCTGCTATAAATGTGTGCAACCGGGTCACAAGTGGAAGGATTGTCCTCAACTTGACATAGTTTTTCCGTAAATTTCTTATCAAGGTCAGCAAGACCAAGGAAAAAGCGAGACTAGTCAACAACGTAGTTAAGTGAGATGGTTTCGAGGGAAGTGCTTCCAATGTGGCAGGAATGGCCATAGGCGTCAGGATTTCCCAGAGAGGAATGGGGCCCCACGACAGAAGGGCGCCAGTAATAAACCATAGAAGACAGCTTCACCAGCCATTCCAACAGCCTCAGTTCAGCAGAGGCAATTATAGTATGGACGTGTATGTAACGTCCACCAGATAGCTGCACCTCAGGCCCCAACCGAGATACAAGGTACGTTCCTTATGCTGGGTGCTATGGGTTGAGTTTTAATTGGTACCGGGGCACCGCACTGTTTTATGTCTATTCATTTTTCATGAGCCTCAGGGCTATTAGCCATGACGACGAGTAAGGTGTCATGCATAGACTCACCATTTGAGGGGAAGAGTCTTTGATTTTCTTTATTTGAAGGGGTGCAGATATAGAAATTGATAACTTCATTTTTAACCGCGATCAATACTGATGTTAGATATGCATGAGTATAAGGTCGTTATTGGCATGCTAGAGTTTCGGTAGGAGTATTGTCCCCTCCATTTTGGGGTGGGAAAGGTGTTTGGTGGCGCTGCCTCGCCCAGAGGAAGGATTTGCCAATACGAATGGAAAGGTAGAAGTATGACTGTTATCCTCGAAGGATGAGGCATGTTTCATATGACACGAGCGAGTCATTATATTTTGTTCATTGATAGATTAACATGTGAGACGAGTTTAATGTGTATAACTACAAACGATATTATTATATGAATATTTTTCCCTAGTGTAGCGGGATATTCCTTAGTGCTATCCGCGGAGGATGAGTGAGTATATTAATAGTGTTATATACTTTATTGAGATTACTCGTTTTAGTGATGTGATATACGAATATAATATGGTATTGATTACAACTTTATAGAAATGGTCAGTACGATAGTAGGCAGTTAGTGCAAGGCTATCGGAGTGGTTACATTAGTGCAACATGTTTTGTTCTGGCGAGGCCTCACCTGCAAGAGGGTTGAACTCGCACTTATATTATCTATCCTAGATACTTCGAAAGGGATAGTGGGCTCGAGATATTCGATACCGGTGTACGTAGGGACTTTGTTGTTATGAATCAATATATATTGGGTTTACTGTTGAGAGAAAAGATTTGACTCATTATCATGTGGAGCGCTCAGGACTTGGTGATAGGTAGAGAACAATGATATATCTACATTTTAGAGATGTGATAGTTAAGAGTTAGACTCCTATGTTTGGGATCAGGATTTTGAGAGTCCTGATTGTATGTGTAAGAGGTTTGTAAATAGTGATTACCACCAATACTGGATGATAGTGGATTGGCGAAATGTTCTTTGTGTAGGTGTAATTACCAGAAATGATGAAACTTGTCTGTCAAGAGACGAAGTAAAGGGGTACATGATATAGACGGAGGGCCTAACATATTTCGATAACCGACAATGCTAGGTAATAGTGTATCGGGGGGGTTCCTTATTTGGATTTCGCTTTGCGAGACATCCCACACATGAAACTTAGCGTAAGGATGGAAATAGGGAGATGTCTGGTCAGTAGTCCATGAGTTCAGTACCTCGGTCGTACAAGGAACAGGTAATTGTATATGTAAGATGGAAGTTGAATTAGGATTTAAGGCCAGTAAAGACGGTTGTGTGGTAAGAATGCATTGAAAGTTTTATTTTATCGCCATGAGTTGAGGGGTGGAACGATGATAGGAGGATTTAAAAATTTTGATTTCTAGGGTGATTGAGAGTACCCAAGTGTTGTAAATGCGTTCGCAACACAAGGGAAATAAGAAGTTTAGATGATTTTTAGTGTGGATTATCTGGGAAGATTTTTTAATACAAGAGACGAGACTTGTATTTGTTTGGATGTATAGATCATTAGTGATTTATTTTAATTATTGTATTTATTCGAGAAAATTGTTGTACTTATCTGAAGAGATTTGAGATTTGTAGTCCCTCTTTTATTGATTGTGGGATTTAGATGATCTATACCTTGTATTTTGTGGGATTTAGGTAATTTTATCGATGAGTAGCGCTCCGTTAGCTCTCCCCGGGCGGTCGGGGTGTTACAAAGGTGGGCATCCTGGTTAACTAATGTTAAAATTGTCCGAGTGGAAGGGACGTGGGAATGTACGTGAGGAATATATGTTTGTGGGACTAGCATAATGAGGCGGAAGTAGTAGAGGGAAATAAACGTCGCATGAAGAACGTTAATCCATATATATATATATATATATACATATACAGGTGTGATTAGAGTAGCTCACCCGAATTTGGTTGGAAGACTGTGGAAAGCCATTTAAAAGGGGTATTCCTTGAGAAGGGTAGAATTTAATCATCGTGGAGAACGTTCGGAGCGAAGTTGTAATTAGTCAAATGTGAAAGAGACTTGCGCATACAAAGAGTGATAATGTTAGTATGGTCTAAAAGGTCCAGAAGTGCACTTCGTGGAGAAAAGTGCACGGGTCAGAACCTTTGGTACACGCCAAGGAAAGAAGGGAGTATTAAGTGTCACCTAATGTGAGATAATTCTATGAAAACACGATGTTTAACAGGACATAGTGAGTAGTCTCTGCATGCACCACTCATAGATAGAGATCGGTTGAAATAAGAAGATAAACCATAGAATTGTGTGGCTATCGACAATTCCTATAATGGGAGAGGCCGATAGAGTCGGTAAAATTTCTCGGATGGGTTACCATCTTCAAGACAAGATAAAGGGTTCATCCGAACGTGTGGAACAAATCGCCCAGGAAGGAAGTGATTGACATTCCTTTGGGGTGATTTACAATATTAACTAATGTGCCCCAGTCTTACTTTGAAAGGAAGGGATCGCGCCGGTACGTGGTCCTACACGGTATTATTTTTTGAATCGGGATGAGATTTCTGAATCCCAACTTCAATATGGGATTTCAGGAAAACAACGGAGATAACGTTTCGTTATGAGTGGGAGGTATCACCCATAGCCGAGGAGCAGGCGCACGGTGATTAACGATTAGTGGGGCCGCGTGAAGGTAATTTTGGAATCTTGGTGATCATTTCATTTCTATAACGGATATAACTAGCACGTGAAGTATAGTATAGTAGAGTTTCGTGGAAGCACTCGTACACGTTTGTCGTGAATGAGATGCTTATTGAAGTTTTGGTGTGGAAAAACCTTAACAATTCTCCCTCTGCGTATGTTTAGAGGTGAGCGGATAATCAGAATTTTGGATCGGTCGAGAATAATCTGATGACTATGGTGGAATTCCACGATTGTTTTAGGCGAACAAGAGTGGTCAGATGTTCGTATGGTTTGTCCCAGAACGGGAGTTTTGTGTTTAGATAAATCCGAGAAGTTGTCATGTGGTGAGGTGCGGCCTCCCAATGATATCAAAATAATGGGAATTAATAGTGTATAGGCGTGTCTTAAGCGAATGTTGTCGGATAAGAGCACAATGTTTAAGCGAATGTTGTCGGATAGGAGCACAATGTGAAGTATCTTTAATGAAGAGTGTTAAACCAGCTTGCTGTGAGACGGGGGCTATAGTGATTGAGCGCCTTACTAAGTGGATATGTTGCGTACTGTTAAGGTATCCAAAATGTGTTTTACCAGGTAGGCCTTATTTTTCGAATTTCGGGACGAAATTTCATTATTAGGGGGGGAAGTATATAATACCCCGTATTTTTATGGATTTTAAAATTGGGGAGTTATTGGGGAGTTATTAAATTTAAATTTAGATATTAATTTAATATTAATCCAGAAATTTATTTTTATGTTTACTAACGTGATGTGAGTTAGTAATTATAGGAAAATTGTTGAATATTACTAGATGAGTAAAGTAATATATGAGATTCATTTTATTAAAAATTGTCACGAGTGAATTAAATGGCAATTATGAAAATTTAAGTCGGGACGCACCTGTGTCGTGTCAGGACTAAATTACTATTATATAAAGTGAATAAATTATAAGTTGCTCGTATGGTCGTTTTGAGTGTGCCAATGTGTCCGGAAGGGTCAAGATAGTCAAAATAATGTACCCGGGAGTTTAGTTTGGGTCATGGGGAGTTTTTAGGCCTAATTAACATCCCGTGAGGGTGTTTTAGACATTTTACATTTTTGGGCATGAAAACCCACGAAAATTCTAAGTGGATATCAGATAATAGGAGTCATCCTCTAGGGTTATAATAACCATAAACCAAAGACAGCCATTGGAGAGGAAGAGGAGAAGCTTTTCAAGGGGTTCTAGGCCAAGAACTCCACCGTTTGCGCCGCCGTCGCCGCCAAACTTTAGATCGCGCAACGAGGATCGCAACCACACCTATTTCTCCACAAATATGAGCCAAGAATTACCAGGCAAGTATCTATTTTTCTCTATTTCAGTTAATGCTCCAATATTATTAGCCTAGGATTGATTAGGACTAGTGTTTGTGAAAGAAAAACCTATTTGGAGATTTGAATTCGCATGTTGTATGAGTAATAGATGTATTCTGGAGACCCAATTCATATGTAGAGGTTGAACCACGAAATTACAGTAATTAAAGAGTATTAAATATGGTAAAAGGATGGGAAGAAACCAAACAAAAGAAATATTAGGGTTCTTGATGTTTTTATGGATTATGCGGTTTTAATTCGTTATTTATGATGAAAATCCGCATGCTTGATGTAGAAAATCACTTATTTGAGGTTATAATACTTGTAGTAGGAATTATTGGGAGTTTGGTAGTCAAATATATCGTTTACAATGATGTTGGAAGAGAAAACCCGTAACTGGAAATTCTGCAGATTTGCCATACCTTCTTGATCGATCGATCGACCTTAGAGTATCGATCGATCGAACCTCTGCCATAGATCGATCGACCCCTCCTGCATAACTCACATTCCCCTTTTTATAGGTTGTTCCAACTTAAATGATTAGACATTCTTAGATATCAATGTTAGAACATTTTGGGATATAAAGAAGACCAGTAGGACGTATTAAAAATATGGAACCTTTAATGTAAGACGAGATTAACATTTCACGGGGATGTTTTGCAATAAGGGACAATGGGAATATGTGTTCAAGGGTGAGACTCATTAGAATGTTACGTTGTAAAATAAATGAGTACCTACTGAAATTACACTTGTGAAGATAGGAATCCACGAGTGTCACTTAATAAGTTAGAATAATCCCACAAATTAAAATAAGAGACAAACCGTTATACGTGATAACTAAATAATGAGTAATAAGGATAAATATCATAATTATGGGTCGTGCGAGTGTACCTAAATCTGATATGGGAATAGTAGTATACATATATGACTGTGTTTATGCATATATTATATACGTGTAAAAATCATGCCCGCGCTACTTGCTATCCCTGAGGTTACCGCGCTGGGACAGTCTTATCTCGATGGGACCTTTATGGGGGATATTGACTTGTACCCTAGAACATAGGAATCCTTGGTACAGGCTATCGGATCGATAGTCAGACGGTCCTAAGAGACGTGAGGGTATGTGCTGACCTCTTAGTGACTTAGAACTATGCTTCGCCTCATTTTGTATGTGTTTTGTGTAAGTTCAGTTCGAGAGTGATTTCGAACTATTATTTCCCTTAGTACGAGTGATACGGGGACTGGATAGTAGAGTATGCCCGCACCATAGATTTTATGTGGGGTGCTATTAGAATATATATATATACTAGGGTATGCCCGTGCCTGAAGGCACGCTGATAATTTTGAAAAGAATAAAGACAGTGTCTTAGTACGATAGCAAGTTCTCTCGCTAAAGCTACAGTTGATCTCGAGCTCGAAACACAGAAACAACTTCTTTATATATGCTCGTGCCTGAAGGACGACGAAAATTCCAAAGTACATAATTACAAAACGCCAAAAAAATTCCAAGTACCTAATTGCAAAATGGTTAAAATTTCATTCCCCGACAAAATTTCTAAAGTTTGTAATGTTTTTTAATTCCGAAAACAAACCAAAGATCATAATGTTTTTTAAACATTCACGTAAAGCTTTTAGAAAATGGTGGAAAATAGTTTTGGAAATGTTTATCGTTTTTCTATTAAAAATATCTAATTTTTTTAATAAATAAACTGAAAAATAAAAATAAAAAACATTTTGTGATTGTCACTATTTCTTCCGTTAAAAATTAAAGACAACAAAGACTATTGTCAAGTACAAAAACATGAGATTTTAGTTACTATTTTTTAACAAACAGAGTTGTTTTCAACTTATAAACCTTGATATTTAGTTATTATTACTTTTTTACAGATTTTTGTGCATTGTTGAGAACAAAAACATGGGATTTTATGATTTTTAGTAAAATCAAGATGGCCCAGCTATTGAAACATCTGAAATATACATTATAAAGAATTAAACTCTAAAGTATGAACTAAAGTGAAGGAGTATGAGCACAAAAACTATATACTTTGTACCCCAATTCCATTAATAATAGTGTTCATGTAATTTCCATCCTTGAATAAACAAATATACTCATTAAATCGAAACATCCATCAGAATCTCAAATTATGGGTGAACGCCTAACAGTTAAAAAATTACAGATGAACAAATTAACAATCTAACAATATAAGAGTCCTCAAATGGCCACATCCAGCAAAATCTCAAATTCATAGTATGTGTGCTCAAATTCATAGTATGTTCAGCATTTGTAGAATACCCCACAAATTGGTTGGATGGATTATAGGCTCCAAGATATTTGTAGTTAAGAATAAATAACCAACATCCATAGCAATAAACACACTTACACATTTTGTCAAAGACCTGAAATGAAATAAAGAAATATCAAATTATGAAGCCCTTTAAATTACACAATTACATGGTTTCAAAATGCAGTGGACACTTAGCACATACATGTTTAACATTATACCTGTTGTGCCAAAACCATTCTTTGTAAATGCATGAACCTGAACCAAATGTGGCACAAAAATAAACTTTGTCAGCATCAAACTCTGTACCAATTTATCAAAGGAAAATGCATGAACTTGAACTAAAAAATAATGAACTGGAAGCATAGATTTTCGGATATGAAAAACTTAGATTTGAAAAAACTAAAAAAAAACATATTCATCATAAAAACAGAGTGAAGAAGCTCCGGCCACCGGGATGTCAGCTCCGGCCACCAGAGTGATGAAGAAGGCACGTGACTTCTGTCTCAAAGAACGCCGATTTTAGCCCTTCAAGAGGCGATTGAGGACATCAGTTCTCTTTAAAACAGAGTGAAGAAGCCTTCAGATCTGAAAAACTCAAAAAAAAATATATTCATCATAAATGGTAATGAAAACTTAAATAAGAAAAAAACTTTAATAATTCACATGAAACTAAAAAAAATACAGGCCTTGAGAAAGTAGCTTCCTACACCGGGATGTCAGCTCCGGCCACCGGAGTGGTGAAGAAGCCACGGGACTTCTGTCTTAGGTTTCAAAGAACGACGATTGCTCAGATCTCTGAAAAACTCAAAAAAAATATATTCATCATAAATGGTAATGAAAACTTAAATAAGAAAAAAACTTTAATGATTCACATGAAACTAAAAAAATACAGATGTTGAGAAAGTAGTTGCCTACCAAGGCTACCGGGATGTCAACTCCGGCCACCGGAGGGGTGAAGAAGCCACAGGGCTTCCGTTTCAAGTTTCGAAGAACGGCGATTGCAGCCCTTCAAGAGGCGATTGAGGACATCATATCTTTTCAAAATAGAGTGAGAGAGAGTCTTTAGATTTGATGAGAGGTTGGGGTGGGGGTCGGGTGTAAGATATGGGACACGTTAGAGGGAGATGCTTGTTTTGTTTGGGTTTTGTAGAGAGAGAGAGAGTGTGATAAGATATTTGGTGGAAAGAGGTAATAATAAATTATGTTTGCATTGGAAGATGTGAAAGAAGAAAAAACATTCAAATTAAAGTGCACTGCAATTTTTAGCGGTAGGTATCTTGAGAAGTGGGCATGAGATACGAAGCATCCTCGTTTCTTTTTAAACTGATCCGAGCCATTCATTTCGTGATTTGGTGGCTAAATCACAATCCGTAAGAGAAAGTGGTGGAAGACTATTCTACCCTTATTTTTTAAATTTTGAAGAAAGGAAAAAATAAATTAGAGTGTGATAAAAGAGGGGGAAATTAATTGTTTGAGGGGTAAAATAAGAAGTACAGAAAAAACTTATAAAGATGACATCATACTTAGAACTTATGACATACATAAGTTTTCTACTTTATTATATAGATATATATATATATATATATATATATATATATATATATATGAATATTTATATATATATATTTAAATCTGGAATTTGGGAACTACCTGCTGTGACTATGGTAGGTAATAAAAGAATAATTATTTCAACTGGGGAATAAGTGTTTGAAAGGTATGATATATTAGTGAGAAACTTTATTATCAAATAAGGCTTACGTGAGAATTGTGCTGTTATATAAAAATTAACCTCCGTAACATTTGAAATTGTCGGCTTGAAACCTTACGAGTAATTTAAGATAAGTTAAGTTAAACTGTTGAGAATGTTAGTGCGATAGGTGTGCACATTAGAATAGAGGTGAGAATTTCTCAAGGGATTGCCGCACTAATATGTTGGTTGCATTGGCCGGTAAGCATTTTAAATACTTGCTAAACTAATTTTAAACTGTTTTACAATCGGTCTCTGACCCGTTTTCTACTTTCTCTTCTCTCTTGTATATATATGTATATATTACAGGTGCCCAGCCACAGGGGCGTCTTGCATAGGATCCTTTGGAATGAACGCGCTGCAGCTTAGGTGGGAGTTACAGGCCTCTTGCTTAGACGACCTCATTGTTGATTCCACTTCTAGCACTATTTATTCCGTTGGGCATGTGTCGCCCTTCTTCATTATTCAGTTGTTTTATCGAAGATTGTGATTCGTTTATTTCCAGTATTTACACTTTGGGATTTATTACTGTCAGGATGTTTTCCTTTAAGTTTTAAAGTTTGAATTAATTAGTTGGATGTTTAATTGTTTGGATTATATGTTCCAGTATAGTTGTTGTGTGATTCCTTAACAATGAATTATGTAAAGTTTTAAATGTTGGTTTTTAAAATAAAATTTGGAAATTGATGTCTAAAAATGGTTTTGACACTTAGCTTAATTATTTAGGGTGTTTAAATTGGAAAAGTTATTTTTGCGACAGTGATGCTAAGAATGAACCAACCGTTCAACTTGATTATAATTTAATAAAGGACTGATCACCCGGTATTTAATTAGGCGGGGTGTCACAACTGCTTTTGTGCTACGTCATATAGGTTAGAAGGGAAAATTCGACACATCAAGGCTTTGTTATGGCTCCACAGGATCATCGCTTGCCTGTAGTGCCGAACGTGGTCTATGGGATCCGTCTTTTTGTCATAAATCTTAAGACTAGGAAATACATACTTCTTTGGGGGTTTGTGTTCTTCAATCTCCCTTGAGAAAGTGGATTTCATCTGAAAGTTGAGAGATCTCCTGGCTAGCTCACTGATAGACCAGGCTCCCCGATGGGTTGAATGACAGTTCATCTCTCTTCGGACCAAAATTTTGATGCTTTCATCTTGACGATCATTGTTTCTGTGGCACCTCTCTGATCGAACACGTTCTGATAAATCACGCTCTGACTTGCTACGTTCAAATCTATCAATTACGAGTATTGCTCGCCTAAGGACTAGGGGTCCTATCACGACACTTCCTGGTATTTATATGGAGATCTCTCTCCATTGTTTCAAGTCACCTTCGCAGGCGAGCATTTTCTTCCACCTGGAGGCGTGTGGCCTCCTCTTGTTCTCGAATCCTGGATTCGTAAGCGTCGACCAATCTGGATATCTGGGTAGACCTATGTGGTCCTTGCTTTTCTTTAGAAGGCTGCCTTTCTTAGCAAAACCTGGGATGTGGTTGCTGGAGAATCTCTGACTTGATCCTAGGTGGGACTGGGTCTTCTTACACATCGCCAACCTGAGGAATATTGCTATTGTAGTGAGATATCACGAGGATTTTGTTGATGAATTCTTTCATAGGAAAAAGAATCGTTTCCCACATACCCCACTAATTGCGAGTGCAATAAATATCACAATAAATGATCAAGAAAGTTATATTAAGATGAAAGCAATTAATCACAAACAACTATATATATACGTGGTTCGGAAACTCGCTTACGTACACATAGAGATTACTATGTTCTTATTAGTGTCTCTCAATGCTCGAGGTTACATCCCCTTGCTCCAGGTCAGCGTTTACAATTTATAGATGTGTAAAAAAGGAGATTGACTTGTACAGGTTACTCAATAAAACATTGGATAACTCGTGGTGTCCCTGAATATCTCCTCTGAGATTATTGATAACCGATTGAGTATATCCCTATGTATTTAAGTGGATGTTAAATATACGTGTCTTTAATGAATAACTGATTTGGGCCGCACAGTGCTCTATTTATGATGGGCTGGTCGGCTACGCTCTTAGGTTGTTGATAAATGAGCCCCCACAATATAAAAAACATTTAAAAATAAGGAAAACACTAAAAAATATCAAAAATCCTAGAAAAATTCAAAAACATCAAACATTTAAAAATAGAAAATCATTTACAAAATTTTTGAAGCATTTGGAAATTATGAATATATATATATATATAAAATTTAGAAAATTACCAAAAAGTAATATAAAATCCAAAAAATATTAAAAAATAATTTAGAAAATATATTTATAAATACTAATACTTACAGAAAAATACATTAAAATTAAAAAAACATTAAAAAAATGGAAAACAGTAAAAAATATTGTTGAAAATCATTTGAAATTAGGCACATTACAAAACATTAATTAAAAATATGAAAAAAACCAAAAAAAAAAAATTGAAAACAATAAAAAAAGCATCTGACAAATTTTTTTTTGAATAATAAAAAAATAATCCACGAAACATAGAAAAAATCTAAAAAAATAATAAAAACAGAAAAACAAACAATTCCTAGAAATTAAAATCCAATAAAAACGCAAACAATTTTCAGAAATAAAAAATAAATCTGTTTTCACCCAAAAAAATATTTTCTCCCAAAATAAAAATGATCTCCATGAAAAAAGAATTTTAGAAAAAAAATGTTTTCTGAAATATAAAAAAACCACCAAATATTAGGAAAAAAATAAACAAATTTGGAAATGATACAAAAAAACTTTTCCAATAATAAAACATATTTTCAAGAAAAATATATTTCCAACAAAAATATTTCCCCCCTAAGATTTATATCTGGATCCAAATAAAATCTTAACAAATTTATATCCAATCTTTACAAATCTAACAAAAACCTTGAGAAATCTAACTTAGACCTAACCTTTACAAATGTATGTGTGTATGTAAACAGAGATGGAAGTGAGGAGGGTGAGGGGTGGGGAAGCAGAGGGTGGGCGCTCGGGGGGGGGGGGGGGGTAGCTGGGTAGGGGTTGGGGGTGGGCCGAGGCGGGGGTGGTGGTAGACAGAGGCGAGGGGGGGAGTGGGGGAAGGCAGGGGTGGGTGGGGGTAGCAGGGGTCGGTGGGTGGGGATGTCTCCATGGCTAAGAAAGAGATAAGAAAGAGTGTGAAAATAATGATAGAGAGAAGAAAGACAAAAATACCCTTAAAAAAATTGTGCAATGCACATGACTAAACTTTACCCCCCAAAATTAATGGAGTTGGACAGTAAGGGGAAATTTGCTATCATGTTGAAAGTTAAAGTGGTTAAGTACAGAAACTGAAAGCTAGGGTGAAATGTGTGGGGGGAAAGTTCGGGGGATCTAACTGTAATTAACCCTACTAGTAAAATAGATACGTGAAAGAGAGCATCTCTAGCTTATAATGTAGACTGCCAATATTGAGCCTTTCTATACGATGATGATGAAATTTTAAAAATTCATCCTCCAAAGTTCAAACCATCGTGTAAAATGGTTTATTATTACTATTATTTTAAAAAGTTATATTGTTAATATTTGGGTCGGGTTTCGAATACCCGGACCCATGATCCCCCCACATAGGTGGTCGATCTAGTCCATTTAGGATTAGTAATATTATTGAATGAATACTAATTAATCATCTTATTTACTGGAGAGAGAGAGATAGAGACTCAATTGGTTTTGGGTAACTTAACAAGATAGAGATAAGGGACACAAATTTTTATATAAAAACACTCTCCCTTTCTCTTTGAAAAAAACTCACGGCTCTCTCTCTCCCCAAAACCCACCTCCCACAACTTTCTCTCTCTCTCTCTGCATCCCATCTCTTAGTTCATCACTTTTCTTCGTTGGATTTGTGTATGCGAAGAATAAGGGAAAGCTTTAGTAGCCAACCCAGAGACATTCACGAGTATATGCAAGAACTTTCGTTTCGTAACAACAACCTTCCAATGATCTGTTCATTATTCTGCATTCGTTAATCAAGAAATTCTTTATATGCTACATGTTTAATATTAACATTGGCATCATCGCTACTTTGCTTGTTGATTCGTCATTTGATTGCATATTCGTTATTTTTCGATAAATTGTTTATGAACCTGTAAATTCAATTTTTTTAAGTTCTCAGAAAATCATGAAATAAATATATGTTATTCCTTATGATGCCATGATTCCCATGATATTGAGAACGTTAAAGTCGGAGTTATAACGAATGAGATATGAATTTTCAAAATTTTAGTTCATAATGGAGACTCACGTGAAAATCATTTTTTTAATCAACTTTGGTCAGGCTCTGTCTTAATGAGTTCAAAATGTTTTCTAATGAGATTTTAGGACAACTTAAAGGATTCACAAACACCATATTAATATTAATGTCAATCACTTGCGCGTAATAAATGTAGTGATGACTTCTAACAACCTAGTCGATTCCATAACTAAAGAAGAGAAACTTACCGGTAATAACTATAACATATGGTAAACCAAAATCCAATTCATCCTAAATCAACATGAGTTACTGGATACCATCTCCGCTTCTATATCTCAACCTGCAGAAGGGAACCAAGCTACACATCATCGTGAGCAAGAGGCTTACCAGACATTCATTAAGAAAGATCTCACCATACACTTTACACTGCTAAGATATATGCACGACGATCTGATTGATGAATATGAGCACTTTTCCATGGAAAAGTCTATGTGGGACCAGCTTTATTTTGACTTCGGTGGTACGGACACCAGGAGACTTAGAAGTCTTGTGTTTAAATTTGAGACCTATCGGAAGGACTCAAAGAACACGATGATCGAACATATTAGTGTGATGTCAAGTCTGATTCGCAAGTTGAAAGAAGTAGAAAATACCCTTACTGATGAGCAACATGTACATGCTGTCATTCGATCCCTTCCAGCTTCATACATACACGAGTAGATGAAGCATAGCAGAAATATTAAGAACTTTTCTTATATTTCTCATTATGCCGAGCTGGAAGCGGAACACCAAGTGGCAAACCAAAGTGCTATTGCCCTTCTCGCCCAAAGTGGTAAGAGCCAGAAAAAAGGGTCTAGGCAAGATGGATAAGGGAAGAAGAACAATCACAATCGGGAAAGTGGACCTAACGCTAAAGGTATTGTCAAGCGCCATAGTGGCGGGAAAAAGGATTTAACCAAAGTCAAGTGCTACTACTGCAAAAAGCTGAGTCATTTTGCTCGTGATTGCACTGAACCAAAGAATGTATCCATTTCCCCTAATAATCTCTACATTTGTGTATGTTCTCATGCTTTAGTTGCTCATACTCTCCCTGATTGGATTGTGCAACCAGAGCAACAAAACACCTGACACGATATTGAGTAGGGTTCACAAATTATCATCGCATTCCAATTGGTACCCAGAGAGTCTACATGGGTAATGGTACTTGTGAAGAAGCTTTTTGAGTCGGTTCTTATTATATCCAACTATGTACAGGGCGTATATTACTTCTTCATGACATGATCTACGTTCCTGGAATCCCACATAATATATTTTCTTTTTATCACTTTTGTACTATGGACATTCTTTCAATTTTAGTAGTAGTGGTTTAGACATTATTTTGGATGGAACTGTTTTTGGACTTGGTTTGGTTTTAAATAATTTATTTAAATTTAACTTAGATGATTCTATTTCTTCATCAACTTATATTTCTATTGCTATTAGAATTATTGATATTATTACTTGTCAGTGCTAGACTTGGGCATATAGGAAAGGATAGGATGGGACAATTAGCTAGAGAAGGTATTTTAGGCCCACTCGCTAAGGTTAACCTACCTATATGTGAGCCTTAATTACCAGGAAAAGCCTTTAGGAAGCCTTTTGGTAAGGCTCACCGAGCTACTCAACCTCTTGAACTAGTTTACTCTGATATCTGTGGACCAATGAATGTTCAGGTACATCATGACACCTCTTATTTCCTTACTTTATAGATGATTACACGAGATATGGTTACGTCTATTTCTTGCTCAACACTACGAAGCTTTAGATTACTTCGAACACTTTGTAGAAAAGGTTGAGAACCAAAAATAAAAGAGCTTAAAAACTCTTAGGATAGACCGAGGATGAGTATTTATCAGATGAGTTCAACGAAATGTGTGAGAATATGGGGACACGCAGACAACTTACTATTTATCATATTTCGCAAAAAAATGGTGTTGTAGAGAGAAAATATAACACTTCTAGATATGGCTAGATCTACGATGGCATCGGCTAACCCCCCAATATCTTTTTTGGGGGATGCTTTGTGACCGCTTCCCACGTACTCAATTGAGTGCCTTCATGGTTAGTTTTTTCAACCCTGTATGAACTTTGAAAAGGCGAAAGCTTAATTTGGAGCATTTGTGCCCATGGGTTCAGCGGGTTATGTTCACAATACCTCCCACAAGCATGGAAAACTTAGACCTAGAGCTCGAAAGTATATTTTTATAAGATACAAGGAAATATCAAAAGGTTACGTCTTATACGGTGAACATCCGAATGGAGGAATGGCTGAAATAGAGTCGTGAGATATCGATTTCATTTAAAATGATTTCCCAAGCATTGAAAATGCAAATAAGAATCTTAACCTCTACGAGTTAGAGTATAATGAAGACATCCTACCTTCTTCAAGCGAGGGTGGGGAATTAATATATCATCCCGTAATAGTTTAAGACAGTGAGACTCATTTTCAGCCTACTAGGAGTTACCACTAGAGCCACAAGATTCTCATTTTCGTGTGAGTAAGCGAGGAAATATTCCACGTCATCATTTTGAGATCGAGGGGAATATTTTTTTTATATGCTGCACTAGATGAGGAGGAGCCCACTTCTTTTTATGAAGTTCTTTCCTCAAATTCTAAGGATGAGTGGATGGTTTCTATGCAAGAAGAGATGAGCTCAATGGCCAAGAAAAAAGTCTGGGAGTTAGTTGACCTTCCGCCAGGGCGCAAGGCGATTGGAAACAAAATGGTGTTGAAAATTAAATGCAAGGCAGATGGTTCAATTTAAAATTATAAGGCACGCCTTGTAGAAAAAGACTATACCCAAATGGAGGGTATAAACTATGAAAATACATTCTCCCTAGTGGTGAGATTTGCCTTTATTAACCTCATTCCTTTTATGAGGGATTGAGAGTGATGAATTCAATGTAGTCAAACTGTCTGAGGCATATATCATATCTTTTCGAGTAATCCATTTTTGTTAGTTAGGTGATGACTTAATGACTGCACTCCGGAGATTGTATGTTCTTCTCGTGAGGTCGCACGTCACACTTCCTGTATGAGGAGATGAATGATTGAGATTCAGAGAGACTTTCAGATTGATCTTCTCTTATTAGGCGAGTGCACTACACCAAAAATAGAAATCTGACACAGTTTTAAATAGAACCAAACCCAATACGGCATGGTTAAACTATGCCAGAATCGGTCGTGCCAGATTTTCTGATACAGTTTTAAATCGTGATAGATTTATTCCGGCATGCTATTGGCACGGTTTAAAACCATGACAGATTTTTTTTCCTGGCATGCAGTTGGCACAGTTACAAAGTTTGCCATTTAATGACATAAGCGTATTCATATTTGATAATCTGACACAGTTTTAGAGTGATGTTAAACCGTGCCAGATTTTTTAATAAATAAAGATATTTGCAAACAAATCAGAAGAATCAGTAAATCGCAGATTTGGCAGGAAAAAATATTAATTATTTGCAAAAATATCAATAAAATCCACCAATTGCAAATCTGGCACATTGTTATTGTTAAACTGATGAAAATATTAAACTTCAACATATTAAAAGTCTTAATAGTTCACAAATCCAAAAAAATTAGGTTGAATTTTCTTCGTGTTCTAAAAATTCTAAAGTGTGTTCATATAAAACCTCCTTTAATGTAAGACCGCATGACCATAAAATTTAACAATAATATTACACAAGCCTGCATGTCCATAAAATTAAGCAATAAAATCGTAAAATCCCGCACGACCATAACACATCGAAAAACAACAATCTCGAATTTCAACAACAATAAATAAGCAATATTGTAGTGTAAATTATTGACTTGTTCATGTATTCCACGTGGATAAAATATAATACTAAAATATTATCCTGCAAAAAAATAAGATACAAAACAAAGATGATATCAACAATCAAATAATGAATGAAAAGTTGTGTTCAGGTGAAAAAATTGCATAAATTTATCGTAATATTTAAGTCAAAGTCTACATATTTTTAAATTATCATTACATTCCCAAATCGAGAGTCTCGTGACTACGTGGTTAGTTCTTACAAGTTACATTAGTCCCGTCCAAGGTGCTTGTGCTTCTTATGGGGTCGTTTGGGGGTTGTTTTGGGTTTTTACCATTTAATGACACATTCTTAAGCCCAAGTTTGGATACACTACATCAATACTGGCGAATGGTCACGACCAAAAATCCTGACCAAGACTGTGGGTCGCAAAATTGGGCCGTGACCATTTCGGGAGAGACCAATTTCGTGGGTTATGGCCCAAGTCCGTGAACAATCGGGGGTCATGGCCCAAAGGGGTCATGACAGATGGTCCCGGATTTGGGTCGTGACCCACACCGCAAAGGAAAAAAATGGTCGTGACCAAAGTTCTTGAGCCATACCGCGACGTAAAAAAATGGAAAAAAGGGTTACGACCAAAGTTCGTGACCCTTAACTGTGACGAAAAATGGTCGTGGCCAAAGTCCGTGATCCCTAACCGTGACGAAAAATAGTCACGGACAAAGTCCGTGACCCACACTGCGACGAAAAAAAATGGCCGCGGCCAAAGTCCTTGACCCATACCGCGACCATTTTTTTTGTTTTTTTCGTCGTGGTATGTGTCACGGACTTTGGCCACGATCATATTTCGTCACAGTTGGGGGTCACGGACTTTGGCCGCAACCATTTTTATGCTCGACGAAAAAAATAAAATTGATCATTGACAAAGTCCATAACCATATTTAACAATAATTAAAAAAAATTCTTTGGCCCAATTCCAAAATTGGGATTCCTGTGACTGTGAGGTCGGTTGCTACGTGTAACGTTGGATGCGTACGAAGTGTTACAAATATTTATTATTGGCAAAACAATAAAAAAATCACAAATTGCAAATCGGGAACTTTGTTAATAAACTAATATACATACTAAGTTTAAAATATTAAAAGTCTTAATGATTCACAGACAAAAAAAAAATTGGTCAGAGTTTCCTCAGTTTTCTTGACATTCCAAACCCTGTTAATATAAAACCTGCTTATTATAAAGTACGCACGGTCATAAAATTTAACAATAAAATTATAAAAGCCCGTACGACTGTAACACATAAAAAAATAATCCTGAATGTTAACATTATAGAAATAATCTTCATGTTGTAAACCATTGCCTCCTTCATTTGTTCCACGTCCTAAAAAGAAAACAATATAATGTTATCCTGCAAAATATAAGATACAAAAAAAAATGATATCAATAACCAAGTAGTTTAACAAAAATCATATTCAAGCTGAAAAATTGCATCTACGAGTTATAATTATCATCATATCAGTTCCTACGAGTTACATTGGGGGCTGTTTCGGGATTTTTCCCTCTAGCGCCATGTTTTTAAGGCTAAATCTAGATATATTCAAATTATCATCGTGTTATAAAATCGAGAGTCCCGTGGCCGCCTGTTCAGTTCCTACGAGTTACATTGGTCCCGTGCGAGGTGTTGGTGCCTCTCAAGGGGCCGTTTGGGGGCTGTTTCGGGGTTCACACCTCTAGCTCCATTTTTAAGCCCAAGTCTAGAAATTTTCATATTATCGTTGTATTCTAAAATTGGGAGCACCGTGACCACGCGGTCAGTTCCTACAAGTTACATTGGTCCCGTACAAGGGGTCGACCCCTCTCACGGGGCCACTTGGGGGTTGTTTCGAGGTTCACCCCTCTAGTGCCATGTTTTTAAGCCTAAGTCAAGATATTTTCAAATTATCATTGTACTCTCAAACCGGGAGCCTCGTGACCACGCAGTCCGTTCCTACGAGTTACATTGGTCCCGTGAGAGGTGATAACACCTTGCACAGGGCCGTTTGGGGATGTTTCGGGATTTCCTTGTATAGCGTTATCTTTTAAGCGTAAATCTAAATATTTTTAAATTATTGTCGTATTCTTAAATCGGGAGTCCCGTGATCACGAGGTCAGTTCCTACGAATTACATTGGTCCCGTGAGAGGTAGCGACACGTCTCACAGGGTCGTTTGGGGGTTGTTTCAGGGTTCCTCTAGCGCCATTTTTTAAGCCCAAGTCTACATATTTTTAAATTATCGCCATATTCTCAAATGGGGAGCCCCGTGACCACGCGATCAGTTCCTATGAGTTACATTGATCCCGTGCAATCTGTCGGGGCCTCTCACGGGGCCGTTTGGGGCTGTTTCGGGATTTCCCCATATAGCGCCATGTTTTTAGCCTAAGTATAGATATTTTCAAATTATTATCGTATTATCAAATCGGGAGTACCGTGTCCATGCGGTCAGTTCCTACGAGTTACATTAGTCCGTGCGAGGTGTCGGCGCTAGACTTGTCAAAAAACACGATAACTCATTAACACGACACGACCTGACTCAAAATTATAAGTTAATGGATTTATCTTTATTGGGTTTGGATCATTAACAGGTCAACACGGTATATCCGCTAACACTAACGGTTTGGTTTCAGAAATTTACTTGTGCCCGTTTTAACCCATTTCTGCCCGTTAATACCCGTTAACACTAAACGGTACTATAAGGTCACCCAACCCGTACCCGTACCCGATAAGAATAATCACTAAAACGCATTATTTTTAAATCCTTTAAGACTAACGGGTATTATAGGGTCACCCAACCTATACCCTATAAGAATTACAATTAAAACCCATTGTCTTTAAACTATTAAATACTAATGGGTACTATAGGGTCACTCAACCCGTTACTCGTTTAAATCCAGACTGATTCATTAATATTAGTGGGTGGTAACGGTTCGGGTCGTGTACCCGTTAATATTAACGATTCGTGTTTGGGTATTGAAATTAAACCCATTAGCCTTAACGGGTCATGTATGGGTTAGGGATGTTTTGACCTGTAACCCGTACACGACCTAAGCCGACTCATTGACACGTCTAGTCGGTGCCTCTCACGAGGTCATTTGGGGGCTGTTTAGGGGTTCAACCCTGTAGTGCCATTTTTTAAGCCTAAGTGTAGAAATTTTCAAATTATCATTGTATTCTCAAATCCGGAGCCCTGTGACCACTCAGTCAGTTCCAACGAGTTACATTGGTCCCGTGCGAGGTGTCGACGCCTCTCACGGGCCATTTGTGGGTTGTTTCGGGGTTCACCCCTCTAGCGTCATGTTTTAAGACTAAGTATAGATATTTTAAAATTATCGTCATATTTTCCAACTGGGAGCCCCATGACCATGCGATCAGTACCTACGAGTTACATTGATCCCGTGAGAGGTGTCGGCGCCTCTGACGTGGCCGTTTGGAGGCTATTTCGGGATTTCTTCCTCTAGCGCCATATTTTTAAGCCTAAATCTAGATATTTTCTAATTATCACTGTATTCTAAAAGAGGGAGTCCCATGACCACGAGGTCAGTTCCTACGAGTTACATTTATTCCATCCGAGGTGTCGGTGCCTCTCACGGGGCCGTGTGGGGGTTGTTTTGGGGTTCACCCCTCTAGTGCCATGTTTTAAGCATAAGTAAACATATTTTTAAATTATGATCGTATTTTCAAACCAGGAGCACCGTGAGCACGCGATCAGTTCCTACGAGTTACATTGGCCCCGTACGAGGTGTCAACGGATCTTATGGGGCCGTTTAGGCGTTATTTCGGGATTTCCTCCTCTAGGGCCATATTTCATGCCTAAGTCAACGTATTTCAAATTATTGTCGTATTTTCAAACCGGGAGCACCATGACCACGTGGTCAGTTCGTACGACTTACATTGGTCCCGTGCAAGGTGTCGACGCCTCTCACGGGGCCGTTTAGGGGCTGTTTCCAGATTTCCCCTATTGCGCCATGTTTTTAAGCCCAAGTCTAGATATTTTAAAATTATCGCCGTATTCTAAAACCCGAAATCCCATGACCATGAGGTCAGTTCCTACGAGTTACTTTGGTCTCAGCGATGTGTCGGCGCCTATCACGGGGCTGTTTGGGGGCTGTTTCGGGATTTCCCCCTCTAGCGCCATATTTTTAAGCCTAAGCCTAGGTATTTTAAATTATTGTTGTATTATGAAATCGGGAGTTTCATGGCCACGCGGTCAGTTCCTACGATTTACATTGGTCCCGTACAAGGTGTCGTCGCATCTCACATGGTCGTTTCTAGGATTTTTTTGGGGTTCACCCCTCTAGCGTAAATTTTTAAGCCTAAGTCTAGATATTTTCAAATTATCGTTGTATTCTCGAGTCAGGAGCACCGTGACCACGCGGTTAGTTCCTAGAAGTTACATTGGTCTTAAATGAGGTGTCGGCGCTTCTCACAGGGCTGTTTAGCGATTGTTTCAGGGTTCACCCCTCTAGCGCCATGTTTTAAGCTTAAGTCTAGATATTTTAAAATTATCGTTGTATTCTCAAATTGGGAGCCCCGTGACCATGCCGTCAGTTCCTACGAGTTACACTAGTCCCGTTCGAGGTACCGGTGCCTCTCACAAGGCCGTTTGGGGGCAGTGTCGAGATTTTCCCCTCTAGTGCCATATTTTTATGCCTAAGTCTAAATATTTTCAAATTATCACCGTATTCTAAAATCATGAGTCCCGTGATCATGAGGTCAGCTCCTACGAGTTATATTGGTCCTGTGCGAGGTGTCGGTGCCTCTCATGGGGCCGTTTGGGGGTTGTTTCTGGATTTCCCCCTCTAGCGCCATATTTTTAAGACTAAGTATAGATATATTAAAATTATCGTCGTATTATCAAACCGACAGTCCCGTGGCCACACGATCATTTCCTACGAGTTACATTGGCCCCGTGCGAGGTGTCGGTGCCTCTCACGGGGCCGTTTTGGGGATGTTTTGAGGTTCACCCCTCTAGCGCATTTTTTTAAGCCCAAGTTTAAATATTTTCAAATTATTGTCGTATTCTCAAATCGGGAGTCCCGTGACCACGAGGTCAGTTCCTACGAGTTACATTGGTCCCGTGCGAGGTGTCGGTGTATCTCTCGGGGCAGTTTGGAGGCTATTTTGGGATTTCCCCCTCGAGTGCCATTTTTTAAGCCTAAGTCTAGATTAAATTATCGCCGTTTTCTCAAATCGGGAGTCCCGTGACAACTCGGTCAGTTCCTACGAGTTACTTTGGTCTCATGAGAGGTGTCGGCACCTCATACGGGGCCATTTGAGGGTTGTTTTGGCGTTCACGCCTCTAGCTCAATTTTTTAAGCCAAAGTTTAGTTATTTGCAAATTATTTTTGTATTTTAAAACTGGGAGCCCCGTGTCCACGCGGTTAGTTCCTACGAGTTACATTGGTCCTAAAAGAGATGTCGACGCCTCTCAGATGGCCGTTTGGGGACTTTTTCGGGATTTCCCCCACTGGCGCCATATTTTTATGCCTAAGTCTAGATATTTTCAAATTATCATCGTATTCTAAAGTCTAAATTCCTGTGATCACGAGGCCAGTTCCTACGAGTTACACTAGTCATGGGGCATTTTGGGAGTTGTTTCGAGATTTTCCCCTCTAGCGCCATTTTTTAATCCTAAGTCTAGATATTTTCAAATTATCACCGTATTCTTAAAGGCGGGAGTCCGGTGGCCACGAGTTCAGTTCCATGAGTTACATTGGTCCCGTGCGAGGTGTCGGTGCCTCTCACGGGGCTATTTGGGGATTTTCCCCTCACGCGCCATGTTTTTAAGCCTAAGTCTAGATATTTTCAAATTATCATCGTTTTCTCAAATCGGGAGTTACGTGACCATGAGGTCAGTTCCTATGACTTACATTGGTCCCGTGTGAGGTGACGATGCGTCTGAAGGGACCGTTTGGGGGTTATTTCGAGGCTCCCCCTGTTGCGCTATGTTTTAAGCCTAAGTCTAGATATTTTCAAATTGTCGTCGTATTCTAAAATCGGGAGTTCCATGACCACGACATTAGTTCCTACGAGTTACATTGGTCCTCTATAAGGAGTCGTCACCTCTCACGGGACCGTTCGGGTGCTATTTCGGAATATCCCCCTCTAGCACCTTGTTTTTAAGCCAAAGTCTATATATTTTGAAATTATCACCTTATTTTAAAATTAGGAGACCCGCAACGACGAGGTCAGTTTCTACGAGTTACATTGGTCCTGTGCGAAGTGTCGGTGCCTCTTATGGGGCCGTTTGGGGTTGTTTCTGGATTCCCCCCTCTAGCACCATTTTTTAAGGCAATGTCTAGATATTTTCAAATTATCGTCGTATTATCAAAACGGGAGTCCCATGACCACGATGTCAGTTCTTATAACTTAGATTGATCTTGTGCGAGGTGTCGGTGCCTCTCACGGGGCCATTTGAGGGTTGTTTCAGGGTTCACCACTCTAGCACCATTTTTAAGCATAAGTCTAGAAATTTTCAAATTATCATAGTATTCTTACACCAGGAGTCCCGTGACCACAATGTCGGCTCCTACGAGTTACATTAGTCCCATGCGAGGTGTCGACGCGTCTCACGGAGCCATTTGCGGGCTGTTTTGGGGTTCCCCCCTTTATCACCAGTTTTTAAACCCAAGTCTAGATATTTTCAAATTTTTGCCATATTCTCAAATCGGGAGTCCCATGGCCACGTGGTCAATTCCTATGAGTTACATTGGTCCCGTGCGAGGTATCGACGCCTTTCACGGGGCCATTTGGGGGATGTTTCGGGGTTCACCCCTCTAGCGCCATGTTTTTAGACTAAGTCTAGATATTTTCAAATTATCATCATATTTTTAAACCCCCCGTGACCACACGGTGAGTTCCTACGAGTTACATTAGTCATATGCAAGGTGTGGGTGCGTCTCACGGTACCATTTGGGGGCTTTGTCGGGTTCCCCTCTCTAGCACTATTTTTTAAGCGTAAGTCTAGATATTTTCAAATTATTGTGTTATTCTCAAATCGGTAGTCACGTGACCTCGAGGTCAGTTCCTACGAGTTACATTGGTCCTAAAAGAGGTGTCGGTTCCTCTCACGTAGCCGTTTGGGGGCTGTTTCGAGATTTCCCCCTCTAGCGCCATGTTTTTAACCCTCAGACTAGATATTTTCAAATTATTATCGTATTCTAAAGTCTAAAGTCCTGTGACCATGAGGTCAGTTCCTACGAGTTACATTAGTTACGGTGCCGTTTGGGGGTTGTTTCAGGATTTTCCCCTCGAGCGCCATTTTTTAAGCCTAAGTCTAGATATTTTCAAATTGTCACCGTATTCTCAAAAGTGGGAGTCCCGTGGCCATGAGGTCAGTTCTATGAGTTACATTGGTCCCTTGCGAGGTGTCGATGCCTCTTATGGGGGCTGCTTTGGGGCTGTTTCAGGATTTTCCCGTCTAGCGCAATGTTTTTAAGCCTAAGTCTAGATATTTTCAAATTATCGTCATATTCTCAAATCAGGAGTTACGTGACAATGAGGTCAGTTCCTACGACTTACAATGGTCACGTGCGAGGTAACGACACGTCTGACGGGATCATTTGGGGACTATTTCGAGGCTCCCCCTGTTGCACTATTTGTTAAGCCTAAGTCTAGATATTTTCAAATTATCATCGTATTCTAAAATCGGGAGTCCCGTGACCATGTCGTCAGTTCCTACGAGTTACATTGGTCCCGAATGAGGTTTTGTCGCCTCTCATATGACCGTTTGGGGGCTATTTCGAAATTTCCCCCTCTAGCGCCATGTTTTTAGGCCTAAGTCTAGATATTTTGAAATTATCACCGTATTTTAAAATCAGGAGTATTGCGACTACGAGGTCAGTTTCCATGAGTTACATTGGTCGCGTGCGAGGTGTCAGTGCCTCTCACGGGGCTGTTTGGGGGTTGTTTGGGGATTTCCCCCTCTAGCGCTCTTTTTAAGCCTAAGTCTAGATATTTTCAAATTATCATCGTTTTCTCAAACCGGGAGTCCCCAAACGACCCCGTGAGAGGCACCGATACCTCGCATAGGACCAATGTAACTCATAGAAACTAACCTCATCATCATGGGACTCCAGGTTTTATAATATGGAGATAATTTGAAAATATCTAGACATAGGCATAAAAACATGGCGCTAGAGGGGAAAATCTTGAAACTGCCCCAAAACGGCCCCGTGAGAGACACTAACACCTCGCACGGGACCAATGTTCCTTGTAGGAACTGACTGCGTTGCCACGAGACTCCCAATTTGATAATAAGATGATAATTTTAAAATATCTAGACTTTAGCTTAAAAACATAGCGTTAGAGGGGGAAATCTCGAAATAACCCCCAAATGGCCCCGTGAGAGGCACCAACACCACGCACGGGACTATGTAACTCGTTGGAACTGACCTCGTGATCATGGGACTCCCGATTTGAGAATACGATGATTATTTAAAAATATCTAGACTTGGGCTTAAAAGCTTCTACGAGTTACAATGGAATCATCCGAGGTGTCGGCGCGTCCCACGGAGTCGTTTGGGAACTATTTCGAGGTTCCCCCTCTAGTGCCATTTTTTAAGCCTAAGTCTAAATATTTTAAAATTATCTCCGTATTCTTAAATCGGGAGTCCCATGGCTTTGTGATCAGTTCCTATGAGTTACATTGGTTTCGTGCGAGGTGTCAGCGCCTTTCACGAGGCCGTTTGGGGGATGTTTCAGGGTTCACAACTCTAGCGCCATGTTTTAAGTCAAAGTCTGGATATTTTTAAATTATCATCGCATTCTCAAATCGGTAGCCCCGTGACCACACGTCCAGTTCTTACGAGTTACATTGGTCTAGTACGAGGTGTCGGTTCGTCTCACGGGGCCGTTTGGGAGCTGTTTCGGGATTCCCCCCTCTAGCTCTATTTTTTAAGCCTAGGTCCAGATATTTTCAAATTATTACTGTATTACCATATCAAGAGTCCCGTAACCATGCGATCAGTTACTACGAGTTTCATTGGTCCCGTGCGAGGTGTCAGTGCATTTCACGGGGCCGTTTGGGGGTTGTTTCGGGATTTCCCCCTCTAGCGCCATTTTTTAAGCCTAAATCTAGATATTTCAAATTATCGTCGTATTCTTAAATGGGGAGTCCTGTGATCACGAGGTTAGTTCCTACGAGTTACATTGGTCCCATGCGAGGTGTTGGTGCTTTTCACGGGGATGTTTGGGGGCTGTTTTAGGATTTTCCCCTCTAACACCATGTTTTTAAGCCTAAGTCTAGATATTCTCAAATTATCGCCATATTTTAAAATCGGGAGTTCCGTGACCACGAGGTCAGTTCCAACGTGTTACTTTGGTCCCATGCGAGGTATCGACGCCTCTCATGGGGCCATTTTGGGGATGTTTCGAGGTTCACCCCTTTAGCCCCATGTTTTAAGGCTAAGTCCAGATATTTTCAAATTATCATCATATTCATAAATTGGGATCCCCGTGACCATGCGGTCAATTTCTACGAGTTACTTTGGTCCCGTACGAGGCGTGGATGCCTCTCACGGGGCATTTTGGGCGCTATTTTGGGGTTCACCCCTCTAGCGTCATTTTTTACTCCTAAGTCTATATATTTTTAAATTATCATCGTATTCTCAAATCGGGAGCTCCATGACCATACGGTCAGTTCCTACGAGTTACATTGGTCCTTAGGTATCGACGCCTCTAACGGGGCCATTTGGGGGTGTTTCGAGATTTCCCCCTCTGGCCCTATGTTTTTAAGCCTAAGTCTAGATATTTTCAAATAATCACTATATTCTAAAATCGAGAGTCCCGTGACCACGAGGCCAGTTCCTACTAGTTTTATTGGTCCCGTGCGTGGTATTGGTGCCTCTCACGAGGCCGTTTAGGAGATGTTTCGAGATTTTCCCCTCTAGCGCCATATTTTTAAATATTTCAAAATTATCATTGTATTATCAAACTGGGAGTCTCGTGGCCACGCGATCAGTTACTTCGAGTTACATTGGTCCCGTGTAAGGTGTCATCACCTCTCATGGGGCCATTTGGGGGTTATTTCGGGGTTCACCCCTCAAGTGAAATTTGTTAAGCCTAAGTGTAGAAATTTTCAAATTATCATTGTATTCTCAAATCGGGATCCCCCTGACCACGAGATCAGTTCCAACGAGTTACATTGGTCCCGTGCGAGGTGTTGGCGCCTCTTACGGGGCCATTTGGTGGTTGTTTTGGGGTTCTCCCCTCTAACGCCATGTTTAAAGCCTAAGTTTAGATATTTTAAAATTATCATCATATTCTCAAACTGGGTGCCCCGTGACCACCCGATCAATTCCTACGAGTAACATTGGTCCCGTGCAAGGTGTCAACGCTTATTATGGGGCCGTTTTGGGGATGTGTTGGGATTTCCCCCTCCAGTGCAATATTTTTAAGCCTAAGTCTAGATATTTTCAAATTGTCGCCGTATTCTAAAATCGAGAGTCCCATGACCATCAAGTCAGTTCCTACGAGTTAATTAGTCCTGTGCGAGGTGTCGGTGCCTCGATTCAGGGGCTGTTTCTAGATTTCCCCCTTTAACACCATGTTTTTAAGCTTAAGTCTAGATATTTTCAAATTATTGCCATATTTTAAAATAGGGAGTCCCGTGACCATGAGGTCAGTTCCTACGAGTTATATTGATCCCTTGCGAGGTATCAGTGCCTATTACGGGGCCATTTGGGGGATATTTTGGGATTTCCCCCTCTATCGTCGTATTCTTAAGCCTAAGTATAGATATTTTCAAATTATCATCGTATTATCAAACCGAGAGTCTCGGGGGCACATGGTCAGTTCCTACGAGTTACAATGGTACGATGCGAGGTGTTGGTGCCTCTCACGAGACCGTTTGGTGGCTGTTTTGGGGTTCCCCACTCTAGCCCAATTTTTTAAGCCTAAGTCTAAAAAGTTTTAGATTATCGTTGTATTATCGAACCGGCAGCGCCGTGAGTACGCAGTTAATTCCTACAAGTTAGAGTGGTCTCATGTGAGGAGTCGGCGCCTCTCGCGGTGTCGTTTGGGGGTTGTTTCGGGGTTCACCCGTCTAGAGCCATGTTTTAAGCTTAATTTGAGATATTTTCCAATTTTTATCATATTCACAAACCGAGAGCTCTCCTTTTTGCAGTTTTTTCTTCTACAGTACCTCGACGTGACATGAGCGTGAAAGGGGTTCAAGAATCAGTTTTCTTTTTATAAGGGCTAAAATCACTTATTTTGGCTTTTTTACCCCATATTGTAGGGTGGATCTCGAAAGATATGAAAGATATCCCTTCAAGCCGTACATACGACTTTCATCGAATACGGCTTTCCGCACCAAGCGGGACCGTTGGAGGGAAATTTTGGGGTTCACCCCTCTAGCGCCATTTTTTGAAGCCCATGTCTATATATTTCAAATTATCATCGTATTCTCAAATTGGGAGCCCCGTGATCACGTGATCAGTTCCTACGAGTTACATTGGTCCCATGCGAGGTGTCGGTTCCTTTCACGGGGCCGTTTGGGATCAGTTTCGAGATTTTCCCCTCTAGCGCCATGTTTTTATGCCTAAGTTTAGATATTTTCAAATTATTGCCGTATTATAAAACCGATAAACCCGTGATCATGAGGTCAGTTCCTACGAGTTACATTAGTCCCGTGCGAGTTGTGGGTGCCTCTCATGGGGCTGTTTGGGTGCGGTTTTGGGATTTGCCCCTCTAGCGCCATGTTTTTTAGCCTAAGTCTAAATATCTTCAAATTATAGCCGTATTCTCAAACCGAGAGTCCCGTGGCCATGAGGAATTTTCCTACAACTTACATTGGTCCCGTGCGAGGTGTCGGTGCCTCGCACGGGGCCATTTGGAGAATGGTTTGGGGTTCACCCCTCTACCGCCAATTTCTAAGCATAAGTCTAAAAAATTTCAAATTATCATCGTATTCTCAAGCCGAGGGTCCCGTGACCACAAGGTCAGCTCCTACGAGTTACAATCGTCCCATGCGAGGTGTCGGCGCATCTCAAGGAGCCGTTTTGGGGGTTGTTTCGGGGTTCCCCCATCTAACACCATTTTTAAGTCGAAGCATTGATATTTTAAAATTATCGTCGTATTCTCAAATCGGGAGTCCCGTGGCCACGGGGTCAGTTCCTATGAGTTACATTGGTCTCGTGCGAGGTGTCGACGCCTTTCACGGGGATGTTTAGAGGTTCACCCCTTTAGCGCCATGTTTAAACCTAAGCCTAGAAATTTTCAAATTATCATCTTATTCTCAAACCGGGAGCCCCGTGACCACACGGTCAGTTCCAACGAGTTACATTGGTCCCGTGCGAGGTGTCGGTGCGTCTCACGGGGACCTTTTGGGGCTGTTTTGAGGGTCCCCCTCTAGCGCTATTTTTTAAGCCTAAGTCTAGTTATTTTCAAATTATTGCCGTATGCCCAAATCGGGAGTCCCGTGACCATGAAGTCATTTTCTACGAGTTACATTGGTCCTATGCGAATTGTTGGTGCCTTTTACGGGGCGGTTTGGGGGAGGTCTCGGGATTTTCCCCTCTAGTGCCATTTTTTAGGCCCAAGTCTAAATATTTTCAAATTATCGATGTATTCTAAAACCGGGAGTCCCTTGACCACGAGTTCAGTTCCTACGACTTACATTGGTCCTGTGCGTGGTGTCGGTGCCTCTCACGGGACCGTTTGGGGGTTGTTTCGGGGTTCACCCCTTTAGCGCCATTTTTAAGCCTAAGTTTTAAAAATTTTAAATTATCGTCATATTCTCAAACCGGGAGTCCCGTGACCACAAGGCCAGTTCCTATGAGTTACATTAGTCCCGTACGAGGAGTCAGCACGTCTCATAGGGCCGTTTGGGGACTATTTTGTGGTTCCTCCTCTAGCGCCATTTTTTAACCCCAAGTTTAGATATTTTTGAATTATCGTCGTATTCTGAAACCGAGAACCCCGTTCGTACGAGTTACATTGGTCCCGTGCGAGTCGTCGGCGCCTCTCAAGGGGCCGTTTGGGGGTTTGTTTTGGGTTTCACCCCTCTAGTGCCATTTTTTAAGCCTAAGTCTAAATATTTTCAACTCATCGTCGTATTCCCAAATCGAGAGTCCTGTGACCACGAGGTCAGTTCCCACGAGTAACATTTATCCCGTGCGTGGTGTCGGTGCCTCTCACGAGGCAATTTGGGGGATGGTTTGGGATTTTCCCCTCTAGCACCATTTTTAAGCCTAAGTCTAGATATTTTAAAATTATTACCGTATTCTCAAATCGAGAGCCCCGTGATGACGCAGTTAGTTCCAACGAGTTGCGTTTGCCTCGTGCTAGGTGTAGGAACATCACACGGGGCCATTTGGGGGATGTTCCGGGGTTCAACCAGCTAGCGCCATTTTTTAAGCCAAAGTATATGAAATTTCAAATTATCATCGTATTCTAAAATCGAGAGCCCCGCGATCAATTCCTACGAGTTGCATTGGTCCCGTGTGAGGTGTCGGCACCTCTCACGAGGTCGTTTGAGGGATTTTTCTGGATTTCGCCCTCTAGCGCCATGTTTTTAAGCCTAAGTCTAAATATTTTCAAATAATCACTGTATTCTAAAACTGGGAGTCCTGTGACCACGAGGTCAGTTCCAACGAGTTTCATTACTCTCGTGTGTGGTGTCGGTGCCTCTCACGGGGTCGTTTGGGGACTGTTTCTAGAATTTCCCTCTAGCGCCATGTTTTTAAGCCTAAGTCTAGATATTTTAAAATTATTATCGTATTATCAAATCGGGAGTCCCGTGGACATGCGGTCAGTTCCTACGAGTTACATTGGTCCCGTGCGAGGTGCCGGTGCCTCTCATAGGGCTGTTTGGGGGATGTTTTGGGATTTTTCCCTCTAGCGCCATTTTTTAAGCTTAAGTGTAGAAAAAATTCAAATTATCGTTGTATTCTAAAATTGGGAGTCCCATGACCTTGCGATCAGTTCCAACGAGTTAAATTGGTCCCATACGGGGTGTTGGTACCTCTCACGGGGCCATTTGGGGGTTGTTTCGGGGTTCACCCGTCTAGCGCCATGTTTTAAGCCTAAGTATAGATATTTAAAAATTATCTTCATATTCTCAAATTGGGCACCCCGTGACCACGCGGTCAGTTCCTACGAGTAACAATTACCACGTGCAAGGTGTCGACTCCTATCATGGGGCCGTTTGGGGGTTGTTTTCGAATTTTTCCCTTTAACGCAATATTTTTAAGCATAGGTCTAGATATTTTGAAATTATCACCATATTATAAAATCGGGAGTCCCGTGACCACGTGGTCAGTTCTTACGAGTTACATTGGTCCCATGCGAGGTGCCCGTGCCTCTCACACGACTGTTTGGGGGTTGTTTCAAGATTTTTCCTCTAGCGCCATGTTTTTAAACCTAAGTTTAGATATTTTTCAATGATCGTCGTATTCAAAAACTCGGAGTTCGGTGACTAGGAGGTTAGTTCGTATGAGTTACATTGGTCCCGTGTGAGGTATTGGTGCCTCTCATGGGGCCGATTGGGGGCTGTTTCTGGATTTCCCCCTTTAGCACCATATTTTTAAGCCTAAGTCTAGATATTTTCAAATTATCATCGTATTATCAAACTGGGAGTTCGTGGCCACGCGGTGAGTTCTAATGAGTTACGTTGGTACCGTACGAGGTGTCAGTGCGTCTCACGGGGTCATTTAGGGGTTGTTTCGAGGTTCCCCCCTCTAGCGCTATTTTTTAAGCCTGAGTCTAGATATTTTCAAATTATTGTCATATTCTCAAATTGGGAGTCCCGTGACCACACGGTCAGTTACTACGGGTTACATTGGTCCTGTGCGACGTTTGGGGGCGGTTTCGGGATTTTCCCCTCTAGCACCATTTTTTACGCCTAAGTCTAGATATTTTCAAATTATCGTTGTATTCTCAAACCAGGAGTCCCGTGATCACAAGGTCAGTTCCTACGACTTACATTGCTCCCGTACGAGGTATTGGTGCCTCTCACGGGGCTATTTGGGGTTGTTTGGGGGTCCACCCCTCCAGCGCCATTTTTTAAGCCTAAGTATAGAAATTTTCAAATTATCGTCCTATTCTCAAACTGGGAGTCCCTTGACCACGAGGTCAACTCCTACATGTTCCACTAGCCCCGTGCGAGGTGTCGATGCATCTCCTAGGGCCGTTTGGGGGCTATTTCGGGGTTCTCCCTCTAGCGCTATTTTTTAAGCCTAAGTCCAGATATTTTAAAATTATTATCGTATTCTCAAACCGGGAGCCCCGTGACTGCGCCGTCTGTTCTTACGAGTTACATTGGTCCCGTGCGAGGTTTCAGTGCCTCTCGTGAGGCCGTTTGGGAACTGTTTCGGGATTTCCCCCACTAGCGCCATGTTTTTAAGCCTAAGTCTAGATATTTTTAAATTATTTTTGTATTCTCAAATCGATATTCTCGTGACCACAATCTCAGTTCCTACGAGTTACATTGGTCCTGTACGAGGTGTCGGTGCATCTCACGGGGTCGTTTGGGGGCTATTTTGGGGTTCCCGCCTCTAACGTTATTTTTTAAGCCTAAGTCTAGATATTTTAAAATTATCGTCATATTCTCAAATAGGGAGTCCCGTGAGTAGGTCAGTTCCTAAGAGTTACATTGGTTCCGTACCAGGTGTCGGTGCCTCTCAGGGGGCCGTTCGGGGGCTGTTTTGCGATTTCCCCCTCTAATGCCATTTTTTAAGACTAAGTCTAAATATTTTCAAACTATAGCTCTATTCTTAAACCAGGAGTACCTTGACCACGAGGTCAGTTCCTACGACTTACATTGATCCTGTGTGAGGTGTCGGTGCCTCTCACGGAGCCGTTTGAGGGCTATTTTGGGGTTTATGCCTCCAGCGCCATTTTTTAAGCCTAAGTTTAGATATTTTCAAATTATCGTTGTATTCTCAAACCAGGAGTCCCGTGACCACGAGATCAGTTCCTACGACTTACGTTGGTCCCATGCGAGGTGTCGACGCTTTTCAAAGGGCCGTTTAGGGGGTGTTGCGGGGTTCACCCCTCTAGCGCCATTTTTTGAACCCCATGTCTACATATTTTTAAATTATCATCGTATTCTGAAATAAGGAGCCCCGTGAAGACGCGGTTAATTCTTACGAGATACATTGGTCCCGTGCGAGGTGTCGGTACCTTTCACGGGGCTGTTTCGAGATTTTCCCCTCTAGCGCCAAGTTTTTGTGCCTAAGTCTAGATATTTTCAAATTATCTCCGTATTTTAAAATTGAGACTCTCGTGCCCACGAGGTCAGTTGCTATGAGTTACATTGGTCCCGTGCGAGGTGTCGGTGCCTCTCATGGGGTCGTTTGGGGGTTGTTTCGGGATTTTTGCCTCTAACGCCATGTTTTTCAGCCTAAGTCTATATATTTACAAAGTAACAACGTATTATCAAACCGGGAGTCCCGTGGCCATGATCAGTTCCTACAAGTTATATTGGTCCCGTGTGACGTGTTGGCGCTTCTCACGGGGCCGTGTGGGGGATGTTTCGAGGTTCACCCCTCTAGAACCATGTTTTATGGCTAAGTCTAGATATTTTCAAATTATCATCGTATTCACAAACCGAGATTCCCGTGACCACGCGATCACTTCTTACGAGTTACGTTGGTCCTGTGCGAGGTGTTGATGCCTCTCACGAGGCAGTTTAGGGGTAATTTCGGGTTTCACCCCTCTAGTGCTATTTTTTGAAGCCCATGCCTACATATTTTCAAATTGTCATTGTTTTCTCAAACCAAGAGCCTCACGACCACGCGGTCAGTTCCTATGAGTTACATTGGTCCCATGCGAGGTGTCGGTACCTTTCATGGGGCCTTTTGGGGGCAGTTTCGAGATTTTCCACTCTTGCACCATGTTTTTATGCCTAAGTCAAGATATTTTTAATTTATTGTCGTGTTCTAAAACTGAGAGTCTCGTGACCACAAGGTCAATTCCTACGAGTTACATTGATTCCCTGCGAGGTGTCGGTGCCTCTTATGGGGACATTTGGGGGCTATTTTGGGATTTCCCCCTCTAGCGCCTTATTTTTCAGTCTAAGTCTATATATTTTCAAATTATCATCGTATAAGTAAACCGGGAGTCTCGTGACCACGCGATCTATTCCTACAAGTTACATTGGTCCCGTGCGAGGTGTCGGCACCTCTCACGGGGCCGTTTGGGGGATGTTTTGTGGTTCACCCCTCTAGCGCCAAGTTTTATGGCTAAGTCTAGATATTTTTAAATTATCATCATATTCTCAAACCGGGATCGCCATGACCACGCGATCAGTTACTACGAGTTATGTTGGTCCTGTACGAGGTGTCGATGCCTCTCATGAGGCCATTTGGGGGAAATTTCGGGGTTCACCCCTCTAGCGCCATTTTTTGAAACCCAAGTTTATATATTTTCAAATTGTTGCCATATTCTCAAACGGGGAGTCCCGTGACTACTCGGTCAGTTCCTATGAGTTACATTGTCTCGTACGAGTTGTCGACAACTCACATTGGGCCATTTGGGGGCTATTTCGGGGTTCACCCCTCTAGCGCCATTTTTTAAGCCAAAGTCTAAAAATTTTAAAATTATTGATGTATTCTCAAATTGAGAGCCCGTGACCACGCGGTTAGTTCCTACGAGTTACATTGGTCCCAAAAGAGGTGATCAGGGCCTCCCACGTGGCCGTTTGGGAGCTGTTTCGAGATTTCTCCCTCTAGAGCCATGTTTTTAAACCTAAGTCTTGATATTTTCAAATTATTGCCGTGTTCTAAAATCTGGAGTCTTGTGACCATTAGGTCAGTTCCCACGAGTTACATTGGTCTGGTACAAGTTATCTGTGCCTCTCACGGGCCTGTTTAGCGGTTGTTTTAGGATTTTCCCCTCTAGTGCTATGATTTTAAGCCTAAGTCTAGATATTTTAAAATTATCACCGTATTCTTAAATCGGGCGTCCCTTGACCACGAGATCTGTTCCTACATCTTACATTATTCCCGTGCGAGGTGTCTACACATCTCACGGGGCCATTTGGGGGATGTTTCGAGGTTCCCCCCTCTAGCGCTATTTTTTAAGCCTAAGTCTATATATTTTTAAATTATCATCGTATTTTAAAATTGGGAGTCCTGTAACCAAGAGGTCAGTTCCTACAAGTGACATTGGTCCCATGCGAGGTGTCGGGGCCCCTCACGGGACCGTTTGGGGGCTGTTTCAGAATTTTCCCCTCTAGTGCCATGTTTTTAAGCTTAAGTCTAGATATTTTCAAATTATTGTCGTATTTTAAAATCGGGAGTCCCTGACCACGAGGTCAGTTCCTACGAATTACATTGGTTCCGTGCGAGGTGTCGCAGTCTCTCACGGGGCCGTTTGGGGGTTGTTTCGGGGTTTACCCCTCTAGCACCATTTTTTAAGCCTACACAATGAGAGTCCCTTAACTACGACGTCTACTCCTACGTGTTACATTTGCCCCATGCGAGGTGTAGATGCGTCTCACAAGGCCGTTTGGGGGCTGTTTCGGAGTTCCCCCCCTAACGCCATATTTTTAGCCCAAGTCCAGATATTTTCAAATTACTGTCGTATTATCAAACTGAGAGTCCTGTGACCACACGATCTGTTCCTACGAGTTATATTGGTCTCGTGCAATGTTTCGGTGCCTCTCACGGGGCCGTTTGGGGGTTGTTTCAGGATTTCTTTCCCTAGCGCCATGTTTTTAAGCCTAAGTCTAAATATTTTTAAATAATCTTCGTATTCTCAAACCGGGATTCCCATGACCACAAGCTCAGTTTCTACGACTTACATTTGTTCTGCGAGAGGTGTCAGTGCGTCTCACGAGGCCGTTTAGGGGTTATTTTAGGGTTCCCCCCTCTAACGCTCTTTTTTAAACCTAAGTCTAGGTATTTTCAAATTATCGCCGTATTCTCAAATCTGGAGCCCCGTGACCATGAGGTCAGTTCCTTCAAGTTACACTGGTCCCATACGAGGTGTCGGTGCCTCTCACGGGGATGTTCATCGTCTTATTCTCAAACTAGATACCCCGTGACCATGCGATCAGTTCCTATGAGTTACATTAGTCCTGTTCGAGGTCTCGGTGCCTCTCACGGGGCCGTTTGGGGGTTGTTTCAGGATTCACCTCTCTAGCGCCATTTTTTAAGCCTAAGTCTAGAAATTTTCAAATTATCTCTGTATTCTCAAATCGGGGGCCCCGTGGACACGTGGTTAGTTTCTACGAGTTACATTGGTCCAGTGCGAGGTGTCGGTGCCTCTCACGGGGCCGTTTGGAGGCTGTTTTGGGGTTTCCCCCTCTAGCGCCATGTTTTTAAGCCTAAGTCCAGATATTTTTAAATTATCATCGTATTCTCAAACCGGGAGTCCCGTGACCACAAGGTCAGTTCCTATGAGTTACATTGGTCCCGTACGAGGTATCGGTGCCTCTCACGGGGTTGTTTCGAGATTTTCCCCTCTAGCGCCATGTTTTTAAGCCTAAGTCAAGATATTTTGAAATTATCGTCATATTCTCAAATTAGGAGTCGCGTGCCATGAGGTTTGTTCCTACGACTTACATTGGTCCCGTGCGTTGTGTCTACAGTCTCACGGGGCCATTTGGGGGTTGTTTCTGGGTTGACCCCTCTAGCGCTATTTTTTAAGTCTAAGTATAGATATTTTCAAATTATCGTCGTATTCTCAAATCGGGAGTCCGTGATCACAAGGTCAGTCCTACGAGTTACATAAGTCCCGTGCGAGGTGTCGGTGCCTCTCACGGGGCCGTTTGGGGGCTGTTACAGGATTTCCCCCTCTAGCACCATTTTTTAAGCCTAAGTTGAGATATTTTCAAATTATCGTTGTATTCTCAAATCAGGAGTCCCGTGATCACGAGGTCAGTTTCGACGACTTACATTGGTCCCGTGCATGGTGTGGTGCCTCTCACTAGACCGTTTTGGGACTGTTTTTGGGTTCACCCTCTAGCGCCATATTCTAAGCTTAAGTCTAAATATTTTCATATCAGCGTCTTATTATTAAACCGGGAGCCCCGTGACCACACGGTCAGTTCCTACGAGTTACATTGGTCCCGTGCGAGGTATTGGTGCCTCTTACAGGGCCATTTGGGGGCTGTTTCGGGGTTCACCCCTCTAGCGCCATTTTTTAAGTCTAACTCTAGAAATTTTCAAATTATCATCGTATTCTAAATTCAGGAATCCCGTGACCACAAGGTCAGTTCCTACGAGTTACATTGGTCCCGTGCGAGGTGTAAGCTAGTCTCACGGCGCTGTTTAGGGGTTCCCCCTATAGCGCCATTTTTTAAGCCTAAGTCTTGATATTTTTAAATTATCATTGTATTCTCAAACCGGGCATCCCGTGACCACGCAGTCAGTTCCTATGAGTTACATTGGTCTCGTGCGAGGTGTCGATGCCTCTTACGGGACCGTTTGGGGGCTGTTCCGGGATTTCCCCTCTAGCGCCATGTTCTTAAGACCAAGTCTATATGTTTTCAAACTATCGCCGTATTCTAAAATCAGGAGTCCTGTGATCATGAGGTCACTTCCTATGAGTTACATTGGTTTCGGGGGAGGTGTCGACTCCTCTCACGGGGTCGTTTGGGGGCTATTTCGGGGTTCACCCCTCTAGTGCCTTTTTTTAAGCCTAAGTCTAGAAATTTTCAAAGTATCGTCTTATTCTCAAACTAGGTACCTCGTGACCACCCGATCTGTTCCTATGAGTTACATTGGTCATGTCCGAGGTCTCGGTGCCTCTCACGCGGCCGTTTGGGGGCTGTTTCAAGGATTCACCCCTCTAGCGCCATTTTTTAAGCCTAAGTCTAGATATTTTCAATTTATCATTGTATTCTCAAATCAAGAGCCCCGTGACCATGCGATCATTTCTTACGAGTTACATTGGTCCCGTACGAGGTATCGACACCTCTCACGGGGTCGTTTGGGGGTTATTTTGGAGTTCACCCCTCTAGCATCATTTTTAAGCCTAATTTAAGAAAATTTTAAAATATCGTTGTATTCTAAAATCGGGAGCCCCATGACCACACAATCAGTTCCTACGAGTTACATTGGTCCCATGCGAGGTGTCGACGCCTCTCACGAGGCCGTTTGGTGTTGTTTTGGAATTTCCCCCTTCATCGCCATGTTTTTAAGCCTAATTCTGGAAATTTTCAAATTATCGGTATATTCTAAAATCAAGAGTCCCATGATCACGAGATCATTTGCTACGAGTTACATTGGTCCCCTACGAGGTGTTGGTGCCTTTCACGGGTCTGTTTGGGCACTGATTAGGGATTTCCCCCTCTAGCGCTATTTTTTAATCCTAAGTCTAGATATTTTTAAATTATCACCGTATTCTCAAACTGGGAGTCCCTAGACCATGAGGTCAGTTCCTACTAGTTAATTGGTCCTGTGCGAGATGTCGGCGCCTCTCACGGGACCGTTTGGGGGAAGTTTCGGGATTTCCCCCCTCTAGTGCCATGTTCTTAAGCCTAAGTCTAGATATTTTCAAATTATCACCGTATTCTAAAATCGAGAGTTACGTGACCACGAGGTTAGTTCCTAGGAGTTACATTGGTCCCAGACGAGGTGTTAGTGCGTCTCACGGGGCCGGGTGGGGTCTGTTCGGGGTTCCCCCTCTAGTGCCATTTCTTAAGCCTAAGTTCAGATATTTACAAATTATCGCCATATTCTCAAATTAGGAGCCCCATGACGATGTGGTCAGTTTCTACGAGTTACATTGGTCCTGTGCGTAATGTCAGTGCCTCTCACGGGACCGTTTGGGGGCTGTTTTGGGATTTCCCCCTCTAGCGCCATGTTCTTCAGCCTAAGTCTAGATATTTTCAAATTATCATCGTATTCTAAAATCGGGAGTTACGTGACCACAAGGTCAGTTCCTACGAGTTATATTGGTTTCGTGTGAGGTGTCGGCACCTCTCACAGGGCCGTTTGGGGGCTGTTTCAGGATTTCCTCCTCTATCACCATTTTTAAGCACAAGTCTAGATATTTTCAAATTATCTCGATATTCTCTAAACGGGAGTCCCGTGACCACAAGGTAAGTTCCTACGAGTTACATTAGTCCCATGCGAGGTGTTGGTACCTCTCACCAGGATGTTTGGGGGCTGGTGTGGGGTTCACCTCTCTATCGCCATTTTTTAAGCCTAAGTCTGGAAATTTTTAACTTATCGCCGTATTCTCGAAACGGGAGTTTCATGACCACAAGGTTCGTTCCTACAAGTTATATTGGTCCCGTGCGAGGTATCTGCGTGTCTCACTGGGCCATTTGGGGGCTGTTTCGGGATTCCCCCCTCTAGCGCCATTTTTTAAGCCTAAGTCTAGATATTTTCAAATTATCATTGAATTCTCAAATCGGGAGCCCCGTGACCATGCGATCAGTTCCCTGGAGTTACATTAGTCCCGTGTGAGGTGTTGACTCATCTCACGGGGCCATTTGGGGACTATTTCGGGGTTCTCCGCTCTAGCACTATTTTTCAAGGCTAAGTCTAGATATTTTCAAATTATTGCCGTATTTTAAAGAGAGAGTCTCGTGACCACGAGGTCAGTTCCTAAGAGTTACATTGGTCCCGTGCGAGGTGTCGGCGTCTCTCACGGGGCCATTTGGTGGCTGTTTTAGGATTTCCCACTCTAGCGCTATGTTTTTAAGCCTCAATCTAGATATTTTGAATTTTTTATCGTATTCTTAAAGAAGGAGTCCCGTGACCATAAGGTCAGTTCCTATGAGTTACCCTTGTCCCGTGCGAGATGTTGGCGCGTCTAACGGGGACGTTTGGGGGTTATTTCTGGGTTCCGCCCTCTAGCACCATTTTTTAAGCCTAAGTCTTGATATTTTCACATTATTATCATATTCTCAAACCGAGAGCCCCGTGACCACATGGTCTGTTCCTACGAGTTGATTGGTACTGTGCGACGTGTCGACGCCTCTCAGGAGACAGTATGGGGGTTGTTTCGGGGTTTCGTCTCATGTGCCATTTTTAAGCCCAACTCCATATATTTTGAAATTATTGTCATATTCTCAAACCAGGAGCTCCGTGACCATGCGATCTGTTCCTACGAGTTACATTGGTCTCGTGTGAGGTTTTGGTGCCTATCATGGGGCCGTTTGGGGACTGATTCGGGATTAGTCTCCCTAGCGCCATGTGTTTAAACCTCAGTCTAGATATTTTTAAATAATATTCGTATTCTCAAACTAGGATTACCGTGATTACATGATCAATTCCTACGAGTTACATTGGTCCCGTACAAGGTGTCGATGCATCTCACGGGGCCGTTTGGGGGCTGTTTCGGGGTTCCCGACTCTACCGCTATTTTAAGCCTAAGTCTAGATATTTTCAAATTATTATCGTATTCTCAAATCGGGAGTCCCGTGACCATGAGATCAGTTCATATGAGTTACACTGGTCCCGTATGAGGTTTCGGTGCCTCTCACGGGGCTGTTCGGAGGCCGTTTGGGGATTTCCCCCTCTAACCCCATTTTTTAAGCCTAAGTCTAGATATTTTCAAACTATCGCTGTATTCTCAAACCGGAAGTTCCGTGACCACGGGGTCAGTTCCTATGACTTAAATTCATCTCGTGCGAGGTGTCGGTGCCTCTCACAGGGCCGTTTGGGGGCTATTTCAGGATATCCCCTCTAATGCTGTTTCTTAAGCCTAAGTCTAGGTATTTTCAAATTATCGTTGTATTCTTAAATCGGGAGTCCCATGACCACGAGCTCTGTTCCTACGACTTATATTGGTCCCGTGCGAGGTGTTGGCGCCTCTCACAGGGCCGCTTAGGGGTTGTTGCGGGGTTCACCCCTCTAGCTCCATTTTTTAGGCCTAAGTCTAGAAATTTTGAAATTATCGTCGTATTCTCAAACCGGGAGTCCCTGACCACAAGGTTAGTTCCTATGAGTTACATTAGTCCCGTGCGAGCTGTCGGTAGGTCTCACAGGGTCGTTTGGGACTATTTTGGGGTTCCCCACTAGCGCCCTTTTTAAGCCCAAGTCCAGATATTTTAAAATTATCGCCATATTCTCAAATTCGGAGCCTCGTGACCACGCGGTCAGTTCCTAATAGTTACATTGTCCCGTACGAGCTGTCGGCGCTTCTCACAGGGCCATTTTTAAGCCTAAGTCTGGATATGGGGGTTGTTTCAGGGTTCACCCCTCTAGCGCCATTTTTTAAGCCCAAGTCAAGATATTTTTAAATAATCGTAGTATTCTCAAATTGAGAGTCCTGTGATCACGAGGTCAGTTCCTACGAGTTAGATTGGTCCCGTGCGAGGTTTCGGTGCCTCTTACGGGGCCATTTGGGGGATATTTCGGGATTTTTTCTACAACGCCATGATTTTAAGACTAAGCCTAAGTCTAGATACAATATATATTGTTCGTGATACTATATATATTGTTCGTGATACAATTTTAAAGTAATTTCATTTAACTATCATACTATATATATTGTTCGTGATACAAAGTAATTTTTAAAAAAAGTTGAAAAATCCCACCCCCATATGGACAATAATCCAGTGGTCATGCCACTTTTAAAATTAACCAACCGAACATCTATCCACTACAATCCAACCCCAATGGCAACAACAAATGTGTATCCCGTACTCCTTCTAATTCATCTACTCAATTAATTATTTTCATCAATTAAAATAACAATTAAAGTATACAATTATTAATTTACTAATTTACAATGAGGGGCAATCCTACTTGCATATGAAAGGGGCATTAATTATTAATTTACTAAAAAAATTAACAACTAGTCAATTCTTTAACAAAGGGCACTACAATATGAGGGGCAATATCTACTAAACCAATAAAAATTTAATTAAAAAAATACACACACGCACATATACATACACACAGTCCCACACCCCCTGCCCCCTCCCCTTGCCACTGCCCACCACACACGCACACACACATATACACACATACATGTACATATACACACACGCATATATATATATACACACACACACAGTGCCCCCCTCCCTGCCCCCTCCCCCTCCCACACACACATATATACACCACACACACATGCACATTTACACACACATTGTTGATGCAAAAAACTGGACCGAATCCCATTTTTATGATCACAAATAAATAGATAAAAGCAATCCAATCAAGCACATGAGAGACAAAGATTTTTAAAGTGGTTCGGCTATAAGAAAAAGCCTACGTCCACTGTTATTTTATTCCCAGGGATTTACAATAGCATAATGTGGTGGAGAGAGGGAGAAAAGGGTGTGTATCTTGTGTATGGTCTCTCATCGTTGTCAGACCCCCCTTTCTTTGATGGGTTTACCATGTATTTATAGCCATGAGGCTATCCATATGAAAAGGCGATGTGTTGTCATCTAGTAGGCATCTATTGATATAGTAGAAATGTACATTAAGGCTCATTAAATGCGTTGTTATCTGCATTTAACACACATTAAATGCATAGTTATCCTTTGATCTGTAGTTGCTCTGCATGCCTTAAGTTGCTCTGCACGCAAGGCTGCTCGTTGCTCTGTAGACCTGCTAGTTGCTCTGCATACCTGCTCGTTACTCTGCAGACCTGTTAGTTTCTCTACACACTTGTTAGTTGCTCTGCACACCTGCTCGTTGCTCTCCAGACCTGCTAGTTGCTCTGCACCCTTTGAGTTACTTGGTGATGGTATGTATTAGCCACGTAAGGTGACACGTCTTCATTTAATTGGTCCACATCAGCTGACTAATTTTTATGTCAACAGAAGCCCCCAATGCTTCATGCTTGATGGTTTACTGAAAGGATGGAGCATTTATTCTGCAGTGTTGCTCAGTACTCATGAAATTCTTGATCTTCCTTCTTGATTTGTTCAACATAAAGTGCACTATCTCCTGAATGACATATGATGCAGGCTGATCGATGGTTGCTAATATCTCTTTTGAAGAACTCCGTTCGTGTGCTATGTATCACCCCTGGGAATTTGGATGCAGCTATGCCATAGTATGCAGCTTGTAGCTTATCATAATCTTCAAGTATGTTGATTGGTTTGTCAGCCGACCAACTGCTTCATGTGCCGAGCAACTGAATCCTAACTTCACGCGCTTGATTTTTCTGATTTATGCTCCTCTAAATACTTTGTCGAGTAACATACTAGCCTTTGAACCCAACTCTTCAATCTGATTAGTACCAAGTTTGTGGTGGACTTTGAAATATTTTCATACAACTTCTTCTTCGATGTTGGTCGGGATAGTAGTAGTAAAGATCTCAGTGATGTAGATGCTGAATCTGACTCCTGAATGTGCATAATGCCTCCTGAACTTCAATATGCCTTCTGAACTTCAATATGCCTTCTGAACTTCAATATGTCTCTTGAACTTCAATATCAAAACTAATTTATGAGCAAGAAAAACAACTCTTGAATGTGCATAATGCCTCCTGAACTTCAATATGCCTTCTGAACGTCAATATCTCTTCTGAACTTCAATATGCCTTCTGAACTTCAATATGTCTCCTGAACTTTAATATATCTCCTGAACTTAAATATGTCTCCTGAACTTCAATATCAAAACTAATTTCTGAGCAAGAAAAAACAACCCCTGAATGATGATTGGTTGGGGCCCCGACCGTGTAAGTTTGTGGAGTTGAATTTGATGATCGACTGCATGATGTTATGAGAATGTGCCACCGAATGAATAACTAAATCTGTAATAAAAGCCCCCAAGTGTGGAATATGAACTTTGAGTACTTTCTTGGCCTTGAAATATGTTTGTCTTGTTGGAAAAATAAGGCCGAGGAAATATTCCATGAAATGACTCCCTCAGATCTTTGCATGTTTGCATTTTCATTTTCTTGGAAATACTTTGTAAGATGTTTTGCTTGTTGTTGACTGATGAACATATATGTAGAAGGATAAATTGTCCTATTTTTCATAGACAATGAAACTTTCTCCACCTGCTGTTTAATTATAGTGACTTATCACTCTTTGGGCCTAAGCAATGAAACAACTTTCATCCCATGATCCTGCTTAGTTTAACCAACCGGAGTTGATTGTAAATTTTGTTCCCGATCAACCGGAGTTAGAAGAGATTAATTTCCCGACCAACCGGAGTTGGTGGATTTTGGACTTGATGCATGATTATTCTGAACTTGATCTGTAGTGTGTAGCAGTAGTACTCCGAAAAATTTCAACAAAAGGAGAGAAATGGGTAAAACATCCAAAATTTTATTTATATTGAAGAAAATTGCATTACATAGGGATTTTAACTACTGATAATATTTGCGCAGATGCTATGTGTTCCATGCATTCTTAAACTCTTCTCATTCTAAGGTTTCAATCATATATGTCCCCGGTCGAACAACTTCTGTTACTCTATAGGGTCCATGCCAGTTAGCTTTCAGTTTGTTGTGCTTTTGAATTACTTTCTTTAGCACATAGTCCCCTTATTTAGAATCACACTTCTTTACTCTTTTGTTGTAGAATAGAGTTGTTCATTGTTGGTATGCATCATTTCTGATTGTTGCTTCTTCTCTAACTTCCTCGAGCATATCCAAGTCTAATCTTCTCATCAAGTCACTGATAGGAGAATTGAAATTCAGTATTCTGTGCGTGGGCAAACCCAATTCAGCTGGTATGACGGCTTCACTTCCAAATACCAGCATGTATGGAGACTCTCATGTTGCTGCTCGTGGTGTTGTACGATAAGCCCACATCACAGAATGTAGCTCGTTAATCCAATTTGCCTTTGCATCGTCCAGTCATTTTTTCAAACCATTCAGCAGCCTTCTATTTGTCACCTCAGTTTGTCCATTGCTCTGGGGATGGCCTGGTGCAGAGTGGGTTTTCAATATGTTTGACTGATGACAATACGCAACAAATTCTTCGTTGTCGAATTGGGTTCCATGATCAGTAATGAATGCATGGGGAAGACCATATCTACAAATGATATTCTTCCAAATAAATTGATATACCTTGTCATATGTCATATCAATAAGAGGCTCAGCTTCCACCCTCTTAGTAAAGTAATCCACAGCGACCACGAGATATTTAAATCTTCCCCTGGTTGTTGGAAGTGGCCCGACCAAGTCTATCCCCCCATGGAAAATGGCCAAGGGGAAGTAATGGGTGTTAATAATGCTTGGGGAGTTTGTCACATTTTTTGGCATAGGTTATACAATCAGCCCTCATCGTTGTCCAATAATATCCCTGCGTCATTATTCTTTGCAAAAGTGTCTGGCCTGCTACATGGGCTCCACAGGACCCTTCATGGACCTCTTCAATCAAATCTTTCACCTCGGAGGGATGCACACATCTTTGCAAACCTGCTATAATTCCTCGTCTATATAAAATACCATTAGTCAATACATAACGAGCATCTTTAAACTTCAGTTTCTTGGTTGTGAGTTTATCAGTTGGCAAAGCTCCTTCTTTAATATATGCCCTGATGGGGTCCATACAAGATGATCCTAAATCAAGGGTAATAAAATTCATCATCAGATCTTCGTCTATGCTCCGACTAGCCAAGACTTTTATTGGGATTGTTCTTCTTAGCTCAGTACGTGTTGCTGAAGCTAACCGAGTTAAGGCAACTGCTCTTGCATTCTCCAATCTTGGTATTCTAATTAACTGTACTGCGATCAGGCTTGATATAATATCCATTGCTTTTGCATGATACTTGATCATTAATTCTCCTTTGGCTATATATACCCCCAGCATTTGATTTACGATCAATTGTGAGTCACTGAATACGATAACCTGCTCAGCCTTCATGGTTTTTGCCAAACTAAGACCAACAATTATCGCTTCATATTCAGCTTCATTATTAGAAGCTTTAAATTAAAAGCACAGAGCATATTCTACATCAATCTCATATGGGTTGTTTAAAATAATCCCCGCTCCACTACCTGTAGTGCACGAAGAACCATCTACATACAAATTCCACACAGGTATTTTATGATCAAACTCTTGGTCAGACAGAGTTCCTCGGTGGAATATTTGATGCTTCCGTATATCCTCCTCCAGTACTTCTTGCTGCTCGTCGACCAGCTTCTCTTTCTCGTCTACCGACTGAGATTAGTCGGAGCCTAAGTTTGATGATCCCATAACATCCACCGACTGGTCGGTATTCAACCTCTGCTCTTCGAAGGTATCTAAATAGGTGAACTCTGCAATAAAATCTTCCACTGCTTTCCCTTTAAGTGACGTCCTAGGCTCATAAATGATACCGTATTCTCCCAATTCTATAGCCCAATACATGAATCTTCCTGATTTCTTTGGTTTGTGCAGAGCTTGCCTTAATGGCATGTCTGTATACACAACTATAGTATGAGCAGTATGGCCTCATTCTTCTACTTGCTTTGATCAATGCCAGATCTAACTTTTCCAACCTTGGATATCTGATCTCTACTCCTCGGAAGGCCTTACTAGTGTAATAGATTGGTTTTTGCACTCCATCCTCCACTCTTACTAGCGCCGAGTTTACTGCATTTTCTGAGACTGCCAGATACAAGTATAGTCTTTCTCCCATTACTGGCCTGAACAACAATGGAGGTTCTCCCAGGTATTTCTTCAATTCTTGAAAAGACTTTTCACATTCGTCGTTCCACTCGAAAGTCTTTCGGAGTGTTTTGAAGAATGGGAGGCATCGATCAATTGCTCGTGACACAAATCTGTTAAGTGCTACAACTCGCCCTGTGAGGCTTTGTACTTCCTTCTTCGTCGTTGGGGATCGTAGCTCCAATAGAGCCTTGATCTTTTTAGGGTTCGCCTCAATTCCTCATTAATTTACGATATATCCGAGAAACATGCATTCTCGTACTCCGAATATGCACTTGGTTGGATTCAGCTTCATTTGATATTCCTCTAGTTGATCAAAGGTCTGGCCTAAATCAACTAGATGATCGTTAGCTTTCTTGCTTTTCATTAGCATATCATCAACATAAACCTCCATGTTATGACCAATTTGCTCTGCAAACACCTTGTTCATCAACCGCTGATAGGTAGCACCTACATTTTTAAGTCTAAAAGGCATAACATTATAACAATAAGTTCCCCTTGGGGTAATAAATGAGGTACTCTCCCTATCTTCAGGCTTCATTTTAATCTGGTTATAACCAGAATACGCATCCATGAAACATAATAGTTCGTGCCCCAAGGTAGCATCCACCAGTTGATCAATTCGGGGCAAAGGAAAATGATCCTTTGGGCATGCCCTGTTGAGTTCAGTAAAGTCTACACACATCCTCCACTTGTTATTTTTCTTCTTTACCATTACTACATTTGCTAGCCAGTCAGGATATTTAACATCCTCAATGAAAGAGGCTTTTTGCATCTTCTCTACTTCCTCTTATATAGCTTGATTTTTCTCAGGGCTGAACACTCTTATTCGCTGCTTTACTGGCTTGATTTCCTTATTCACATTGAGCTCGTAACACAAGAAATTCGGATCTATTCCTGGCATGTCTTCATGACTCCACGCAAAAGTTTGCTTTCTTCGCCTTAAGAATGCTATCAATTCTTGTTTTATTGATTCATCCAAGGATGCACCAATTTGAGTTGTTCATTCTGGATACTTGTCGTCCAGAATGACATTTTCAGTAGCCTCCATAACCTGCCCTTTCACGAGTTGGGACTCGTCTCTAGGGTCTAATGTTTTAATCTCCGCATCTTCTATCTGGTATGTGGTAGTCTTCTTTCTAAATTCTTTACGCTCTTCCTGCTCGACAGATGAATAGTAACATTTCCGAGCTACTTTCTGGTCGCCTTTCACAACTCCCACCCCAAAATTGGTTGGGAATTTTAGATATTGATGCGGAGTAGATGGTACTGCTTCAAAGTTCTTTAGACCTACTCTTCCCATGATGATGTTTGTGAAAATAATTATTATGCAACACAAATAGATAAGAAAAAGAAATCACCAAGTAAGAGCAAGGAATATAGAATGACAATCACACAACAAAGGATGTATGTGGTTCAGCAAAGATGTGCCTACGTCCACGGTGGTGCAGTTGGTATTATTTCTATATACTCCGGAGAGTGGTTAGAGAGAATACAACTTGTCCTTTTGCCCTGGACTTAGGGTTCAATATATACATGTACGTTTAGGTGAGTGGGGGAGTTGGATTCCCCCACGTCTTCCATCTCTCCCTATAACCTCCCTTAATGGGAACGTGGGAAGAGATCGGATCTCAATCAAAATAAGAGGTGGGGGGCCTGAACTTTGGGCCGCCAGAATTGGGCTACTCGGCCAGGCCCATGGTCTTAATTTTGGGTACCCACAATTGCCCCTAAGTTTGTTGGGCTTTGTTTTGGGCTCAATAAATTTAAATGATTAGTCATAATGGCTTTTTGTACACCGTGCAACTCTTCAAAAGTTGTGAAGCTGATTTTGGCGGTACCCGCTTCGTATCTTGTGCATTATGATTAGTAAAATTTGAAGGTTTTCGGGGATAGGCACTTTTCGACCGTCGTTTCAATCTTTCCAGCACTCTTCCATTCCCTGTGAGTTCTAGCACTTCGTACCTTCTTCTCTCAATCTCCATTTTCGTTGCTTCCTTACCATTTGGGCCTGTGCTTCTTCATCGTTCGAATTGATCTTCTATCTTGTAAGTTTCCTGTACCTTTTCTTTTTACTTTCTCTTTGAGTTTGTAGTTTTCTAAGGTTTTTTAATGGCGAAGATTGGGAATAGGTCGGTCTCTGAGTTTAGGAAGTTTTACAATATCCCTGAGTGGGTAGATATTGAATGTTGTGCCTCCCGTCCTAAAAATGTTAGAGAGATAGATGATGCCCACTGGATCCACGTTTTGTTGCTTTCCCAGGGGGGGTCACTTTTCCTCCCAATGATTTATTTTTGCATTTCTTTGGCTATTTTAATATTGTTCCTGCACAATGCTCGCCCAATGTGTGGAAAATAGTTAATGGCGTACATAGGATAAATCAATTGTATGGTACTAGGTTAGGGCTCGCCGAGGTCTGTTTTTTCTATTCCTTTTCTCGAACTAGCTTTGGTGTCCTTTACCTCAAAGCTAGGAGCCCTGACAGGGTATTGGTAGTAAATCTACCTGATTCCCATAAGGACTACTGGCAGGAGGGTTTCCTTGTTAGAAACTGGCAGTTCTCTCCCCAATTTGAAGGGTTGAGGTCCGAGAGGTTCTCTGTTCCCTTTTATGGGGAAGAATACATAGGTAGACTTTGCTCTGTTGATTCAATTTTTGTTGGTTTGTGGTTTTTCTAATTCTTCTTTGCTTTTTCTTCCACAGCGAGGTCAAAGAACTTGGAACCTGCTCTCAGCGAGGTTTGTATCTCGGAATTGGTTAAGGCTTGGAATATCAGGGAGCCTTTGGGTGACGACGAGCATCCCAGGTTCGCTGCCTTTCTGCTCGAGTACAAGAACGTTGGCTCCAGCTTCATAGCAAGGCCTGTGGATAGTATCCTAGAGTTTGATTCTTCCAAAGAGATTGCTGCGGATCCTATCCAGTTGGACGAGGAGGAGAGCAGCTCTGAAAGTGACATTGTAGGAGCCGTAAGTAATTTGGGTGGAGGGAGCTCTAGTAGTAGCAGTTCCTCTGATCGTGGGGAGGTGTCTGAAGCTCAAGAGTCGTCGAGCACATCCAGCAGTTCGAGCGAGGAAATGGCTCCTCCAAGGAAGAACTTAATCCGGGATGATGATGATGAGGACCATATGCTTCTTACACATAGGTCAAAGAAGAAAAAATCTAACTCTGGGGCTGTGGCTACTGGTTCCCGATCCTCTGCTCAGGAGCAGGAGAGAAAGAGGAAGGAAGAGGAGCATGTAAGGGAGAGAGAGAGAAAAAAAGAAGAAGAGAAAAAGAAGATGGAGGAGAAGAGGAGGGTAGAAGAGAGGAAGAAGAAAGAGAATGAGAGAGAGGAGGATAAGAGGAGGGCGAAAGCGAGGATGAAGGTCAGGCAGGCCTTAGTCCCGGTATCCGCACTGCCCGAGGGGGCTTCTGTTACAATTTCCCCTCAGTTGGCCCCCGCTCTGCTCGAGAGAGTTGTCCTCCCAGCTGATCGCCAAAGGGCGGTAGGGTCCGAGCAATTGGCCCTTCAGGCTAGTCAAAGGCTAACTTTGGTAAATTTTTTCCCCTTCTCTCCCATGTTTTTATGAATTTTATCATTTCCCTCTCCTAATGTATTCTTTTTTCTGCAGTTTGTGACTGACTTTGCTGTGCTGTATCGTTCACGTGATGAGCTGGTGAAGAAAAACAACAAGATGGAGAAATAAAAACTGCCCTGAAGCTAAAGGGTAAGGAGCTCGAGGCTAGCTTTAAAGTCATTGATGCTACTCAGATATCATCCGACCAGGCTTTTGCTACAGCTAACCGGGAGAAGGATGTAGAAGCTAAAGATTTGAAGGAGCTGCGACAAGCCTATGACTTGGTTTGCTCGAGCAAGCTGACCGTTGTGGAGGAGAACAGGGTGCTCTCTGAAGAGATAAAGAAGAAAGAGTCTGAGGTTGTTAGTGCCAAGGAGGACTCATACAATTCCGGTTGGGCTGCAGCATACGAGGATGCTGAAGTTCAGATAGGCTATATTAGTCGTCTGAACTTCAAGAAGGGCTGGAATAAGGCCCTATTGGCTGCTGGCGTCGATATAGACTCTCCCTTATTTGATGAGCATGACCCGGGCCCGAAGCCAACCGTAGATGAGGTCCCTGCCCCAGCTGTTGAAGGTGCTGATCCTGTCCCCCATATGACCCCTGCTGATGCTTCCCTTGTTGTGGCGACAGCGATTACTCCTGTCGAGGGCGGTGCTCCAGCTGATGCTGACAAAGGGAAGCATCCATCGACCTCTGGGCAACCTGAGGTTGCTAACTAGCTATTTTCTAGGATTACTTTGTATTTTCGCTTCTTCTCTTCTTTTTTTTTTTTTGTAAACTTTCTTCTTGCTGTTCGATGTAATTTCAACCTTTATTAATGAAAAGGCTTCTTTTTATCTTCACACTGATTTGTCTCTTTCTTTCCCTTGTCTTTCTATTGCTTGTAGTTAGTTGATGTGGATGATTACATTCCTGCTACTTCTCAATTGGGTAGGACCCTTGGTCCTAATGCGAGTCCTGAGGTTCGCCAGGCCTTTATTAAGCTTTGCAAACCCCTTAGTTCTAGGAATGAGAAGTATAAGGAGCAATATGAACTTGTGGCCAAGCTGAAGGACAGGCTCCAGGAGATGGAAGAGGTTGGTGCCTCAGTGCAAGAAGAAGTGAATGCGTTGAGAACAAAGCTTCTCGATGCTTCCGAGATTAACCAGGTTGGTGAGATGCTTCAGCAGGAAAATGAAACTTTAAGGCAGGAGGTCTCTCGACTTAGGGAACACGCGCCAAGCATCGCCCCCTCAGTGTTGCGAGGCTCTTTATCAATGCGACCTAGGGCTGGCGCGAGCGATATTCATCATGCGCTGTGAGGTTCTTTATCGACGCGAGCTGGCAGGAGCACCAGGAGCCTAGATAGAGAAATGGAAGATCTTAGAGAGAGGGAGATGGAAGAGCTTCGTGGTGACGTCCATCGAGCATATGTGATCACTGTCGGGCTCCAGAGGGATGTCACTCGGTTGTGGCACTTATTCAAGAAAGGTCCTCGGCAAGTGTGGGCTGACGGCTATGACCAGGGTTGGTCAGATGCTCCAACAAGATTGTCAAAGTTCGAAGAGCTTTCTTTTATCAAGGGGTGGCTGAGTGCCTTGAGGGAGCTGCAAGTCCCGAGGAACTCGATGCTCTGGTATCGCCATGAGATTTCTCCCTCTACCCTGATGCCTAACCCCTTCCGGAGGGATGATCGATGGATCCCCATCGATGGCATTCCTCGATAATTATTAGAGTCGGATGGGAATGAGGTTGAGGAAGAATTAGTTCCTGCTCCTGATGACGGACGAAGAGCTCGAGTGGTTGATTATCTCGCTCAGAGGCCTCACCCCCATTGAGATTTTGCCAGTTGTTATTTTTTGTATTTTTGATGATGTAAATGCTTTGGGCGAGCTCGCCGACTAAACATGTATCACCATTGTTTGTAAATATGATGAATTAATGAAAAGTTTGTGTTTTGGGCAATTTTGTCGACTAAACAAGTGCATCATATTCTTCATATTCTTGCTGCTTTATGATCTTCTAAGTTTATCTTATCATGCAAGTGTCCTCCCAGTCCAGTATAATACCGAGATACCATCGTTCACCACTTTACCTTTTAGGTTGTGTCGTCACACTCCCTTAGGCCTAAGTGGGGCAATTGGCGAGGACACACCTGGTGTTGGATGCTTTATCCGATTAGGATTTTATTCAACCAAAGAAGGTTTGATGACCAGTATAAAATTTGGTCATACTGCCTAAGGATCCCTTGTAGGGCTTCATATATTGCCAAGGGCAATGTTAGGAGGTCTTTCGTGTTTCATAACAATGACCTGAGGAGGGACACTTCCCTGCTAAGGCGTGGTGATCAATGTGCCTATCATTTGGAAAAGATGTGCGATAAAGCCCATATAGCCGTTACTTATAAGAATGCAACTGTTTAAATAACTTTTATTAATGACAAGGGGAATGAACTTCTAGTTACATAACAAAAGAATAAGCGATAAAAAAGATCTAAAAATAGAATCTCTTGAGATTGGCTGCGTTCCATGCTCGTGGTATTTCTCTGCCTTCCATCGTTTCCAAGTGATAGGCGCCCTGCAGATCGTCTCTGGTTATCTTAAAGGGACCTTCCCAGTTTGGGCCTAGCGTGCCGTCTGATGGTTTTACTGCGCTGCCCAGGACTTTCCTTAGAACGTAGTCCCCAACCAGGAATGCCCTTGGGTTAACCCTTTTATTGTAAAGCCTCGTGAGTTATTGCTGATAGCTCGCTAGTTTTACTAAGGCTAGCTCTCGGCGCTCGTCGGCTAGGTCAAGCTCAGTGAGTAATGCTACATCATAATGGCCCTGGTCGACAAGGTCGGACCTCATTATTGGCAAACCTACTTCCAGTGGGATGACTGCTTCCATGCCATATGTCAGCAAAAATGGGGTTTCTCATGTTGCTCGCCGAGGAGTGGTTCGGTACGCCCATAGGATATGGGGTAGTTCATTTACCCATGCGTCTTTGGCTCGCTCCAATCGCTTCTTTAATCCATCGATCACAGTTTTGTTGGAAGCCTCAGCTTGTCCATTGCTCTGAGGGTAGGCCACTGAACTGAAGTGGTGTCTGATATCGTGTTCATTACAGAAGTTTTGAAAAGAGCCGCTTTCGAACTGTGTTCCATTGTCGATGATGATGGTTCTGGGGATGCCAAAGCGAGTGATTATATTCCTCTATATGAACCTTTTCATATCAGCATCTCGAATGTTCGCCAGGGGTTTCGCCTCGATCCACTTGGTGAAGTAGTCAGTTGCGACCAACAGATATTTGCGATTGCCGGTGGCGGTAGGCAGTGGTCCCACGATGTCCATTCCCCATTGGGCGAATGGCCATGGACTGGACAGTGATTTTAGGTCGCTAGCAGGTTGGTGGACCATAGGAGCGTGAAGTTGTCATTTAAGGCACTTTCGGACATACATCGCAGAGTCCCTTTGCATGTATGGCCACCAATAGCCCTCCTTCATTGCTCGAAAAGCTAGAGACCTTCCTCCGATATGGCTTCCACTGATTCCTTTGTGAAGCTCATGTAGCACTTGCTCAACATTCCCTGGGTGAACGCATTGGAGGTAGGGACCGGATAAGGATCTCTTATACAGGTTGCCCTCTGGGGATAAGTGAAAGCGAGAAGCTTTGACTCTTATCTGGTGGGCAGTCTTCTTGTCATTCGGGAGCGTGCCATCCTTCAAATAGTCCCTTAAGGGGTCCATCCAGCTGGGAGTTGATCCCACCTAGAGTACCTGTTTCTCGCCTGGTAGCCTGCTCTCGTGGATGCTCGGGTGAGTGAGGAAATCGATGGGGATGGTTCTTTTTAGGTCGGAGTCGACTGCCGAACTCAGGGCTGCTAGGGCATCAGCATGGCTGTTTTGCCCTCTGGGAACCTGCTGGACATTGATCTCTTCAAAGCTCGCCATTAATTTTTTAACTAAGGCGAGGTAAGCTGCCATTCTTTCATCTTTTGTATTGTAATCTCCACTTATCTGATTGGAGACTAATTGGGAATCGCCGAACACCTGTAAATGCTTTGCTCCCAAAGTGTGTGCCTTCTGGAGGTCGGCTATTATGGCTTCGTATTCTGCTTCGTTGTTGGAGGCTGCAAATCCAAGCCTGATTCCTTGTTCAAGGATTGTATTTTCTTGGGTAACGAGGACAATGCCTACTCTTGCCCCCTTTGAATTGGAGGCTCCATCAATAAATAGTTTCCAGGTGCCCACTGTTGCTTGGTCCTCCTTTGGCTTTGGTAGTTGAGGTTGGTTGGAAGGTACCTCGCCCGTGAATTTGGCTATGAAATCAGCAAGGATCTGTCCCTTGATGGCGGTCCTTGGTTGAAATTGGATGTCAAATTGCCCGAGCTCGACTGACCCTTTAGACAGCCTGCCCGACAAATCCGCTTTCCTCAGGACTGCCTTAAGGGGGTGCGATGTAAGGACGATGATTGTGTGGGCTTCGAAATAGTGCTTCAACTTCCTCGAGGCCACTACTAGTGCGTAGGTGAGATTCTCCAGCGGTAGGTAGCTTTGCTCAGCGTCGAGTAGGGTCTTGCTCGCGTAATAAACAGGGTGCTAGATTCCTGCAACCTCGCATATTAACGCAGAGCTGACAGTGTGGTTGGAAACGAAGAGGTACAGGTATAAAGAATATATTTGTCGTGGTATGACAAGCAGTGGTGGAGAGCTTAAGTATGCTTTGAGCTCGACCAGTGCTTGCGAGCAATCTGGGCTCCATTCTACCATTTTATTCCCCTTCAGAAGCTGGAAGAAAGGCTTGCATTTCTCGGAGGATTTAGAGATGAAGCGATTTAGGGCAGCGAGCATACCAGTGAGCTTCTGTACATCCCGGATTATTCGAGGTGGTTGTACCCTGTTAATTGCATCGATTTGGTCTGGGTTAGCCTCTATGCCTCTCTTACTGACCAAGTACCTAAGAAATTTTCCTGACTGGACATCGAAAGAACACTTGCTTGCATTAAGTTTCATTCGGTACTTCCTGAGGATTTCAAAGGTTTTTGACAGGTCTGAGAGGTGATTTTCTTTCCGCTTACTTTTAACGAGCATGTCATCGATGTAGACCTCCATGGTGCTTCCCATCTGGTCCTTGAACATCTTGGTGACCAGCTGCTGATAGGTTGCCCCTGCATTTTTTAGCCCAAAAGACATTACCTTGTAGTAGTATAATCCAACTGTCGTGATGAAAGTTGTTTTGTCCTGGTCAGGGGCATATAAGGGGATCTGATGATACCCTGAGTATGCATCTAGAAAACTCATTCGTTCGTGAGCTGCAGTGGCATCCACTAGTTGGTCTATTTTTGGGAGGGGGAAACTATCTTTAGGGCACGCTTTGTTGAGGTCAGTGAAGTCGATGCAGACTCTCCACTTCCCGTTGCTTTTTGGAACTACTACTGGGTTGGATAACCACTTGGGGAATTGTACTTGCCGTATGGATCCTGCATCCAGTAGTTTTTCGACCTCCTTCTCTACCGCTTTTGCCTTCTCGGGTGCAGTTCATCGTGCCTTCTGCGTGATGTGTTTGAAGGTAAGATCGACGTGCAGCTGATGGAAAACTAAATTAGGATCGATTCCAGGTAGCTTGTATGGATCCCATGCAAAAACATCTATGTTTCGTCTCAGTAGAGTTATCAAGTCCTTTTTTTCCTGGTCGGTGAGAGATGCTCCAATCAAGAAGACTCTACTACTATCGCCATCTCCAGCCGCAACTTCTACCAAGTCCTCGAAGACCCGCTCGGAGGGGAGGAGCCTGGTTTCCTCCACTCCAGGTCTTCCGTACTTTAATTTCTATTTAGAAGGTGCCAGACCTTCCTCTGTTTTCTCGCTGGGCTGATCGGCCTTCCTTTTTAGCCTTGGTCGGATGGCTGCTATGAAGAATCTTCTTGCCATTGCTTGGTTGTCGTGGATCTCCATTACTCCTCGCTCGGTTACATATTTGAGTTTCTGACGGTAGGTCGAGGAGACTGCCTTCATCGCATGAAGCCATCCCCCGCCGAGGATGGCCTGGTATGGCGAGTCGATGTCAACTACCAAAAACTCGATCATCTTGGAGACGTTTCCAGCGTGCACCGATAATACAATCTTTCCCAAGGGCATAGTTATTTTTCCAGCGAAGCCAACTAAAGGGACAGTAGCTTCCTTTAGGTCGGCGACGCTTAGCTTCAATTTTCTGAATAGGTCGAGATACACTACCTCGGACGAGCTTCCTTGGTCGACGAGCAACTTATCGACGTCAAAGTTAGCTATCCTGAGGGTAATGATCAGAGCGTCGTGATGTGGGGTTCTCACTCCCACCAGATCTTCATCTTTGAAAACAATATGTTTGTTATAGTCGACGTCATCTGCTCATCGACGATTTCCTGACTGTGACTTTACTGGATCGATCTGAAAAGCATGCATTACCACTTTAAGTTTCTTCATCTCCATTCGAGCTGAATTTCCTTGGATCTGCTCGGCATTTGATGCCTCGTGAATTACTACAAACTCATGTCCAGCATCATCTTCGAGCACGTTATCAGGTCTCACTTCTCTATTGGCAGCCACCTTCTCTGCCCTTTTCTCCATAAACTCGTTCAAATGCCCAGACTGGGCTAGTTCCTCGAGGTGAGACTTAAGAGCTTTGCAATGCTCACTCTTATGTCCTCCCTCTTTGTGGAAAGCGCATCTTAGCCCATTGCTCCTCTTCGAGGGATCTCCTCCCATCTTCTTGGGCCACTTGATGAATAGCTCATCTTTAATCTTCGCGAGAATTTTGTAAATTGGTTCTTTGAAGACGGTGTTGACCGCCTGGAATGCTTTTGACGCATCATTGTTCCCTCCATTTTTGGAGCCATTTTTGGAGCCATTTTTGCCCCCGTTCTTTCCTCCTTTCTTCTGGTTCTCAGCTTTGTCACTACCCTTGGCAGTGAGTTTAGCTCGACCGTTTTCTCCTGTACTGAGGCGGGTGACATCTTCCACCTTAGCGTATTTCTCGATGCGAGCCATCAGGTCGTCAATAGTCATAGCCTCCTTCTTCGTCAGGGACTGATATAGAAGGGAAGAACTGGGTAGCCCAATTTTAAAAGAGGCCCCACTCCCTCTGAGCAATCCTCGATCTCATTGAATAATTCCCAGTATCTTTTCACGTAGTCTCGGAGTGTTTCTTGAGGCATTTTCTTTATTGTTAGTAAAGCATCCATCCTTTTGGGATGGGAGCTACTAGTAATGAAGCGGGCCGTAAAAAGTTCGGCCAGGGATTTGAAAATTCTGATGGATCGGTGGGGGAGCCTTTCAAACCATTTATGTGCAACGTCATGCAAGCTCGAGGGAAAATTTGGCGCATTAGCGTGTCCCGGTGGTTCCAGAGGGTCATGGCCTGTCGGTACTGCTTGACGTGATCAATGGGATCAGTCTTACCATCGTAAATCTTGAACCTTGGAATGGCAAATTTCTTGGGGTCTTCTTCTTCTTCTTCTTCTATTTCCCTCGTGAAAGGTGACTTTATCTGGGTTTTGAGAGCTCGTCTAGCGAGTTCTCTGGTCGATCTGGTACCGTGGTGGGCAGGATGTTGGTCTATCTCCCTGCGGACTAGATTTTGTATGTTTTCGTTGCTGCGAGTAGGGCTCTGGTAACGGCGAGCTCTTCGCAGCTACTCGCGGAGGTCGTCGTCTGATTCGCCTTCTTCAACCTTTTGAGATCCCCGCCTAGGGCTCCTTCCTCGACTGTGAGACTTGCTCGCCTGAGGGCTAGGAGTGCGGTATGGACGTCTCCTATTATCAAGATGAAGCTCCCTCTCCAGTCTTTCCAGTCTTCTTTTCAAGTGAGCATTCTCAGCCTCGTATCTTCGAGAAGACTCCCTCTGCTCGTGGATCCTTGCCTCGTATGCATCAATCAGTCTAGATATTTGTGTGGACCTCGCTGGTCCTTGGCTTTCTTCTGAGGCTGGCCTTTCCAAGCGAGCCCTCTGATCTGAACGTCGAACTTCAGACCTAATCCTGCGAGGAGAAGGTGGTTCTTGAATATCCCCTGCCTGGGGGGCATTGCTGCTGTGACCAAACATTTTAAACTCCTTTCTTGGTGTGGGCTCTTCTCAGGGAAAGATGAACGCTTCCCACAGAAGGCGCCAATTGTGGTAACAATTATTATGCAACACAAATAGATAAGAAAAAGCAATCACCAAGTAAGAGCAAGGAATATAAAATGAAAATCACACAACAAAGGATGTACGTGGTTCAGCAAAGATGTGCCTATGTCCACGGTGGTGCAGTCGGTATTATTTCTATATACTCCAGAGAGTGGTTAAAGAGAATACAACTTGTCCTTTTGCCCTGAACTTAGGGTTCAATATATACATGTACGTTTAGGTGAGTGGGGGAGTTGGATTCCCCCACGTCTTCCATCTCTCCCTATAACCTCTCTTAATGGGAACGTGGGAAGAGACCGGATCTCAATCAAAATAAGAGGTGGGGGGCCTAGACTTTGGGCCTCCAGAATTGGGCTACTCGTCCAGGCCCATGGTCTTAATTTTGGTTACCCACAATGTTGTAAGCTGATTGGACGTTTTTATCCATTACAAAAAAGCATACTCTTTATGTTCGACAAGCAGGCCATGTACCGATAAGCATATCCAATTTGATCGTCCCAAGTGGAAAAACCTTCTCGCCAGTAAAACCAAGGAGGGGCCTATGATATGGATCCAACTGGGCTAGCTTTAGATTTAAACTGTCAAAGCACGGATAGAACATGATATCTGCTGAGCTTCCATTATCCACCAGTACTCGTGAAATCACCACTTCCCTCATTCTCATCTTGATGACCAATGGATCATCATGAGGATATAATACACCTGCCAAGTCGTTCTTAGAAAAATCAATGACCGGCTTATCCTTATTCACCTTCCTCGGGTGATCATCTTCAGCCAGATTTATCCGCTGAATGTACGAGCAAGCCTGAGCCTCATTGAGGTAGGCTTTTCTCTCAGCAGTCATATCTTCGCTTCCTGCATCTCCACCTGTAATGACATTACATTCAAATTATCCAAAATGGATAGAAAATACCTCATGTTCTGTCTGTTTTGGTCTTTTGGGGAGATCGGGGTCGTCTTGGTCATCATCCAGATCCTCTTCGTGACTTCTCTTCTTATCTTCTTTTGCTCGACGAGGAGATCTAGACCTCTGTCTTGCTCGGTCGTTGCTCTTTCCATCGTTTCGACGATTAACATACTTGGCCAGCTTTCCTCGTTTGATGAGTGCTTCAATTTCATTCTGAAGAGCTATGCAATTTTTGGTCGTGTGACCATGGTCGTTATGGAACTCGTAATATTTGGTCTTATTCCTTTTGTCAGGATCTGTCTTCATTTTCTCTGGCCAATTTAGCTCCTCGCTGTTCTTGATTTCTTCCAGAACATGGTTTATGATTACTTTCAAAGGAGTATAATTTCCAAATTTCTTCAACAGTTCCCATGCTGGCTTATCAACCTCCGTCTTGGTCTCTTTGGTATCCATATTTTTCTTCACAGCCATAGCCTCCTCGACGTTCATAATCTTCGCTGCCTTTGCCATTAGTTCTGCTATGGTTCTAGGCGGATCTTTGGCGAGAGTGTAGTACAATTTATCTGGCAACAGTCCGCTCATCAGAGCAGTAATTGCTATCTGTTCCTCATAATCAATAACTTCGAGCTTCTCGTTATTGAAACGAGTTATATAATCCCTGGTACTCTCACCTGCTTTTTGTCTAACACTTAACAAGTGTGCTACTCGTTTAACTGGTTTTGCTCCAAAACAGAAATTTCTAATAAAGAGCTCGGCCAGTTGAAAGAAAGTTAAAATCTTCCCTCGAAGAAGATGATTGTACCATATTTGAGCAGATCCGGTAAGAGTTCCTGAAAATGCCCTGCATCTCATCTCATCTGGCACGACATAGATATCGACAGCATCTTGGTATTGTTCTATATGAAGGACATGGTCAGTTTTTCCATCATATTTAGGAGTCACAACAGGTTCTTTGAACTTTGATGGTGTGGAAAAATCCACAATTGCCTGGATAAAAGGTGTCCCTTGGACAAAAGTTCTTTGTAGAGAATTCTTGGCCTTAGCCATTTCCCCTAGTCTATCCTCCAACCTTTGAATAGAGCCTTTCCATACATCATTTCCCTCCTCGGCCTTGTTGGTTCGAGCAACTAATCGTGTTGAATTTGCTTCCTGGGATCTTTCATTACGAGCAGTTGGTCGTGATTGGGCAGAACCCTTCCTTAGATCGGATGGTCGTTGAAAGTTCCTCGACACAATCCTAGGAGGACTTCTATTCCTCCTAGGGCCCAAACGATCAAAAGGAGAGACCCTGCTTAACCTCTCCAATGCACTAGTCCTTTCTGGAGAGAGAGTGATGTTTTGTTGAGTATCTGTAGCTTGTACTGATGAAGTTCGACCAGGTTGATAAGAAAAATCATTAGATATCTCAGTGCGACATGAATCGGTACGTCTGGATCGAGATTCCTCTGGGATTAACGTTCGCCTAGTACGCGAAGAAGGTAAACGAGTATTTCTTTGAACGCTTCGTTATCCTGAATGAGTAGATACTCCACCTTGGACAGTTTGTGTGAGTTGTCGCATTGTTTCTTCCATGGCTGCCTGGCCTTGGGCTAGATTAGCCATTATGCCAGTCAGATCTTAAACATTTGGGGGAGTAGATGGATTTGAGGGGTTTCCAGCGTTTCGATTACTGGATTCAGGATTATCAGCAAATTGGTGATGAATTATTTTGGTGAAAAACGATAATTACAGTCGTCTCCCCCAGACGGCGCCAATCTATTGATGCAAAAAATTGGACCGAATCCCATTTTTATGATCACAGATAAATAAATAAAAGCAATCCAATCAAGCACATGAGAGACAAAGATTTTTAAAGTGGTTCGGCTATAAGAAAAAGCCTACGTCCACTGTTATTTTATTCCCAGGGATTTACAATAGTGGAGAGAGGGAGAAAAAGATGTGTATCTTGTGTATGGTCTCTCATCATTGTCAGATCCCCCTTTCTATGATGGGTTTACCATGTATTTATGGCCATGAGGCTATCCATATGAAAAGGCGATGTGTTGTCATCTAGTAGGCATCTATTGATATAGTAGAAATGTACATTAAGGCTCATTAAATGCGTTGTTATCTGCATTTAACGCACATTAAATGCATAATTATCCTTTGATCTGGAGTTGCTCTGCACGCCTTAAGTTGCTCTGCACGCAAGGCTGTTCGTTGCTCTTCAGACCTGCTCATTGCTCTGTAGACCTGCTAGTTGCTATGCACACCTTCTCGTTGCTCTGCAGACCTGCTAGTTGTTCTGCACACCTGCTCGTTGCTCTACAGACCTGCTAGTTGCTCTGCACCGTTTGAGTTGCTTGGTGATAGTATATATTAGCCACGTAAGGTGACACGTCTTCATTTAATTGGTCCACGTCAGCTGACTAATTTTTGTGTCCACACACATATATACACGCACGCATATATACACACATATATACATAAATGGAAGAGAAATAGAGAGAGAAAACATACAAAAATCGAAGAGAGAGAGAGTGCAATCACTTAGAGAGAAAGAGAGAAATGAAGGGAATAAAAATCGGTGGAAAAAAAGAAGAGGGAAGGTTTTTTTACTGACAGAATTGTCACGGACGTATCACGGTCAATGACCGTGATAAAAAATTAGTTTGTCACGGTCATTGACCGTGATAAGACTTTTTCGCGATCTTATCACGGTCATTGACCATGATAAAAAATGCGTATTTTTTGTCACGATCAATGACCGTGACAATACTGGCCGGTTGAAGGGTGTTAATTTGACCATTTTGGTGTAGTTTTTACGAGTTAGTTTTTACTATGACCATGAGGTCAGTTTTTACGGGTTACATTAGTTTCGTGCGTGGTGTTGGTACCTCTTACGGGGTCGTATTCATTCTATCATCTAAAATATTTAATAGATAATGCATATCAATTATATAACTACTTTAGTTAAAGTAAAGAGTACCTCGTAAGATACAAATAAGATTGACAAGGATAAACATTCGTAAAAGTAATTAAACATTCACACCTTAAAGTAAAGTGCTAATACAATGCCAATATCATAATAGGATACAAATAATATTGACGAGGATAACATAAAATTTTGATACTCAATCTTCCTCTAAATCAACTAAAAGATCCCTCAAATTAGGTTTGTCATCAAGAGATGACATGAACTTTATTGGAGTCTTTAATGTGTCTACTTGAGTAGTCATACCCTATGTTGCATGTGAAACAATAGACCAATTGCCATCGTTTATGCACTTCGAATAGAATACCTTCTTTACATTCTGAAAGGCACAAATAAAAGGCTTGTTGACCATGCGGTGTTTAGTCTTCAGCTTTCATAAATCTACCATAATAAGTTTAGAGTCAGGATTAACTTTGCAAGAATTTGTTGTATCCTCCACGTTTACCCAATCACAATAGAATACGGTATCTGTGAAATCTAAGTAATCAAGTTCTAGTATTTATTGAATTATCCTATAATAGCTTAGCACCGTATTCTTTGAATTCTTATCACGTTTTCTAGTGATATAGGTGGTTAAGGCAGAAATTGGCATTCCACTATTTTGATCCAAATTATTTTCCTCATATGGATATGAAATGAAATCAAAACCGTTGGTGCGAATTTCTCAAACTCTTTTGCACGAAAACTAGGACCTTTTGCTAGGCGTGCAATCCTAGAAGAGACATCACCTCCTTTTAAAAGCTGTATTTATTAATGAATTTATATTAGGGCATGTTTTTACCACACATGAATAAATAACTGCACACATAAGATGTGAAAATTACCTCTTTTGACACCCATACCCTAAAATCAGTTGTTGTGAAATTTCTCCTTTGATTTTGGGCAATTTTGTTCTTGTACTTCCTACCGAAAAATTGTAGAGTTTAGATCATAAAATATATAATACATATAATCAAAGAAGAAGAATTCAGTAGATACTCACTCTCTCCAGTTTTCGACTTCATCTTGCAATTCGAAGACATAACGAGTTTCTTGCTCGTATTCTAGATTTGTGAGTTTCACCTCTTTAGGGTTCCCAAACGACAATTCGTCCTCAAACTCGTCAGGTTCCTCTATCACTCATTATCTATGAGGATTAAACCTCCTCACCTCTTGTTCTGGCATATGTTCCCTAACGTATAACGATGATTCCACCATTACGTATTCTTTAGCAATTGACCCTCCAATATACCGTGTATATTTTACATAATCTTTGAAGGTTTTCAGCAAGCGCTTAAAAGGATACATCTAACGATACTTAACGGGACCACATAATAAAGCTTCATCGCATAAATGCACAAGCAGGTGGATGCTGATATCGAAGAATGATGGAGGGAAATATTTCTCTAATGCACAAACTGCCTTCGCTAAAGTTGATTTCGCAGCTTTAATGTTCCTTCTATTTTCCACTTTTGCACAAAGTAGGGTGAAACACAAACCGGTTTGCATAATTACCCGACGTAGATCTTTGTGTTCAGAGAAACAATGCTGAAATAATAGAGGGATTAATTTGATTGTTACATACCAGTCGTGAGACTTGCACTGTTTCAAGTCATTTGCTTGGTATCTTACTAACCTACGTAAATTAGCAGAATAATCAGTTGGAGTCTTCAAGTTTAACGTGTCTAAGAGGATTTTCTTCTCACTAGTAGTCAAAGTGAAAGCAGTCAAGGGGGGTAGAAATTCTTCCTATTGTCGGATCATTTTTTAACCACAGTTTCTTCTTTATTTTCATATCGTGTGGATCTCGGCGGGCCCGCTCTCCATCTTTGGAATGAGATCCACACAGACATGTTCCTATCAGATGTTCTGCAACATTCTTCTCTGTGTGCATCACATCAATTATATGCCTTACTCGATGATCTTCCCCATATGACAAATCAAAAAGTATTGATCACCTGGACCATGGCTTCGCTTTACTAGGGTCGTTCGGATCCCCCTAGCTTTATGCTTCAAGTTTACAAACTGGGTATATTTGCCTACGTACCTATTCCCCATGGTCGCAGGGGCTGCCTTCTCCTCAATTTGCTGACCAAAAAGCCGAATATGTGCTGTTCTGCGCTCGTGATCGACAGGCAAAAAGTTAGACTTATAGTTCCTAAAAGGGTGACTGGTCGGCAAAAATCTACGATGACCCATGTAACTCATCTTACCACTATTTTTTAATCAAAAATCTTCAGTTTCGTCCCCATATATGGGACATCCATAATAACCATGAACATTACAACCAGACAAGGTCCCATAAGCAAGAAGGTCGTGGATCTCCCATATCACCATTGCTTTAAGTATGAACTCTTCACCCTTGTGAGAGTCGAATGGCGTCACGCCTTTATCCCACGACTCTTTAAGCTCTTCGATTAATGGGGCTAAGAATATATCAATATCATCACCTGAAGCCTTCGGCCCAGGTATCAATAAAGATATTAATGTGAACTCCTTTCTCATATAGAGTGTTGGAGGGAGAGTTAAAGGCGCCATTAGAATTGGCCAATAACTTTGACTAGTACTTAAATTACCAAAAAGGTTAAACCCATCAGTTGATATTGTAAGACAAATGTTGCGTGGTTCTTTTGCAAATTCATGGTGTCGTGCATTTGAAATTTTCCAGATGAGTGAATCAATCAGATGACGCATCAAATTCCCACCCACATTTCATCGAGAGTGCCATGTCATGGCCTTCGCCATCCATAGTGCAGTAAAAAACCATTTTAATCGTGGCCCAAGTGGAAAATACTTAAAAACCTTTTGTGGGACTTTCGAGCACTTGCGATTTTTTGCAGGTTTGTCCTTTCAATTCTCACAAACCACATATCTAGGCTCATTACATACAGGACATTCATCCTTCTCTTCGTACTCGTTACGATAGAGTATGCAATCATACTTGCAAGCATGAATAGATTTGTATTTCAAATCTAAACCCTTCAAACTCTTCTTCATGGTAGGATAATTGTCTGGTAATGTGTTCTCTTTTGGGCGAATTTCTTTAACTCAATTAATAATTCCGGTGACGCTGTTCATAAAATAAACCAAATTGACTCTTCAAATTATGCAAACCAGTCATTGCATATAATACTGAGTGATCTTCATCACAATCTTTATATAACAGTCTAGCAGTATCGACTTTCAACCGTGTGTATTCCCGATCTCCTAGTAGTTCAACATTAAATTGTTAATTTACTTGGTCATAAACATAATGTGCATTATCTGTATCCATAGGTTGGTAGTTTTAATGGTTGTGGAGTCCGTAAGCGTTATCAATTAAGTCGGTCAATGGATGATGTGTTGGTGAATCATGTACCACTTCCACTCGTTGGGGTTCCGTTACGCGGTCGGGTACCGGTAATTCTTCTGAAATATAAGGTATAACTTTTTCACCATGGTATGTCCATATTTTATTGTCTTGACAGATTCTCCATTTTATTAAATGCAACTTAACAACTTCCAATGAATTATATTTTTCGTTAATACAATGAGTGCACGGACACGGAATCTTGTCACTTTTAAGATTTTTGGAAGCGTATTTAATAAATTCATAAACACCCTTTACATGATTATTTACTATCCGGTTTGTCTCACCCATCCAGTCTTTGTCTTGTGGGAAATCCATGTAATAATCTTCAAATTCCACTCCTGTGGTAATAGGTTAAAAAATATTATTACAACTGAAACAAAATGAATATTCTTATAACTGAAACAAAAAAATATCATTATAACTAAAACAAAACCAATATTCTTACAATTGAAACAAAAAAAAATCATTGCAACTGAAACAAAACCAATATTCTTATAACTAAAATAAAAAAAATTACTACAACTAAAATGAAAGAAAATATCATTACATCTTGGCCAACAGATAAACTGGCCAAGCAATAAAAGATTGTACATAATTCCTCAATTCCATCCCTTCCCCACTGTTAATGTGCTCAGGTACATCTCCGCAGTCGTTGTATATTTCTTCGATCATTATTTAAGCCTCACCCTTCTCTAAAGGTCGACCATGTATTGGAGTTTCGAGAACTATGGAGATGAGTGTGCACACGCTAACAAATCTCGTATTGCTCAGGTCCCTGATATAGTGCTCTTGGCCATATTCACCGTGAGTTTTTGACTATAATCCAAGTCCCGTGACTCGCGAAGGTGTAGAGGAGGGGAATGTTGGAGGTAGGAGGCATTTGGGAGGGGAATGTTGGAGGGGGGGGATAAGTGAAATCTTGAGTAGGAGTAGGGTAAGGGTAACCTTGAGGAGGCATTGGGGGCCTGCAACTCTAAAAAAAGTTCACAAGTTTTCCAATTTGATTCGTCAATAATCCCAGGGTATTTTTAATCTCATGGATATCCCCATCGGTCTTGAATTGGTGTTCCTTTTAAAACGAGATACAATTCTTTACCGAAGAGAGCTCGTCCACAAGAGGTGGAGTGTGTCGAAGTTTTGTTTAAGGCATATATGAGCCAACACCTCTCGTCCTCCCCCTTTTATCCCTTCCAAAGGTCTGGGTTAGGGCATCATTTTCAAGTTCAAAGCTATCATTAGGGTTCGAATCGGAAACAATGCTGATGGCCTTTATTGATTCCAACGTCTTAGCTAAGTGTGTCGGAAATTTATTATCTTTGTCCCGTCGAGTATGAATGAATAAGTTGGATCGATTTGGGTTTTTAACGGCATCTGGAGCATCCTTTGTCCTACTCTCCCATTCATTCTTCAAATCTTCATATGATTTGGATCCCAGCGTGTGGATATCAGTTTTTTGTGCCCTATTTTTTTTCTCCCTCTGGACCAACTTTTTCTCCTTCGCCTCATTCTCCAAAAAATAATTCCACTTCTCCACCGGCATTTCAACAATGAAGGAACTCTCTCTTTCAAAGAAAAAATATCTAAGCTCGCGGCCTCCTTCGGGAAATGTTTCTTTTGAAGGTTTCTTCTGTATGTCCTCAATCCTTCAGCAACCTTGTTGATCAAGCTGTCAAAGATGACATACATGATCAACTCTGCAAGCATTTCTGATTTCCTAACTGTTATCTGGTCCACATACTCCCACATTCAATTTTCCCAGCGATAAACACAGGGCTTTAAAGTTCAACACGTTATTCTTATCACCTATCGAGTTATTCTCGATAAGGACTGGGCTTCTTTTCATTTGAGCGGGAGGCATCAGGAGTGCTGGATAGGGACGTTGGAGAAACGGGAGTGCTGGATTGGGGTGTAGGAGCACTTGAAGTTGGACTTGGTGAGGAGTGAATAATTGGAGGGTGCACGAGATGGTGAACCTCGTTGTGGTGTCACCTTGACACTTGGTACCATTGGGTTATTTCCTCTCGACATCGCCTACAAAAATGAAAAACTATAAGTGACTAAATAATTATAATAATATGAAATTATAACTAATTAATCAAACTTATGACTATATATATAGATAAATATATAGATAGATAGATAGTGTAAGGACAGTTTTGTCATGTCCAATATCTTACATTTATGTATGTCGTACGCCGCTACATTTGGCACGTCTCTACATGATCTCACACGATGGCCTCAATCGAATTCTGGGAGTCAAGAATTCAACATCTCCATCATGTGTCCCACATCTGCCTCAACGACTTCACATTCCACGATTTTAGGGACTTAATGCAAGTGGTACGCAAGAGAAGTCAAAATAGTAAAAGAAGGCAAGATATGGAAGTTCAAGGTCATTTTGGTAACTTTACAACCACCATATAGAGGTATGGTCAAATGGAAAGATAAAGAGATCGCCGCAATGAAGATACTGGAATAAACGGTACCTCAATCCGAGCTACGGTAAAGAAGTTATGGTCCTTTGAAAATGAAGAAAATTCCGAAAAAATCCTTGGAAAAATGCTAAGTGTTTAAGCCCCAAGTTCCAGAGAATTTTTGCGAACCGAAGGCCAAACCGGTTTGGGGAGGGGAACCGGTTTGCGGTACACTCGAACCGTTTCAAGGTACCTGACGCTGGCAAGTGTTTTAAAATCGTGAAACTCTTTTGGTTTCCTATAAAAGCCAACTTCGAGGGAGTTATTTCAGAAGACTTTGAAAGACATTTTTTAGAGTCCAAATACATCTAGTCTTCATATTTTTGAGTCCCAAGACTCATGTTTTGATTCAGACATCCTTGCCAAATCTTTGTGAATCCTTTTGTAACCCAAGAACACAACCTTGGGTTTGTTCAACTTTTGTAGAGAAGTCATCTTCCTTCTTCATTGCTGCTCATCTAGAGTTCCCTAGGGAGATTCCAGCTGCCGACTATAGAACCGATGCTTGTGGGTATTTTCGTGTCACACTGTATTTTTACTATAATCCGTGTAACCATTTCTTACAAAATTATAGTGAAAATAAAAGGTTTTGCCCCTTTGGGGGATTTTTCCTCACATGTGTGTGTTTGAATGTTCTTGCATGATTTTATCATCTTCAATCACACCTAGATGCATGTTTAGGACTTAATTAACAAAAACTGAGTTTAATTAAATAATTTCTTTATTTGAACACAAGCGCACTCCTTTTAAATTGGTATCAGATCCAATTACACAATTATACCATGTAATTTTCAGCAAAATTTTTCTAAGATATCTATTTTTTGAAAAAATGATTTTTGAAAAAGAGCGTGTTCATAATGGAGAAGTTATATAATAAAATGCCAATTTTTGACGGTACAAAATATGCATATTGGAAAGCCCGCATGAAATCTGCTTTAAAAGCTATTGATGAACGTGTCTAGATTTTAGTTGAAAGAGGGTGAACACCTCCCTCTGTCACTGTTAATAACGTGACTAGTTTAAAACCTGACACTACTTGGACTGAAGAAGAATTTAAATGGTCATGTTTTAATTCTAAGGGTTTAAGTGCAATTTCTAGATCTGTCACACCTGATGAGTTCAAACGGATCATGACATGCACCATGTCAAAAGAGGCATGGGATGTTTTACAACTTAACCATGAAGGAACTAATGTTGTGAAAGAGTCTAAACTGTAAAATTTGACAACTCAATTTGAAACCATCACCATGCTTGAAACTAAATGTTTTGATGAATTTTATGCTAGACTGTCTGATATTGTAAACACCTGCTTTAATCTTGGTGAACACATTCCTAATGCTAGCATTGTTAAAAAGATTCTTAGATCACTGCCTAAGTGTTTTATCCCTAAAGTCATTGTGTTAACTTCTATGGATAATTTAAATACGCTTAAATTGGAGGAACTTGTAGACGACTTGCAAACGTATGAAATTGATAGGTTTCCTAAATCTGTCAAGTCTAAAGATAAGGGAATTGCACTTAATGCCCAGGAGAGAAAAAGTGAGGGGTCGACAAGAAAGAGGGGAGAATCATCTAGTAAAAGAGAGTTAGATACGTCAGATTCTGAGTGTGACTTTGATTTAGATGATTTGGCCCTGTTTGCTAAAAATTTCAAGAAAATTCTCAATTTCAAGAAAAATGATAATTTTAAAGACCCTCCTAAGAAAGACAACAAGAGATGCTATGAGTGCGACGGTAAGGGTCATAGAGCTTTTGAGTGTGCTACTAGGCTGAACAAAGAAAAGGGTAAAGCTATCCCTAATGCTACCCTTAGTGACGACAGTGAGGTCAAGTCGGTGGACTCTCATTAGGACTCTGGAGACGAGTCACCGCATGAGTGTAACTTCACCGCATTCATGGCTAGTCATATGAGAACCTCTAGTACTCCTCACGACGATGAGGATTCTAGTTCACAGGGACACCTTGGCAGTGAGACCGATGTGAGTGAGGGGGAGGATGATGCTAGTGAGAGCGAGAGTAATCTTCAACGCGCCTACGTCGAGCTATATAATGAGTCATTTAAAACTAAAAAGCGTAACAAAGCGTTAGTTCTTAGGATCACCGCTCTAGAGGTAGATTTAGAAAAATCGAGAGAGAGAGAGTCCACCACCTACACCACCTTGAGAGAGAGAGATTCTTCTTGCATTGAGAAAGAGAGATTGTTTAGAGAGAGAGAGAGACTGTTTGGAGAGAGAGAGAGAGAGAGAGAGAGAGAGAGTGTGTGTGTGTGTTTGAGAAAGAGAAAGGGGATTTGACTAAACAAGTTGATAGTCTTACGAGTGAGATCCATTCCTCCCTGGAGACTCAGAAGAAAATTGAATCCCTTATTTCCCAGCTTACTCATGATCTTGAGCGAGCACGGGAAGTCAAGGTTCAAATCGAGGACAGATCTAGGAAGATGGGAAATATGTTCCTCGGCCCCGCTTTAGGTTTTGGTGATAGGTAGGGAATAGGTTATGATGGTGCCTCCACGTCCCAAATTGCACCTGGGCCAGCTCCTGAGTTTACTACGACTCCATATGGCCATCGTCAAAAACCACGTAGGAGAGTTCGACTAAGAAAAGCAAACCAAGGTCTGCCTAAGACTGTACATATTGCAAAAGAAAAGGCCACGTCAGGGAGTTTTGCTATAGTTTGGATCGGACACGACGTACTAATTCTCCACCACATCATACTGATGATTTTGACAGTCTGAGAGAGCGTGTTGAGTTTTTAGCTACCACATCACAGAGTTTGATGGAGGAATTCTGATGGATGTCTTTGCCGTCAATGAATACTTCTCACTTTCCGGCTAAAACCAACAACAAAAAGGGTAAAAAAAAGGTTACCACTTCTTGGGTACCTAAGAAAGTTAAGAAAGCCCTTGTTGTTCATGCCGCTCTCAAAGTACATAATACCTCACAGTGGTATTTTGATAGTGGGTGCTCCAGACATATGACAGGTGATGCATCATTTTTTACCTACCTTGGGGATTATAAGGATGGTAGAGTCTTCTTTGGAGATGGGAGCAATTCTAGCATTATAGGATGAGGTACAGTAGAGTTACCAGGATTTCCTAAGCTAGAGAATGTTTTGTACGTCAAAGGTTTGAAATCAAACCTTCTCAGCATTAGCCAGCTGTGTGACGCTGACTTCGTCGTAAAGTTTGATCGGGATGCATGTAATGTCTATACTCAAATCGGTAAACTTTTAGTGCGAGGGGTGAGGACTAAGGATAATTGCTATGGGAATGTGCCCTCATCCTCACTTGTCTGCAATAGCGCCATGATCACTCCTATGGATTTGTGGCACCAACGTCTAGGTCATGTGAACGTTAGAGATTTGACTCTCTTAGCTAAAAAGGACATAGTACGTGGCTTACCATTTCTTGGAAAGTAGACTTCCATGGTTTGTGGACCCTGTCAGTTGGGAAAGCAAATCCGTAGCCCCCATAGGAAGTTACATTCCATTACCACTTCCCATGTACTTGAGTTGATTCACATGGATCTTATGGGTCCTACTCGTACCGAGAGTCTGGGTGGTAAGAGGTATATCCTCGTGATGGTGAATGATTTCTCCAAATAGTCGATTGTAGGTTTTCTGAGAGATAAATCCGATGCTGTAGAGTTTTTGACGACCAAGTGTTGTGTCCTACAAAACCAACATGGAGTCACTATTAACAGTATGCGTAGTGACAACGACACAGAATTTAAGGAAGCAAAGGTATATATTTACTGTGATAGCCTTGGGATCAAACATGAGTTTCCTGCTATGAAGAATCCTCAGCAAAATGGGATTGTTGAGATAAAGAATAGGACAATCCAGGAAATGGCTAGATATATGCTTATAGGTCGTAGAGTTGCTAGGAGATTTTGGGCAGAGGCAGTGTCTACTGCATGCCACACCGTGAATAAGGCTTACCCGCGACCACATACACTTAAGACGCCTTATGAATTGTGGACTGGCAAGAAACCCAACCTTACATATTTCCGTGTTTTGGGGAGTAAATGCTACATCCTACGGGATAGAGAGAAATTAGGAAAGTTTGACTCCCGGAGCGATGAGGGAATGTTGCTAGGATATTCATCGAATAGTAGAGCGTACCGAGTCTTTAACCTGAAGAGCTCTAAGGTTATGGAGTCAATAAACATCACCGTGCAAGATGACGAACCTCCGACGGTTATTAATCCTAACCTTCAGTGTGAGGATGAGGACTTTTCTAGTAGTGATTTACTTGTCCCTCACCCACACTCTGTGGACCCTACTCCTGTGTTAGGGGACACACCTGATTGGGTTCGCAAGAGTCATGATCCCTCTACCATTATTAGCTATTCCACTTTAGGGTTCAAGACTTGTGCTCAGCTAGAGAATGCTGTTAGCCATTTTTGCTACACGTCCAAAGTCGAGCCCAAGAATTACAAAGAAGCACTCAAGGATGAACACTGGATATCTGCTATGCAGGATGAGTTGCTTCAGTTTAAAAAGAACAATGTCTGGGAACTTGTCCCCCGACCTAGTGAGACTAATGTGATAGGTACCAGGTGGATTTTCAAGAATAAAATGGATGAAAATGGTACCATAATCAGAAATAAGGCTAGGTTGGTCGCTCAAGGCTACACACAGACAAAGGGTGTAGACTTTGGGGAGACATTTGCTCCTGTTGCGAGGCTTGAGTCCGTCCGCTTACTTCTCGCCATCGCATGTCATCTGTGCTTCAAGTTATATTAAATGGATTACAAGAGTGCCTTTCTAAATGACATTCTTTAAGATGAGGTTTATGTGGAACAACCAACAGGGTTTGAAGACCCTAAGAACCCAGAGCACGTTTACTATCTGAGGAAAGCCTTGTATGGTTTGAAACAAGCACCCCGTGATTGGTACGAGAGGCTTACTTCCTATCTATTAGCCTGTGGTTTCAAGAGAGGGGGAGTTGATATGACGTTGTTCTTCAGGATAGATGACGGTGTTATTTTTGTTGCCCAGGTCTATATGGATGACATAGTCTTTGGATCCACGTGCTCCCAGCATGTTCACCACTTTGAGGAGGAAATGAAAAGTGAATTTGAGATGAGCATGGTAGGTGAGCTTACATTCTTCCTTGGTATCTAGGTTCGTCAGCTAGAGGATGGGATATTCATCTCCCAATCCAAGTATGCTAGAGACCTAGTGAAGAAATTTGGTTTAGACTCCGCTAAGCATGCACGTACACCTATGAGTACTTATATCAAGCTTAGTAAGGACACTTCAGGCAAGGACGTAGAGAAAACCTTGTATCGGAGTATAATAGTTAGTCTTCTCTACTTGACTTCCAGTCGTCCCGACATAGCCTTTAGTGTTGGAGTCTGTGCGCCATATCAGGCGTCCCCTAAAGAGTCACACTTACTCGCTCTAAAACGTATTATCAAATACGTGAGTGGGACTCTCTCATATGGTATTTGGTATTCCTTTAATACCAATGACTGTTTGTTCGCCTATTAGGATGCCGATTGGGCCGGGGATGTAGGAGGTTGTAGGAGCACTTCTGGTGTGTGTTTCTATTTTGGTTCTACTCTTGTCTCCTGGTTGAGCAAGAAGCAAAATTCCAACTCTTTGTCCACGACGGAGGTTGAGTACATCGCCGCCGGGAGTTCTTGCACGCAACTCTTATGGATGAAGCAAATGCTGGGGGATTATGGGATATCACATGACATCATGACCATCTCTTGTGACAACACGAGCGCGATACACATATCTCGCAATCCAGTCCAACATTCGCACACAAAGCACATCAGGATACGCGAGCACTTTATACTTCAGTTAGTCGAGAAAAAAGTCGTATCCCTGAGTTTCGTACCCACCGACCTTCAGTTAGCCAATATATTCACGAAGCCTTTAGATTCCCTTAGATTTGAGAGTCTTAGGAAGTCTTTGGAAATTTGCACAGTTGACTAAGGGGTTGGTTCATGTCTAGGATAGGATGCATTGTCATATTCATATCATATGATTACTATTCCTAGGTTGTATCATTTGTATCACTAGTTTATTTTATTTTCTGATTTTTATATTTTTTGAAAAATCCAAAAAGATTTTCTTTTTATAAAAATTTTAAAAAATAACAAAAATATTTTTGTATTTTATTTGCACCTTTTGTGGATGAGCATTTATGATAGCCAAGTCACAAATTTCATTCCATTTATCCATGTGACTGTTTGATAGAGATTTGAGACGTTACATTATTTCATCCATGTACTTTATATTGTTTGGAGTATTTGAGATGTGATTAGTGATATCTTTCTACATGTTTGACTCCTATCTCCTTTATTGCACACATGCACGGCTATATTTGATTATTGTACTTATCTATCACATATTGGCTTGAGTGTTTTCATCACAATTCTGTCTATATAACGTACAATTTACGATACAACTTGAAAAGATTGGAATGCATGTTAAAATCGTTTAGTGAGACTGTGTGTTTATTTGAAAACGGAGAAGGGTTGCGAAAGGTTCATTTATCCTTTGCGAATACTAAGCCACCGTTAAATTGGACCTAACAAATGGAGGAATTTTATTATACGAGGTCCAAAGAGGTTAAAAGAGCCCGAAAAAAATTTAAAGGCAATAAAAACAATTCATGCCAAATATGGGCCATTAGGTTTCACCATTAATTCTCCAAAGTTTGAGAATTTAGATTACCTCTATTCAAAATATAAATCTCAGGGAGTTTGGTTGGAGAATTTAAACGGGTTTGCACTTCCTTAAAAGTCCTAAAAAAGCATGAAATCATTTTGGACGTTATTAGTGTGGAAATGTCTTTGAGCTTTTATTTATTGATTTCATTGAGTCAATGTCTCTTATTTTCATTTTTTTTACACCAAAGGAATATTTTGAGTTCATTCGTTAGGTGTATCCGATATTCATCGTGGACATATGTCATGTTTGTATGCATTGATTTTTCTATCGAATTTTATCACACCCATACATTTACGCTATCATCGACTTGGTTGTTTGGTGTTCGTTTATGGTGTGATTATTTGTTTGTATATTTTGTGTGAAAATTTTTGAAAAATTCAAAAAAACAAGTTTCTTACCTTGTGACACACTCCAATTGCATTTATTTTTGCTTCTTATATTTGTCTATTTGGGGACATAATAAAAGGGGGAGAAGAATTATCATATTATGAGGGAGTTTTTGAGTTTTTGAGATGTTGAGATTTGTTTTAAGTTGGTATCTATGTTTATCTCATTTCAAACTCGATACGTCACTTGGTATTTGCTTTATCACGTGTGCGTAGGTACTACATTGATGATCTCTGAATTACACACTCTCATGAGAAAAGTTTTGAAGATTTGAAGATCAAACGATGAAGACTTATTCATTTGTACCTTTTCAGTTTTGGGTTCATGGGAGGGTAGATTTGTATAGGCAATTTGTTATTTGATAATTCGGATTTTTATGTATGTACTAGCATAGACATAGGGGGAGATTTGTAAGGACATTTTTGTCATGTCCAATATCTTACATTTATGTATGTCGTACGCCGCTACATTTGGAACGTCTCTACACGATCTCACACGATGGCCTCAATTCAAATTTTGGGAATCAAGCATTCAACATCTCCATCATGTGTCCCACATCTGCCTCAATGACTTCACGTTCCACGATTTTAGGGATTTAATGCAAGTGGTACGCAAGAGAAGTCAAAACAGTAAAAGAAGGCAAGCTATGGAAGTTCAAGGGAATTTTAGTAATTTTACAACCATCGTCCGGAGGTCTGGTCAATTGGAAAGTTGAAAAGCTCGCCGCAATGAAGATATTGGAAGAAATGGTACCTCAATCCGAGCTACGGTGAAGAAGTTATGTTCCTTTCAAAATGTAGAAATTTTCAAGAAAAACCCTTGAAAAAATGCTAAGTGTTTAAGCCCCAAGTTCCAGCGAATTTTTGCGAACCGAAGGCCAAACCGGTTTGGGGGACGAACCGGTTCACGGTACACCCTAACCGGTTCAAGGTACCTGATGCTGGCAAGTGTTTTAAAATCGTGAAACTCTTTTTGGTTTCCTATAAAAATCAACTTCGGGGGAGTTATTTCAGAAGACTTTGAGAGACATTTTTTAGAGTGCAAATATATTTAGTCTTTATATTTTTGAGTCCCAAGACTCATGTTTTGATTCACACATCCTCGCCAAATCTTTGTGAATCCTTTTGTAACCCAAGAACACAACCTTGAGTTTTTTCAACCTTTGTGGAGAAGTCGTCTTCCTTCTTCATTGCTGCTCATCTGAAGTTCCCGAGGGAGATTCCAGCCGTCGACTACAGAATCGACGCCTGTGAGTATTTCTGTGTCACACTGTATTTTTATTGTAATCCGTGTAACCGTTTCTTACAAAATTATAGTGAAAATAAAAGGTTTTGCCCCTTTGGGGGATTTTTCCTCACATGTGTGTGTTTGAATGTTCTTGCATGATTTTATCATCTTCAATTACACCTAGATGCATGTTTAGGACTTAATTAATAAAAATTGAGTTTAATTAAATAATTTCTTTATTTGAACAGAAGCTCACTCCTTTCAGATAGATACCTTTTCTAAGTAAGATTTTATAATATGTTCAATGTGTCTGATCTCCATCTATTCGGTATTAGTTTTTAAGAACCTATGAATTTTTGCACGTGGCCAACTAGGAGGAAGGGTATCTATGATTGATGTGTAGATATCCGTGACATGAACTCGGAATCCCATATTTCTCAACTTTTTGGCAAGATTCAATTTTACGTGCATGTGGCGCGAGACATTACAGTCTATGTCAATGCTCTCTGTACGTAGTTATATCCATAACGGGTGGATTGTTTTTCGCCTTCTCCAATAACGTAACCAAGGTCAGGGCTACGTCGGGATTATGTGTGTGAAATATATTTTGTATTACGTCATCCCAGTTTTCTGGTAGAGAAAATGGAATACGATCGAACAGGTAATCTTGCTAGCGATCAACTCCACGATTTACAAGGTAGTTAAATTGTTCGATTTTTTTATTTCCATACCTATAAATAAGAGTACCCTCTATATGACGCGCACTAATAAAATAATTATGTGTGCGATCTAATTGCAACATCTCTCACTCCTGTTGACAGTGATTATCACCGTTGCCTCATTTTTCCTGAGAAAAGTATACGAGGGCGTGAATTCGAGTCCTACACTTAAGGACTCTAATTAATTAATAATTATTAATTAAAACATATGACGTATACACACGTATGTCATATGTTAGGGATCTAATTTCAACCTCTCCCACTCCTGTTTGTAACACATTTTGTTAGGGTTTATTATGAAAGAGTTTTAGTACACACGCAAACAAACTCTAATACACAATTTTGTGCCCCGCACACTCTTTGACACAAACTAATGATATCTCACTATATTAATGTGCACACGTGTTTGCGACTCATATTTAAAGTAGCGAAGTAAAGAATTACTAAAATATCACAACATGGTAGGCGTTATTGTTAAAAATAATGATGCGCATATAATCCCCATTGCAATGTAAAAAAATCCATTTAATTATATTTTATCAGAAAAAAACACGACATGCATTTAACCCCCAATATAATATGATGGCACGCATATAACCCACAACAAGGTCTAGGGCTTTGAATAATATTTTCTAAAAAAAATATATAATGTCTAGGGTTTTGAATAATATTTTGTCAAAAAAAAATACACACATACAATCTAGGGTTTATTGACATAATCTATACATACACACACATACAATCTAGTGTTTATGGACATAATCTATACACACACAAAGACACAATCTAGGGTTCACTAAACCCTAATATTTTTACATAAATGTATACATACACACACATACAATGTATATATACACACACATACAATCTTGGATTTTTTGACATAAAAAAATAATTTATTTGTTCATAGTTACACACATAAACACACACATACATCTATGCATACACACATAAAAACATAAATATATACATACACTCACACACACACAGAGAGAGAAATTAGGGCTTTAGACATAAATCCTTACCTTTAAACACAAATCCTTATCTTTAAACAAAAATCAGAATGAAATTATAGTGCTTTAAACATAAATCCTTACCTTTAGACACAAATCGGAATGAAAGAAAGTGAAATCACCAAGAAATCACACCATGCGCAGTGAAAATGTTCGCAGAAATGAAAGAAAGTAGCGGGTCTTTTTTTTAAGGTCTGAATGCCGTGACCCACCATGCGCGACCATTTTTCCATGGCAATCACGACTCGAATGAGGTATGGTCACGACCCTTAGCCGTGACCCACACCAAGAAATGGTCACGGTCCCCAGCCGTGACCCAATATGTGAGTGTTTTATGCTTTGTTATACCTATGGTCACGGTCCAAGTACGTGACCCATCCGCGACCAAGCTTGGAGGGAATTTTGACGCGAATCTGACTCCAAGATGGTCACGACCTGATCACGGCCTAAGTCCGTGACCCACAGTGGTCAGGGATTTGGGTCGTGACTACTTCCAGACCATCCATGACTCGGTGTGATAATGAATATCATCATGCCAAAAATAAAATGGTCACGGCCCAAGTCCGTGATTAGCTGGTCGCGGACTTGGGCCGTGACCCACTAAGCGTGGCCATTCGCAAGATTTGGTGTAGTGATATTTTCAAATTATCATCATATTCTGAAACTAGGGGTCCCTTGATTACGTGATCAATTACTACGAATTACATTGGTCCCGTGCGAGGTGTTCGTATCTCCCACGGGGCCGTTTGGGAACTGTTTTGGATTTTTTCCATCTAAAGGCATATTTTTAAACCTAAGTCTGTAGATTTCCTAATTATCATCATATTCTCAAATCAGGAGTCTTGTGACTATGCAATCAGTTTCTACGAGTTACATTGATCCCTTGCGATGTGTTCGTGCCTCTTACGGAACTGTTTAGGGATTATTTTGGGTTTTTGCCCTCTAAGGATATGTTTTTAACCCTAAGTCTAGATTTTTCTAAATTATCATCATATTCTCAAACCAAGAGTCCTCTGATTACGCGATAGTTCCTATGAGTTATATTGGTCCTGTGAAAGGTTTTCGTGCCTCTTACAGGGCTGTTTGGGGGCCGTTTTAGGTTTTCTCCATCTAATGGTATGTTTTTAAGCCTAAATCTAGATATTTACAAATTATCATCATATTCTCAAACTGGGAGTCTCGTGACTATACAGTTAGTTCCTACGAGCTACATTGATCCCGTGCGAGGTGTTTCGCCTCTTACGGGGCCGTTTAACCATTGTTTTAGGTTATTTTCCCTGTAATCGCATGTTTATAATCCTAAGTCTAGATATTCTGAATTATTGTCATATTCTCAAACCTAGAGTCCTATGAATATGCGGTGAGTTCCTACAAGTTACATTGGTCCCGTGTGAGCTGTTCATTTCCCTTATGGGATTATTTTACGTTTTCATCCTCCAACGAAATGTCTTTAAGCCTAAGCCCATGCTTAGATATTTGTAAATTATCATCATATTCTCAAACTGGGAGTACCTTAACAATACAGTCAGTTCCTACGAGTTACATTACTCCGTTCGAGGTGTTTATTTATGGGGTCGTTTGGAAGTTGTTTTGGGTATTTGCCCTTTAATACCATTTTTTAAAGTCCAAGTCTAGATATTTGTAAACTTTTATTGTATTCTTAAACCAAGAGTTATGTGACTACTTGTCAGTTCTTATGAGTTACATTGGTCACGTATTAGGTGTTCTGTCTCTTACGGGGTCGTTTGAGAGTTGTTTTGAGTTTTGACCTCTAACGAGCCTAAATTTTAAAAATTATCATCATATTCTCAAACTGGGAGTCCTGTGACTACGCAGTCAGTTCCTACAAGTTACGGTAGTCCCTTACGAGATGTTTGTTCCTCTTGTGAGACCGTTTAGGGTTTATATTTGTTTTTTGCCCTCTAACAATATATTTTTAAGCATAAGTCTAGATATTTAAAAATTATAAACATATTCTCAAATCGAGAGTCATATGACTACGCGATCAATTTCTACGAGTTATATTGATCTTGTGCGAGGAGTTCGTGATTTTTACGAGACAATTTGGGAGTTATTTTGGCTTTCGCCCTCTAACGACAATAAACTCAACAAACATATTACATCGGTGTCTTATCACATATTTTCTTTACTTGAGATTTATAGTATAGTGTGATTAAATACATGGAAAATCCATTTGATTTTTTTCAGCTAAAAGCAGACACACTGCGACATTCTTTGAAACAACATTTCATTAAACATTAAACTCGGTTTCTCTCTCATAAAAGTATGGAAGTACACTTTTATGATTAATACTTACCCACAAGCCAGCCGAACAATAATCATTGCATGGTTCTCCATGAGACATGATCATTACATGAATCCCCACTACAAATATGGAAGAAAAGAACATCCAATTATATGCGTAAGTTATTATGTAATAACAAATAAGTATTGCCTGTACGAAGACAATCCAACATCTCAGCATAATCCTTCAAAAGTCCCCAAATGTAGCAATTATATTAAATTTTTAATCTCCTAGTGACTTACTATCTTAGGTTAGTTTATGTTGAATCATAACGGGCTAAGAATATAAAATCCACATTGGGAATTCCAAAAATTTACGTGCGTGTGTATGTATATATACATACATACATATATCATACTTCAAACTTGTAAAAGTTACGCTAAATTAATTTCCAATCTAGTGGTATAGTATCCTAGTTTTTTTAGAGTTTATGTGTGCTTGTTACACATATGCATGCATATGTATCCACGCTTCTTCCCAGAGGATAAGTCACACATTTGAGAAGAAGAGTTTCCAAGAATGGTGAACATAAAAGTAAATCTAGCTGCTTGCAGCCGAAAAGACACAAGCCCTTTAAGGAAGAAAAATAATATATTCAGTTGCAGTCTAAACAAATATGTGACCGATGACAAAAATATAATCTAAACCCCCGTGTCTTTTCATTGAATGTGTTTACGTATGGAAACTGCAATCCGTTCCTATAATTACACAGGCATAAAAAAACATCACTAACCTCTATGAAATCAGAAGATACATATAATTAAAGACTGAACATTAGAGATCCCTTGAATAACTTCATTTACAGATTCTTTGTGGATATCACTGCTTTGTTTTTGTTGTTCACAAGTTAGATCGACATCGCTCTACTATTTTTCTCACTCAAATTTCCTTCATTTTCTAGAGAAAATATAAGTGAAAACGTTTGGTTAGAGTTTCACTTCAAAACATAATGCTGACACTTTCACATTTGAATTAAAGTGTGATCTTCAGTGACGTGATAAATGATCCATTGATTAACATGTTGTTGTTTGAAAGGCAAATCTATTTCCACATGCGGGTGTTGTTTATTTCTACATAGTAATGGAAATTTGTGAGTGAAAACACAAGAACTATGAGTTAGTATAAGATTTCCCAAGATGAGGAAACACGCACATATGAATGTAAAAGAAACAACTAAGGTGAACCATCAGCAGGTGATATTTAAGCTATAACTACGTGTGGTACTTGCATTAATAAGCTTGCGGATCCAGACACTTACCAAATTGGGGTTCAAAACCATGAAAAATAAGTGAATCTTTAACTCCAGATGGGGTACCCATTCCCAGCTTGCATATTAGATACTGATTCCGAGCAGAAAAGCATTATTCATAAATAATGCATTAGACTCATGGGGTACCTTAAGAGCCTTCCATGAGGGTATTTGTTGTGCTAGTGAAGCCTCTATTTGAGGCCATGGGTGAATAAAATAGGCAAGTGGAATGTGGTTCAGTGTTGTGTTTAGCCCAGGTCATCGACAATGCAAATGATCCACCAGTGTCAATTTTGCAGAGGATGCTAGCAGGGACTGTTAAGTTGCTTAAAAATGCACATTTTAATTCAAAGCCAACAATAATTGACTTGAATAGAAGTATTATTTAGGCAGGGGTTGTCCCAACACAAATTTTTTTTATCCGCTGCAATGACAAGCATCCAAGAACCTCTCAAGAACAGTGACTGGTCGACACGCAAAGATACCGAAATTGCTTCTCGTGGGGGATCATTTTCTGGTTCTTTCAAGTCGTCTTGCATTTGTTCCCTTGAATCATATTATATTGACAAGATAAAACCAGTTAGGGACAGAATATTGTAGTCCTTGCATCTCTGGAAACGTATTCCAAGATCTGATATACCCAAGCCTTCCAAAGCGGGATCGAAATAAATTTCTATGGGGGCGATTATGGTGATATTGCTAATCCTAATGAATCTACACTAAATGATAAAGTTGGTGATGGATCGGTGAGGAAAAGAGTTCCTCTTTCTGTTAGGAAAGTAGGAAGGAATTATGTGAAATATCCTCAACACTCCAAAGCAAATGGCTAGCATGTAGAGATTGCAGTTCCAAAATATCAGAATGTTTTCATAGTTGATGTTCACAATGAAGAATCTGAAGGAAGTTATATTAGCAAGCCATTTGAGAGAAATTCAAGATACTTTGAAGGAAAGGAAGTATCACGAAGAAGAATTTGTCATCTATTTCTGAGAACATTGTTGATATGGTACAATGATAGATATAACACTTCTTTCCCTCTCCTTGTGGACTTCATGAATAAGTTGTAACGGGCTCTGTAATTCTTGGTGATTCTCATGGGGTCGGGTTAGGGATAATTTGTTTAATGTCTCATATTTGCCGGTGCATACGCCTTGTATATTGGGTCCCTCCCCTTTCGGCACGGATATATATATATATATACAGTCCTGCTCTTGTGCGAACTAGTCCGCATTTTAAGAATACGAACCAGACATGTGTCACCTCGCGGTGAGCCCAGAAAAGAGAGAGAGAGTGCCTATAATTTAGGCGATAATTTCTAGGCGCACCGTTAGGTGACACATGTCCGGTCTGCATTTTTAAAATGTGGACTAGTCCACACAAGAGCATTATTATTATTATTATTATTATTATTATTATATATATATATATATATATATATATATATATATATATATATATATATATATATATATATATATATATATATATTAGGGTGAATCCGTGCCGATGGCACGGTTGAAAAAACGTTCTAGATATTTGAAAATGTTTGGTAAAAAAAGCACGCAATAGAATGATACAAACTGACATGAAGTTATTAATTAATGTATGAACCGCTTAATAATTTCAAATCATATCAACACCAAACTAATAAAATACAATAGTAAACAGGTGAAAATATTTCAAAATGTTGCTTGCGTCGGGATTTTTTTACCCGAAGTTGTATCCTTTTCGTATAAAAATTACCACTCGTGTAGGTCGTATCATGTGTTTTTGCAAAATTATAACAACAATGCCATCTGTTATTACATAAATCTTTACATTATTCATAGATATATATGTATTCATCGGATTAAATAAACAGTACAACAAATCAAAGATATGTACTTTTAATTACCTAAACATGTTCACATATTATATTAAATGCTCTTGACCGAATTTTTAATTTCAAGGTCTTAAAATTTAATTGGTATTCTCAATTTGACCAAGTAAATAAATCAACCATGTTCTTAATCTTAATGATTACCCAATTTAATTAGACGTTAAAAATATATTAGTGCATGATACAGGAATGGTTTTTACCATGACTGGATTATTTATTTTTTAGATAAAGATATGTGTACTCACTTTGGTACACATAACTCATACCCTCATACCCAGTACTTTAAAATCTTATACCTTATTGTTATCTGTCCCACCAGGACACAAAGTACAACCTTCTATTACCTTATCTTATTAGGTGTATATGAAAAATGTGTATGGAAGTATGTATATGTAGTGGTGTTCTCATTTTTTTCAATGAATCCTAACGATTGCCATTGTCCGTTATGAAATGGAGATGTAAAAGAAACAGTTTTCTTGACATGTCTTGTGGTCTTTTAAGGTAGCAAGTATGATATGTCAAACCAACAGTTTATTTAAACACCTCACCTGCTCCATGAGAAGATGGTTTGACGTAAAAAATGTTTTATAACTGATACAGTTTAAACGTTTTTAAAAAATTGCCATGTATATAATGCAAATAAAAAATATCTGCAATTCATTTTTAAAGTGACATGTAGCCCAAGTTAGGACTTACAAATGCCGAAAAGCAGATTGTAATTTATGGGCTCAAGGCAGTCAACTGCCAAAACCAAAGTCATATAAAAAATGCCTTTGCAACAGGTTTGCAACTGCGGCTACTTTTGTTCAGCAGCCGACCTCAAGAAAAAAATGCTTTTCTCACAGACCCTTCTTTTGATAGCTTTCATTCTTTCAAAAAAAAAATACAATAGATCAAACAACCCTAGAAATCTAAAAATTGTAGATATATTGCATTCAACATTTATTTATTTATCATGCTTTTGTCGGTTTAAAACCCAATATAAATTTCAAAAGATATATCCATTAAAATTTAAAATCAATTGTAAGGATATTTTTGTCCATTATCAATTTGTATGTCAAAAGCCGTTACATCGTTGAAGAACATCAAGATCGTATCGTCATTAACGGATCCGAATTTCAAAAGAAGAAAGGATTTTTTTTCCTGCTCAGCCGGACTGGTCCGCCCAGATTAAAAGAACCGATCCGCTTGCTGAAGATCCAGTAGACCCCGGACTGGTAGCGAACCGATAAAGCCAAAATTAAAAAGAACCGATCCACCCCCCTCGGACCGATCCTCCTCAGACCCGAACTGGTCCGCCTGGGATAACTTCAATCAGATTGTGTTCAGATTTTTTAGGCTGAAAGATTTCTATTTAAACCCACTTTGGGGATTTGTTTAGCAAGACTTAGATACACGATTTTTAGAGCTCCAAAACCCTAAGTCTTCACCTTTGTGAGTTACCAAAACTCATGTTTTGATTCGCACAAATTTTCAAATCATTTGTGAATCGTTTCGAAACCCTAGAACACAAACACTGTTTTGTTCATACCCTTGTGGAGAAGACCGTTCTTCTTCTTCATTGCTGCCCTCCTGGAAAGGGAAACTTCCAGCCGCCAACTACAGATCCGACGCCTGCAGGTAATTCTATGTCACTGTATTTTTCATTATAATCCGAAATTGTATGTTACAATATTATATGAAAATAAATGGTTTTGCCCCTTTGGGGGATTTTTCCTCACATGTGTGTGTTTGAATTCTCATGCATGATTTACATCTTGTTCAATCACACCTAGTTGCATGTTTAGGGTTTATTTGGGTTAAACTGTGTTTAATTATATAATTTCTTAATTTGAACGCACGCGCTACCTCTTTCAAATTGGTATCAGAGCGGGTTACCCTAATTTATTGCGTGATCCTGATTTTTTTTTTGAGGATTTATTTTCTGATACAATTTGTCTACTCACGTCTTCAAATTGGTATCAGAGCAGATTACGCTAATTTATCACGTATTCCTATTTTTCGCAAAATCGTGTGATATTATTTTTTTTTTTTTGAAAAAAAACAGTTTTGTGAAAAATCGCGATTTTTCAATGGAACGCCCATTTAATGAGGAGCCTATTTTTGAAAAAGCTCACGACCGTGCTAAAAAATTAAAAAGTTTGAATTTGAAACTTTGCAAAAGAATTAACGTTTTGAAAAAAGAAAATTCTCTCTTTAAAAGTAAGATTGAATATTTGCATGCGTTTCAAACTCAAAGTGATATTTATCGTGAGCACTTTGGTAATTTGTGTACTGATTTTGATTCTTTGAAAATTATCAAAAAGAAGAGTGATGAGAGAGTCCTAGTTTTAGAGAAGGAATTGGAGAACTTAAAAAATTCTAGGGTCCCCGTTTGTGCCGTCGAGGATAAAAAATTAATCGATGAGTTTACGACACGTGAAAAGACTCTTAGGGATAAGTTTGTTTTAATTGAGGGTGAACGCGATAAACTGTTAAGTTTAATTGAAAATTTAAAAAAGAAATCCTTGTCTTTGGAAGAGTCTAATTCTTTGCTTGAGTCAAAAATTTTGAAGTTAAAAAATGATTTGACAGACTCAAGTAGGTTTGACAGTGATGGTAATGGCTCATCGTGTTCTCATTCTTCTAATGCTAAAGTCAAAGCCATTATTTGTTTTAGAGGGTCAACCAATTCTAAGGATATTAGAAAAAGTCATCCCATAGGTGTCGTTCCACCCGTTTTCACATGTGCATATTGTGGTAGGAAAGGTCACCTTAGGCCATTTTGTTTTGATCTTGGAAAATTTCCTAGGAAGTTTATGTCTAGTGTTTTCGTGGTTCCCAAAGCACCCGCACGACGTTTCACATCTATTTGGGTTCAGAAATCACTTTTAGAGACACTAGATTTTAGACAAGTTGATTCTCGTTTGCTTGCACATGATTCTTCTCTTGCCATATTATATAGATGATTGTGCTTGCATATTTGTCATACGCTAATTTTTGTTTCGTGATATTTATGTTTGCTAGCGTTGTGACATGTACTTTTTGTACAAATTTTTGTTTTTTGAAAATTTTTGAAAAATGCAAAAAGATTTTCTATTTTTTTTTAGTGTCCATTCATATTTGTTTTGATCAAATTTGAAAATCCAAAAGTATTTTTGTATTTTATTTGCACCGTTTATGGATAGACACTTAGGATGACCGAGTCACAACATCATTCCATTATTTTCATGTGACTATTTGATAGTGTTTTGAGACAATAGGTCAATTCATCCATGTGCTTTATAATGTTTGGAGTCATTAAGATGTAATTAAGTGTTACTTCCTACATGTTTGACTCATGTTTCCTTTATCGCACACATGCACGGATTTGTTTAATTATTGTTCTTGTCTTATTACATGTTTGTTGGGTGTTTTCACTTCAATCCTGTCCTTAAAACGAACCAAGCGTGATAAATTTTGATAAGGAAATTGTGCATATAAAAACCGTTTTGAGTTTGTGTGTTTTGTTTGAAAACGGGGAAGGGCTGCAAAAGGTTCATTTTTGCCTTTGCGAATACTAAGCCATCGTTAAATTGGACCTAAAAAATGGAGGAATTTTATTATCCGAAGTCCAAAGAGGTTAAAAGAGCCCGAAAAAATTAAAAGGCAATAAAAAGAAATTCATGCCATGTATGAGCCATTTAGGCTTTTGCACCAATTCTCCAAAGTTTGAGAATTTAGATTACCTCTAAAAGAAAATATATACGAGGGTGTTTGGTTGGAGAATTTAAAACGAGTTTGCACGTCCTTGAATTGCTTGAAAATGCGCTACATAGTTTTGGACGTTATTGGTGTGGAAATCACTTTGACTTTGATTTGTTGATTTGCATAAGATGATGTCATCTAAATTCAACATATTTTTTTACACCTAAGGATACATTTGATGTTCATTCGTTAGGGGTACACATATGCATCGTGCACATATGATTGATTGAGTTAATTTACCTATCGAATGTGTTCACACTCATTCATTCCACTTCCATGACTTGGTTGTTTGAGTCTAAATCCATGGTGTGATTTTTGTAGCATATTTTTTTTCAAATGTATCTTATCTTTATATGAAAAAATTGAAAAATCAAAAAGAGTTTGTGCATTTGTTTGAGCATCTCCTTGTAATAGCACATTTACCATATTGTTTGATGCCCTATTTTGTGTACCGTGACACCCCGATTTTTGCTTATTTGATTCATTCTTCTCATTTGTCTATTTGGGGACATCATAAAAAGGGGGAGAAAGAATTATCATATTATGGGGGAGTTTTTGAGATTTAGCTTATGCTTTTATCATAAATTGGTATTTATGTTTATCTCATTTCAAACTCGATATATCACGTGGTATTTGCTTTGTCTCATGTGTGTAGGTATGAAGATTGAATATCAATATGTTGCACACCCTGATGAGAAAAGCTTTGAGATTTGATGATTGTTGAATATTGAATAACAAACGATGAAGATTTAAACACTTGTATCTTTCCATCTTTAGGGGGCATGGGAGGGTAGATTTGTATAGGTCATTAATTGATAATTCGGATATTTTTTATGTATGTACCGGTATAAACATAGGGGGAGATTTGTAAAGACATTTTTGTCCATTATCAATTTGTATGTCAAAAGTCGTTACATCGTTGAAGAACATCAAGATCGTATCGTCATCAACGGATCCGAATTTCAAAAGAAGAAAGGATTTTTTTTCCTGCTTAGCCGGACCGGTCCGCCCAGATTAAATGAACCGATCCACTTGCTGAAGATCCAGTAGACCCCGGACCGGTAGCGAACCGATAAAGCCAAAATTAAAAAGAACCGATCCGCCCCCTCGGACCGATCCGCCTCAGACCCGGACCGGTCCGCCTGGGATAACTTCAATCAGATCGTGTTCAGATTTTTTACGCTGAAAGATTTCTATTTAAACCCACTTCGGGGATTTGTTTAGCATGACTTCGATACGCGATTTTCAGAGCTCCAAAACCCTAAGTCTTCACCTTTGTGAGTTACCAAAACTCATGTTTTGATTCACACAAATTTTCAAATCATTTGTGAATCGTTTTGAAACCCTAGAATACAAACACTGTTTTGTTCATACCCTTGTGGAGAAGACCGTTCTTCTTCTTAATTGCTGCCCTCCTGGAAAGGGAAACTTCCAGCCGCCGACTACAGATCCGACGCCTGCGGGTAATTCTGTGTCACTGTATTTTTCATTGTAATCCGAAATTGTATGTTACAATATTATAATGAAAATAAATGATTTTGTCCATTTGGGAAATTTTTCCTCACGTGTGTGTTTGAATTCTCTTGCATGATTTATATCTTGTTCAATCACACCTAGTTGCATGATTAGGGTTTATTTGGCTTAAACTGTGTTTAATTATATAATTTCTTAATTTGAACGCACGCGCTACCTCTTTCAAATTGGTATCAGAGCGGGTTACGCTAATTTATTGTGTGATCCTGATTTTTTTTTTAGGATTTATTTTCTGATACAATTTGTCTACTCACGTCTTCATCAATGAAGACCCATAAATATTAAAATTATAATACAATAAAATAATAATTATATGGCACCCTAAAAATATTTGTAAGGAACAAATGAAACATATTCAAAAGAAACTTAAAGATAAGGTGTGTTCCTACAGTCCCATTTCAAAAAAGGGGTGTTCATATTTACATCATAATTGTTGTCATGTCGCCTTCACTACCTTCATCAATATCTAATTGTCCAAGAAATTTGGAGAGATAGGCATTTTCTCTTGATACCTATTTCATTGGCAACTTCATCACCATCTTTATCATCAAATATCTCACAAAAAGAAAATGAAAACCCATTGATCCACACAATAATAAAATCACACCCAATTCATTATTTCTAAAAATAAAACCAATAAATTAAAGGGGAGCAAACCTCCACCAAAAGAAGTCACTTATTTCTGTAAAAGTCCACAAAGAAACGGAAAAAATGGAAACTCCTGACGCACCGTATAAGATGTTTTGTGCATCACCTTATGAAGCGAGGATAGAAATGAATCTCGGCGGCGTTTCCTCATCTGGACCCGTGTCTTTACTCTCCAGTTTGACCACTCGTCCATTGACGGTAGTTTTAGAAAAAAGAGAGGCTTGTTGTTAAATTTGTATTTTTCTTGACATCCGAGAGTGGAATTGAATCTCACAAATCTTGCATCCATATGAGAACACAACATTTCGTATTCACAATGAATACCCCTGAAAAAAATCCATGAAGACTAATAAAAATTGACGAAAGATCAGAAACACATTACCTTCTCTCTCACCATAATCACAAAACCCATAACCGAGTCAAAATCAAAGTTTCCCTAAGCCTCTCCCTCTTTGTGTGTGTGTGTGTGTGTGTGTCTTCAATTTGGAAATAAACAATGTATCAAGATTGACATCACCCTTACTTTTACATTTATATGGATAAGTTCTCTCTCTCAGATATTTTTTCACTTTCATAGAAGTTAGATCTCGTGGAGATCTAAATACCTTTGTATCAAATTTAATACCTAGATCAAAACAAAAACACAAAGTTTGATCTACAAATAGAGAGCTTGAGTGAGAGAAAGAATCTAAGCCTTTTATATCAAGGCGGGTTCAGAGAGAAAGTGCACAAACTAATACAATTAAATGGAAACAATTACATACAGTACTTTAGAATGACATAGAGAATGAGTGCTGGGAAAAAAATACTTGGATGCGCTTTATAGTTCGAAATTAACCTTCGTTTACTACCTGTGTGAAGCACTGAGAGTCGAAAAGAACACGGTAAGATTTTGGTGCTTCTTGTGCCGAAAAATAATTGAAACACATTAGTAATACTTATCCGTTAACTCTTAGCAGGTAACTCTTCACAAACTAAAATGAAAAATGTAGCCAATAGTCACCGAAATCGAAAAAGAAAAAAAAAACAGTTTAAATGAAGCCAAAATTTAAACTCGAGGTTGCATACTATGAAAACTCACACGAACGTGTTCCTTACCAAAAGCTGTAAAAATATGGAAGACCCATATTTGGGCTCGTGTGAGTTCCAAGACCCAAACAAATATATGAAACAGCAAAAATAGAAGACATGAACCACATATTTCAAAGACCCAGAAAAAATATGAACAACAAAAATAGAAGACATTAACCGCATAGAGTCAACTAAACACATTTATATAGCAAAAATATGGTTCAGCTAATCGCAAACAGTGGTAATGCATTTAGCTTTTGCAAAACCGATTCTTTTTTTTTCGAGGTTTTTGGAAAACAGGGTTTCGAATGGATGCACTGTGGTTAAACACGGAGAGAGAGAGAGAGAGTGTGGAGACTGATTGAAACATTTGATGGGTTTGTTGAATGAGTAATGCTATACTATCCAGGGAGTTAACCCGGGTTAATACATGGAGGGAATCTTTTCTTTATTTTTTTATTTTTTATCTGATTTATTAATATTATTTGATTTTTTTTATTTAAAAGAAAATATTTTATTAAAAAATAATATTTTTTATAAACTAAAAAAAATGTATTGTTTAAAAATATTATTTTCATATAAAAAGATTTTTTTTCTAAAAAAAACTATTTCAAAAAAGAAAAGTTGTTTAATATAAATATTTTTTTTACATTTTGAAACAGTTTTAAGAAATACAAAAATTGTTTTAAATGTTGTAAAATAAAAAAAAAATAGTTTAAAAATAATGGGTGCCGCTGGCGCGGACCTTTAAAAATAAGAAAATATTAAGTAAATGAGTGTTTTAGGGACTAAATGAGTTAAAAATAATTTTAAAAATAAAAAAGAAATTTCGTATTAGAATAGTTTTATTTCTAAAAAACATATTTTAATTGAAAATACAGATTTATATTTTTTTGGAAAAAAACTGTTTCAAAAAATAAAAGTTAGTTTAATATAAATAAAAAGCTTTTTTTTTTTACATTTTTAAACAATTTTTAGAAATACAAAGGGGTGCCGCTTGCGCGGACCGTTAAAAATAAGTAAATATTGCGTAAATGGATATTTGAGAGACTAAATGAGTTAAGATAATAAAAAAAAGCAAAAAATAAAATAAAACTAGACAACCCGAGAGATAGTGTCGGACTAATTAAAAAAAAACTTAAAAATAATGGATGCCGCTGGCGCGGACCTATAAAAATAAAAGAATATTGGATAAATGGGTGTTGAAGGGACTAAATGAGTTAAAAATAATTTTTAAAAAACATATTTTTATTGAAAATAAGGATTTTATATATTTAAAAAAAAAAACTGTTTTAAAAAATACGGTGTCAACTAAATAAGTGAAGTGCCAACTAGATAAATGGAAACAAATGAGAACCAATAAAACTGCCAACTAGACACCCCGGTACTAGGCCCCGGGTTGTCTAGCATTTTTCTTGTTGAATCGATTTTGAAAAAGTAGGAGGGTTGAGTGTTTTAAGGGATTCTTGGTGCTGATATTACTTTCGACATGGTGATCTGAATAAAGGTACAATGGCAGATTTTAAGTATCAAGTTGTTTCTCGAGCCTTGTGATGGTATTGTAAAGCAAATCAATTTGAACCCTTCGATTTAAATTCCCAATATTAAATCTGAACCACCATTTGATAAAGATCAAATTTATCAACTTTCAATCTCAACCATTAGTTGGTTTAGACAAAAAAAAACCTCCTCCTTTATTATATATATATATATATATATATATATATATATATATATATATATATATATATACACACACACACAGAGTACTGCTCTTGTGCGGATCAGTCTGCAGTTTAAGAGTAGTGTCACCTGACAGTGAGCGCAGAAAAGAGAGAAAATATACCTATAATTTAGCCGATAATTTCTAGGATTACCGTTAGGTGACACGTGTTCGCTCCGCACTCTTAAAATACGGACTGGTCCGCACAAGAGCAATACTATATATATATATATATATATATATATATATATATATATATATATATATAGAGAGAGAGAGAGAGAGAGAGAGAGAGAGAGAGAGAGAGAGAATGTCTATCCCCACACTCCAAAAGTCTTCCCCCACACCATTTTTAATATTTAAACACTAAATGTCTAAAAGACCCTCAATATAAATATAAGATATGAGCAAGTACAATTTTTTGTTCACAAAAATGTTACTTTTTAAAAAACGTAATATTTCAAAAAAAATAAAAACATAAATTTTGCATATAAAAAATCCTAATATTCTTAAAAATTAACATTTTAATATTCAGAAAATATAAAATCATAAAATTCAATTTTTATTTGAAAAAATATTATGTTATTTATAAAAAGAAACTTATTATTCTTTTTTATTAAAATGGACGTTAATAAAAAAAAACTGTTTCATTATTTATTTGAAAAAAATGGACGTTCTTTTTATCAAAAAAAAAATTGACGTTAATTATATTAAAAAAAATAGGAACTTTATTTTTTGTTAATAAAAATTGGAATAAAATTTTATTTAAACTATACTTTTTTGAACTTTGTTTTTTACAAATTTTTATAAACACATAGCCTTTTAAAAAAAACTGTATTTTTTGGTAAAAAAACAAAAATTTGACTTTAATAAATTACTATTTTTTATTTTAGTATTTAAAAAAAACTATATTTTTCTTTTGTGAAAATTTGTATTTTTGTTTACTATTTTTGTTTTCTGTTTATAAAAAGCTCTATCAAAACTGTAGTTGTTTAAAAACTGTTTTTAAAAAAATTGTATCAAGGACAATAAACAAATGCAAAGAATATATATACAAGGTAAAATGAAAATAATTTGAATATGCATAAGAACACAATATATGTAGATCAAAATAAAAAATTGACTAGATGTGACAATCCTAAATATAGTTTTGATAAACCAAACCAAAGTATTCTAAAAAATAAAGTCTTTCTAATTTATTCACGATATAAATAAAGAAGAAATCAAGAAGACAAGCAAATAACATATGACTTATCAAGGTTGATAAATATAAAATATAAACTCACATATGAAAGAAAGTACATAGCCCATCATAAGATATATAAAGTGAAATGCTAACAAAGGCTATGACCGATTTAGCGTCAATTTTAACTCTATCTGAAATGCCCATCCTTACCCATACACGATCCAAACGAGAAGCCTCGATTTCGAATGGGGCATGAGGCACATTTTTCTTTGAGTAAAATACCATATTGATCCCTTACCTTTGTCGAAGTCTCAATTTCATCCCTTACCTTTCATTTGTCTCAATTTTGCACCCATCTTTCATTTTGTGTCAAATTCATCCCATTTTTATTATTCATAAAATTTTCACAACGAAAGAGATAATATTGTTGTTTATTTACTGCATTCTTTTTAAACATAAAAAATTTACTTATAACCAAATATTTTATAACTGTTTTTTTTGTACTTAGTTTCTTTTTAAATATGAGAACTATTTTAAAAAATTTAATGTTTTAACAGTTTTCATACATATTTCCCCTTAAATATAAAACTATTTAAAAAATAATAATAAAATTGTTCTGTTCAAACCATTTTTAATAGTTTTTGTCATATTTATTTTCTCTTAAATATAGAAACTATAAATAAAAATAACAAATTGTTTTGTGCAAGTTGTTTTAAAGTTTTTTTCATACTTATTTCCTTTAAAAGTAAAAACTAATTTGTTTAAACTATCTTTTAATAATTTTATTTCATACTTATTTCTCTTTAAATAAAAATACTTGAAAAAATATTTTGTTTAAACTTTTTTTTTGCAATTTTGGTCTTCAAATTATTTAAAAAAAGGGAAAAGTATATATAATAGTTTTGTAAAAAGAAAATGAAATCGTTAAATAAACAGGTTTAAATAAAACCATTTAAACAAAATTGTTTCTAAATTTAACAATGAAAATAAGTATCAAAATATTTTTTTAAAAACCGAAACTGTTACAAAATATTTAAACAAAACATTTTCTAAATATAGTTTTCATGTTTAAAAATGGAAATAAATATATAAAAACATGATTTTATACCGTTTAAAAAAAACTTATCAAAACATTTAAAAAAATAAGTTTTATGTTTGGAAATGGGAAATAAATACAATTATTTGTATAAAACCAAATCCATTAAAAATAATTTAAATAAAATATATTTTTAAAAAATCTCAACACATTCTCTTGTAAGAAAATTAGATAAAATATTTTGTCTACTAAGTTTTTATGATCGGGTGAAGGACGACAAGTAAAGTCTGGCCGAGAATGAACTCTGGGTAATGAAGTGTCAGACTTACTATTAGAAAAATCCTCAAAAATCTTAAACCCAAGAGATATTTCTACACACACAAGATCTACCTCTAGGTAATTAATCTAATAAGAATGAGGTCTACCTTTGATACCAATATAAGGAATATGCCTGTAGATAAAGACTATCCAAACTAAAAATATTACCCAAATGAAGTTAATGTTTGATTTAAACCAAATTCGTGAAAAAATTAATCCTAGTGTCTAAGTGAAAAAATAGTGATTTACAAGTCGATTTAACTTAACAATATATGTTCATTAAGAATATAAGATAAATTAAAATGCGGAATAGTAAATTATGCACTTGTGATGGGAATTTATTCGAGGAAAAAACTCTTGCAGAATAAATCTCGGGCCAAACTAACACCTTTCACTATATAGGTAAAGTTTTACAAAATGGATAAATACTTTCAAACTTAAACCTATCCTAGACTCAATAATATACCACCTCCAGAAGACACTTTTTCACCTTCTAGCAAGGGGAAAAATCATGGATCGCTCTCCGACCACTCACTACGTCGCACATGTCAACTTCCTCTGATAATATTGCATTTGCACCAAATCTTCAAATCTTCTTTAAAGTTAAAGAAAAATATTTTTATTCCAAAGGAACAAGTGAAAAGCTATTGATTTAGATCTAACTTTCGAGGATGTGAGAGTCCTAAAGGTTGAAGGAAGCACTACACCAAATCCTAAGTGAAAAATATGACAGTGTGTGATAATTGATTAAAATCTCAAATTTCTAATTTGGCACACTTATTTAATTAGAGTCTATTTTAAACCAAATTAATTCACCCCCTAAACATGCAACTACGTGTGTGCGTGTGTCAAACTATAAGTAAATAAAGCATGCGACAAAAATTTCAGGAAAAATCCCCGAAGGGAAAAACCTTTTTATTTTTAGAACTCTGACAAGTTTACAAGACCATTGACTTACATACCATCTTGCTTTCGCCCACAAGAGTAAAGCACGGTGTCTTCGTCAAACCTCCAAAGAAACGGCTAGAAATAAATCAGCAATGGTTCGCACGCAGCTATACCACCAGGACGCGCAGTCTAAAATCTTCACAAGAACTCCCTCCACAATAGCACGGTATTGTCAGTTGTAGAGCTCTCCACACAAAGAATGGACAAAAGAAAATATGTTCTTGAACACCAAAACAATTCACCAAAGCATGTAGGATTTTTCTGAATTGAAAATAAAAGGGATGAAAACCCTAAAAGAAGAGGTAAAAAAGAATTATGCAGATTCACAGTTTTCTATCTTTCAAAACACTGGGACTTCTTAATGAAAATGAAACCATTTAATGAGTATTTATAGAAAATCGCACCGCCTCGATCGTTCGAACGAAAAATAGATCTCGCTCGAACACGCGTGTCGTTCAAGCGACTTTGCGTGACAATGCAATGTCGTTCGAACGACATAGCAAAGTCATTTGAACGGCTAGAACGTCAGAAAATATTATTTTAATATCCGCTCCAACACTTAGAAAAAATACTCATTCTCAAATTTTGACGAAAAAAGTCCGCTCTAACACTTAAAAAATATTTTGTAAAAATATCCCAAAGCTCTAAGTGCAAAGTTAAGGTATTTAAAACATAACCTTACCAAAGTAAACTTCTTCGACGGTTGTAACGGTATATGACATAATTAATTGTGACGGACATTTATAAAAATATGTCTTTACAAATCTCCCCCTATGTCTATACCAGAAGATACATAAAACATCTGAATGATCAAATACCAAAATGCCTATACAAATCTACCCTCCCATAAATCTCAAAACTGAAAAGGTACAAATTTGCAAGTTCTCCAACTTTTCTTCAAAAATCTTCATCAAATCTCAAAGCTTTTCTCATCAGGGTGTGCAATAGAATGATCTTCAATCTTTATACCTACACACATGAGATAAAGCAAAAACCTTCGTGATGTATCGAGTTTGAAATGATATTCACACACCATGGATTTATACTAAAACAACCAAGTCATGGAAATAGAATGAATGGGTGTGAACACATTCGATAGGTAAATAAACTCAATCAATCATATATGCACGATGAATACGTGTACTCCTAATGAATGAACATAAAAAACGTCCTAAGGTGTAAAATTGTTGAATTTAAATTATATCATCTTAATCAAATCAACAAATCAAAGTACTACAAGAAAATTTGGTTTTAGCAACAAATTTTTTAGCAAGGAAGTAACTTTCATTGCTAAAAGTGTATTATTAGCAAGGAAAATGAAAAAATCGTTGCTAAAGGCATAATCTTGTTATAAATATTTTGCAAAGAAATATTTCCTTGCAAAATGTAACTTTTAGTAAGGAAATTTTAGAATCCTTGCTTAAAACTTGGCGGTAAAATTTCCATCCTTTTTATTTAGTATCCGAAATATGTACTGCAACGTTTTATTAAATTTTTTGCAAATTATAACCCATACATTTAACCAAAAAAGATAATAAATCCCAAACTTCCCCTCTCTCTAAACGTGCACACACACTAAAAATCAACCGTACACACAAAAACCTCATTTTTCATTCCCACTTCTCTCTCCATCTATCCCACGTCGGTAGTCACCTTGGTTGAAGTTTCTTCTCCGGACGACCATCGTTGTCCAACATATTTTCTTCTCCCTCTATCTACCCGAACCTACCCCAGCCCTGATCATCTTCTTCCTCAGGCAACTCCGGTTACCTTCTTACTTAGGTAAACCTCAATCTTTTCTTCCTCAGGTAGATTAACTCGTTTTTAGAATATGAAATTTTAGTCTTTGTTGGATTATTAGATGTTTATAATATGAGATTTCTTTTTTTGTTTGATTATCAGTTATAACTTCCAAGTGTTACATTCAATTTGGGTTTGATTTAGGTGTCAAAACCTAGGTTTCTAATGTTTATGGTAGTTTTGGTTATTCTTTGGTGTTTCTTGCTAAAAAATCAAATTATTTACATTTTTTCTCTTGTATACACACACATTGTTCTTCAATGTATGTTGTTTGTTGAAAGTTTTGGCAATAACATCATACAAACATAGTCACCACAGACATTTTCAAACTATGTGCTCTAACTGTTTGACAAAATGCCTGAATGAAATTTTTAACACATTTTGTTCAAGTTACACCCAAACTTCCATTAGTTCTTGCTAAACTCTAACATATCTGCATTTATCCTTGTTGTGTAGACTCAAATGGTACCCAAAAAGTAAAATTTGACAATTGTTGTGAAAATCACTTTGTAAACATTTTACCACAATCAATTTTAGGTATTTTATTATTATTATTATTATTATTATTATTATTATTATTGTTATTATTATTTACTATTATTACCTCTTTGTATTGAAACAATCATAATTATTACCGTTGTTGAGCCACACATTGAGTTCTAAAAGTAGAAGAATGGAATATTGAAGTAAGTTCTCTTTAAAATTTAATTGTCTCTTTACGTATTTGTTCTTGGTCCTACATGATACAGAACTATGGTCAAAGGTATATTTTTATTATTATATCACATATCCTCTTTACATGCCTATGTTCGTAATCCTTCATTTGAATATTAACATCGACTAATAATTTTTGCTGAACATAGTCAAACCTTTAATATTATTGCAACGTTCCTTATTTATGAATAATGAACAAATTATTTGGAGTTTGTAATGAGTTACTTGTATTGATTATTATAGTGATTCAAATATCTTAAAGCCTTGAGGATGATAATCCAATTTGTATCTTGTTAGTCATGATTGTAAAGACCTCTGATATTGTCATTGAATGTAAGTTGTTACCAACTGTTAGGAATTCTTTATATCAACAATTTGTGACTCTTCAAATTTCTTAAATCAATTATTTTTTTAGCAGGTGTTGATTATTTATAATGGAAGTCTTGTTGGAAGTAGCTTTTGCCTTTTTGAGAAAGTATATATTTTTTTGTGGAAGAAATTACGTCAAGGAGGAATATGTAAGAAAAGTAAGTCCAGTCTCAATCGACTCATTAACTTAGGAAATGTTATGATGTTGACGCTTGATATGTTCTTTATTAATCTTCATGGAAACTAACTAAATTTATTGGCTTTTCTAAAACAGGGCATGCTTCATTCACATGGTGAGACACTTTTAATGCTAATTGTTGATGGGGCAACCAATGTTATGACCTCATAGAGCTGGAAAACCTGGTTTTCTTTCATCCATTACTATCCATCACCTAATTTTATAATGATTGATATCCAACTGTTATCATAATATGTTTAAACAGACACTAATATTTAATGCAAATTTTGTGTAGTTTACTGATAGTAGCCTTTATATTGACTGATACCCAACTGTTAAATGATATCCAACAGTTAGAACCATTGTGATTTTATTAAAGTTTTGTATGTGAGGATTTTGAAGGATTCAAATAAGGTTTTAGGGTTTCTTGATATTGCATATCCATTTGGTTTGTGAGTTTTGAAGGTTGAAGCCTTTGGTGAAATGATTTTAAAGATCCATTTTGTTTGAAATTAATTGCATCTGAGTTTTCAATTGATACTAATTTATACCCGGTACTAATTTATTTATTAAATTGAAGCATGGCCTGTGTTTCAACTGTTATGTAGTTTCACCCGGTACTGATTATGTTTTAATAGGGACTAAAACAATCACACACCTGTCAGCTCCGGTAACAAGTATGATCTCTCTCTCTCTCTCTCTCAACAAGTCGAGTAATTTTTTCCTTTAAAAATGAGTTTTAATTTAAAAAACTCAAGGTTTTAATATTTTTATAGTTATGTATTTTATCTGGATTTATCGTCTCAATTTGGGATTTCTAGGACCGATTAATGGGGTCTGGTCCCAAAAATGCCTCACAACCGGACCGGACCGCGAACACCCCTATCCACAAAGCAACCACATTGCACGAGGGGTTTAATAAGTAGTAGTGATGCTGATGTAGCAAGCATTTTATGAAATTAAGTCCCTTCATGCTTTATATAAAATCATATATTGATTTAATATCCTATGGTCTATAATATTGAGCACTAACTCGATATATCATGTGTATACTTTTTGTTATTTTCTAATTATCTTTTAGTTTCCTAGTTTATCTAGACTAGGATTTTTCTTTGCTCATCAAGAAAATCTTAGTTTATACATAAAAGGATACTCTATATATAATCTTCATTTAATCAATATAACAATATCCTGAAAATGTTTGGCTGAACTCAATTGTAACCAACAATAACACAGAATGTTCTTGTTGGTTGTACAATCAGAATACTTGTCATCAAAATGAGTACGAAATGTTCTTGTAGTTACAATAAGAACACGAAATTTATTGAATCACTTACAATCAGCATGACTACCGAATGTTCTTGTTGGTTTTACAATCAGAATAACAACATCCTGAAAATGAACTGAACTGAATAGTAACTACGAAATGTTGGTTGTACCTCCAATTCTGTTCAGTTCAGCTTTTTGAATTGAATCGCTTATAATCAGCTTCTTGAATTCTCACAATTCTCACAGTGTTGATTGTAACGATGGAATTAAATCACTCACAATCAATAAGAACCCGTAGTTACAATCAGTATTGTGAGAATTCAAGAAGCCAATATGGCCATCAAAATGAGTACCGTCATCAGACTTTGAATTGAATAGATAATGGAATTAATGAGTACCTGGCCATCAAAATGAGTACCAATCATTGGATGATAAACCTTCATTTGGTTGATTAGGTACTTTGTTAATGAGAAAACTAAGAAAATTCTTAAATGAGGGACTAAGAAGTGTGACAACTTGTTAAAGAATGAAAATACTAAGTTTTAAGAAGTTTATAAACCTCTGAACTGCAGTGGAAACGTAACTAATATGTACAGAGTTGTGATTATTGCATATGTTTAATTGGTTTCTTATTACTTGTGTTCCTTGTTGTAGGATGTAACAAGGCCCACCACAGTTCGATCAATTGTGTACGGTTCGCACCAGGAGGGGAATCTTATGCATCAGGATCTGAAGATGGAACCATAAGAATATGGTAGATAGGTCCTTCAAATCATAATGAGAATGACACGTCTGTTGCTAATGGACCTGGTGGTAAGGTGAAGGATGATGCTGATGAGGTTATCCATAAAACTGAGGGTTTTCATATTGCAAAAGAAGAGAAGACCTGGGAGGAGGAAAAGGCACCAGATGTCTGAGACATGGGAACACCGTGTGTGTTTTTACTCTATGCTGATTCGTTGGTCTATAAGTCTGTGGTGCTGACTTTTGATTAATTATCCTTATACAGAATAAATAGAAATATATTATGATAATCTCCTTGGGTTTTAAGTTAACTCTCTACTCTTTATCTGCATTTTTTTTTTTGAAAAGTTGTTGCAATCAATTTTGTATCCTTCTACCCATATAATTTATAGGCTTATTTTGAGTACTCTGAGTAATTATCCTTATACAAAATAAATAGAAACCTATTATGATACTCTTCTTGGGTTTTAAGTTAACTCTATACTCTTTATCCGCATTTTTTTGAAAAGTTTTTACAATAAATTTTGTATCCTTCTACCCATATAATTTATATGCTGATTTTGAGTACTCCTGCAAATAATGTTAGATTAGACATAATCTTAAATTGATTTATTTAATACACGTCAATTAATAATACCTCTAATTCTACTGAAATATGATTGATCCCAATGTAAATCTGGGTTCTCTTCATATATACAAATGCTAATATATGTACACAGTAGCTGACGCCTGCTGTAGTTGTAACTTTGCTCTTGGTTGTGAATACGCCACGATTCGTGTCTGCGCTATTAATGTCTATTGCAACTGCACCACACCCTCCTATCATCTCATGTTTTACTCAATCTCAACATACCCATTTCTGCATATGACTTCTCTTAACCTTCCTCTTCCCGTCTTTCTCCCTTATGCTTTAGGAGACCAGTGTCTTCCAATGGCCACCACCTGCACGAAGGTGAGTGTACAATCTTTCGATATGGTTTTCAAGTACATTTTCTAATTTTGATTTGTTTTTTATAAGCACATATTCTGAAATCTGAATTCAGAATATATATATATATATATATATATATATATATATATATATATATATATATATATATGAACTTGGGTTTACTTGATTTGAGTTTAAAGTGTTGTGAATGACGCACGCTTGCTAAGAGTTCAAAAAATTATTCATTTCATAAATTTTTTTGATACTATTTCTATCTCTATGCCATTTATGTCTAAGGTTTTTTCTAGTGTACCGAATCAGTATTGAATGAAATTTTACTGGTTTTCACTGGATTAGACTATCATATCCTTTCATTTATATATCATGAATTCAATTATATATGTTTTGAATTTAAAATTGCTCGAGATATCCTTGACTGTGATTTTACAAGACAAATGTGATGGGAACTCTTAACATTTTGGGGCTAGGTTTTAGCTCACCAGTACAAGTGAAGTGTATGGTGATCCACTTCAACAACCACAAAAGGAGACTTATTAGGGAAATGTGAATCCAATTGGTGAATTGATCAATAAGCCCTTACTCATTTAATCAGTCTCTGCATTTCTATTTGTTTGGTGATGTTCTTAATGTGTGCTGCTCAGGTGTGGAGCTACTATGATGAAGGGAAACGAGTAGCTGAGACCTTGGCAATGGATTATCATCAAGGTTTAGATGTTGAGGTAATAAATACTGATATTTATTTGGTTTTGATCTTTTTGTGGATGCTGACTTAATATGGGGATACATCTGTTATAAAAGCAGTTTTTTTCCTATTTAAAAAAAAACAGTTTGTAGACCCTTATGATGCTGTAGAAGCTCATTGTCATGTGAACGGGAGATATTCGAGGATATGCACACAAGAACTAGTGTCAGGTAATATACACTTTATATTATGCCTCTTAACTTTTTATCTTAACTTTTTACTATTGAAACAGAAAACCTATTCAAGTGGAATTATCATTCAATTTAGAAAGGATGAGGAAAGAAGGACATTCCACTTTATATTATAATTGTCAATCTTCTTAGCATCTACTTTAAGTGCATTGTCATATCCTCTAGAACTTGCTGCGCAATAGTGACCAACTTTGCAATCTGAAATCCCTTATTACGTTGATTTTTATGTAACGAATCATTGTCTGAACTCAGGTCTTCATAATATCAATCTTTATAACGATTTCACATTGCATATTTCACTCTGTACCGTCTGAACTTAGTTCTTCATAGAGTTTAATTGTTTGCTCATATCAACTATGTATATTTCACTCCTGTATATACTCCATTTGAACTTTGTTCTGCATAAAGTCTGCATATCAGTTATACATCAATATCTATATAAACTGATATGCATAAAGTCTGCATATCAGTTTGAAATTAGACCTTTTTTTGAAGACTGCATATAATATATGTCCTTTCCATCAAATCTATCCAATGTACTGTGTACATATATGTATATGTATCTATACACCGTAAAATATATAGCAAATAATATATTTTTTTGGCTCTTAAATATTCACTAGATTGAACTGACATTTTCTTGGACCCTGTTAAGTTGAGATTTAGTAAGGGCCTTTTAACCACACTTGACGTAATTGTTTCGTTCGCGCATCGCGCGAGTTTATAACTAGTTTGTCTTGAAAATTCACAACAGTTTTGGCATTTAATACGACATATTTTCCTTTCTTGTACAAACTTCTCGTGGTATTAGAACTCAATATACATTGAACCATATCCACAAATGTATGATAATTGCCCCTGTTGTGGACTGAAATGTCCAAGTGCAGGCATGTGGATTTGCATCGCTAAAAAGTGAAGCAATGGCTTCATCTAATTCTACTGCAATCGAATAAACTGCAAAAGTGTGGAAGAAAGAGCGCATACTTCTCCCTGCAGCTATATTTCTGAATGTGTCATTGTAATAGTGGTTGGCAACGTGGGTTGGGTACTTGTAAAATGAAGCAAAATGCGAGTGTCTGTGGGGATATGGCCACAGCTCAGCCACCTTTCCGTCCTAGTTTTCATGGTCATCGCTTTCCTCTTCTTTGCACCCCAAATGCCTTTTACGCATTGATCACCTAGTCAATTATAAAAAAACATATTCAGCCCACAAACGCTTCCAATTAGATGATAATGGGAGCTTCAAATATACTTTAGAACTCTAATCTATAATACATCTTGAGTATCTCTAATTTATACTGCATGTTACAAAACATATCTTACACTTGGTTTTTGAGGAACATAAGAAGGATATTAGACAGTTTATACTGGGGTTATTGAGGAACAACAAATATCTTGCACTTAGTTTCTGGATTAAACAGGCAGGAGGTGGTTCATACCGGGGTAGTTAGTTAGACTTTAGTGATAAGTGTCCTGCCCAATACAACCCTAATAACAGTCCTGCCCAATACAACCCTAATAACAGTCCGGCCCAATATAGTACATAACTATGCGCTTGTTTTCAGCAGATATTTGATGCCATTAGATTGATATTTCCAATATCGTGCTAGTGTTATGATTCTCTTACACGTTAATTTGTTATTAGGAAAGAGTGCTAATTCTCTTATACGGTGTTGTTATGATTCTCTTACATGTTAATTCGTATTCCATTAGATTGATATTTCCAATATCGCGCTCTTGTTATGATTCTCACACATTAAACAAGGCTTGAGTTTTGTTAACTTCGCTGTTCATTTTAGTTTTTTGTTTTCTTAACTGAGTTTATTCTAAATAAAATATGCAGCACCATTTTGGACCTGCCCCAAAGGGGTAGAAAAACTGTTCGTAGTGGAATTTGAACCCAACCCGACATTTGTGTTAAGTGGATAATTTCCAATACACTTCCTTCATGGTTTTATTAAAACTGCCTTAGATCTTAATAGATAGATTATTATGGCTTTTATGATTTACAAATGCTTGTCAAATTGATGCTAAAAACAGTGACCATTTGCTAAAAACAGTAATCACTTGCTATGAATTCTAAGAATTAACTCAATAGATAAATTTGTGGTGTTTATCAGAATTTGTGGTGTTTCACTTGCTATGTATGTTTTATGTTAAAATTGTATGTTTTCTTAAGTTTCAGTAAATTAACTTGAACTATATCACTTTTTTGTAGAAAAAATCTTATACTTGCTCTACTAGTCGCTCAAATGCCAAGTATGTTCATCGCGGTGGGACAAAGTCTTTTGCCAGTTACTTGTATGAAGATAGGGTAATTTTTTTAGCATTTAAAATTTGTTAAATTTTAATTTATGAGGATACATGTACTTATATATTTTATTTTCGTATGTTAATAGGAAGGTAATGCATATGAGACGCCAAAAGGGCAAATTTAAGTATTTTATGATACTCATTGGATGAAGGACAACAGGTGGATTAGTGAAGAAGCCGAGTCTGACTATGTAAGTATTAAAAAGAAAATAATTTTACATGCTTAAACATAAAGTATTATTCCCAAGCCGTGCGGGCTGGATTGATTTTTGTTGAAATGTGTGGACGAGAGTTGTTGGATTATTGATTTGTGTCGTAACAGGTTGGATTTCATGAATAAATAAAGGAATTATGTCGCTTTTGTTTAAAAATAAAGTGAAATCGGTGGAAGGGACGCATTGAAGATTTACTTGTATCTATAGTTGTTGAATTAGTGATTTGTGTGTCATGACATGTTGGATTTCTTAAATAAATAAAGAAATCTCTGTCGATTTTGTTTATTAAAGTTTTAAAAATTAGTCAAACCGATAGTGTAACATATTATTTTCTTTTTCTTTATAGAAAGAGATGATTGAATTACAAAAAAGCTCAGGATGAATTGCCGAGTAGATAGATCAGATCCGGACGCGGCTGTTGCTCCGCGGCGATACGGACTCGCCCCGCTCCTACCCACCCCAGGGCACCATAGCATGTTCCAACTCGCCGCTTCCCCTTAACTCTTCTGGGTAAGCGAATCCCGAACTGTAGTTTCATGTAGTGGAGTCACTTGACTAAGCCCCGTTTGCGTAGTAGTTGCTTGTCGTTTCTTTCTTTAATCTAGATTGGCTTGGTGCGCAGTAAGGGAAGGAAAGGATGAGATATAGCATTAACTCCACTTGTTGGTATTCGTTGGAAGATTCTGATGAAGCATCAATTTGTCAAAAAGTCCTTGGAAAGAGGTCGGGATACGTGAAAGGTCTTGGTACCCGACCTTTGAAATAACTATGCTGACAAAATTTTGATACGAAGAACAAAAAATTACAAACATAGATCGTAGATTTGAAAATCCTAGTCCAAGGTCTTATATCAGAGATGGTTACAATGAAGGCCACATTATTGCCGGATAAAGACACTGCTCCCGAGGAAGATGTTCCTGAAGGATCTTCTGTCCCTACGAATCAAGTTTCTTGATGTCAAGTGTTGATTTTATCATTTTGTTTGTGATGAGAAAACTAGTACACACTCATCTCTTAGTTATGAAGTATTATTTACTTTTGAGTTTCATTGTGACATGAACAGTAGTACATTTATGTTTTGAATATAATATAACATCTTTTCTTAGTTATGTGTGTTTACTTAATTTTCTTTTTATTTGTTTCATTATTTAATATAATTCTGCAACGAAAAAGAATGTTACAAAAGACTATTAGCAACGAAGAATGGACATTTGGCATGGAATTTTAATTACCTCAAAATATCTTTTGTGAGGATTTATTAGTATCTTTTCCAAAGATATTTTCATTGTAAAATATTTTTAGTCGAAATACGAGAACTTTTTTGCAACTAAAAAAAGTGTTATAAAAAACTTTTAGCAATGTATAATTAACATTTAGCAAGGAATTTTAATTCTATCAAAATATCTTTTGCAAGAATTTGTTAGTATCTTTTGTAATGAAATATTCGTTCTAAAGGATTGTTAGTCAAAATACGAGAACTTTTTTGCAACGAAAAAGAGTGTTACAAAAGGCTTTTAGCAATGTAAAATTAACCTTTAGCAAGGAATTTTAATTCTATCAAAATATCTTCTGCGAGGATTTATTAGTATTTTTTGCAACAAAATATTCCTTGCAAAAGCTTTTTAATAAAGATATGAGAACGTTTTTGCCACGAATTTTTTTATTTTCCCCAACGAAAAATTTCATTGCAAAATATTTTTAGCGACGATGACAAAATTTCCTTGCAAAAGATCTATAGCATGATGGCTAATGCGAGGAACGCTGCAAGGAAAAAAACGTTGTAAAAGGTGTTTTGCAACAATTTTTTTTCCTTGCTAAAAGCCATAATTCTTGTAGTGTAAATAATTTTCACCCCAATAACGTCCAAAACTATGTAACGCTTTTTCATGACTTTTAAGGACGTGCAAACCCATTTTTTATTCCATCCAAACTCCCTCGTATATATTTTCTTTTTGAGGTAATCTAAATTCTCAAACATTGGAGAATTGGTGCAAAAACATAATGGCCTCTTTTTTTGGCTTCTTTTTATCGCCTTAAAATTTTTTCGGGCTCTTTTAAACCTCTTTGGACCCCGGATAATAAAATTCCTCAATTTTTTAGGTTCGATATAACGGTGGCTTAGTATTCGCAAATGCCAAATGAACCTTTCGCAATGCTTCCTCGTTTTCAAATAAAGCACACAACCTCGCCAAACGGTTCTTACATGCACTACTTTCTTGTCAAGTTTTATCGCGCTTGGTTCATTTTAAGGGCATGATTGAAGTTAAAACACCTGACCAACATGTGATAAGACAAGCACAATAATCAAACAAATTCGTGCATGTGTGCAATAAATGAAATCATGAGTCAAACATGTAGGAAGTAACACTTAATTACATCTCAATGACTCCAAACATTATAAAGCACAAAGATGACATGATATATTGTCTCAAAACACTATCAAATAGTCACACAAAAAATGGAATGATGTTGTGACTCGGTCATCCTAAGTGTCTATCCATAAACGGTGTAAACAAAATACAAAACTCTTTTTGAATTTTTTATCAAAATAAAATCTTTTTGTATTTTTCACATTTTTTCTAAAAAAATGGAAAACATATAAAGATGATACATACTAGCAATAGGCAAATAATGTCATCATGCAAATCAACCTATGCTAGTAAACAAGTCAAACCTCAATCGTTAGGTGCAGAGGGGTTTTCCAAAAGAGGTGTTAACTTATGAAAAACCTCCATAAAATGTTGTGAAGTTTTGACTAAAAACTTAACTTGCTCACCTAGATGTGCAAACTCTCTCATGTAGTCTCTAGGAGCATGTAAAGTATTATGTGTGGGTGTATGTGTGGCAGAAACACGTGTAGTAGCAAAACGTGACACATAAGCCAACTTAAAACAAAATTCCCTAAAGTGTCCTCTCCTTTTGCAATGGAAACAAACATAAATAGGCCTAGGAATACCCCTCTCAAAAACTCTAGGATGCACTCTTCTAATAGAATTGGGACGCCTAGGTGGGTTAGGGTGAGACTCGTGAGAATCTAACACTAAAGTGGGAACCAGCTTGGGTACTACTTGGGAAGTAGAAGCACCGTCATGACTTATTACTAAACTCTCACCACTACCCAAAATAGGATTGATAACCATCTTTCTAACCTTCTTAGATGCGTTCTCTAAAGGGACTTTGACCTTCTGAGCACGTTCGAGATCACTCTCGAGTTGGGATACATGTGTCATCAGACTAGACACCGTATTGGTCAAATCACACTTCTCCCTACCTAAAGCAATCAACTTCTCACTCAAACTCACTTTTACCTTCTCAAGTTGACTTACTTTGGCCTCAAACTCACCCAAAATCTCAATCTCTCTCTCCGAATTTTTCACCTTGAGACTTAACTCTTTATTCATTTTTTTCTTATTTAAAGTCTCAGCATACAAATCTATAAAAGCAATTTGGAGCTCACTTTCATCTCCACTTTCACACCCACCTTCACCCTCACTCAAAACACTCAAATCCTCCTCCTCGGGGGTCTCACGAGAACTAGTCCCCTCACCTCCATCCAAACTAGGTGTGTTAATCCGACTAGCTAAAAACTCGACACACATACCGTGCTCTTTTTCATCACCCGAATAAAAAACCTCTATGTCGCTATCACTAAGTGTGGCAGTCATAGCCACTTTCTTTCCCTCTCTCCTAAGTCTAGTGGCACACTCATACGCCTTATGCCCTTTACCCCCACACTCAAAACACGTCAAACTTTCTAAATTTTTCTCACTCTCCTTTTATTTTTCCCTCTCCATCTCTTTCTCACCATTTTCTTTGGCCTTTTTATTTTTCTCAAAAAATCTGTTATTGGAAGAATTATTTTTGTTCATGTAGAGAATTTTTTAAAATTTTTCGCAAATAAGGCCATATCTTTAAAATCAAAATCTTCCTCGGACTCACAAACTCTTTCTTTCTTTTTCTTCTCTCTCCTCTCCTCTCATAATGTGTCCTAAATGCAACTCCACTCTCCTTAGGCTTAAGGGTGTCATGAAACATGTCAATATAATAGGTTTGAAAATCTCCTACCAACTCTTTTAACTTGAGATTTTTTAAAGTACTCATGGAATTTATTACTGTGACCTTAGGAATAAATCATTTTTGGAGAGATCTCAAAATATTTTTAATGACACACGTATTATCAATCACCTCACCCAAATTAAAATTGGTTTTTATAATGTCCGACAAACATGCATAAAACTCATCAAAGCATTCAGACTCAGACATGGTGATAGTCTCAAATTGGGTGGCCAAATTTTGTAATTTTAATTCTTTAACTGCATTCGTACCCTCATGTGTCAATTTCAAAACATCTCAAGCCTCTTTAGACGTGGTACACGTCATAATTCGGCAAAACTCATCAGGAGTGACAGCTCCAGAAATAGCACTCAGTCCACAGGAATTAAAATTCGACATTTTAAAATCATTCTCAGTCCAATCTGACACAGGTTTTAAACATGTGATATTTTCAACGGTGATAGTGGGAGGATTCCATCCATTTTCACAAAGCAACCAAATACGCTCGTCAATGGATTTTAAGTTAGATTTCATGTGATCTTTCTAATAGGCATAATTTTTCCCATTAAAAATAGGCACCTTATTAAATGAATGTTCCATTAGAAAAATTGCGATTTTTCACAAAATTGATTTTCCGAAAAAAATTTAATATCACAAAATTTTGCGAAAAATAGGAATACCCGATAAATTAGCGCTACCCGCTCTGAAATTAATTTGATGACGTGAGAAGTCAAATTGTATCAAAAAATAAATCCTTGAAAAATTAGGATCACGCGATAAATTAGCGTAACCCGCTCGGATACCAATTGGAGAAATATGATGGTGTGTGATAATTGATTAAAATCACAAATTTCTAATATGGCACACTTATTTAATTAGAGTCTTTTTTTAAACCAAATTAATTTAGCCCCTAAACATGCAACTACGTGTGTGCGTGTGTCAAACCATAAGTAAATAAAGCATGCGACACAAATTTTAGGAAAAATCCCCGAAGGGAAAAACCTTTTTATTTCTAGAACTCTAACAAGTTTACAAGTCCATTGACTTACATACCATCTTGCTTTCGCCCACAAGAGTAACACACGGTCTCTTCGTCAAACCTCCAAAGCAACGGATAGAAATAAATCAGCAATGGTTCGCACGCAGCTATACCACCAGGGCGCACAGTCTAGACACGCAATCTAAAATCTTCACAAGGACTCCCTCCACAATAGCACGCAGCTGTCGATTTTAGAGATCTCCTTATAAAGAATGAACAAAAGTAAAATATGTTCTTGAAGACCAAAACAATTCACCAAAGCATATGGGATTTTTGTGAATTGAAAACAAAAGGGATGAAAACCCTAAAAGAAGAAGTCAAAAGAATTCTGCAGATTCACAGTTTTCTGTCTTTCAAAATGATGGGACTTCTTAATGAAAATGAAACCATTTAATGAGTATTTATAGAAAATCTCACTGCCTCTATCGTTCGAATGATAAAGAGATCTCGCTCGAACGAGACACGCATGTCGTTCCAGCGACTTCGCGCGACAATGCAATGTCGTTCGAACGATAGAGAAAAGTCGTTTGAACGATTGGAACGTCAGAAAATATTATTTTAATATCCGCTCCAACACTTAGAAAAAATACTCGTTCTCAAATTTTGACAAAAAAAAGTCAGCTGCAACACTTAGAAAATATTTTATAAAAATATCCCAAAGCTCTAAGTGCAAAGTTAAGGTATTTAAAACATAACCTTACCAAAGTAAACTTTGCGGAGGCTTTTTGGTGAAGAACCTTGATATATTCGAATCCGTCTTGATGTAGTTTGCTATTGAACTTGTTCGACGGCTGTAACGGTATATGACATAATTAATTATGATGGACATTTATAAAAATATGTCCTTACACTACGAATGGTCACCCCCAGGGGGTCACGAAAAGTCGTGACCACCTAAACTTTGGCGTGACCATATCCATTACCCACTGTGGTAATAGATGCTCTTGGACGTGGTCACGACCTAAATCCCTAACCAGTATGGGTCACGGACTAAAGCCGTGACTAGGACGTGACCATCATGGCACCGAATTCGCGCCTAATTTCCCTCCAAGTTTGGTCACGGATGGGTCACATACATGGGTTCTGACCAAGGCCATAATGCACACCAAATGGGTCATGATTTTGGGCAGTGACCATATCTCATGGCACTAAGCCGTAACCACACGTGTTTTTTTTGGAAAGGGGAAGATTCCCCTAAATTATTGATAAATAAGATAAACGAGCTTACATGAATGAATGATGACTTTATAAACTAGTCTTCTTTACAAAAGAAAAGAGAATTTCCTAATCATATCTAAAGTTGGGGAAGCCCCAAGCATCCATATTGAGAAGACCTTTCAGATCTTTTAAAAATACATTTAGAGAGGCAGATGTTATTTGAGTTTGAGAAGAACATCCAAAACAAGCAAGCATATTAGTACATTTGTTGCCCTCTCTAAGAATATGACAAAACTTAATATTTCAATCTTGAGACTTGTCTTTTATCTTGGCAATGGTAGACATAATACTCCATGGACATTTTTTACTATCATTCAGCACTTAAATCACAATTAAGGAATCTGACTCTACTATAATATCTATAAGCATTCTTGAATCACACATCTAAATACCTCTAAGAATATCCAACGCTTTTACATGAACATTAGAACCATGACCAAAGATATCAACAAATGCTTTAAGACATATACCTTCTGCATTTCTTAATACCCCTCCTCCTCCCATAGGGCGTGGATTTCCTTTTGAGCAACCATCTACATTGCGCTTTAACTTTTACCTTCAGGAGGCCTCCATTGAACTAGTCTGATAGATTTTGATATAATATGATGATTCATCAATGGATGAACCTTTGACAAGTCTAGATCTATATACATAGAGATAATCTTGTGGATTTCATTGATAGATCTATATGCCTGAATTTTTTTATCTTTGTATCTCCATGTGTTCCTGGCCTTCTAAATCCCCCAATAAATAAATGTTGGAATGACTTTAATAATTCTACCCCATTGCGAATTTGATGATTTTGACCACCAAGTAATCAATATTCCTCTTATAGAAGAATTTACATTAAGAACCCCACACAAGTTCTCAAAGTGACTCCAAACAGATATTGCAAACTCACTATTTCCAAACAAATGATCAGTTGTTTCTATATTATGAGAGGAACAACAACCACATTTAGAAGGACATCTCACTCATATTTGCTTTATAGCTTCATCTAATGGAATACAATATTTTAAAAGCCTTAATATAAAGAAAGATATTTTGATTGGAACCATCTTATTCCATATGAAACCATTAGTCCATGATGTGCTTTTATGATCTCTCACAATATTCCAAGCTGAGTTGAGAGTAAAATAACCATCTGAATTTGGCATCCAGACCAGAATATCATTATGTTTACTTCTCATCGACTCGACTTTAGAACAAGTGGCCATCGCATTTTGGGGGCATAACTTGATTAATCTTATTGTAATACCATTCTCCAATACAATTTAGCATATCTAATATTTTGAGATTCTTAGAAATTTCATCTGCATCGAAGTTTATATCACATGACCAGTTCTCCCATTTTACATTAATCTCTCCTTTACCAATGATCTCTTTACAATTATTCTCTGCCAATTCTCTATTCATGACCATTCTCTTCCAAACATGGGATCCTATAGAGTAATTAACATCCCTAGGATGATGAATTTCACAATATTTCTTCTTCATAAATAGGGCCCAAAGATACTTTTGGTTCTTGAAATTCCACCATAACTTAATACTGAAAGCATCCACCAAATCATTGAAGTCTTTGAATCCCAAGCCACCCTCTTCTATAGGTCGACTTAAGTTTTTCCAAGAAATCAAGTGGTGTTTTTTGGCTCCTTCATATGAACCCCATAGAAAGTTTACCATGATTTGATCAATAATAGCTATAACGTTTTTTGGAGGTTGCATAATAGGTAGAAAGAATATGGGAATTGATTGCAGAACATGCTTAATTAAAATAATTTTACCACCCATATATAAAAGTTTATATTTCCAGACTTCCAATTTACCCCTAATCTTGCTTATAAGATTCTCAAAAAGAGAGCATATCAATCTACCATTATAAATGGGACATCCCATATACACAAAAGGAAGCTTCTTGATTGGCATTTGCAGAATTATGGAGATTTTCTTTGACTTGGTATGATCCATCTTCTTAGAACAAAATAAAGAGATTTTGGCTTTATTCACTTCTTGACCAGATACAACTTCATATGTATTCAACACAGACTTGATTCTCTTGATGGCTTTGAGACTCCCAGAAGAAAAATGATCAAATCATCTGCATAAGCAAGGTAAAAAATAAGAGGACAAGTAATAGGGGATTCATGTTTGCTGACCTTAGAATTTTGAAATATTTTGTCAAGATTTCTACTCAACACTTTAGCACAAATTCAGAATAAGCCCAGAGATAAAGGATTTCCTTGCCTCAAACCTTTACAAGATTTAAAGAAACCACAAACTCCCCATTTATCATCACTGAGAAGAAGTTATTTGAGAGTAGTCTCCAAATTAAGTTTATCCAAGTCTAAATGAAACCAAATCTTCTCATAACTTTAATAAAAAAATATCCATGATACTTTGCCATAGGCCTTATGCATGTCAATCTTGATGGCAACATTACTTCTTTCATTCTTGGAGTTTCTCACATATATCATTTCTCAGGTTAGGAGAATATTATCAACAATGCATCTAACTTTGACAAATCTGATTTGATTTGGAGAAATTATTTTTGGAAGGATATTTTAAGTCTGGAGGCTAAGATTTTAGATAGAATTTTGTTAAAAAAGTGCATTGGCTTATAGGTCTATAGTCTACAAAAGACTTTAGGTTATATTTTTTTGGGATTGGAATAATAATAGTAGAGGTGAAAAATTTGGGAATCTTCATACCATTAAAAAAGCCTTTAATAGCTATACAGACTTCCATGCTAATTATCTCCCATGCTGAAGTGAAAAACATACCAGTAAAGCCATCCAGGCCTGGAGCACTGTCTCCACTAAGGTCCCAAACAACATTTTTAATCTCCTCCTTTGTAGGCATTGCAGTGAGAATTAAATTATCTTCATTATGAACCAGATTAGGAATAACAGACATGAAACCTTCATCTTCAACTCTTATAAATTCATTGCCTAACAAAGTACTGAAGAACTCCAGACCTTCACTTTTTATTTGATGTTGATCCACTAACCATATACCTGCTGTATTTTTTATTTTTTGGATGTAGCTCTTTTGTCTTCTATCTTCAACTGACTTGTGAAAGAATTTTGAATTTATATCCCCTTCTTTAGCTCATTTGTAATTTTCTTTTTATCTCTAGAATTCCTCCTCCATCTTTAAATGATGAGTTAACTGTGCTGAGCATCTATTCATCTCCTCTCTATTACTATCTGTTGGATCATTTTCAAATTTTATATCACTCCTTATAGAATCATCTTCAGCAATGACAGTATTTTGAAACAAGTTACCAAATTTGATCTTATTCCAAGATTTATAAACTGGTATAAGGATCTTAAAATTCGAAGCCAAACTATATATAGGATTCCCTCCAGTGAAGCATTTCTAGGTAGTCTGTAGAACATCTTTAATAGAGGAATTTGCAGCCCATAAATTCTGAAATACAAATCTATTGGGATGTTGAACAGTTCAGTGGACAGGGATAGAAGCATTGGAGCATGGTCTGAGGCAACCTTACTTAAATGATCTACCACCACTTTAAAAAATAGGTTCTTACAATTCAAATTCATTAGTATCTTGTCTATCCTTTCCCATATAGAGGCAATAAAATATCTTTTATTCCACCAGGTGAATCTGGACCCTAAACACCCCAAGTCTATGAGAACATTACTCTCCATATATTGGATGAAGTCTTCTGCAGAGTTTAAATCATATGGCATCCCTCCTACCTTATCCATTGAATAAGAAACTGTGTTGAAATCTCCTCCTACGAACGAAGGATCCATAGTTTGGATAGAGTTTAAGTATTCCCATAACTCAAACCTATCTCGTCTAGTGCATTTTGCATACACCAAAGTGACTTGAATTGCAGTAGGAATAATAAGATTAAAGATCTTCAAAGTTAAGCACTGATTGATTTGGGACTCAATGGATACTGACACATCAAAAGTGAAAAAACACCATATGGAGTTTACTTTATTAGCAATGGCCCTTTGAAATCCAAATTTTATTCTAAATTCTTCCAATCGCGTAGAATCCACTTTAGGCTCTAAACAAACTAGCATAACAAACTTGTGAATCTTCATAATTTTTTTCATTTTTCTACTAGCTCCTTTCTTCCTTATTCCCCTCACATTCCATATCATTTACTTAATCATTTAAGAGAGTTTTAGATTGATTCTTGGAAGCAGACCTTAACAGTCTTTTGACTGTAATCATTGTGCTTTACTGCATAATCTTCTTCTTACTTTTGTGAGATACTTGTGTCCATTCCTCAATAGGTTGATCCTTATTAGGAATATTTCTTGGAGACAAGTTCAAACTTCCAGTAACTTCATTATTCTTCAGTCCCTATGAATCTAACTCTTCTATTCCATCACTCTATTTGTTAAGCACTACTGTTGATTCCTCTTCTGCTATATTGATTTCTAACTGAAAGAAGTTACTGTTGTTTTCCAAAACTTGAATACTTGTTTGGGTTGTTTCTTCTTGGGGGTCAATATCAGGTTGGATTGGAACTATTTGACCTTCTTCTAATACTTCCTCCAACGGTTTTTGATTATGTCCTTCTGCTATTTCTTCCTCCACTGGTTTCTAATTATCTTCTCTATTTTTCTTTTCAAAAAAATTCTTCTTAACCCTTTCTTTGGTAGACAATTTTATTGGTTCTTTTATTTTCTTCTCTTTTTCTCCTACTTGGCCTTGTTGGCCCTCTTGATTTCCTGACATCTTAAGTGCTTCTTTATTCTTCTTCATCAAACATTTATTGATTGCATGCCCTTTTTTATAACAAATATTACAAAATTGTAGGATATCTTCACATTCACATCTTTGCCCGAAACCCTTGCCTTCGTTCCCATACCCTATCTAGACTCTATGCATTAGAGTTTTGTCTAGATGAAGTTCTATACAAACCCTTGCAAGACTAGGTCTTATTAAGGCTGTAGTGGGACTATCTAGTTTTAAAGGGTTACTAAATGCATTTGCAATTAAGAATATACTAGATTTGTTATATAGGTGAATTGGAAGAAAGGGTAATGTGATCCAAGAAGGAGTGATGGATTATTCCTTATCTGGATGAAAATTAAATGACCATTTAAAAACTCTCATGGGATATCTTTGTATGAACCAAGATTCTCGTAGATAAATTCTTAAAAAAATCTTCTTCATGGTAACATCTGATCAGTATATGTTTTGCATCAATGACTCTAATATTGTAAGCCACTTTGAGACCCATTGACCCAAAAACCTTCCTGATATTATCTATGGTTGGACGGCCATGTGAAAACTTACCTATAAGAGTATATTTGAAAGGTTTCGAAAGCTTTGTGACATCTTCCATTAAGAAAACGATGGTTGGCTCCCCTCTATATGATTTAACTTCCATCAAATTAACTCTTGTATCCGTATCTACCTTGCTAACAATCTGAGCAAATAATTTGTTAACATTATTCTCCTTCAATATGGTTCCATGATGATTAGGGTTTGACGTGCCAGCCTCTAGGATGGAGGCTGCATGAGAGGCCATGTACTAGGGTTTAGAAATCTCCAAATGAGAGAGAGAGATAGAGAGATAGAGAGTTGAATTGTGTTTGACCACATGGTTGCATACGCATTGATGTGGAAAACATTTAATGTTCATGGCAGTGGGTCACTACTCAAGGTCGTGACCACTGTCCTTATAATAAAAAAACCCGCCTTCATTTCATTTCTTCCCGCAACAATCTCTTTCTCTCAGCAATTCTTAATCTCAAACCATAGTTTTGGAGATTCTCAATCTCAATCTCAATCTCAATCTCAATCTCAATCTCTCTCTCAATCTCAAAGGTAAACCCTAAGTTTTTTCTTTCTATGTTAAACCCTAATGTATATGTGTGTATATTTGTGTGAATATGTGTGTATTTCTGTATATATGTGTGTTTGTATATGTATGTGTGTATACGTGTGTGTATATGGGTATGTATGTGTGTGTATATTTGTGTGAATGTGTGTGTATATATGTGTAAGTCTGTATATGTGTGTGTGTGTGTGTGTGTGTGTGTGTGTATGTGTGTGTATATGTTTATACTTTTTTTTTTAAGAAAAATGATGTTAAATTTAGGAGTTGAAATTTATTGCATTATTTATTGGGTATTGTTAACATTGATTGGGAATTGTTATTTGGAGTTTGAAATTAACTGCATTATTTAAGGGTATTGTCATAATTAGTATTGACTGAATGTGGTTACTTAGGGATTAAAATAAATTGTAAAATTTAAGGGTATTGTCATTTAGGGCTTGGAATTTATTTAGAGTTTGAAATTAATTGAGTATTATTAATATTGACTGAATGTGGTTACTTCGGGATTAAAATAAATTGCATTATTTAAGGGTATTGTCATTTAGGGCTTGGTATTTATTTAGAGTTTGAAATTAATTGAGTATTTAAGGTTTCGCACCCTAACATAACTAATATACTCAAAATCCTTTCTTTATTATCAAAACCTCAGTCAAACTAATATACCCTTATACCTTAACCGTATGACTCATATTCACACCCTCATATATTTTTCTCAAGAAAAATGAGGCACGGTGATAATCACTGGCAACAAGAGTTGGAGATGTTGCAATTGGGCCGCACAGGTAACTCTTTGATTACTGAGCGTCATATAGAGGGTACTCTTATTTTTAGTTATGGAAATAAAAAGATCGAACAATTTAACTACCATGTAAATCGTGGAGTTAATTTTCGGCAAGATTACTTATTCGATCGTATTTTATTTTCCCTACCAAAAAATTAGGATGATGTTATATAAAATATATTTCACATGTATAATCCCGACGTATCCCTGACCTTGGTTACGTTATTGGAGAAGGCGAAAAAACATCCACTCGTTATGGATACAACTGCGTACAGAGAGCATTGACATAGACTGTGATGTCTCGTGCCATATGCACGCTAAATTGGATCTCGCCAACAAGTTAAAAATGAAGGGATTATGAGTTCATGTCACAGATATCTACACATCAATCATCGATACCCTTCCTCCTAGTTGGCCACGTGCAAAAATTCGTAGGTTATTAAAACCTAATACCGAATGGATGGAGATCAGTGACATTGAACATATTCTAAAGTGTTACTTTGAAAAGGTATATATATATATAGTCGTATGCTTGATTAATTATTTATAATTTCTTATTATAATTTTTTAATCACTTATGGTTTTTCATTTTTGAAGATAATGTCGGGAGGAAACAATCCAAATGACCAAAGTGTCGAGGGGACAGCTCAAGGAGGTTCACCATCTTATGCAGAACCCAAATTATCAACACCAATTGGTGAGAAATACACAACTCCACCAATGGTTCCCTCCTCACCAAGTCCAACTGCTTTAGCACCCTCATCCAGCACTCCCGTTGCTCCACCACCCCCATCCAACACTGTCGACGCCTTTCACTCAACTTAAAAGAAGCACATTGGACTCTCCCTTATCGGGATTAACCCGACGGGTGATAGGAATGACGTGCTGAACTTTAAATCCCGGTGTTTGGCTTTGGGAAAAATGAACGTGGAGGTTGGGGGACCAAACAAATGGAACCTGGTTGATTAAGCCATCGAGGATGATATATACCATCAACTCTGCAAGTATTTCTCATTTCCCAATCATTTTAAGAATAGAGTTTTATCTCGGGTTGCTGAATCATTGAGGACATATACGAGAAACCTTTGGAAGAAACATTTCTCGAAGGAGGCAGCGAGCTCTAATATTTTATCTTTAAAAGAGAGAGTGCCTTCAAATATTAAAATTTCGGTGGAGCAGTGGAATAAGTTTTTGGAGAATGAGGCGATAGAGAAAAATTTGGTCTAAAGGGAGAAAAATAAAAAAAGTAGGGCACAAAAAACTGATAACCACAGGATGGGATCCAAATCCTATGAGGATTTGAAGAATGAATGGTCGAGTAGGACAAAGGATGGTCCAGATGCGAGTAAAAAAATAAATCAGTCCAACTTATTCGTTCATGCTCAATGGGGTAAATATAATACATTCTTACTGCACTTGGTTGAGACGCTACAATCAATAGAGGCTGAGCAGGTAGTCAGGTTGAAGCCCTACTGATGACTTTGACCTTGAAAATGATGCCCTGACCCGTACCTTTGGAAATGATAAAAGGGGGACGATGATAGGTGTTGGCTCACATATGACAAAAATAAAATTTCAACAGACCGCACCTATCGTGGACAAGTTTTCTTCAATCAATAATTGTTTCTCATCCAATGAGGAACAACTGTTCAAAACCGATGGGGATGTCCAGGATATAAAAAATAACTTGGGAATATTGACAAATCAAATTGGGTAACTTGTGTCCCTTTCCAAAATTATGGGATCCCAATGCCGCCTCCTCAAGGTTACCCTTACCCTCACCCTCCCACTCAAGGTTTTACCTATCCTCTCCCATCAATTTTCCCTTCCCAAATGCCTCCTCCAACATTCCCCTCGCAAATGTTGCCTCATCCAATATTCTCCTCCCATATGTCGCCTTATCCAAAATTCCCATCCCAAATGATGCCTCATCTAACATTCCCATTGCCCGTGCCTCCATCAGTCTCGGAACTTAGATGATCATCAACAACTCACGGTGACTATGGCGAAAAGTACTATTTCAGAGACCTGAGCAATAAGAGGTTTGTTGGGGTGTGCACACTCATTTCCAAGGTTGTCGAAACTAAAGTAAACAATCAACCTTTGGAGATGGGTGAGGCTCAAATATTGGTCGATGATATATACAACGGCTGCAGAGATGTACCTGTGTTCGCTGAAGGCGGAGATGGGTTAAAATTGAGGAATTATAAAGACTCTTTTCTTGTTTGGCCAATTTATTTGTTGGAAAAGATCAATTAATATTTTGTTTTGTTTCAATTGTAATAAAAAAAAAATTCCAGTTGTGATAACATTTTTTTTGTTTCATTTGTAAGAATATTGGTTTTGATTCAGTTTAGGACTATTGGCTTTGTTTTAGTTTTAATAATATTTTTTTATTGCTTTTGTCGTAAGAATATTAGTTTTATTTCAGTTGTAATAATGTTTTTCAACCTATATCCACTGGACTAAAATTTGTAGATTATTACATGGATTTACCATTATACAAAGAGTGGATGGGAGAGACTGACTGAATTTCAAATAATCATGTAAATGGCATTCAAGAATTTTTTAAATATGCTTTCAAAAATCTTAAAAGTGACAAGATTCCCTGTCCGGGCACCCGCTGTGAGAACGAAAAATATAAGTCATTGGAATACGTTGAGTTGCATTTAATACAGTGGGGAATCTGTCAAGAATATAAAATATGGACATACCATGGTGAAAAAAATATACCTTATGTTCCGAAAGAATTGTCAGTATCCGATCGCGTAATGAAACCCCAACGAGTGAAAGTGGTACATAATTTACCAACGCATCGTCCACTGACTGACTTAATTGATGATACTTATGGACTCCACAACCGTCAAAACCACCAACTTATGGATACAGATAATGCGCATCATGGCCAACTAAATGAAAATTTTGATGTTGAACTTCCAGGAGATCGTGATACATACAGTTGAAAGTTGATGCAGCTAGACCGTTGTATAAAGATTGCGATGAAGATCACTCGATATTATACGCAATGATTGGTTTGATAATTTGAAGAGTCTATTTGGTTTGTCTGGGAATAGCGTAATCAAAATTCTTAAGTGGCTTAAATATATTCTCACAAAAGAGAACACGTTACCAGACTATTATCCTACCATGGAAAAGAGCTTGAAGGGTTTGGGTTTGAAATACAAATCTATTCATGCATGCAAGTGTGGTTGCGTATTGTACCGCAACGAGTACGAAGAGAAGGATGAATGTCATGTATACAGTGAGCCTATATATGTGGTTTGTGAGAATGGAAAGGATAATGCTGCAATAAATCGCAAATGCATGCAAGTCCCATAAAAGGTTTTGAAGTATTTTCCACTTGGGCCACGATTAAAATAGTTTTTTACCGTGGCGTGGATAGTGGAGCAATGACATGGCACGCTCGATGCGAGGTGGGTGAAAATTTGATGCGTCATCCAGTTGATTCACCCATCTAGAAAATTTCAAACGCACAACACCATGAATTTGCAAAGAAATCGTACAACGTTCATCTTGCAATCTCAATCGATGGGTTTAACCCTTTCGCTAATTTAAGTACTAGTCAGAGTTATTGGCTAGTTCTTATAGCGCCTTTAAGTGTCCCTTTGACACTACGCATGAGAAAGGAGTTAACATTATTGTCTTTGTTGATACTCGGTCCGAAGGCTCCCAGTGATGATATTGATATATTCTTAGCACCATTATTCGAATAACTTAAAGAGTTGTGGGATAGAGGCGTGATCACGTTCAACTCTCATAAGGGTGAACAGTTCACACTTAAAGCGATGGTAATGTGGGTTATCCACGACCTTCCAGCTTGTGGGACCTTGTACGGTTGTAATGTTAATGATTATTATGGATGTCCCATATATGGGGAGGAAACTAAAGGTTGTTGGCTAAAACATAATGGTAAGATGAGTTACATGGGTCATCGCAAATTTCTGCCGACTAGTCACCCATTTAGGAATGACAAGTCTAACTTTTTACCTGTCGGTCATAAGTACAAAATGCCACCTGCTCAACTTTTTGGTTAGCAGATCGAGGAGAAGGTTATGATTGTGACTGCGGGGAATAGGTACATAGGCAAACATCCCCAATTTGTAAACATGAAGTGTAAAGCTAGGGGGATCCAAATGACCTTAATAAAGTGAAGTCGTTGTCCAGGCGATCAATATTTTTTAATTTTTCGTATTGGAAAGATCATCGTATATGGCATGTAGTTAATGTGATACACACAGAGAAGAGTGTTGAAGAACATCTGATAGGAACATATCTACGTAGATCTCATTCCAAATATGGAGAGCGATCCCGCCTAGATCTATATGATATGAAAATAAAGAAGAAATTGTGGTTAAAAAATGATCCTATGACAACAAGAATTTCTACCCCTAGGATGATTTCATTTTGACTACTAGTGAGAAGAAAATCTTCTTAGACACACTGTTCAACTTGAAGACTCCAACCGGTTACTCTGGTAATTTACGTAGGGTAGTAAGCTACCAAGTAAATGACTTGAAACGGTGCAAGTCTCACGACTCGAATGTAATCATCCAATTAATCCCTCTGTTATTTCGGCATTGCTTTTCTAAACACAAAGATCTCTGTCGGGAAATTATGCAAATCAGTTTGTGCTTTGCCCAACTTTATGCAAAAGTGGTAAACATAACACACATTAAAGCTAGGAAATCAACTTTAGCCGAGGCAGCTTGTGTATTAGAGAAATATTTTCCTCCGTCATTCTTTGATATTAGCATCCACCTGCTTGTGCATTTATGCGATTAAGCTTTGTTATGTGGTCCCATTATGTATCGTTGGATGTATCGTTTTGAGAACTTAATGATATCCTTCAAAGATTATGTAAAGAATACACGGTATATTAGAGGTTCAATCGCTGAAAAATATGTAACGGTGGAATCATCACTATAGGCTAGGGAACATATGCCAAAACAAGAGGTTAGGAGGTTTATTCCTTATAGAGAACGAATGATAGAGGAACCTGACGAGTTTGAGGACGAATTGTCATTTTGGAACCCTAAAGAGGTGAAACTCATAAATCTACAATTCGAGCAAGCAACTCGTTATGTCTTCGAATCGCAAAATGAAGTCGAAGACTGGAGAGAGTGAGTATCTACTGAATTCTTATTCTTTGATTATATATATTCTATATTTTATGATCTAAACTGTACAATTTTTTAGTAGGAAGTACAAGAACGAATGAGGTAAATTTCACATCTTATATGTGTGGTTATTTATTCGTGTGTGATAAAAACATGCCTCGATACAAATTCATTAATAAAGCAGCTTCTAAAAAGAGGTGATGTCTCTTCTAGGCTTGCACGCCTAGCAAAAGGCCCTAGTTTTTGTGCGAAAGAGTTTAAGAAATTATAAACCAATGATTTTGATTTCATTTCATATCCATATAAGGAAAAGCTTTTGACGCAAAATAGTGGAATATCAATTTCTGCTTTGACCACTTGTATCGCTAGCAAAAGCGATAAAAATCCGAAGAGTACGGTGCTAACCTATTATGGGATAATCAACTAAATCCTAGAACTTGATTACTTGGTTTTCATATAAACCGTATTCTATTGTGATTGGGTAAAGGTGGAGTATATAAAGAATTCTTGCAAAGTTGATATTGACTCCAAACTTATTATGATAGATTTATCAAAGCTGAAGACTAAAGATTGCATAGTCGACGAGCCTTTTATTTGCGCCTTTCAGAACGTAAAGAATGTATTCTACTCGAAGTTCATAAACAATAACAATTGATCTATTATTGTGCATGCACTAAAGGGTATGACTACCGAAGTGGATGCATTAAAGTCTCCAAAAGTGTTTTAGTCAGCTCTTAATGACAACCCTAATTTGAAGGATCTTTTAGTTGATTTAGAGGAACATTGAGTATCAAAATATTATGTTATCCTTGTCAAACTTATTTGTATCCTATTATGATATTGACATTGTATTAGCTCTTTAGTTTGATGTATGAATGTTTAGTTACTTTTATGAATGTTTAATATGATTTATGTAATTTAACTTTCGATAATATGTTATGCTCAGTCGAATGTTTAGTTACTTTCACAAGACGCTCAATTTGAGAATAATGTCATTTGAGTTTGTGATTAGATCAAATTGACCCAACTCAATTTCCACGTGTTCCTGTACATATACATTTGTTGGTCAGTTTCATTGATGCAGTGTTCATAAAATGAAGTTAAATTAGCTTGATTTTATGAAGATTGTATTAAAGAGACTAATCAATAAATGTACATGTAAAAGAATATGTTGGGGGATCCATGATTAATTTGGTCTAATCACACATTTAAAAGACTCTATTTAATGGCCATCATGGATCGCTTGAATCAGGTACTCTTTACTTTAACTGAAGTAGTTATATAATTAATACGCATTATCTTTTAAATATTTTAGATTATATAAGGAGTACGGGATAATTATTGCTTTTGTTTGGTTTGGCTGTTGGATAATTATTGGTTATTGGTTTGTTATTGGATAGTATGTTAGAAGGAGTACGGGATAATTATTGGTTTTGTTTGGTTTGGATGTTGGATAATTATTGGTTGTTGGCTTGTTGTTGGATAGTATGTTAGAAGGAGTATAGGATAATTATTGATTGTTGTCTTGTTCTTGGTTTTTGGTTGTTGGATAATCATGGGACCCCCAGTTTGAGTACACGATGTTAAATTCAAAATATCTAGACTTAGGCAGAAAAATATGCCATTAGGGGGCAAAACCCCGAAACACCTCCCAAACGGCCCTGTAAGAGGCACCAACACCTCTCACGGGGTCGTTTGGGGCGTGCTTTGGGTTTTTGCCCTCTAACGACATGTTTTTAAACCTAATTCTAGATATTTTCAAATTATCGTTATATTTTCAAATCGGGGGTCCCGTGACCTTAAGGTCATTTCTTGCGAGTTACATTGGTCCCGTGCGAGGTGTTCGCACATGTCACATGGTTGTTTGGGGGGTGTTTTGGGTTTTCTCCCTCTACCGACATGTTTTCAAGCCTAGGTATAGATATTTTCAAATTATCGTCATATTCTCAAACAGGGGGTCTCGTGACCACGCGATCGGTTCTTACGAGTTACATTGGTCCCATGCGAGGTGTTCGCGCCTCTTACGGGGCCACTTGGGGGGTGTTTTGATTTTTCACCCTCTAACCGCATGTTTTAAGTCTAAGTCTATATATTTTAAAATTATCATCATATTCTCAAATCGGGGGTCCCGTGACCACACGATCAGTTCCTGCGTGTTACATTGGTCTCGTGCGAGGTGTTTACTCCTCTCATGGGACCGTTTTGGGGGTGGTTTGGGTTTTCTCCCTCTAAAGGCATGTTTAGCAAGAAAATATGCCTTTTCTGGCCTTGCCAAATGGAGCGTGTTTTAGAGATCATTGAAATTATTCTGGAAAGGAGTCCCGGATAATATGATGCATTTTTTCGTTTAGACTTTGATAGAATATTCCAAGTACGACTCCTCTCATTACCAATATAGGACACTCTAATATTATTTTCCCCTATAACTGATGTTTCTCATTTAGAACACTCATTTTTCCCTTTCTTTGAGTCTTCCTTCATCGTGATTCTTTCCTGTGAGGGTTGTTAAGCTCTTAATCTTCCTGTGAGACCACCTTGTAATGATGAGTTTCCTGCACCTCTTTTGTAATGTTACAAGGTGGCCTCATAGGGAACTCAACATTACAAAAGAGGTGCGGGGAACTCAACATTACAAGGTGGCCTCACAGAAAGATTAAGAGCTGATAGAGTGGCCCTTATGTGTGTGTTTCAAATCAAACCAATTTTCACCAAAAATTATCCAACTTTTAATTAGCACTAAACCAAGTTGGGAAAAAACCAATTTTTACTTTAAACCAATTTTATCTTGATTAATTCTAAACATGCATCTAGTGATTAAATCATGTAAAGTAAAGTAAAGTAGAGAATACTCACAACGCAGGATGTACGAGGAAAAACCCAAGACGGGAAAAAACCTCGGACGGCCCAAGCCAGACAATCACTATGAATGTGGAATTACAATGAACAGACAAAAGACTCACTCAACGAATTGATCCCCACGGGTCTTGACGCTCTTCTGATCTTCAACCACTCCTCTCATAATGCCCATGCAGAAAGTCCTTCTTCCACGATACCTTCCCACAACACACGCATCCACGTATATCTCGATGTCCATCGAATGGCTTTGATATGTCTACGATGTCGAACAAGAACTCCTTCTATTTTCTTCACCACAAAACCCAGATGTTCAAGTATAGAACAAACCTTCTTGGTGAATCAAGATCACATAAACATATAGTAATGATAACTTGGATCTTTGCAAACTCTAAGGATGTGTTTAAGCTTTGAAACCATAGAAAAATATGTGCAAAACTCGTACTGGATTGAAAACTGTTTTCCAGATTGCACTACTTGCAAATTCTGACGAAACCATGCTTTAAATATGATTTTAAGTCGATGCCTCGAAAAATGTGTCACTCGAACGAGATTGACCAGTCATTCGTGCGACATGGCTATCTCGCTCGAACGATCCGAGCTGTCGTTCGAACGACACGCGTGTTAGTTTGACTTTTTCTTTAAAACATTTCTTCCAAAAGAGATCCAATTAAGTCAAACTCCTTTTCGAGCTTAGCAGAATAAAGCGTAGTTTAAAACATTTAAAACATTCTTCAAAACATTTTAAAAAATTTCCTTATAAAACTTCATCCTTATCCTTTTATAGAAATTATTCCGAGCTCCATTAATTATACGCATTCATACCTGTGGAGTCTCGGAATGCAATTAACTTGAAGACGAATAAAATTGCACCAATTAAACTTCGGCATGATTAATTCTTTGAATCTTTGCCGCAACATCTTCAATTTCTTTTATACTTCATAGACCAAGTGGGATCGTGACAAAATAAAATATCTCTATGACATATTACAAACATAGTTTTCTTCGCGGAATTAAGTCAAAATAATAAAGGGACTTAATTGGAAATTTATGTCCTTAAAAATCTGTTCCTTTGACTATTCTGGGATAAAACTAAACCAGTGAAATGCCTAAGTCGGGTCATCAAGCCGTATGATGCCTAAATCCCATCCCATAAACCCTAAGTAAAAATTACAGGACACGGACTAGTATATGTACCACCGACAAACATGAAGTGTCTGAATGTGATGTAGACTTGAAATCTTGAATCTATGAAGCATACCTACACACATGAAACATATAAAAAAATACCTAGTGAAGTATGGAGGAACAAATGAAACCAATATATATATATATATATATATATATATATATATATATATATATATATCCAAATGATACTAATTTTCCAATAGATACCAAAATGAATAAACTCTGAAAAATTATTTGTTAAACAATTGAGCAACAATATGATACCAATATGTAATATATGTAATCAAACGGCATTTAAATCAAATCTCAATAAACATGCTCAACAAATCTCCCCAAATCTCCTTCTACATCACATACATCTCTCCGTCTTTTTGTCTCGAATAGACAACCCGGTGAAAGGATACACCAATCAACAAGTATCTAGCATGAAGATATACCAAATAAAAATCGCTAGATAATCATGAAAAAACCAGCAAAATATGATCAAGTAATGACAAATCAGTAGCTAGTAAAGAAAAGAAATCACACAAAGAATATAACAATCTAATTATGGGTGATAAACGGAATCATATGCAAAATATCAATTCTAAAACAATATAACATGCATATAAACCAGAAAGCTTCCAGTAGTACCAAAAAATATACCACAATAACCAGGGTGCTGCAAACAAATAGAAGCGAAAATTAACGAGCCAGGGGCATCGCTCAAACGAGATGAGGAGGTCGCTCGAACGAGGCTTCTCTCGATGGGGTAATGTCTCTCGAACGAAGTCTTCTCGCGACATGAAGATGTCGTTTGAATGACTTCTCGCGATAGCCAAACTTTCCCAAATTCCCAAAAATATCATATATTTTTGCCCAGTGAAAAAATTTCCAGAAACAAATGCCAGGAAGGGGTTGACAGCAGCAAAATAATTCTAAAACAGTAATCTTTTTACCCAAAACGCAAAAACGCATAAAAAACTATCAAAGCGAGTTACATGTAAACATAGTATTTATGTGCTCAAACATGGACATGGAATGTATGGGCGTGAAACTACAACAAATGAGTCTTAATTCCAACACATCGAAACGATCAAGAATCTCTAATGGATAGCGATAAATCATCAAACTTTATCATAGCCATATGAAAATTAATGGGTGAGCTTAATGAACTAAACATACTACATGCACACAAATCCATTTTTTTGACGATTCTACAAATAGTAGCATCAATTTGCAATGTTTCAACATTAGGATTAGATGTGCAAACCCGTTTAAATTTTCTCCAACCAAACTCCCTCATAAATATATATTTTTTCAAGTTCTTTTGAGGTTTCTAGCATTCTCAACTTAGAGAAAATCTTATTGGCCCTTTTTCTTAGCATAATGCCTTTTATTTTGGGCTCTTTTAAATGGTGGCTTTCACGACGAGTTAATTTTGAACTCTCGCAGCCCTTTCCCATGACTCACTCATCATCTTTTAATTTTGATATCAATACAAATCCTCACGGTAAACGGTTCTTATATGCACATTTTTCCTTAAGTCTACTTACGCATAGATGACAAGATTGAGATAAGAACGCCTCACTAAATTCAAATATTCAAGAGAAGTCAAACATTCGAAGAAACTCGTGTATGTGCGCAATGATGGCATATATACAAAGTCAAATCAAAATAAAAATCAACTTCGAAACAACCCCATATAAACAATGGTTAAGATCATTCTAAGCATCGATAATAATGACCAAATGTCCTAGCCACATGGATATGAAACGATGGGGGGAGGGGGTCCAAGCACACCAATATGCCACATCAAACATGTAAACTCAAAAATAAAAATCGAAAATCTTTTTGGCTTTTCAAACATTTTTTGACTCAAGTAAAAGCAAAATCTTTTTGGGGTTTTCAAAAGTTTTCTCAAAAACAATTTTTTTTTGTATTTTTTTCAATAGGACTTAAAACAAATAAAAAAAACTATAATACAAAAATGATACTCATGTCACTATACTAGCAGCGAATATATCATGAACCAAACTGGCATATGACAAACATGGCAACACTATCATCCTTTAGATTTAGCATGGGAAGAATCAAGTGTACCCAAACGAGAATCATGAAGTTTTATTCCTAAAGCCACTAAATCCGATTTCCTAACCCAAGTAGGTGTAAAACGACGCATGGGGGTTTTGGGAACTGGGGAAACTTTATTCCTAAACTTCCTAGGAGCTTGTCTAAGGTCGTAACAATAACGCCTAAGGTGAACTTTCCTACCACAAAACGTGAAAGTCTAGCGATGCTGGAAATGATTACCTATATGTGGATCTTTTATAACATTCCTAATGTTTATCACACGTACAGGGGGAATGGAAACAACTCTCTCATCAAAACCTATACCTCCCCTATCTCCCTTAATTTGGACGGTGCCTAAGATCTTATCTAACTTCTCCGATCTAGCCTCCAAATCAAACTTAACTCTAGACGAGTCTCTCAATCTCTCCTCTAACTCATGAATCCTAGACTCGAGCAAACGCCTAGACTCCTCAAACTCTAGAATTCCATTTTTTAAAGACTCCATCAAACCACGGAGATTATCTCTCTTTTTCTCCACAGACTCTAGTTTCTCCCTAAATTTCTTCTCTTGTGCCCTATGATCATCTATCAACGCATTATTATTTTCTATGACACGCTCATTCAACTTAGCTTGCAATTTTGCATTTGCCTTTTTCACCTTAATCGTCTCGGCATACAACTCATTAAATGCAACTTGCAATTATTTCACACCTACCTCCTCTTCGTCACTCTCTTCTCCCTCACTAACATGGGATTCACTCAAAACCTCATTGGAAGTGTCATTCACATGAGAATCCTTATCGCTTACATGACATGCCATAAACGCAACAAAGTTATGATCAATGGGGGAAATTTCTCCCTTTTTCGGATCACTATCACTTAAGGTGGCATTATATATAATGGGTTGCTTGCCCTCTTTCTTAAGTCTAGTGGAACACTCCTTAACTTTGTGACCGTACCCCTCACACCCAAAACACTTATCCAACTTATTTCTCTTAGGCTTCTCAAACTTATCCTTAGAGGTGGGATCTACTTTGTTGTTCTTGAATTTTTCAAACTTCTTGGCATCTTTCGATTGCTTTTTAAATTTAATAAATATTTTAAATTTCTTTGCCAACAAATCAACATCCTCAAAATCAGAATCGGAATCGGAATCCGAAACTTTAATTTCCTCCTTCTGGGTATTCAAAGCAATACCCTTTTCTTTCTTAGGCACTTTCTTGGAGGTAATCATGTCGATTTCATAGGTTTGTAAGTCATCTACATTCTCTTCTAGTTTCGTCGACTCTAACTTACCCAAGGAGTTTTAAATATTCACTTTCGCATCAAACCTACTAGGCAATGACCTAAAGATTTTCTTAATGACACAGTTGTCAGGAATTTTCTCACCTAGGTTAAACGACGAGTTGACAATGTTGGACAACCTAGCATAAAACTCATCAAAAGTCTCACTCTCTAACATCGTAATGGTCTCAAGGTGTGTGTAAGATTTTGAAGTTTTGACGCCCTAACCGTGCTAGTGCCCCCGTGAGTGCCAAAATATTCCAAGCCTCTTTTGATGTTTCACAAGTCATAATTCTATTATATTCTTTCGGTGTGACATGTGAAGAAATAACGTACAAACCCTTAGAATTATATTGCGAAAGTCTATGTTCAGTTTCGGTCCATGACTCGACAGGCTTTAAATAAGTGACCTCACCTAAACTAGTGACAGCGGGTGTCCAACCTTTCTCAACTGCTATCTACACAGGCTTATCAATTGATTTTAATGAACTTTTCATTCTCATCTTCCAATAGGTGTAATTAGTGCCATAAAAAATAAGTGTTCAAAAAAGTTCGTTATTTCCAAAATTAATCTTTAAACACACACGGGATCACAAAACAAATAAATTATGTTTTCTAGCTCTGATGCCAATTTGATAGAGTGGCCTATATGCGTGTGTTTCAAATCAAACCAATTTTCACCAAAAAATATCCAACTTTTAATTAGCACCAAACCAAGTTGTGAAAAAACAAATTTTTACTGTAAACCAATTTTATCTTGATTAATTCTAAACATGCATCTAGTGATTAAAGCAAGCAAAGTAAAGTAAAGTAGAGAATACTCACAACGTAGGATGTATGAGGAAAAACCCAAGATGAGAAAAAACTCGAATGACCCAAGCCAGACAATCACTATGAATGTTGAATTACAATGAACAGATAAAAGACTCACTCAACGACTCGATCCCCATGGGTCTTGACGCTCTTCTGATCTTCAACCACTCCTCTCACAGTGCCCATGCCGAAGATCCTTCTTCCACGATACCTGTCCACAACACACGCGTCCACGTATGTCTCGGTGTCTACCGAATGGCTTTGATACGTCTATGATGTCGAACAATAAGTCCTTCTCTTTTCTTCACCGCAAAACCCAGATGTTCGAGTATAGAACAAACCTTCTTGGTGCACAAAGATCACATAAACATATAGTAATGATAATTTGGATCTTTGCAAACTCTAAGGATGTGTTTAAGGTTTAAAACCTTAGAAAAACATGTGCAAAACTCGTACTGGATTGAAAACTATTTTCCAGATTGCACTACTTGAAAATTCTGACGAAACCACGCTTTAAATAGGATTTGAAGTCGGTGCCTCGAAAAACGTATTGCTCGATCGAGATTTAACAGTCGTTCGTGCAACATGGCTATCTCGCTCGAACAATTCGAGCTATCGTTCGAATGACGCGCATGTCAGTTTGACTTTTTCTTTAAAACATTTCTTCCAAAAGAGATCCAATTAAGTCAAACTCCTTTTAGAGCTTATCAGAATAAAATGTAGTCTAAATCATTTAAAACACTCTTTAAAACATTTTAAAATATTTTTCCTTATAAAACTTCATCCTTATCCTTTTATAAAAATTATTCCGAGCTCTATTAATTATACACATTCATACCTGTGTGATCTCGGAATGCAATTAACTTGAAGACGAATAAACTTGCACCAATTAAACTTCGGCATGATTAATTCTTTGAAGCTTTGTCGCAACGTCTTTAATTTCTTCAATATGTCATAGACCAAGTGGGATCGTGATAAAAGAAAATCTCTTTATGACATATTACAAACATAATTTTATTAACGAAATTAAGTCAAAATAATATAGGGAGTCAATTGGAAATTTATGTCCTTATAAGAGCTTCATAACCCTCACAGGAGAGAATCACGGTGAAGGAACACTCAAAGAAAGGGAAAGTAGTGTTGTAAATGAGAAATATCAAAAATGGGGGAAAATACTATTGGAGTGTCCTATATTGGTGGTTCTTGATGCAGGCCACACGCCCCGTAATGAAAGGAGTCAGATTTGGAATACTATATCAAACTCCAAATGGGAAAACGCGTCATATTATCCAAAACTGCTTTCCATAATAATTTCAATGAGCTATACAACACGCTGCATTTAGCAAGGCCAGAAAAGGTAGATTTTCTTGCCAAACATGCCTTTAGAGGACGAAAACTCTAAGCACCTGCCAAACGGTCCCGTGAGAGGCATAAACACTTCGCACGGGTCCAATGTAACTCGTAGGAGCCGATCGCGTGGTCACGGGACCCCCGCTTTGAGAATATAACTCTAATTTAAAAATATATAGACTTAGGCTTAAAACAAGTCGTTAGAGGGCGAAAAACCAAAACTCCTCCCAAGAGGCCTCGTGAGAGGTGTGAGCACCTCACATGGGACCCAACAAACTTACAAGAACCGATCTCATGGTCACTAGATCCCCGATTTGAGAATACGAGAATAATGTGAAAATATCTACACTTAGGCTCGAAAACATGCCATTAGAGGGCGAAACCCCGTAATGCCCCCCAAATGGCCCCTTGAGGGGGCGATCATCTCGCACATATCCAATGTAGATCATAGGAACTGACCGCATGTTCACGGGACCCCTGGTTTGAGAGCACGACCCAAATTTGAGAATATCCACACTTAGCCTTAAAAATGTGCCGTTAGAGGATGAAACCCCATAACGCCCCCCAAACGGCCTGTGAGCGGTGTCAACACCTTGCACTAGACCAATGTAGCTCGTTGGGACCGCTCGCATGTTCACAGAACCCCCAATTTGAGACCATGGTCCGATTTTGAGAATATCGACACTTAGGTTTGAAAATTTGCCGTTAGATGGCGAAACAACGTAACGCCCTCCAAATGGACCCGTGAGCGAAGACAACATCTCGCACGTAACCAATGTAACTCATTGGTATTGACCACGTGTTCACAGGACCCCCGATTTTAGAGCACGACCCAATTTTAAGAATATCCACACTTCGGATTAAAAATGTGCCGTTAGAGGGCGAAAACCCGTAATGCCCCCCAAACGGCACCTTAAGCATTACCAACACCTCGCACGGGACCAATGGAACTCGTTGGGACCGATCGCGTGTTCACTGGACCCTCGATTTGAGAGCACAAACTGAATTTGAGAATATCCGTACTTAGGCTTGAAAACGTACCGTTAGCGGGTGAAATCTTGTAACGCCTCCCAAATGTCCACGTGTGTGGCGCCAACACCTCGCATGAGACCAATGTAACTCGTTGGGACCGACTGCGTGTTCATGGAACCGACCGCATGTTAACGGCACCCCCGATTTGAGAGCACGCTCCGATTTTGAGAATATCCACACTTAGGCATGAAAACGTGTCGTTAGAGGGCAAAACATTGTAACGCCCCCCAAACGGCCCTTGTGCGGTGCCAACACCTCACACGGGACAATATAACTCGTTAGGATAGACTATGTGTTCAGGGGACCCCAGGTTTGAGAGCACAACCCCAATTTGAGAATATCCACACTTAGGATTGAAAATATGCCGTTAGAGGGCGAAAACCCGTAACAACCCCCAAACGCCCCCATGAGCGGAGCCAACACCTCGCACGGGACCAATGTAACTTGTTGGGACTAGACACATATTCCTAGGACCCCAGGTTTGAGACCACACCCGAATTTGAGAATATCCACACTTAGGCTTGAAAATGTGTCGTGAGAGGGCAAAACCCCGTAACGCCCCCAAACGGCCATGTGAGCGGCGCCATCAACTTGCACGTGACCAATGTAACTCGTTAGGACCGATCTCGAGTTTAAGGGACTCCCAGTTTGAAATCAAGTCCATATTTTAAGAATATCCACACTAAGGCTAGAAAACGTATCGTTATAGACCATAATGGACCCCAAACGGCTACATCAGCAGCTCCAACACCTCACACATGACCAATGTAACTCATTGGGACCGACCGCGTGTTCACGGGACCCCCTAGTTTAAGAGCACGACCCAATTTTAAGAATATCCACACTTAGGCTTGAAAACGTGTCGTTAGAGGGTGAAATCCCATAAATCCCACCAAACGGCCATTTGAGCGGTGTCAATAACTCACAAGGGACTAATGTAACTCATTAGGACCGATCGCGTGTTCACGGGACCCCCACTATGAGAGCACGATCTGATTTTGAGAATATCCGCACTTAGGCTTGAAAATGTGCCGTTAGAGAGAGAAACCCAGTAACGCCTCCCAAATGTCCTCGGGAACGGCATCAACACCTCACACGGAACCAATATTCTCATTAGGACTCACCGCTTGTTCATGGGACCCCCGGTTTGAGAGCACCACTCAATTTTGAGAATATCCACACTTATGGTTGAAAACATACCGTTAGAGGTCAAAACCCTGTAACGACCTCATGATCGATGCTAACACCTCACACGGGACTAATGTAGCTCATTAGGACAGACTGTGTGTTCACGGGATCCCCGATTTGAGAGCATGACCTGAATTTGAGAATATCTACACTTAGGCTTGATAACGCACCATTAGAGGGCGAAACCTGTAACTACCCCCAAATGGCCCCGTGACCGGTGATAACACCTCACACGGGACCAATGTAACTCGTTGGAACCGAATGCGTGTTCACGAGACCCCCAGTTTGAGAGCACGACCCTATTTTGAGAATATTCACACTTAGGCTTAAAAACGTGCCCTTAGTGGGAGAAACCCCGTAACGCCCCAGTGAGCAGCGCCAACACCACGCGTCGGACCAATGTAGTACACTGGAATCGATCACGTGTTCATGGGACCCCTAGTTTGAGAGCACGGTTCGATTTTGAGAATATCCACAGTTACGCTTGAAAATGTGCTATTAGAGGGAGAAACCCCGTAATGCCCCCCTAACGGTTCCGTGAGCGGTGTCAACACCTCGCACGGGACCAATGTAACTTTTTGGAACCAACTGCCTATTCACAGGACCCCTGATTTGAGAGAACAACCCAAATTTGCGAATATCCACACTTAAGCTTGAAAACGTGTCGTTATAGGGTGAAACCTTGTAATGCCCCCCAAACGGCCCTGTGAGCAGTGCCAAGACCTCGGATGGGACCAATGTAACTCGTTGGGATTGATCGTGTGTTCACGAAACCCCCGATTTAAGAACATGGCCCAATTTTGAGAATATCCACACTTAGGATAGAAAACGTGTCGTTAAAGGGCGAAACACCGCAACACCCCCAAATGGAACCGTGAGCGGCGCCAACACCTCACATGTGACCAATGTAACTCGTTGGGACTGACCGTGTGTTCACGGGAGCCCCGATTTTAGAGCACGACCTAATTTTGAGAATATCCACACTTAGGCTTGATAACATGCCGTTAGAAGGCGAAAACTCCCAACGCCGCCCAAACGGCCCCATGAGCGTGGCCAACACCTCGCACGGGACCAATAAAACTCGTTGAGACCGATTGCGTGTTAACCGAACCCCCTATTTAAGAGCACGACCTAAATTTGAGAATATCCACACTCAGGTTTGAAAACATACCGTTAGCGGGTGAAACCCCGTAACGCCCCCCAAATAGTCCCGTGTGTGGCACCAACACCTCGAACGGGACCAATGTAACTAGTTGGCATCGACTGCGTGTTTATGGGACCGACCACGTGTTCACGGCACCACTGATTTGAGAGCACGATCTGATTTTGAGAATATCCACACTTAAGCATGAAAATGTGTCGTTAGAGGGTAAAACCTTGTAACACCCCCAAACAGCCCCTTGTGCGGCGCCAACCCCTCACAGAGGACAATGTAACTCGTTAGGATAGGCTGTGTGTTCACGGTACCCTCGGCTTGAGACCACAACCCCTATTTGAGAATATCCATACTTAGGCTTGAAAATGTACCATTAGAGGGTGAAAACCAGTAACAACCCCTAAACGTCCTCGTGAGCATTGCCAACATGTCGCACAGGACCAATGTAACTTTTTAGGACCGATCACGTCTTCACGGGACCTCGGCTTGAGAGCACAACACGATTTTGAGAATATCCACACTTAGGAGTGAAAACGTGCTGTTAGAGGGAAAAAATCTTAACGCCCCCCAAACGCCCTCGTGAGCGAAGCCAACACCTCGCACGGGACCAATGTAACTCGTTGGGACTGACCACGTATTACCAGGATCCCCGATTTGAGACCACGACCCGAATTTAAGAATATCCACACTTTGGCTTAAAAAAGTGTCGTTAGAGGGCAAAACCACGAAACGCCCCTAAACGGCCATGTGAGCAGCACCATTAACTCGCACGGGACCAATGTAACGTGTTAGGACCGATATCGAGTTCAAGGGACCCCCAATTTGAAAGCAAGACCCGAGTTTTAGAATATCCACACTAAGGCTAGAAAATATGTCTTTAGACCCGTAATGCACCCCAAATGGCACCGTTAGCTGCACCAACACCTCGTACGGGATCAATGTAACTCATTGGGACCGATCGTGTGTTCACGGGACCCCCTAGTTTAAGAGCACGACTCGATTTTGAGAATATTCACACTTAGGTTTAAAAACATGCCATTAGAGGGCAAAATACCGTAAAGCCCACCAAACGACCATGTGAGCAGTGCCAACAACTCGCGCAGGACCAATATAACTCGTTAGGACCGATCACATGTTCACGGGACCCCCACTTTGAGAGCACGACCAGATTTTAAGAGTATCCAAACTTAGGCTTGAAAACGTGCCGTTAGAGGGTGAAACCCAGTAACGACCCCCAAATGTCCCCGTGAACGGCATCAACACCTCACACGGGACCAATGCGACTCATTGGGACCGGCTGCTTATTAACGGGACCCCTAATTTTTAGAATATCCACACTTATGCTTGAAAATATGCCGTTAGAGGTTGAAACCTTGTAATGGCCCTGTGACCGATGCCAACACCTCACACGGGACCAATATAACTCTTTAGGGCTGACTGCGTGTTCACAGGACCCCCGGTTTGAGAGCACGGCTCGAATTTGAGAATATCGGCACTTAGGCTTGATAACATACCGTTAGGGGAAGAAACCTATAACAACCCCCAAATGGCCCCGTAACCGATGCCAACACATCAGACAGGACCAATATAACTCGTTAGGACTGACTGCGTGTTCACGGGACCCTCGGTTTGAGAACACGACCCGAATTTAAGAATATTCGCACTTAGGCTTCATTACATACCGTTAGAGGGCGAAACTTGTAACAACCCCCAAATGGCCCTATGACCGGTGCCAACACCTCGCATGGGACCAATGTAACTCGTTGGAATCGACCGCGTGTTCACGAGACCCCCAGTTTGAGAGCACGATTGGATTTTAAGAATATCCACACTTAGGCTTGAAAACGTGTTGTTAGACGGTGAAACCACTTAATGCCCCATAAATGGCCCCGTGAGCATCACCAATACTTTACACGAGACTGATGTAACTCATTGGGACCGACCGCGTATTCACGGGACCCCTAGTTTAAGATCATGACCCGATTTTTAAAATATCCACACTTAGGATTGAAAATGTGCCGTTAGAGGGAGAAACCAAGTAATGCCCCCTAACAACCTCGTGAGCAGTGCCAACACCTCGCATGTGACCAATGTAACTCGTTAGGACCGATCATGTATTAACGAGACCCCCAATTTGAGAGCACAACTCGAATTTAAGAATATCCACACTTAGCCTTAAAAACGTGCTGTTGGAGTGAGAAACCCCGTAACGCCCCCCAAACGACCCCGTGAGCGGTGCCAACACCTCGCACAGGATAAATATAACTCGTTGGGACCAACCGTGTGTTCACGGGACCCCTAGTTTGAGATCATAACCCGATTTTGAAAAATATCCACACTTAGACTTGAAAACGGGCCGTTAGAGGGAAAAACCCCGTAACTCCTCCCAACGGCCCTAGGAGTGACGCCAACACCTCGCACGGGACCGATGCATCTTATTGGGACAGACCGTGTGTTCATGGGCCCCCAGTTTGAGATAATGACCCGATTCTTAGAATATCCACACTTTGGCTTGAAAACGTGTCGTTAGGGGGAGAAACCCCGTAATATCCCAAAACGGCCCCGTGAGGGATGCTAACACCTCACACGGGACCAATGTAACTCGTTGGGACCAATTGCATGTTCATGGGACCCCCAGTTTAACAGCACGACCCGATTTTGAGAATATCCACACTTAGGCTTGAAAATGTGTTGTTAGAGGGTGAAACCATGTAACGCCCCCCAAATGGCCCCGTGAGCTGTGCCAACACCTCGCACGGGACCAATGTAACTCTTTGGGACCCCAAGTTATAGAGGACGACCCGATTTTGAGAATATCAAAACTTGAACTTAAAAATGCACCGTTAGAGGACGAAACCCCGTAACACCCGCTAAACAGCCCAGTGAGAGATGCCAACACCATGTACAAGACTAATTTAACTCATTGGGACTCACCACGTGTTCACGGGATCCCCAATTTGAGAGCAGGGCCCGAATTTGAGAATATCCACACTCAGGCTTGAAAACGTGCCATTAGAGGATGAAACCCCATAACGCCCCCAAACGGCACAGTGAATGACGCTTACACCTCGCACGTGACCAATATAACTCGTTGGGACCGATCGTATTTTCACGAGACCCCCGATTTGAGAGCACGTACCGAATTTGAGAATATCCACACTTAGGCTTGAAAATGTGTCGTTAGATGGAGAAACCCCGTAACGTCCCCCAACGGCCCCGTGAGCAGTGCCAACACCACGCATGGGACCCACTTAACTCGTTGGGACCAATCGCGTGTTCACGGGCCCCCCGGTCTGAGAGCATGGTTCGATTTTGAGAAAATCCACACTTAGACTAGAAAACGTGTCGTTAGAGAGAGAAACACTATAACGCCCCCCAAATGGACCTGTGAGCGATGTGAACACCTCGCATGAGACCAATGTAACTCGTTGGGACCGACCGCATCTTCACGATACCCCCAATTTGAGAGCACGGACTAATTTTGAGAATACACATAGTAAGGTTGGAAAATGTGTCGTTGGAGGGCGAAACCCCGTAACACCCCCCAAATATCCACTTGAGCGATTCCAACACCTCGCTAGGGATGAATGTAACTCAGTGGGACTGACTACGTGTTCACGGGACCCCCAATTTGAGAGCACGACCCGATTTTGAGAATATCCACACTTAGATTTGAAAAATATGTCATCAGAGGGCGAAACCCCATAATGCCCCCGAACGTCCCCATGAGCGGTGCCAACACCTCGTATGGGACCAATGTAATGCGTTGGGACCGACCATATATTTACGGGACCCCAAGTTTGAGATCACGACCCGATTTTGACATTATCAACACTTATGTTTGAAAATGTGCCGTTAGAGGGAGAAACCATATAATGACCCCCAAATGGCCCCGTGAGTGGCACTAACACCTCACATGGGACCAATATAACCCGTTGGGACCGATCGTGTGTTCACGAGACCCCCGATTTCAGAGCATGGTCCGATTGGGAGAATATCCACACTTAGGCCTGAAAACATGTCGTTAGAGGGTGAAACCAATTAACGCCCTCACAAACGGCCCCGTGAATGGTACCAACACCTCGTTCAGGACCGATGTAAGTCGTTGGAACCGACCACATGTTCACCGGACCCCCAGTTTGAGATCACAACCCGATTTTTAAAATATCCACACTTAGGCTTAAAAACGTGCTGCTAGAGGGCGAAACCCTTTAATGCCCCCTAACAATCCCGTGAGCGGTGCCAACACCTCGCATGGGACCGATGTAACTTGTTGGGACCGATCGTGTATTCACGGGATCCCTCGATTTGAGAGTACAACCCGAATTTAAGAATATCCACACTTAGCCTTGAAAACGTGTTGTTAGAGTACAAAACCCCGTAACGCTCCCCAAATGGCCCCGTAAATGGCGCCAATACCTCGCATGGGACAAATATAACTCTTCGGGACCGATCGCGTTTTCACGGGACCCCCAGTTTGAGATCATGGCCCGATTTTGAGAAATATCCACACTTAGACTTGAAAACGGCAGTTAGAGGGTGAAACCCCATAACTCCTCCCAATGGCCCCAGGAGCGGCACCAACACCTCACACGGGATGATGTAACTCATTGGGACCGATCGCATGTTCATGGGACCCCTGGTTTTAAATCATGACCCGATTATTAGAATATCCACATTTAGGCTTGAAAACGTGTCGTTAGAGGGAGAAACCCCATAACGCCCCCCAAATGGCCCCGTGAGGGACGCTAACACCTCGTATAAGACTAATGTAAGTCGTTGGGACCAATCGCGTGTTCATGGGACCCTCGGTTTGAGAGCACAACCTGATTTTGAGGATATCCACACTTAGGCTTGAAAACGTGCTATTAGAGGGGAAAACCCCGTAATGCCCCCAAATGGCCCAGTGAGCGACGCCAACACCTCGCACGGGACTAATATAACTCATTGGGACAGACCGCATTTTCACAGGATTCCCGTTTTGAGATCAGGACTCAAATTGGATAATATTCACACTTAGGCTTGAAAACATGACATTAGAGGGTAAAACCCCGTAACGTCCCGCAAATGGCTCCGTGAGTGGCGTGAACACCTCGCACAGAACCCATATAACTCGTTGGGATCGATTACGAATTCATGGGACCCCCGATTTGAGAGCACGGTTCGATTTTGAGAATATCCACACTTAGGTTAGAAAACGTGTTGTTAGAGGGCGAAACACCGTAACGCCCCCAAATGGACCTGTGAACGATGCTAATACCTCGCACGGGACCAATGTAACTCGTTAAGACCGACATCATGTTCATGACACTCCCAGTTTGAGAGCACGAACCGATTTTGAGAATACCCACACTTGGTCTTGAAAACGTGTTATTAGAGGGCAAAAACCAATAACGCCCCCCAAATAGCCATATGAGCAGCGTCAACACCTCGCTTAGGACGAATGTAACTCCGTGGGACTTACCACATGTTCACGGGACCGCCGATTTGAAAGTAAGACCCAATATTGAGAATATCCACACTTAGGTTTGAAAATGTGTCATTAGAGCGTGAAACCCCATAACGCCCCAGAAAGGCCCCGTGAGTGATGTCAACACCTCGCACGTGACCAATGGAATGCGTTGGGGCCGATTGCGTGTTTACGGGACCCCATGTTTGAGATCACGACCCGATTTTGAGAATATGAACACTTAGGCTTAAAAACGTGTTATTAGAGGGCGAAACCCTATAACGTCCCCCAAATGGCCCCGTGAGCGGCGCTAACACCTCATATAGGACCAATGTAACTCGTTGGGACTGACTGCGTGTTCACAAGACCCACAATTTGAGAGCACGACCCGATTTTGAGAATATCTACACTTAGGCTTGAAAACGTGTTATTAGAGGGCGAGATCATTTAACGCCCCACAAATGGCCCGGTGAGCGGTGCCAACACCTCTCACGGGACTGATGTAACTCATTAGGACCGACCACGTGTTTACGGGACCCATGGTTTGAGATCATGACCCGATTTTTAAAATATCCACACTTAGGCTTGAAAACGTGCCGTTAGAGAGTGAAACCCCATAACGCCCCCTTAACGACCCCATGAGCGGTGCCAACACCTCGCACGGGACCAATATAACTCCTTGGGTTCAATTATGTATTCACGGGACCCCCGATTTGAAAGCACAACTTGAATTTGAGAATATCAACACTTAGCCTTGAAAACGTTCCGTTAGAGTGTGAAACCCCGTAACGTTGCCAAAACGTCCCCGTGAGCAGCGCCAACATCTCGTACAGGACAAATGTATCTTGTTGGGACCGACCACATGTTCACAGGACCCCTAGTTTGATATCATGACCCGATTTTTAGAATATCCACACTTAGACTCTAAAACATGCCGTTAGAGGGTAAAACCCCGTAACTCCTCCCAACGGTCCCAGGAGTGGTGCCAACACCTCACACGAAATATATATAACTCGTTGGGGCCGATCGCATGTTCACGGGACCCCTGATTTGATATCACGGCCCAATTTTAAGAATATCCACACTTAGGCTTGAAAATGTTCCATTAGATGGTGAAATCCTGTAACGCCCCCCAAACGTCCCTGTAAGCGACACCAACACCTCGCACGGGACCAATGTAACTCCTTGGGTTCGATCGTATATTCACGGGACCCTCGATTTGAAAGCACAACCCAAATTTGAGAATATCAACACTTAGCTTTAAAAACGTGCCGTTAGAGTGTGAAACCCCATAACGCCCCCAAAATGCCCCCACGAGTGGCGTCAACACCTCGCACGGGACAAATATATCTCGTTGGGACCGACCACGTGTTCATAGGACCCCCAATTTGAGATCACGACCCGATTTTGAGAATATCCACACTTAGACTCTGAAACGTGTCATTAGAGGATAAAACCCCGTAACTCCTCCTAACGGTCCCAGGAACGGTACCAACACCTCACATAAAATAGATGTAACTCGTTGGGACCGATCGCATGTTCACGGGACCCCTGGTTTAAGAGCACGACTTGATTTTGATAACATCCACACTTAGGATTGAAAACATATCGTTAGAGGGTAAAACCCCATAACACCGCCCCAACATGAGTTGTGCCAACACCTCGTACGGGACCAATGTAACTCTTTGGGACCAATCGCGTGGTCACGGAACCCCCAGTTATAGAGGACGACCCAATTTTTAGAATATCCACACTTGGGCTTGAAAATGTACCGTTAGAGGGAGAAACTTTATAACGCTCGCTAAACAGCCCAGTGAGCGATGCCAACACCTTGCACGGGATTAATTTACCTCATTAGGACTGACCACGTGTTCACGGGATGCCTAGTTTGAGAGCACGACCCGAATTTGAGAATATCCACACAGGCTTAAAAACATGTCGTTAGAGGGAGAAACCACCTAACACCCCCAAATAGCCCCGTGAATGATGCCAACACCTTGCACGGGACCAATATAACTCATTGGGACCAACTGCATTTTCATGGGACCCCCGATTTGAGAGCACGACTCGAATTTGAGAATATCCACACTTAGGCTTAAAAACGTGCCATTAAAGGGAGAAACCTCTTAACGTTCCCCAAATGGCCCCGTGAGAGGCGCTAACTCCATGCATGGGACCCGTGTAACTCGTTATGATCGACCGCATGTTCACAAGACCCCCAGTTTAAGAGCAAGGTCCGATTTTAAGAATATCCACACTTAGGCTAGAAAACATGTCGTTAGAGGGCAAAACACCGTAACGCCCCCCAAATGGACCTATGAGCGATGCCAACACCTCGCAGGGGACCAATATAACTTGTTACGACTGAGTGCATGTTCACGACAGCCCCGTGTGACTGACTGCATGTTCATGGGACCCTCGATTTGAGAGCACGTCCCAATTTTGAGAATATCCACACTTACGCTTGAAAGCATGTCGTTAGAGGGCAAAACCCCATAATGCCCTGAATGGCCCCGTGAGCGGTGCTAACACCTCGCACGGGACCAATGTTATGCGTTGGGACCAATCGCGTGTTCACAGAACCTCAGGTTTGAGAACACGATTCGATTTTGAGAATATCAACATTTATGCTTGAAAACAAGCCGTTAGAGGGCGAAACCTTGTGACGGCCCCGCGAGTAGCGCTAACACCTCACATGGGACCAATGTAACTCATTGGGACCGACCGTGTCATCACGGGACCCACAGTTTAAGAGCACAACCCCATTTTGAGAATATCCACACTTAGGCTTGAAAACATTTTGTAAAGGGCAGAATAAATTAATGCCCCACAAATGGCCCTATGAGCGACGCCAACACCTCTCATGGGACCGATGTAACTTATTGGGATGGATCGGGTATTCACGGGATCCCCAGTTTGAGATCATGACCCGATTTTTACAATATACACACTTAGGCATGAAAATAAGCCGTTAGTGGGCGAAACCCTATAATGCCCCTAACGGCCCCTTGAGAGGTGCCAACACCTCGTACGGGACCAATGTAACTCGTTAGGTTCGATTGCGTGTTCATGGGACCCCCGATTTGAGAGCACAACACAAATTTGATAATATCCACACTTAGACTTAAAAACGTGTCGTTAGAGTGCAAAACCCCATAACGCCCCCCAAACGGCCCCGTGAGCGGTGCCAACACATCGCACGGGACAAATATAACTTGTTGGGACTTATCACATATTCACGGGACCCTTAATTTGAGATCATGGCCCAATTTTGACTTGAAAAGGTGCCGTTAGTGGGCGTAACCCCGTTACTCCTTCCAACGGCCCCGGGAGCGATGCCAACACCTCGCACGAAACTGATGTAACTCGTTGGGACTGACCTCATGTTCATGGGACCCCCGATTTGAGATCGCGACTCAATTTTATAATATCCACATTTAGGCTTGAAAACGTGCCGTTAGAGGGTGAAACCCCGTAACGCCCCCCAAATGGCCCCGCGAGCGAGGCCAACACCTCGCACGGGACCAATGTAACTCGTTGTGATCGATCGTATGTTCACAGGACCCCCGGTTTGTGTGTACATCCCAAATTTGATAATATACACACTTAGGCTTGAAAACCTGCCGTTAGAGTGTGAAACCCCGAAACGCCCTCCAAACGGCCCTGTCAATGACACCACCTCGCACGGGACAAATATTACTCGTTGGGACCGATCGCATGTTCACGAGACCCCCGATTTGAGAGCATGATCGGAATTTGAGAATATTAACACTTAGGCTTCAAAATGTGCCGTCAGAGGGTGAAACTCCGTAACACCACCCAAAAGGCCCCGTGAGCGGTGCCAACACCTCGCACGGGCCTATGTATCTCATTAGGATCGATCGCATTTTCATGGATTCGCAATTTTATAGCATGACCCAATTTTGAGAATATCCACACTTATGTTTGAAAGCGTGCCGTTAGAGGGTAAAACCTCGTAACGCCCGCTAAATAGCATAATGAGCGATGCCAACACCATGCACGGGACTGATTTAACTCATTAAGATTGACCACGCGTTCACGGAACCTCCAGTTTGAGTGCACGACACGAATTTGAGAAATCCACACTTAGGCTTGAAAACGTGTCATTAGAGTACGAAACCTTGTAACGCCCTCCAAACGGCCCCATGAACGGCAACAACACCTCGCACGGGCCAAATATAACTCTTTGGGATCGATCGCGTTTTCACTGGATCCCCGATTTGAGAGCACGATCGAAATTTGAGAATATCGACACTTAGGATTGAAAAAGTGCCGTTGGAAGGTGAAATTTCGTAATGCCCCCAAACGGTCCCGTGAATGGCACCAACACCTCACACGGGACCTATGTAACTCATGGGACCGACCACATTTTCATGGACCCCTAGTTTCATAGCATGGCCCAATTTTGAGAATATCCACACTTACATTTGAAAACGTGCCGTTAGAGGGAAAAACCCCATAATTCCCCCAAACTACCTCGTGCTCGGTGCCAACACCTCACACGGATCCAACGTAACTCGTTAGGACCAACCGCATGCTCACAGGACCCTCGGTTTGAGAGCAAGACCCAATTTTGAGAATATCCACACTTGGGATTGAAAACGTGTCGTTAGAGGGCGAAACCCTATAATGCCCCCGTGAGCGGTGCCAATACCTCCCACGGAACTAATGTAACTTATTGGAACCGACCGAGTGTTCAGGGGACCTCCGGTTTGAGATCACGACCCAAATTTTAGAATATCCACACTTAGGTTTGCAAAGGTGTCTCGAGAGGACGAAACCCCGTAACGCCCCCCAAACGGCCCCATGAGCGGCACCAAAACCTCGCACGGGACCAATATAGCTCATTGGGACTGACCGCGTATTTACGAGACCCTCGATTTGAGTGCACGACTTGAATTTGAGAATATCCCAGAAATGGAGAAAATTCTGCCCAATTTTTTTTAATATAGTTAAAAATGGTCACGACCAAAGTCCATGACCATCTCTATTTTTTTGTCACACATAAACTGGTTGACGACCTATGGTCGTGACTATTTTGGGCAGGCTAAGGTGTGGGTCACTGCTTTGGGCCGTGACTAGTGGTGTGACCAGTGACACAATTTAAAGGATGGGTCATGGACTTGGGGTATGGCCAGCCGTGTGACTAATGGCACAATTTAAAGGATGGGCCACGATCTTGGTCCGTGACCAGTCGTGTGACCAGTGGAATAATTTAAAGGATGGGTCATGGACTTGGGTCGTGACCAGCCATGTGACCGCTGGAATAATTTAAAGCATGGGTCACGGACTAGGGCCATGACCAGCAATGTGACCAGTGGCATAATTTGAAGAATGGGTCATGGCCTTGGGCCGTGATCGACTTTGTGTATGGGTTAGTGACCATATGTCGTGACCCACAGGGTCCGTGACCCTTCGTTTGGTCAGAGATTCGGGTCGTGACCCACCATAATGGTCACACCAGATATGGTCATGGCCTTTCGCCGTGACCCATAGGCTTGGTCAGGGACTTTGTCCATAACCATTCGCCCAATATGATGTAGTGAAGTTTCAAAAAGTTTTTGACTAATCAAAATAAAACCATAAAGTATTTTTTAGATATAAAAAATATTTAAAGTTTCTTAAGAACAAATTTTACAAATATTTTGTTCAAGTTTTGAGAGGATTAATCAAACATCAAAATACTTTAAATTATAATGATTACAATGGATATCTCAAAAAATACTAAGAAAGTTTTCGCTCTTAAGGAAAAACTAATTTCTTTATCTTGATAATCAATGAAAACCTTTCTTGAAAATTATTAACCTTATTTTATGAGGATGAAGAATATGAATTAAATGAGAATTTTCAAACTTTTGTATAATTGAGAATTTTCAAACTTTTGGACATAAATTTTTTAACCCTCTAAGACATTCGTGTCCACACATAATATATTTCTTCTTATCCACACAATATATTTCAAATTTGCACCCAAGGTCTTAAACCGTCTAAGTCATTATTGTCCACACTAAATAGGTTACTTCTTGAACATAATAAAATAAATGGCAATAAAAGAACAACTTCATGTTTTACAATACAATCTTTTTGGTGAATTGCTTTTTTGTGCCAGATCTGTACCTGTCGATGGAGAATCACTGCAACGAGGAAATTTCTCATTGGGACGAACCTGTGGTGATAATCCAGGTTATGGTTATGTCCAAAGAAAATGGACTTGGAAAAAATCACCAACGAAGTTCCTTCATTGTAGCAAAGAAGTTCGTCACTCTGACAAAGTTGTGGTGTGGCAGGTCATAACTTTGTCTAGGGAATTCAAACCAATATTTTTCATCCAAGAGTTTAAAAATATTTTGGCAAATACTCTAAGTATGTTTGTTCACAAACTAGAATACTCATAATTAAAATACTCACATAGGAATTTAATTTTTATGAACATAATACTTCTATAAGAAAAGTATATGTCATAGTTTATTTGTTCAAATTATCTAAACAAACTCATACATAATTTTTGACACTATATCCAATTTAAGAAAATTTAGTTTACGTTATGTAAAAAAATAGCTGGTGAAACTAAATCGTTCTAAGTCCTTTTACATTTACCCTAAAGAGGTAATCTCATTGGTCATGGTAGGAGGTAAATTTTTGGATGAATACGAGGAAATCTGTTCTTGTAGTTCTTAAACAAATTCCTTTTCGAGATAAGTTACACTACGACTCAATATGTTTTGGAAGAGAATAAGAGAATTTAATCCTATGGAAATTTTAACCATACTTATGCTCTTACAGTTTCGTTGCTGGTTACCTAGTTGCAACATTGATGCATAACTTCTAGCCGAAATTGGCAGGTATCGAAGGCTCTTTTCGTTGCAACAAAAGGGTATTTTTATAGACAACAAAGGGTTTGCTCGCTGTAGTGAACCGTGCACAACTAGTTAAATGATGGGTAATTCAGGAGTTTATCATAAACTTCTTTCACATATAAAATTATTGTTTGGGGGGTCTTTAATCCTAAATTTTTTATAATTTTTTTGAGAGCATGAGAGAGTTGTGAGACTTTTTCCTAAGGTGAGTTTTTATGGTTAGGGATGAGGTATTTTTTCTCTCACTAAAGTATATTGCTCAAAGTCTTGTAAGAGAGCATTTTATAATTACTATATATAATTTGTCAAAATATAACGCTCTTAAAAATCACAATGTACTCGTATCTTTTTAGTAAATATCTATCCATAGGGTTAAAATTTTCAATATTCATAATTGTAGTATAGGCATATGTTAGATGCGTAATTAGCTGTATTATTTATTTAGAAAAGACACTTTAAGAACTAGGATTGGAAGAAAATAAGGTTGATTATTGTTTCTTCTTGGAAAAAATGTTTGATTTAATATTTAATCCAATATGTTTTCAAAAATTATTTTTAGTCTAAAAAAATATGATCCATTTAATGTTTAGTCAAATATGTATTTCAAAAATAATATTTGGTTCCTAAAATAATATTCCATTTAATGTTAATGTCATGCTAATGTCAGTTTTAGGGACTGAAAGTTATTTCCAAAAATAATTTAAACTAGAATTTATATAAACAATATCGTGGTATTTTTGTTAAATGGCCCAAGAAAATATATTATGTATTCACCTTAATTAAATAAAATTTATTAAGAATTACACTCTCGATACTATTTTATTAACATAAAAACTATTTAATATATTATTAAAAAAATTGTATTTACATACTTATTCATATTAATGTATTTAACAACATCCTTTCTTCTACCACTTTTAAATTTAAATTAAAATTACTTATAAAATATTAATCACTAAAATTCTTAATCTATCATTTGTCCTTATTAATTGAAAATTACCTACTATATACTCTATTTTTTTCCCACATTACAATTTTTTCATGGCTCCGCCCGTAATAGCAAGGTTAAAATTTTACAAAAATCACATAGAACTTATTTAGACATTATTAAATTTTAAATATTACGATTTTTACTCAAAATTAAGTGTTAGGAAAAGTTTCGTAGGTGGTTAGCTAGTTGTAATGTTGAGGCCGAGCTTTTGGTTGGAGTTGGTGGGCAGTGAAGTCTCTTTTCACAATAACAAAAGTATGTATTTGTAGGCACTGATGGGTCTTCTTGATGTAGAAAACGGTGCACAAGTAGGTTAAATGAGTGGTAATTCAAAGGTTTTGCCACAAACTTCTTCAATGGACCACTTTGGGGGCTTTAACACAAAGTTTTCAATAATTTGTTTGACAGCATGGGAGATATGTGAAACCGTTTCCTTGGGTGAGTGTTTGTGGTGAGAGGTAAGGTATTTTCCCTATCACTTATGGTTATTTCTCAAAGTTGGAAGTTGGGTTAGTGTTTAAGTATTTAATTTATTATGGGTATGCTCAATATGTATTATATTAGGGGTTTATCACTGATTTACATGGGGAGTTGTATACATCGGATTGGTTACATAAAAATGGTTGGAAAAACCATGCAAGTATGAGTTTGAGATTATCTTCAGTTTAGAACTATGAGTCACTTTGGTAAAGCATTGGTGTACAATGACTATCTAGGATTTAGGTAGGGGATTAAATAGTATGCAATTTATCTGTGATATTATTCTCAATTGTACATGTAGCTTGTCTATATATAGTGGAATCGAGCCTTTCCATGGACGTAACCAAATTGGTGAACATTGTATATTTTAGTGTGCTTGTTTTTTTTTTTTTCATTTCGTTGTGATCATAAATTATTATATAGATTGTATTTAGAGTCATGTTTGGAATTATGTTCGAATAAAGTGAAATTAATTGCAAAAAATAATAAAATAAATAAGTCCAGAATCGATTTTCACAGGGATTGAACACTTTAGAAAGAACACATTCGATCATAAAATGTTGCTATATGTCAAGTGTAAAATATGTTATGGTTAAGTTTGATGGATTGATGATAATAAATAACTTAACAGTTGTCAAACAAGTGAATTTTATTATAAACAACTATTGGTGAAAGGATTAAATCAATGTTTAACTTAATTGGGGAATAGAGATTAAGAATCATTTCCCCACCTTGGTCTAGCTAAATGAATAAAGTAATTGGGTTCAATTCATATTCAAATGATCATCTTGATTTGAGACTAAATATCAAACATTTATAGTAAAAACTCAATAATGAAATATTAAGGTTTCATTATATTATGATAACAAATGGATTAATGTTGTAATAAAGCCTTAAACAATACCATTGCATGAAAAAGGAAGTTAAAATGCTATGATGCCCCGACATTAATACATAAGTTTCAATTGCATGAATAATTACTAAACCCTAGCTTTGGAGTTTGAGCATCCATGGTGGGTTTATTATCCTCAACCAATATAACTTAGCTACTCATTGTGAACATAACATCTATAATGAAAGAAAGTAAGTTAAGAAAATGCCAAGATATTAAATAGATAATTAATCACAACCTTATTCAATAAAAGATTTCAAAGTTTTTACAAATTAAGAAACAACCAAAGAACAAGCTTGCACTTAATTTTAATGAACTATTAATAATGTATTGGATATATATATATATATATATATATATATATATATATAGAGAGAGAGAGAGAGAGAGAGAGAGTATTACAAATCTTGGAGAGAAAAGAGAGATAATGCTTGAAAATGTAATCTAATTTTAGTTTAAAAACTGATTTATTAAAGAAAGAGGGAATAAAATAATGTATACCAAAAATAATTATGGAAAACTTGTAATAAAAGAAGGAATAAAATAATATATATATATATATATATATATATATAATAAGGAGTAAAAATTTGGTTACTATTCTATAAGTTGATAACTTAATCAGAGGCCAGGATTAAACCAACAATGCAAGAATCCAATGGTTGAAATTAAAATACCCTTTTTACCATTTTTACCCCTTAAATATTTGATTTCCCCCTATTTTAATACACTCTACTTTATTTCCCCCTTTGTTCAAAATTCAAAAACAAGGGTAGAATGGTCTTCCTATAATTCTTTCCCTTGCACTCATTTCTCTAAACCCGATTTGTCTTCACATTTCACTCCACCTCAACTCTCTCTCATCTTCTGACTCACACCACTTCGCATTATGCACTCTCCCCTCTCTCCACAATAATGCTAAGGTTTCAAAGATCATGCATCGATGATCGAAGACTAAGACAAGGAATAGCCTGAGGGCGTTGCTAGGGTTTCAAAGATCACACATCGATGGTGGTTTCGATTTATTTATGTTGTAGATTTTATCTTTTTGGGCATTTGGTTCTCTCTCAAGCTAATATCTGTGTATTTATTTTCTTTCAGGGTCGATTCAAAGGTTTTGGATGATGGTTTTATGTGTATTTCATACATAACCCTAAGGTAAGGTATTTTAATTTTTTCTTCCAAATAATTGTTTTTTTATAACTATCTCTTAGGGTTTGTAATTTTTGTGCTAGATTAGGTCATTTTTGGTTGGATTTATATATATCCCCATGAATTTCATAGTATTGAACTCAAAAATAATGCTTTGGGGTTTTAAATAGATATACTTGGATGTGTTTTAAAATTGATATATTGAGCAAGTTAACTGTAGTGTCAAATTCTATATTGTTAGTATTTATTTATTTATTTTAAATATTTTCACATAGAGAGCACCATGTGTTTGATGAAATATCATAGCATCCATTGTTGTATTTTTTGTTTACTCATTTTTCATTATTTACTCATCATTTTAAGGTACTTTTCTATTGCGTAGTTACCTTTTAATGGGGTTTTCTCAAAATGATATCATTTTGTGCATAAGTTTTCTGAAAATGATTATCAAAATATGCCAATGGAATGCGGCTTACATTACACATTATAGATGCATATTTTGTTGGGAATCATGTTTTTTGACAACTTTATTTTTACATTTTTTGCAGATCGAATTATATCCATTTTTTTTTACAGATCCACATCAGGTAAAGTTTGATAAACCTGATTGAGATTGAGATTGTGTGATTTTTTTTTTCAAATTAAAGTTTTATAAATCCTAATATTTAGTTGGGGCTTTGACCATATAGATGGGGTTTTGAAATTAGATTTTTGGGTTTTCTTAGATTTTTGGATTTTTTCAACTATATTTTGTATAATCAACATGACATTAAAGGCTTCTCTTCTATTTAGGGGTTCCAATTGATTCATGTATAGGTTTATTTATAATTAGTTCAATTGATTCATGCAACTATTATTTGGGGGTTTCAATTGATTCATGTAATTTCTTAATTAGTTCACTCTCACTTTTTTATGTATGTATAGGTTTTTTAAGGTTATGTTTGACTTCATTGGTCTTTTGTTACTCTGCTGGAGTAAGAAAATATACAAAGTTGCTACTCATGTCCAAAAATGCAAAGGTATCTATATAATTGTGTATTAGGGAATTTTTATTTTTTTGATAGTTATATGTGAATAATGAAAAATAGTTTGTTTTGCTGGGGCTGAATTTCATTAGATTGAAGACCACTAGAGTATATTTTCGTTACTACATTTGAATCTCCAACACCATTGTAGATCATGAAAGGTAAACTATATTTATGTCCCCGTATGTTTTTGGAGTTTCACGTTTCCATTAACAAAAGTTAGTTTATAGTCTCCACTACATTTATGATATTTCTAACTTATTTTTAGATATGCCTTTATTAACAACCTCTTGGTTAAGAATTGTCTACTATTCTCCTCTCCAACACCTTATATCTTCTTCGACCCACAAGTCGAACAAATATTAAATAGAGTTACTAGATTTTCATTCGGCACACTTTGATCATTTATAGTCTTCACTACATTTATTAAGAACCTCTTGGTTATGCCTTTATTAAGAACCTCTTGGTTATGCCTTTACTAAATTTTCATTAAGCACGTGTATTGGACTTCTGAATACTTATGCTAATTTTTAGATTAATTCAATTTTCATTAGGCACGTGTATTAGGCATAAACTACCGACTAATACTACATTATTCTATTTCAAACAACTTCCAAAATCGCGTTGTAACTGAAGCTCGATTATGTTATACCGCATTCCCATACTTTGCCATCTATTTATACCCGTTTTTACCTTACCGACATACGCGTGACTCTTCTGTATCATACATCTTTCGAATTCGTATTTGAACTGAATCTCAATTTTGTTATACTGCCTTTACGTACTTTGGCCATCCTAAACTATCCATACAATTATACCTCTTTTTGATTGCATGCAACTGTCCCCGTCTATTTAATAGGTAATCTTATTTCATTCTTTTGTTCATCATTATATTCTTCCCAAACACATACCCCACACGGCCTAACTCTATAGCCCTCATAAGCTTACATATGTTCTTGGGAGATACTTAAGTTAGATAAGCTTAAGTTACATGGCCTTATTCCTAAGTTTTTTTCAATTTCCTAAACTTCATCCTAAATTAGTTTAATGCAACTCAAGGCTAAGATTTTTATCCAATGATCCAATTATATGCAGACTTGATTTAAGTAGTATGTGTAAGAGGATTTAAGTAGTATGTGTAAGCGTACACTGGATATTGGATATTTAAGTTCTACTAATTAGATTTTTATCCAATGATCCAATGATTGATGATTAAGATTATGTATTAATTTTGATTGTTGATTTTTGGGTGCTCCTTTATTGGTTGCTGATGGTGATTAATAAGTTATGATTAATAACATGTGACAAGAATGGGCTTATTTGATTTTGACCATTGAAATGCGGATTTTGAGATGAAGCAATTTCAAATTGTTAGTTCCTCAGAACTTTTGGGTAGCTTCTTCAACGTGTTCACATGTTTCTATTTGCTAAAATTGGTCAATATTTTCAACTTCTGTGTGGATAAATTAAGAAAGGGCTGAGTTAAGAAAGTGGGATTTTAATACCTAGGTCAGGTAAATTAAAAAAGGTGGGCTGAAATTATTTCAAAAGTGGATCAGAACAGTGTTCTGCTGATGAAACAGTAGCAGAAAGGACAGTGTTCTGCCCAAGAAACCTCATTTTTTTATATAATCACCCTCATCTCAGATTTGTCCCCTTTTGGTTTTGCAATTAATTGTGCGACGATATCTTCATCCGCATCTGCTAACTCAGCCTCTATACCTGGTGCGTCTTCGCAATTCACATACTTGAACACCTCCTACTTTCCAATGCCCTTCAACCTTCAACAATCCCAGCCCTACATTGCCCCACCTACGGTCCAATACCCCGCGCCTCCCGTTTATCCTGCTGCTCCCGCCCCCAATGTTTAAACGCTCCCACAGTACCACTAGGTCTACCCCCAATTCATTTTCATTTTCTTATTTATCAATTGCATCTATAATTTCATGGTGTGGTTTTATGAGAAGTAGGCTCAACAGTTATTTCAAAGGCATGCATAGAAAATTGCACCTGAAGCTTTGAAAAGGGTAAAAGTTACACTTGCAAGCAGTGAAATAGAGCACAAAGTAGAGACCAAAAAGAAAGCCCCAAGGTGCGAGAACTGGCAGGTACGGGAGCTGATTCGGATCCAATGATTGTACATATGTTCGGCACATTCTTTCATCGAGTTTCAGATAAATATTGGAGGTTACTACCTCTATTTTTGTAGAGGGGAGAAAGGGGATGAGGGGAAAAATGGTGTACTGATCAAATGGTGGGGGAAACAAAAGTAACATACAAGTTCACCAAGATTGTTCCGACAAAATTCAACTAGCATCGAGAGTCGATTTTCTTTCATTCTTGAAATTACAAGTCATAATGCGGTGGCTCATTGAAAGTTGGACATAAAGAATGCAGAAATCATGTTTTATTTTATTATTTTTATTCATATGTTCTGCATATATGCCATATGCATATGTACAGATGCATATATGCAGCTGCATATATGCAATATGCATATATGCATTGCATATATGCATATGGTATAAATGAATATGCATATATGCCCGACAAATCACTTTTGATTTAAAACGCGAGCTTCAAGTTAATCATGTGACGACCATTGTTTAGTGTATGTTTTTAGTTTCATAGGACAAGATGTTGTTTAGTGCTTGAAACAAATATCATAGGCTTGATAGTACATGTACAGTACTGCTTAATAGCAGCAGCTGTTTCAGCGGTGTTTATTAGTAGTAGTTCTCCTTATTTTTATATTTTTTTTGTTTTTTTCAATTTGCGAAAATGGTTGTTTGTTATTTTGTTCATCTCTTTAAAGTTCTCAATGTACAACAAAATCATAAATAGGGGTTTATCTTTTGTTACTCTGAATTCACACGAGGAAGATTTTGCAGCTATCACTAATCTCCAGTCGTATGTAAGCAAATTCAGTTTTCCTCAATTTCGTTGATAATTATTTCTGGTTTATTTTTGTGGCTTTAGTCATAAGAACAAAACACTCAATAGTTTTGTCGTGGTGTGTTATCCTACAAGTTTTAAACTTTACTTTGTGTTATTGTTTTATGGATGTTTATTTCATTAAAGAGATTGCGGTTGAGGTTCAATGTGAACTTGAACATGTTTTTACTTTTATTTTGCATTTTGTATTTTGATCCTGATCATAGCCTTATCTCACTGCCCAAATGTTTTATCGATTCACGTTTGGGAGCAATCAGATAAATTATGATTGAGGTTGGAGTTGAGGTTCAATGTGAACTTGAACTTGAACATGTTTTTTTCCTCTCAGTTCTTGGACTTTCCTTAAGACTAAGACATATCATTTGGAACTCTATTTTTAACAGTATCATTTTCGATAAGTAGTTAATTGATCTCAGCCTTAATCGATGTATTCAAAATTGGAACTAGATAACTCCGTGTATTCATCTTAAATCCATTACCAATGTCCCTGTCCAAGTGAATTGCCAGAGTTGGGATTTTCACTATGAGATCCTCAAGTCTAATAAGAAGATGCGAGTAAGGTACAAAACAATCTTTGCCTTATTTTATTTTCATTTTTCTGTCAGTGGTTAAGTTAAGAACAACCCATGTATACCACAAATACTTCCCATTTTTTTTAGAGTAGTTAAGTTAAGATTGCCTTATTGATCAATCTAAATCCTCATCAGATAGCATACTTCCCATTTGTGAGATCCTAACAATCCGTCCTAACAATAGTTAAACAAATAAATCAATATAATTCAATCTGGAAGAACCCATATTTCAACTCACAGGAATTTTTTTCAGGAATGCAATAAGAGATGCTTAAAGTTCGCGGTTATTTTTCTCATTGGTTGTTCTTTCATTATGTTGAGGACTCTTTGGGGCTGGATTGTCAGTTTCCTTATTCATTCCAGAACTGGTTGACTGATCACAATTTTTCTTTTAAAGGGTTATTGTTATTTGAGAAAGAATATCTCATGGCTCTAGGTAATATTAATGGGATATCAGACTCAATCACACCACTCTCTGGTATCTTTGGCTCTTTAGAGATTTTTGGAAGATAGGGATTTAGTGTTATTAGAACAAACTGAATTACTGATTTTCGCCATATCAGACAGCCGTTCGTGTTGTCCTTTCATCAGGCTTCTCCAAAAGTGCCCTCTGGAGTACTATTGCACCACGAGAAGTAAGCACACTGCTCCTCTCCAATTCATCATTGCCCATAGCCAACTCCACTTCTCTATTGCTCCATTTGGAAGGCATACATCCACACGAAGAGCAGTAACTACCCCCACGGCTCGACATTCACATTTCATAGTCTTGCATAAAGAAAATCTGCTGCACAAGCAGCATAGTCGAGATGGTTGTAGATGTCATTTAAATACCTTAAAATTTATTTTTATTTGAATTATGTATACATTATTCATTTACTTGAAATTTATGCTTTTCATATACGACATTTGAGATTGCATTTATTATGATGTATATATGACTTGTACTCTGCGTTTGAAATTTGGGTATGAATTTATTTCGCATTCCTTTATGTTTTTCAGTTCTTCTATAATGAATTGAAATACCAGTTGCCATTCCCATTTGTCTTCCAAAATGGTTAGGGAGCCAAACTTTTGGTCTTTCAGAAATAGAGTTTGATTATCGCCTACAACAGCTGAGGGAGGAGACATAGTAGGATTTGGCTCCGCAAAGTTGCAAGTGCACAAGGTGTAATCTTCACTTATCTCATTTACTCATTCATAGGAACAAACTAGGTAAGAACGATATACTCATTGAGTTTTCAATTTAATGAGACTTTAACTGAACTATAAAGTGTACTTGAACTACAATGTTTTACCTGTTTAGAATTGTCGATAAAACATTAACTGAACTACAATTTGTTCTACGTATTTAGATTTTGACACCAATACATTTTTCCGACTTAAGAGTATACTTTCGTGCGTTATTATTGTGCCATGCCTGTAATTTGTTGGAGATTCACTAAGAGTATAGTTTCTGGTGGTTTGTTGTGAAAATGTGTATGTGTGTTTGATTTTGTTTTAAGTACATGTATTTTCACGTTTTCCAAGTATATGCACTTTCTTTAGCATGATTTTTAGTATACAAGTTGAGCTATTAGTACTATGTATATATTGGATTATTAACTTTTTTAACATTCGTGTTTCAGGTGTAAAATTCAAAGAAAAAGAGTTATGAACCACAAGATGATAATGAACCAAGTACGAAGCAACACGAAGAATCGACTTTTTATGTTTAACAGCTAAAGTTGATGCAATTTCATATACTCTACAAAAGTGGTGGAGATTTCAACTCATTCGTTCATTTTTTGGACACTGTTTCCAAGGATGTGTTCTTTGTAATTTAGTTGCTAAGTTTGTAAGTTGAGACTAAGCATTTATGTTGTGAAGTTTTTATATTTTTTGAGAGATATTTTAAATTTTTTCGAAATTGTGTAGTTGTAATTTGTTTTAGTAGATATTTTTTTTCATTATTTTACTTTCTATTTACACTTTAGTTGTGTAATTTATTGTACAACCTAGGCCCATTCATTGAAGTAGTTGTGTTATTTAATTCGTTGAATTATTTATTAGATGAATTTGGGGTTTTTGAATATTGTTGGACTCGTTGTTACCCCTAAGTAGGGTGGATAGCCCAATAGACAGAGGAGATTATGTCCATTTTTTTTTAAAAAATGACATTGTTTATTTGAGGCATAATGTGAACTCGGTTGATGAATATTGTATTTTCATGTTAAATGTGAATTTGTTTGATGAATTTAGACTATTTGAATGTTCTTGGACTATTTATTATTTGTTAAGTAGGGTAGATAGTCTTATAAATAAATAATATTATGGTCAATTTTTTAAAATTTACACTTTGTTTTGTTGGAAAACGAATTTTTTACCGTTTAAAAAAATGTACTTTGGAAATTTTTCCCGTTTTTAGATTACGTATTTTGGAATTTTTCGCCATGCCTTCAGGCACGGGCATTCCGCTAGTATATATATATATATATATATATATATATATATATATATATATATATATATATATATATATATATATATATATATATATATATATATAGAGAGAGAGAGAGAGAGAGAGAGAGAGAGAGTATTACAAATCTTGGAGAGAAAAGAGAGATAATGCTTGAAAATGTAATATAATTTTAGTTTAGAAACTGATTTATTAAAGAAAGAGGGCGAATAATATATGGGTTGTAGGGAGAATAATATATCGCTAGGGAGAATAGATTCAAATCATTTAAATCCGAGGAAGTAAGCTAATTTTCTTCGAAAAATCGATTCACTCCTAGGGCAAATAGATTCGGTTACTGTTGATTCAATTTTTTCCTTGGATCATAATTCTTTTGCGAAACATCGGAGGGGATTTAACATAATTTCTTCATACGACCTCGAAATGATGCATGATCGGTAACCATGCGAAGATAATTTGATGAGATACAAAACCATATATTCCACAATTAATTGATTCGTCCAAAATCATAGCACTTATTTCCCTCTAGACTTGTGCATTTTAGTCCCTTGGGAACTTTAATTCTTATAATATGCTCGATAATCGAAAACCCTCCGTTTTATATGCTAACACGTTATTTGAGGTATTATTGAGTGTTTGTAGGTATTACGGTACTTAGTGTGAAGTTTGGTAGCAATTCGACCATGGCAGGTCTCAATCAAGCTCGGGTCTTGGGTTATCCAATGGAGGCATCCGATTTCAGCTGGTTTATGAATAAATTGTAGGACATGGCAGGCAAATCATCTTTGGCCATCTTTGGGCCACTCACTATTTGAGATGGTCTTAGCCATATCCATGGTGTTGGCCATAAACAAAATAGCAGGTCTGATCCAAATCAGCAACGGGTTCCAAATTAATGGTGGTTGATCTTTACCCCAAACAATATAGCAGGTCTCAACTTGAACTAAAGACAGAGTGGGTTGTGCTGCTATGACCGGTCAATTGGGTCCCCACCTGTGGTTGACCCAGTCTTCCTATTTTTTTCCTTGGTGTGTATGTAGTAGATGTTCTCCCTTACCACCGGTTGACCTCGCCCTGGCCACCAGTCGATCGAGTCACTATTTTTGGCCGAGAGTGTGCTGCTGCTAGCTGTTTCCTTTTCTTTTATTTCCTTTTGATTTATTTAATTCCCACTTAGTATAAATAGAAGACTTTTCTTTTATTTGTAAGATATCTTTTTGTTCTCTTCTTTTTAGTTTAGAACTTAGGTTAAGAAACATTTGGGGGATTTCGTTGGAGATCACCCCCCACCTCCATTTTTGTGGGCAATACCCATTTATGTAAGCTTCACTTTACTATTCATCTTCTTCTCTCTTGATTTTAAGTTTCATTCCTTTATTTTCTTTCTTTGTTATTTATCTCCATGCCTAAATAATTTGTGTAGTTAATTCTTCTCTTTGTTGCTTTTGTTAATTAGTTGTTTACTTAGATTTATGATGCCTTCTAGCTAGTGTAAGTTAGTTGTGATTAATGGAACTCACCTTGGTTTCAATGGTTTCTTTGCTATGTTGATGGGTTTTACGCATTTAATTTTATTGGGTTATTCTTGTTATTACACCTAAGAGATTTTATGGGTATATTATGTATGCTCCGTATTTATAACTTTGCATGTGTAATTTTCGGTAATTTGTTGACGCCAAAATCATATCAGGATTTTATGCGAATTTAGGGGGTGACGACTCTGGATTTAATTAAATGTTGAAATGAGATTCAATCTTACTAAATTCCTAGACCTATGTAACCATTTATATGCATTAAACTGAGGCGAGGGATATTAATTGCAACCTATAGTTTTTATCCCTCGTGTTAACTTAGTTTAAATACCCTTGCCTAGATTATCTTTTCCTTTATGTTAAAATTACCATTTACACTTTTATTTTAGAAGTATTAAACCGATTAAATTCTAATAACATTTTTTTGTGGATTCGATACCCTGACTGGCTGTTATACTCCCTTAAAAGAATGTAGTCATAGTTTAGGTTTTTGTATTAAGATGGCGAGCCGAATATAACAAATGGCCGGTGTGTAGATGACTCTTGCGCCATTGTAAATTCCTCTCCACTAAAATGGCGTCGTTGTCGGGAACTTGTTTGTTTTAGAATTTAGTTGATTTTGTATTTCTTTGTATTTTTTTCTAAAATTTTTTGTAGGACTTCTACATTTGAGCGCTAAAAAACTCTTAAATTTTTTGACCGCGCATCACTGTGTGGAATTAGCTGTCTTGAGCCATCTTTGGGGTAAGCATTTCTTATTCTAATCCTTTCAAAAATCATAATGATAATTCTCAAAATCCCCCTACACCTTTGTATTTTGGTCAATACATACAAACCCCCAAAATTAAAACATCTAAAATGTCTTTAGGTGAGTATTACGAAAGTCAAACTATAGGTTATGGAAATTTTGAGAATGATTATTTCGATTTTGGGCCACAAGATCCTTATAATAAGAATGGTGAAACTAAATGCATTATCTTTCAAAATTCTTATGTTAATGATTTTAATTGTAGTTCCGACGATAGTTTTCAAAGTTCTCATTTGCAAGAATCCGTGCCTCGACCTATGACTTTCGGCGAGGGCTTGCGTATTCTTGAAAATGAGAAACTTGAAAACCGTTATCAGGATGAAAATCATTGTTGGGATCATGAGTTGGATTTATTATTTGAATCCGACGGTGATTTTTTTTCGAGACTTTTGAAATCGAGGAATGTTTTGAACAAAATGAGGATTTTGTGCCTACTTTGGAATAAACCATTATTGACTTAGCCAATGGTTTAATAGAGAATTAAAGTGAGGAAGAAATGGACGTAGTATCCATTTATAATGAAATAATTTCTTCCTTAATTCTCAAAGAAGAAAGTTCAATTGAAAATGATCCCATTTCCTTCGAAATTCAATCTTCAAGCAATGATAACTCATCTCTTGAGTTTGAATTTATTTCGTCCCTATCTTTATTCTATATTTTCACACTGATGATAGTACCAGATGAATCGGTTTCAAACTTTAAAGTGTTGAACCTTTTCACCAATGAGGAGTACTCGCTCGAGTTTCTTTCCATAAAGGCATATTTGCCTCTATGTGCGCCACCTCCTATTCCAATTGCAAAATATTTGGGAGAAAATTATGTTTTTTTTGTCCCCTTGTGTACTTGTCACCCATTCTATCCAAATCCCCCATTATCCCTCCAAAAATTTTAATTGGTGATGGCTCATTTCTTCAGCCTTTCACATGCCTTCCGTTATTTGTACGGAATTCCTATTTTTCGAATGAAAGGGAGGGTCCCCCGTTGATCCTCCAAAGTCAAATCGTATTTTGGGTGGACCCTAAAAAATTTCAACTTCTAGTGTATAGTTACTTAGAAGTTAAAATTATAGGCTGTAAATAGTTTGTTGTGTTATTTTTTTATTTTTCTTCTTTATTCTTACTCATTGTCTAGTGTAGTTAGTAAAGTTTTTGTTATTTTTTTTCTATACTTGGTACTAAAATATTTTGTAGAATCATTGGACTTGTACTTTCACGAGATCGCTCCTTTTTGGGTAATATCGCTCTTTTCCTCTTTTTAACTTGGTTCTTAATTCAGATTGAGGACAATGTCAGGTTTTAAGTTAGGAGGTGTGAGATATTCTATCCACTCATTGATAGTTTCTTTGATTTCATTATATGTTCTTCCCAAGCATGCTTTTTTGTAAAAAAATAAAATTTTCAAAAAGATTTTCTTTCTTTTTTCTCCTTTGTTGGTCATTTTGCCTTTGTTTTCGATATTAAATTTTAATAATGGCTCGATCCAATAGATAACTCAATGATGCATGTTCTCGATTTTAGAATTTATTATACTTTTTTCCTTAATTATTGATATTATGAATAACTTCATGAATTAAACTTTAATCCCATAAGCACATGCAATTTTCTTACTTTATTGATTTGGTTTAAGATTTTTATAACCCGATAACCTTTTGTTGCTTTGTATATACTTACACCTAGTGAGCTTTGGGCATTTGTTCATTTGTGAGTGTTATACACTTTTCTTTCCTCATTGAAAACGTTAAATTCATCGGTAATCTCACTATTCTTTCATTTGATAGTTCATTATTTGAGTTCATTTATGAAATGTGTTACTTGAGCATGATTTTCAAAGTTTTTTTTTACTCAAGAATTGCATAAACTTTAAGAAATGAGCACATGCCATCTTTGTTATATCACCCATATTGACCTTAACCTCATCTTAAATGTTTTGCCTCATCAACCCCTTTGCGCCTTAATATAGACTTGCGTTTCATAACCCCAAATCCCATAACCAACTCCGAATTGGAGTTATAAACCATAGATATCACCTTTCATACCTTTGTTTGGAATGTTACTTGGGATTTAATGATGTTCACATTATGTGGTTGCAATTGAGCATGTGAGAGTGAGAAAAGTAAAGAAAAGAAAGAAGTGAAAAAGAGAAGAAATAAAGCAAAGGAAAACAAAAGAAAAAGAGAGAAAAAGAAGAAAAGAAAAGAAAGAAAAATTTGTATTTGTTGTGTATAGTGTTCAATAAGCTTTGTTTCCTATCTCCATTGATATATTTAATGCTTGTTATAGAATCATATTCCAATTTTGTAATTGCCCGCAATTTCCCATTATCTCGAGTTTTCATCTCTGATCACTTTGAATCCGTACATATTTCCTTTGTTTCATATTCCAGGCCTAATCTACATTAAAACCCTATAAAGTCCTATGTGATCCTAGGGTGAATTCAATTTAAAATTTTTAATAGTTTTGATAATCTGTGAAAATGCATTTCACTCCTTTAATGAGAGGTATATTTCATTGAGATTACATTTTTTTATTTTATATATAGCATTATTCATTAGTGATATGTGCACGACATTGTTTCCATTTACATTTACTCTTTATGCCCGCATGTCTCGTGTATTACTTCCCATTCAAAGTGATTTCATTTTTTAGAGTAATTCCCGGTGAGGATTGACTTATATGCATGCTTTAACGCTTATCCTATTTATTTAAGTTTTTGCCAAATCATACTTTTCATGTGCTCGCTCTCCTCCCACTTTTAAGGTTTCAATTCTATGAAGTTCATATTATAATGTTAATAATACGAACTTTTGTGTGAATTCATTCACTTTTCTAATAACATGTTGGAAATCGTCTTTGTTATTGTTGGGCTTATCACATGTGATTGGGCATACAATTTGAGTAAACAATATGATGTTTGTGGGTTTCATCCCTGAAAACCCTCACGAGATGGCTTATTGCATACGCTAAATGCAATCGTTCGCCTGCGAGAATGGCTTTTATATCTTTTGTATATATATAATGTCTTGTGGTTTTCTTATAGTCCTTCTTGCTTAGACTTTCATTTCTAGGGACTAGCAATGTGTATGTTAGGGGGTGGGATTCGTCCCGAATCATAACACTTATTACCCTCTATACTTATTCATTTTAGTCCCCTTGAGTGCTTTAATTTCTATAATTATGCTCGATAATTAGACAACCTCCGTTTTATATTCTAACATATTATTTGAGGTAATATTGAGTGTTTATAGGTATTATGGTGCTTAATGTGAAGTTTGGTGGCATTCCGGTAAAGTTTCGTTGACATTCGCACGTTCAGGGGAATTATTGTCATTTCACACTTCGAGATTTTTGCCCAAAGTATTCACAGAAGTTGTGGCCCTCAAAATATAATTCGTGTGGACATGAATGGTGTGCGAATTCGAGACCAAATGAATATGTTACGGGCCTTTGACCGGGGAGGAAATATATAGAAATTATAAAAAAGAAAACAAATAAATAAAAGACCTTTATGTCTTGGCCCTAATTTTGTAGCAGTTGGTCCAATTCGACCATGGCAGGTCTCAATCATGCTCGGGGCTTGGGTTATCCAATAGAGGCATTGGATTTAAGCTGGTTTATGAACAAATTGCAGGTCATGGCCATCTTTGGGCCACTCATGATTTGAGATGGTCTTGGCCATATCCATGGTGTTGGCCATAAAAAAAATAGCATGTCTGATCCAAATCAGAAACGGGTGCCAAATTATTGGTGGCTAGTCTTTGTCCCAAACAATATAGCTGGTCTCGGCTTGATACAAAGAAAATAGGGTTGAGCTTCTATAACCGGTGGATCGGGTCCCCACCCGCGGTGGATCGGGTCTTCCCATTTTTGCCTTGCTGCGTATGCAGTTGCTAGTCTGCCTTACCATCGGTCGATCTCCCCTGGCCACTGGTTTACTGGGCCTTTATTTTTTGGCTGGAGTGTGCTGCTAGTTGTTTCCTTTTCTTTTATTTCTTTTTGACTTATTTAATTCCCACTTAGTATAAATAGAAGACTTTTGTTTTATTTGTAAGATATCTTTTTTTTTTCTCTTCTTTTTAGTATAGAAGTTAGCTTAAGAAACATTTGGGGGACTTTGTTGGAGATCACCCCTCACCTTCATTTTGTGGGTAGTACCCATTTATGTAAGCTTCACTTTACTATTCATCTTCTTCTTGTAATACCCCGTAATTTTGAGGGCTTTATTTATGAATATGGTATATAATTTTAATAATATTATTATTTTATTAATCGGGATATTGACATTATATTTATTTTTATTTAAAATGAATCAAATATTTAAATTCAAATTTAATTGGCTTTTGGACATTTTGTAATGGTTTAAATATGTAAAGTTGATAATTTTGAATTAAAGGGCAATATAGTAATATGCGTTAGCTAAGGCTCCAAGCTAGGGTTTGAGAGAGGGGTTATATAAGGAATATTATGGGTGATTATAAGGAAAGGGAGATGAAAAAGAGAGGCCAAAAATGAAATCCAAAGAGGCAAAAACGAGTGGAATGAGAAGGGCCAATTTGGAATGTTTAGATATTCTTTTTGAGTCCAATCGAATGAGATTTGAGAAAAAATTAAAACACATACCTGACTTAATTTTTCGTCTAGAATCCAAATCTGAAGTCGGATTGGCAATTCCAATAATTTTTGGATCTGATTTTTCTGGGTTTTTAAAATATAAATATTTGGGGTTATCTCGTGTTGAGGCTAGAACATGATTTGATTATTTTTGTGAGAGGAACGTGATGGTGCAATCAGATTTTGAGGCTGAATTTATGTGGCGATTCATGCAATTATTTTAAGGTATGGGATTTTACACAATATGCTCCTTTAAATCTCTCGAGAGTTTATTCTGTTAATTTTTTATTAATTGAACTCATATTTGAATTGTTAAATTCTTTGAAATCTGGAGAAATAATTGTTTAATTATTTTGATTCATGTGGCATCATTGTATTGTTGTTGATCACGTTGTCATGAGATTTTAATATGGCACAAAGGTTGGGCACCCGCCAAAATTTCTGCTTCCTGGGCTATGTCTTGATAAAGTATATGCGGATAAGGTGATGACTGGTGACCCGGTTAATGTGTTGTTGAGAAATTTATTGATAAATGCCTTGAGATTTGCATTTGATTTGAATATTCGTACTCGTGTTGTTATGCTTTAATCATCGTTAATATATTTGTTGAGCATCTTTCTTATCGTATTGTGTACTTCCCCGTATTTTCTTTTAGTTGGCAGGTTAGCATGGATTTAAGCGCTATGGACCAATTGGGATGATTTTAGCGTGGATTATTTTGGGAAGAATATTTTTTGGAAGATTTGTATTATTTTATTGAGTTGTATAGAGCATTGGTGATTTATATTATTTCGAGAGACTTTGTTGTATTGAATTTGAAGAACTGAGATTAGTGTTTTTGTTTATATTGTGGATTTTTTTAGATGCTCTATACACATTGTTATTGTGGAATTAGTTTAGTTTTATCGTAGTAGCACGCCGCATGTCTCTTCGGGATCGCGGGGTGTTACAGCTGGTATCAGAGCTTAGGTATATAACAACCCTCGGGTCTTGGGTATTGGGTCTAGCATGCGGGTTAAACATGTTTTTTTGGAGATATAAAATTGATTTGAGGACTTTAGTGTGTGATTTTGGAAAATAGAATCAAGTAGCATTTTATTTCGCGCATTAGGTTTCGTCAAATTTCGAGGACGAAATTCCTTTTCAAGGGGGGAAGTATGTAATACCCCGTAATTTTGAGGGCTTTATTTATGAATATGGTATATAATTTTAATAATATTATTATTTTATTAATCGGGATATTGACATTATTTATTTTTATTTGAAATATATCGAATATTTAAATTCAAATTGAATTGGCTTTGGACATTTTGTAATGGTTTAAATATGTAAAGTTGATAATTTTGAATTAAAGGGCAATATAGTAATATGTGTTAGCTAAGGCTCCAAGCTAGGGTTTGAGAGAGGGGTTATATAAGGAATATTATGGGTGATTATAAGGAAAGGGAGATGAAAAAGAGAGGCAAAAAATGAAATCCAAAGAGGTAAAAACGAGTGGAATGAGAAGGGCCAATTTGGAATGTTTAGATCTTCTTTTTGAGTCCATTCGAATGAGATTTGAGAAAAACTCAAAACACATACCTGACTCAATTTTTCGTCAAGAATCCAAATCTGAAGTCGGATTGGCAATTCCAATAATTTTTGGATCTGATTTTTCTGGGTTTTTAAAATACGACTATTTGGGGTTATCTCGTGTTGAGGCTAGATTATGATTTGATTATTTTTGCGAGAGGAACGTGATGGTGCAATCAGATTTTGAGGCTGAATTTATGTGGCGATTCATGCAATTATTTTAAGGTATGGAATTTTACACAATATGCTCCTTTAAGTCTCTCGAGAGTTTATTCCGTTGATTTTTTTATTAATTGAACTCATATTTGAATTGTTAAATTCTTTGAAATCTGGATAAATAATTGTTGAATTATTTTGATTCATGTGGCATCATTGTATTGTTGTTGATCACGTTGTCATGAGATTTTAATATGGCACGGAGGTTGGGCACCCGCCAAAATTCTAGCCTCCCGGGTTATGTCTTAATAAAGCATATGCGGATGAGGTGAGGCCTGGTGACCCAGTTAATGTGTTGTTGAGAAATTTATTGATAAATGCTTTGAGATTTGCATTTGATTTGAATATTCGTACTCGTGTTGTTACGCTTTATTCATCATTAATATATTTGTTGAGCATATTTCCTGTCGTATTGTGTACTTCCCCGTATTTTCTTTTAGTTGGAAGGTTAGCGTGGATTTGAGCGCAATGGACCAATTAGGATGATTTTAGCGTGGATTATTTTGGGAAGAATATTTTTTGGAAGATTTGTATTATTTTATTATGTTGTATAGAGCTTTGGTGATTTATATTATTTCGAGAGACTTTGTTGTATTGAATTTAAAGAATTGAGATTAGTGTTTTTGTTTATATTGTGGGATTTTTTAAATGCTCTATACACATTGTTATTGTGGAATTGGTTTAGTTTTATCGTAGGAGCACGCCGCATATAAAATTGATTTGAGGACTTTAGTATGTGATTTTGGAAAATAGAATCAAGTAGCATTTTATTTTGCGCATTAGGTTTCGTCGAATTTCTAGGACGAAATTCCTTTTCAAGGGGGGAAGTATGTAATACCCCGTAATTTTGAGGGCTTTATTTATGAATATGGTATATAATTTTAATAATATTATTATTTTATTAATCGGGATATTGACATTATATTTATTTTTATTTGAAATAAATCGAATATTTAAATTCAAATTTAATTGGCTTTTGGACATTTTGTAATGGTTTAAATACGTAAAGTTGATAATTTTGAATTAAAGGGCAATATAGTTATATGCGTTAGCTAAGGCTCCAAGCTAGGGTTTGAGAGAGGGGTTATGTAAGGAATATTATGGGTGATTATAAGGAAAGGGAGATGAAAAAGACAGGCCAAAAATGAAATCCAAAGAGGTAAAAATGAGTGGAATGAGAAGGGCCAATTTGGAATGTTTAGATCTTCTTTTTGAATCCATTCGAATGAGATTTGAGAAAAACTCAAAACAAATACTTAACTCATTTTTTTTTATCTAGAATCCAAATCTGAAGTCGGATTGGCAATTCCAATAATTTTTGGATCTGATTTTTCTGGGTTTTTAAAATACGACTATTTGTGGTTATCTTGTGTTGGGGCTAGAACATGATTTTATTATTTTTGTGAGAGGAACGTGATGGTGCAATCATATTTTGAGGCTGAATTTATGTGGCGATTCATGCCATTATTTTAAGGTATGGGATTTTACACAATATGCTCCTTTAAATCTCTCGAGAGTTTATTCCATTGATTTTTTTATTAATTGAACTCATATTTGAATTGTTAAATTCTTTGAAATCTGGAGAAATAATTGTTGAATTATTTTGATTCATGTGGCATCATTGTAAAGTTGTTGATCACGTTGTCATGAGATTTTAATATGGCACGGAGGTTGGGCACCCGCCAAAATTCCTGCTTCCCGGGCTATGTCTTGATAAAGCATATGCAGATGAGGTGAAGCCTGGTGACCCGGTTAATGTGTTGTTGAGAGATTTATTAATAAATGCTTTGAGATTTGCATTTGATTTGAATATTCGTAATCATATTGTTACGCTTTATTCATCGTTAATATATTTGTTGAGCATCTTTCCTGTCGTATTGTGTACTTCCCCGTATTTTCTTTTAGTTGGCAGGTTAACGTGGATTTGAGCGCTATGGACCAATTGGGATAATTTTACCGTGGATTATTTTGGGAAGAATATTTTTTGGAAGATTTGTATTATTTTATTGTGTTGTATAGAGCATTGGTGATTTATATTATTTCGAGAGACTTTGTTGTATTGAATTTGAAGAACTGAGATTAGTGTTTTTGTTTATATTTTGGGATTTTTTAGATGCTCTATACACATTGTTATTGTGGAATTAGTTTAGTTTTATCGTAGTAGCACGCCGCGTTGTCTCTCCGGGATCGCGGGGTGTTACACTTCTCTCTTGAATTTAAGTTTTATTCCTTTATTTTCTTTCTTTGTTATTTGTCTCCATGACTAAATAATTTGCGTAGTTAATTTATCTCTTTATTGCTTTTTTTAATTAGTTGTTTTAACTTAGATTTAGGATGCCTTCTAGCTAGTGTAAGTTAGGTTGTGATTAATGGAACTCACATTGGTTTCAATGGGTTCCTTTTCTATGTTGATGGGTTTCACGCATTTAATTTGATTAGGTTATTCTTGTTATTACACCTAGGAGATTTGACGGGGTATATCACGTATGTTTAGTACTTATGACCTTACGTGTGTAATTTTTGGGGTATTTGTTGACGCCAAAATCATATTAGGCTTTTATGCGAATTTAGGGATGACAACTCTAGATGTAATTAAATGTTGAAATGAGATTCAATCTTACACAATTCGTAGACCCATGTAACCATTTATACGTATTAAACCGAGGTGAGGGATATTAATTGTAGCCTATTGTTTGTATCTCTTGTGTTAACTTAGTTTAAATACCCTTGCCTAGATTATCTTTTCTTTTTTGTTGAAATTACCTTTTACACTTTTATTTTAGAAGTATTAAACCGATTAAACTATAACTACATTTCTCTGTGGATTCGATGCCCAGACTGGCGGCTATACTCCCTTAAAAGAGTGTAGCCATAGTTTAGGTTTTTATATTGAGTTGGTGAGCCGAATATAACAAACGAATGATGCATATGTGACTCTTACGTCGCGACAAGTCCCTCTCCGTCATTAATATTAGAAATTTAAAATTACTAAAATGACCCAAAAATTGCTTTATCCGATAAAAAATTCTCAAAATACCACCGAACTTCATGCATAGCATTTTCAACACCTATAAAATCTCAAATAGACTGTGAACAATATATAAAATGTGAAAAATGAAGTTAACCAATATAAGAGCATAATTATAGGAATTGACAAATGTAAAAATGATAGAATGCATAAATATAAGGAGCTATAAATTTAATATTCATGACTAATAACACCCTTAACTTACGCATTGCTAGTCCCTAGAAATGAAGTGAAAAGAAAAAAGATTTACATATTGTAACATAAAGGTAGAAGTATGTAAATGCAACTTTTTCGATCGTACTATTGCATTTAGCGAATGCAATAAGTCGTTAAACCCCCAAGTTTTCCTAGTGGACGAGTTGTTTCGTGAGTCTATCCAAGAGTGATGCCCACAAAAAATGAGTTTCTTCAAAATAAATGCCCTAGGATCCAATGTGCAAAGCTCAAACAATAATAATATTTGAGTAATTTATTATCATAGTGAAAGATAACTTACCAAAAAGTCCTTGACTATCAACATTATTACAATAAGTTCATAAAATTGAAACCTTTAAAGTCTGTGGTGTGCGGAAACGTGTAATATTTTGTTTTGGAAAAATCTCACATAAACGTGATTAGAATTACATCATGCTTGAACTCAATTTTCTCCGGTGTATACACTCAACAAATGAGAGGACTCAAAGAGGGGTGTAATACACTTGGGATACATGCATAAGGATTAATTGTAATAAGATACAAAAATAACATGTATGTTAGCAATCCCTAATTCTATATAATATGGAAAGGATGCAATCTTAAGTGGAGACTGAAGGACCCCCAATTCTAAACGTTTCAAAAAGAATTTCCTTTAATGCGGAATAAACATGGTTCAACACACTCAAATGACAAATTTTAATTTATATAAAAAAAATTAAAATTAAACCTAAATAAGTGAATTATGGTGAACACACACACGCACACAAAATTCACACAAACCAATTTTTGGATTTTCTCATAAACAAAAATAGCGCTTGAAGTTAACTATGAGAAATTTACTTTTAGCCCAAAATTAATTTAACACAAGTCCTAAAATTTGCCTACACAATATTTTCAATATTACCAAATAGGCCAAACCAAATTTAACAAATTAAATTTCCTACTTGAATTAAATTAACTTAATTTTTACCCAAATTGAATTATAGCACCAATTTAAACAATATTGCGAATTAAACCATATTTTATCTTTTAATCCTAAGCATCCGTTCTAGGTGATTTGTAAGATAAAATAAATTCACAAACACTGCGCCGCGATGTACGAGGAAAAACCCACAATGGAAAAAAACCTCGGACGGCCCTAGCCTTAAGTCCACGAAGTACGGAATTACAATTACAAGACAGATGACTTACTAAACTCGACTCGACTCCTTCAAGCCCCGATGCGTCTTCTTGCAACTACCTCTGCTTAGCCGACAATCCCGAAATCCACCGGAACCTTGGAATCCACCAATGAAGCTTTAGGGAATAACCGTCAACCACACACGGTGCCTTTCACCGTATGAGAATGCTGCAGCAAAATAATAAACTTCATCTTTATGGGATGCAGAAGTAAACCCAAACGAACTCTTCAATTCGGTAGAGTAGAACCCGGTGCCAAAACACTCTCCAAGCAAGATACACACACACACACACACACTATATATATATATATATATATATATATATATATATATATATATATATATATATATATATATGAGGCAGGCTCCTGTGCACACTAAGTTTGCACACTAAAATTTTAAAGTAGTAAAAAAAATATTTTTGAGTGCTGGCGCACACCAATTTTTTTATGTGATATTTAAACATTTCAACGGACTCACATAAAAAAAATTAGCTCAAAAAAACTTTTTTTACTATTTTTAAAAAATCGGTCAAACTTTCGCAATTTTTAAAGGGCTTAAAAGCATAGAAATTTTGACCGATTTTTTAAAACTAGCAAAAAAAGTTTTTTTGAGCTGATTTTTTTTATATGGGTTCCTTGAAATGTTTAAATATCACACAAAAAAATCAACTCAAAAATATTTTTTTTACTACTTTAAAAAGGTAATGTGCAAACTTAGTGTGCAAACTTAGTGTGCACAGGAGCCTGCCTCTCTCTCTCTCTCTCTCTCTATATATATATATATATATATATATATATATATATATATATATATAGTGTGTGTGTGTGTGTGTATGTGTGTGGTACTTAGAATAAACATAAACTGATTTTATGGGTGAAAACACGTGTGTATAAGAGAATTTCTAATTAATTTTGACACATGAAAACTGGGATTTTTTTTTATGAAATATTGGCTCTCAAGTAGGTTGAAAAAGTCTTGGAAAAGGTCTGTCCCGAAGTTGCCTTTAAAACTGTCATGAGATAGTGGGACAAAGTAGTGAAAAAATGGGTTAAAACTGTCAAAAATTTTCCCGCCCCGAAATCTCATTCGAACGAGATTTTCGTTTGAACGAAAATGTAACGATGTTCCATAGGCGAAATGGGAAAGTTGTTGGCAAACTCGTTCGAACGAAATTCTCGTTTGAACCACAAACTCGTTCGAACGAACTACCAGAATGTCATTTTTCAATTTTAAGCCCAAAAACTTTTTATTCAAAGTTCTAAAATGACCTTCGAAAAATAAAATTCATTTTAAAATAAAATTACATCTAATAAAAATGTTCCAAGCTCATATATATATATATATATATAATGTATTCATACCTTAGGAGAGATTGGAACTAAGTTGATGACGTGAAACGAGGCACATGAAAACCGGCAATGATGTTCTCTTGAAAAGTAGGCCGAAACGTCTTCAAGTTTAATATGTCATAGGCTTGAAAGATACACAAGAACACTATCTTATGACTCAAATGTTTTTGTCCGGAATTGAGCCAAAACTACAAAGGACTCAATTGAAAATTTGTGTCCTTACAAATCTCTCCTTTGGCTATTCTGGGACGAAAACCCAAAGAAAATCCTAAAGGGCCGTCAAGCACTACTAGACTCAAAAACATTCCTCCCAAAAATAGAAACTTGACTCAAGACCCAAGGATCAATACCTTTGCCAATGAAAGTTGCCATTAAGAAGAATTCCTGCACACTTAAGCAAACTATCAAATGCATAGGGAATACGAATATTAATTAAATACTCCCCCTTAATTAATTCTCCCCTTTATTAAATAAATGACCTACTTAGAAAGACGTCTCCTCCTAAGTTAAATATCCCAAACTAAGATACGATTAAAATAGGATTAGATACCATTTCTCCCCCTATCATTCTCCCCTTTTTGTTCAAGATTAGACAAAGGATAAAAATTAATTTAATCACGAAGAAGCTTAAAGTGATAAGAGCATGAAAGCATATGGGCAACAAAATCATAACTAATCCATACAAATAATAACGGATACCAACGAAGATGCAAAAAAATGATACCAATGTGATACATAAGATACTAAGCATGTGGTATCAACAATAATATGCAACAAGATAGATACCAATTATGAATTAGAAGCATAGATGGACTAGAAAGCAAAACAAAGAAAAAAATACCATATATATGTATACATAATGAATATCACCGCGCATACATATAGGTACATACACCACATATGACACAAAATACAATGAGCTTTTCACACTCGTATGGAAAAAATGTGTCATATGGAAACGTAAGTGTAGGGGTGTGAACTAGTAACAATTAAATTTAGACCCAATCACTTAAAACATGTTCACGGAGTTCTCAATTGATTGCAAACTTTATCACATTTGAATATAACCTCATGTGACAATATAGATTGAACTCAATGAACAACATACACAATGCATACAAGCCTAGAATTTTGATGATTCTACAAACCAACAGAGTCATGACATTGAAAGTACAACTAGGATAAACGAACTTTGTGCAAACCGTTGATATACCATCTTATTTCCCTCAAAATAAGCATATATATTTTAATCTTTTGAATGAATAAATCAACTACACAAAATAGGCCTTGACAAATATTTTCTTTTAATGCCATTATTCTTTTAGTCCTTTGGACCACGTATTTCTTTTAGGTCCAAGCAAACGGTGGCTTACTCGCAAATGATGATATTTCCTTTCGGAGCCCTTCCCCGTGCACATTTATATATATCATTTTTATGTCTCACACAAATCTCACGTGCAACGGATTTTAACATGCACTAGTCCTCCTAGGTCACATAATACGTAGCTGACTTGATTGGTAGGAGAACACCTATCAAAGCTCAAGTATACATGTGAAGTTAAAAATTCAAGTGAGCTCATGCATGTGTGAATTGAGGCATATAAAAATAGAATCCATTATAGCAACACAAAATCTAACTACTCCATGTAAGCATGGTAAAGAACATTTTAAGGATTGAAAATCTTAACCAAAAGTTCTAGCCACATGGAAGCAAAAAAGAAGGGATTCAAACACAAGTATATGCCACATAAAGTGTGTCAAACTAAAATACACACAATAAAAATCTTTTTGAGTTTTTGAAATTTTTTTAACCAAACAAACAAAAATATTTACTCAAAAGACAAACAAAAATCATTTGTATTTTTCATTTAATGCAAACTAAATTAAATATAATACAAAAGATAAACAAACATCATAATTCTATCATGAGATATGTGATAGAGCAATGACTAGAAAATGATAAACAAGCATATAATTAGCATGATAATATAGGATAAAGCACAAAAGCTAAAGTATACAAAACAAAACTAACACATTCAACCTTTAGATTTAGCAAGTGAGGAAGCATGTGAAAGTAAATGAGAATCAAAAATCCTATTTTGTAAAGCTACCAAGCCAGATCCCCTAACCCAAACTAATGAGGAATGACGATCATAGGGTGTAGGAATCTTGGCTACTTAGGTTGCCTTACATTGGGATTTTCTAGGACCTCGTTTACGATTAAAACAAAATTTCTTAAGATGACCTTTTCGACCACAATGTGAGCACCTAAAGACTCGGCGAAAAGACTTACCTAAGGAATGATCTATAACATTGATCCTAGAGAATTCTCCTAAAACACTGGTTTTGGCTTTTATGAGTTGACTCATTACAAGTATCGAAGCCTAAACCACACGTGTCATTTTTAATTTGGACCGTACCTAATATTTTATCTATTTTTTGCCGAACGACACTCCAAATCAAATTTGACTTTACTAGAGTCTTTTAGTTTATTTTCTAAATCTACAATGTGAGACTCTAATAAAACATTGTGCTCTTCAAACGCGAGAATCTCCTTTTTTAAGGATTCCATTAAACCTTTAAGGCTATCTCTCTCGCCTTATACATGTTCAAGCTTCTCATGAAGATCTCTCTCACGTGTCCTAGGACTTCCACTAAAACGCTCTCATTAATGACCTCGACACGCTCTTTAAAACTAGCTTCTAACTTCAAATTTGCTCTTTTTAATTTAATAGATTTTTTATATAATTCTTGAAATGCAAATTGAAGTTCACTCTCTTCAACCTCCTCATCACTTTCTCTCTCTCTCTTCTTCTCCACTCTCACTACCATCATTTCTTTGGGATTCGCAAACTATGACCTTGGAAGTGTCATGTGTTAAAATTTCATCAATAAAGGAGTGCTCACTTTCACTCACATGACTTGCCATAAAATCCACAAATTTGGGCTTAGTGGGGGAGTCGGGTCGCTCTTCCTTATCACTATCACTAAGGGTTGCATTATAGGAAATTGGTTGCTTACCTTCTCTCCTTAGTTTAGTGGGGCACTCTCTCGCCCTATGGCCATAACCCTCACAACCGTAACACCTATTAGACTCGTCCCTATGAAGATCATCTTTTTTAACTCTAAGGATCTTATCGATTTTGTCATGCTTTAAGTTTTCGAATTTCTTAAAATCATTTTTATATTTGTTAAACTTGAGAAATTTTCGAAATTTCTTAGCAAACATAGCCATCTACTCCGAGTCACTATCACTTTAGCTCTCTACTACTTGTTTTTCCTCCTTTCGGGCTTTCAAAGCAATGCCCTTATCTATTTTCTTTTCAGTTTTAGAGGGAAACATGTCTAGTTCATAGGTTTGTAAATCACATACGAGCTCTTCTAATTTTGTAGAGGCTAAAGTGGGTAAAGAATTTAACACAGTCACCTTAGGAATAAATCTATCGGGTAGGGACCTTAAATTTTTCTTTACTACTCGGTCGTCGGGCATTTTCTCTCCCAAATTAAAAGATGAATTAACTGTATCGGAAAGTCTAGCATAAAATTCATCAAATGTTTCTTTTTCATTCATTTTAATGGTTTCAAATTGAGTGGTGAGGTTTTGGAGTTTAGAAGCTTTTACGACACTAGTTCCCTCGTGAGTGAGTTGTAATATATCCCATGCTTCTTTAGCGGTTTTACACGTCATAATGCATCGGAATTCATCCGGTGTAACCGCGCTAAACAAGGCATTTAAACCTCGGAAATCAAAATTTGCAAGTTTAAATTCATTCTCACTCCATCTATCCATGGGTTTGGGAACACGTTCATTTTCAACTAAATATGTAGGTGGGGACCACCCATTAACGACTGAGAACCAAACCCTCTCATTTAGAGACCTAACTACCGATTTCATACGTGCTTTCCAATACGCGTAGTTGGAACCATCGAAAACAGGAAATTTTAAAAATGGGGAAAATTCCATTTTAGTCAAAAATATTTGAAAGGACCTTAACGCAATAAATTTGTGCTCCGGCTCTTATACCACTTGAAGGACCCCCAATTCTAAACGTTTAAAAAAAAATTTTCCTTTAATGTGGAATGAAGATGGTTCAACACACTCAAATGACAAATTTTAATTTATATAAAAAAAATAAAATTAAAATTAAACCTAAATAAGTGAATTATGGTGAACACACACACGCACACAAAATTCACATAAACCAATTTTTGGATTTTCTCACAAACAAAAATAGCTCTTGAGGTTAACTATGAGAAATTTATTTTTAGCCCAAAATTAATTTAACACAAGTTCTAAAATTTGCCTACACAATATTTTCAAAACTACCAAATTAGGCCAAACCAAATTTAACAAATTAAATTTCCGACTTGAATTAAATTAACTTAAACTTTACCCAAATTGAATTATAGCACTAATTTAAACAAGATTGCGAATTAAACCATATTTTATCTTTTAATCCTAAGCATGCATTCTAGTTGATTTGCAAGATAAAATAAATTCACAACCACTACGCCGCGATGTACGAGGAAAAACCCACAATGGGAAAAAATCTCGGACGAACCTAGCCTTAAGTCCACTAAGTACGGAATTACAATTACAAGAAAAATGACTTACAACACTCGACTCAACTCCTTCAAGACCCGATCCGTCTTCTTGCAACTACCTCTGCTTAGCCGACAATCCTGGAATCCACCGGAACCTTGGAATCCACCAATGAAGCTTTAGGGAATAACCGTCAACCACACATGGTGCCTTTCACCGTATGAGATTGCCGCAGTAAAACAATAAATTTATTCTTTATGGGATGTAGAAGTAAACCCAAACAAACTCTTCAATTCGGTAGAGTAGAACCTGGTGCCAAAACACTCTCCAAGCAAGATATATATATATATATATATATATATATATATATATATATATATATATATATATATATATATATGTGTGTGTGTGTGTGTGTGTGTGGTACTTGGAATAAACATAAACTTATTTTATGGGTGAAAACACATGTGTCTAAGAGAATTTCTAATTAATTTTGACATATAAAAACTGGGACTTTTGTTATGAAATATTGTCTCTCAAAAGGATCTCAAGTAGGTTGCAAAAGTCTTGGAAAACGTCTGTCCCGAAGTTGCCTTTAAAACTGTCATGAGATAGTGGGACAAAGTAGTGGAAAAATGGGTTAAAACTGCCAAAAATTTTCCCGCCTAGAAATCTCGTTCGAACGGGATTTTCGTTTGAACGACATTCTCGTTTGAACGAACATCTAACGATGTTCCATAGGCGAAATGAAAAAAGTCGTTGGCAAACTCGTTCGAACGACAATATCGAATGAACTGCCAGAATGTCATTTTCAATTTTAAGCCCCAAAACTTTTTATTCAAAGTTCTAAAATGACCTTCTGAAAAAAAAATCATTTTAAAATAAAATTACACCCATTAAAAATGTTCCAAGCTCCTATATATATATATGTAATGCATTCATACCTTAGGAGAGATTGAAACTAAGTTGATGACGTGAAACGAGGCACACGAAAATCGACAATGATGTTCTCTTGAAAAGTAGGTCACAACCTCTTCAAATTTAATATGCCATAGGCTTGAAAGATACATAAGAACATTATCCTATGACTCAAATGTTTTTATCAGGAATTGAGCCAAAACTACAAAGGACTCAATTGGAAATTTGTGTCCTTACAGAGCCCCTAATTTAAAATATGTAAAGCGCACTCTAACATATTATCACAACCATGCTAACTTTTAAATCACATTCACCTTAGGATAATATATGACTATTTATGGTTGTAACATAAGCTTGGTTATGGTTATAAAACAAATGGACTTTTTTTGGTTTCAAAGGGGTTTTGGGAGAACACTAGGGATACCGTGGGAAATTTTAAAACGTAAAAAAAAAGTTCCGTGAGAAAAATTATGCAATTCGAGTATGACTTCCTTTATTTATTCATATAACTACGGGATTCTCACCTTTTTAGAATTACTTTCTTTTTCTTTTCTTTTCGTTTCTTTACTTTTCTTTACAAAACTTGAAGTTAACTCGCTTGCCTTATTAATAATATACATTATAATATCCCATGGTTCGTTCTTAAACTAAGCTTAGGATGGTGTATGTATCGTTTAAACTCCAATGTAGAGTTAGTAATGGAATTTTGATGATGAAATAAAGGCTATATTTAAGCTCAAAGGGGTTGATTAGGGAAATATTTAATTCTTGAGGTCAACGTCTATATGGGTTAAGTAGCAAAAGGTCATATGATCCTTTTCTAGCTTTCACACAATTCTCATGTCACAACAACGATGAAAATCATACCACGGTAACAAACTTCATAATGAACTCAATTAAAGAATGATTAATGATAGAATAGTGAGATTTTCGATGTTTTTAATGTTTCCAACGACGAAAGAGTATTTGTATATAACACTCATAATTTAAGAAATGCTCAAAGCTCAATTGTTTAAGTATCTAAACTGCATCATAAGATCACTGAGTTATAATTAAATTAAATTGACTCATTGAAAAATAATTGTGCATGTACTCATAGGTTTTTGAATTTCAATTCATAAAGCTTTTGATAATATTGATAACTTGTGGAATAGAGTTTAATAACAATTAGAATATTAGAAGATGCATCATTGCTTTACAATTGGATGGGAAATTATTTAATTAATCATTGGAAACAAAGGCTAAAGGCATAAGTAATAGAAAATAAGAAAATAAAAAATATTTGTACATTTAATTTTTATTATTCTTTTTTATTAATTATAAATAATATTAAAATATTTATGGAGCTCATAATTAATTAAAATGAGCAAATCACAACCCTTAAATTTAAATACGCACTGTCCTCAATATAGAGTTGGGTATTGTCCTTGGTGTGGATAAGGAAATAATACAAAAATATGGTGATAAATGTATCACTCCAAATAAAGCGATCCCTGATAATTGAAACACAAGCCTAAAAAACATGTTAATACCAAAGCATAATCAAAATATAAATTTATACAATATACATAGAAATGTAAATAAGATGGTTTAATCTGATATGTCATTACTAAATAAGAGTTGTATGTATTACAATTGGTTTAATTCACATATGCAAATACATCAATAATTTCCAAAATAAACAACAATATACTACATTAATACCAAAATTAAAATATCATCAACATATAAACAATTCCCACATAAACCTACTATATCAACCTACCACAAAATTACAAGATAAATAAAAGATACATAGAGACATGGTGGGGAAATTCCTAATGACCAACAGAAGGTCCAACTATGTTGGGATCACACGATGCATAAAGGTTGTAAAATTAATGTAGTTGCATTGTCTCATCCCCATGCTAATAGTGGTACATATCCATCTATAGTCGAGAAATCATGCTAAAATTATGATGATAGTCATTCCTGAAAGCCATAAAATCGACTCTAATTTCATTAAGATACTGGCCTACTATCACCAGATAATATAGGTATGCCATATGCGATGGATCTCTTCTAGCATGTTGATGCATTGGGACACCTCAAAAAATCAAAACTATATTGATTAGGTCTAAAGTAAATAAAATAGGAGTCTAAACAAATGAGTATCATTCTAAGCATGCAATACAATAACTAAGATGAATAAAATAAATAGTTGAATATAATCAAAATCACAAGCCCACATAAATATTCGATACCAAAATCATCCATAATAATAAAACCCAATACTGGAAATATAATCGTCTTAACATAAAACCAAATCTATGGATAGAGTAATAACTAGCAAATATTCAACACGGCAGAATTTGTAAATAAGAATATAAGAGAGAGCACGCAGTCTCGACACCTACATCCTATAAGACTAACAATGGGTATATGCAAGATGGAATCAGGGGTGAGGTTGCACCAGCAGCTAAGTCCTGAAAAGACAATTCACCAACAACGTTAAAAATAATTTTACGAAGAGTAAGACTATAACTAAATTTGGGCTATAATATAACTATGCATCTTCATGTAGCACCCCGTATTTTTGGGAATACTTAAATTATATGTGTCACAGTAATTGAATTAAATTGAAAAATAAAATGGAGTGAATAAATACTAATTGGCAAGAAATGGATTAATATTTATGTGTTATTATATTTACTTGTGTAATAAGTAAATGAAATTGTATTATTTTATATTATGTCGTAGGTGGTAAAAGTGATGGGTTGACAAGATCTTATTCGGGACACACGTGTTGGGTTGTGTTGGGAATATGATGGTAAATTTATGATAAGTATCCCGAATGGTTATTTCTTGTGCGCGGATGATCCGGGATGGGTCGAGCTAGTCAAAATTAGGTACCCGAGAGTTATAAACAGGTTTTAGGGATTTTGAAGCTACACGGGACTTGTATGGGGGTATTCGGGCCATTTTAATATTATAACCTAACCTAACAACTGAATTATATTAAGGGATTTTAGATGAGTGAGGCAGCCAATGGATCATTCTAATCACCTAAGCATGAGAGAAGAGATAGAGAGGTGAAGGAAAATCAAAGGGAGATTAATAAAGGCAAGAGTTTGGAGGAATTTAAAGGGATTTTTGGGCTTAAATAATCACAAAACAAAGGATTCAAACTCTTCTCAAATTTTAAGGCAAGTATTTAACTTTCTTTGATATTATATGTTGTGTTTGAGTTCATAGCATGATTGGTGAAAAAAATTAATATGAACTTTTGGGTGGGATTTACCTATCAAAATGGATTTTTCGAAAAGATTTCATGAAAATTAATTCGAGCAATATATTATATGAATTTGAGATGAATCCTACATAATGGTTAGAATTTTTATTTAAAAATCTGAATTGGAATGATGATAGGAATATATGAGATCCTAATTGATAAATATGGAAAAATAATAAATTTTGATGTTACAATTAAGATGTGAATTAATTCTGGGAAAATTTATGTTGGATCACATGTTTAGATGGCTATTGCAATTGATCTATGAAAAAATGTATATTGATGATAAGTAATGTTAGGGTTGATTCTAAGTGTAAGAGGCAAAAATAGAAAGGCCAAAAACAAAACTCAAAAGCGGCAAAAACGAGAGGAATGAGAAGAGTCACTTTAGAGACTTTTAGATCTTCTTTTTGACTGCTTTCAGAAGATATTTGAGAAAAACTAAAAACATATACCTGACTCTATTTTCGCGTTGATTCCAGAATTGGATAATGTTTGGATCTTATTTTTCTGCGTTTTGAAAATAGGCCTACAATTGTGGATTTTGAATGATAGATTTTGGTGATCGGGTTGATTCCAAAATGGTTTATAATGTTTGTGACTTCTGAAAAACTATTTGAAATATGATAAATTACCTTGGGATGGTTGGGATAAATCTAGGGTGAAATTTATGGTGTTTAGCATGTTTACACTCGGGAAAAATAAAGAATGAATTTTTGATGAAAAATTTAGATAGACTTGGATAAGGCTGATTGGGAATGACTAATTGTTCAGAAATATTATAATATGGGTAAATGGATTAGATAATAGATTATTTATACATTAGGGAGTCGGGATTATACATATGAATTATAGGCTAGTATTACGAGTGACATGCACGGTTGGCCAGTTTTATTTTACATATAAACGGGTATATATATATATAATAAACATAACACTCCAGAGGATATGCTATCAGTGGAGGTTGCACGCCATTTGCGATCTCTCTTAGCGAATCTCAACAGGTGTAGTATCGGTCCCCAGGGTCATAGGTCTGTACATTCCCACCTTTTGTGAGGTTGGAGTCTAAGTGAAATAATGTTATGGTTATGACCCACTAACTTAAGACTATGATCGGCTTCAATTACGTGGCAATTTGGGTTCAATGGCATGATTCTGGCTCGGTGGCCCAGGATGATGTGTGTATGTCTTGGAGTCTGATAGCATACTAGAGATTCCCATCCAGTGAGTATTACCTTGAGTGATTATTGTTATACATATATAGTGAATGACATATATATGTATGTATGCTTGTTGTGATATGAAAATACGTATATTATTGTGAAGAAACATATGTATGCGGGCATACGACATCAAAGTGTGAATATTAAATTAATTACTAGTGAAAGTTATTGGAAATGACTTGATTTATTTATATTGAGAATTATAATTGTTAAGCGAATGTGAAAACTAACTATATAAAATACGAGTGATATAGGGTAGTGTATGGGACCAAGATTAGTGTTGAGGTACTAGTTAGGCTAAGTAGCATAACTAGGGTGTTTAAAATACATGCGTTAGGTGTGCACTATAGATAAAGGGTGAGGCATATCTCATAGGAGTGCGACACCAGTATAAATATGAAAGATTGTAACGCATAGTTATTAATGTATTTTAAACACTTCAAAAATATTTTCAAAAGGTTTTGGGCTCTGACACGTATCACAATATTTTCAAAACTTTTAAGTGTTCAAGATGTCTGGCTTAACCATCCTTCTAGTCACACGATGTTGCAACAGCTGTGGATGCCTATAGGGATTGATTAGACGCTTCTATCCTTGAGATCTAGATAGGCAGTATTTTAGAGTTATTTCGGGCATGTCGCCCAATTAGTTGGCATTTATTTTATTCAGATGCTTTCCTTTCAGATAATTTAATTATTTTATTATAACTTTTATCGAGAGTTATTGGTTAATTTATTAATGTCATTGAGTGTGATTTTCAATAAGTACATGCTTGATTATGTGAATGAAATTTTTTGTAAGTAAGTTAATAAGTTTTAAAAGTTGACTTAATAAGTTTTAAAAGTTGACACCAGTCGTAATAGTTATTAGTAATTAAAACATTTTCGACAATGATGCTAAGAGTAAACCAGATGAGATTCCTATTTTACTTTAGTAGAGGAATAATCACCCGATATTAAAATAGGCGGGTGTTACAGATGGTATCAGAGCATTAGGTTCTAGTGTCCTTAGTATCTGTGCAGACTTACTACATTTTCAGTGTTGTTTCTTTGATGTAAAGTCCTATGCTTAGGACTATCGATTTCTATTGGTTTTTACGATCTCCTGCTATTACGTATAATTGAAGTGAATCTTATATGAGTTAGGTTGAGTTTAGTATGCCGAACAGTAGAGGAAGACAAACAAGGGCCATTAGGAGGACTGCAGGAAGAGAGGAGAGGCGAGAGCCACAGACTATTTAGGAGACTGTGACTGCAGGTGGGGTCATCACTATTGTTCCTTAGGAAGTTAATGTTGTGATGACCATTAGGGCACTATAGTAACCCCCAAGCATCACCATAACAAATGGTGGCTCCATTTCAGACTCACCTAGTGCAATCATGAGAGTGCGCTTGCGATCTTAATGGATTGTTTATATAATTAAATGTCCAACACACGCAATATCAAAATTTTATCTTTTTAACCTAAGACATGCATTTAGATAATAAAATAAATAAAGTAAAACATGCATTCAACAAAGGAAATTTGAGAAAAAATCCCTTTCGGGCAAAACCTTTTATATTTAGCAGTTTAAAGAGTTTATAAGACTATCGACTTATAGACTACTTGATGCCAACCACAAGTATAATGCGCAGTGTCTTCGTAGAATCTCCAAACAATACTATTTGGTGAAGATCAGTCCACACGCCGTCTTCCGCACTCGGTATCCATCGATCAGCTTTTATCTTCATTAATGATCCCCTCGAGAATTACAATGGTCTACCGTGAAGAAACTCTCTCTATAAGAGTTGTGTATTAAAAGATACAAACTATAAGGTTTAAACACATTCACACAAATATACTTTAGGGATGTGATTTTTGAATTAAAAAGGTTACCTAAACTCAAAAGGTTGAAAACTTTTGCAAAAGGTATGCAAAAATATTTCTAAAAAAAGTCTCAAAAAATCTGAACACGAAACATGTACTCATATGATGTTCACAAATTTTGAGGTGGGGACTCATAAGAATGAAAATAAGGATCGTTCAAATGAGAATAGAAGTTTCTTAGAACGTAATAGTATCTCGTTCGACCGAAACAACTATCTCGTTTGAACCAGTTTCAAACGATATTCAAACGAAGCAAAACAATACACTCTCGTTCGATAGACGTTCGATGTAAACTTTAAACAAGCCTTCTAACAAAAAGAACAACTCCTTTTAAATGAGAACGCCTTCTAGTTTGAACGAAGTAGGTGAATTTTTTTTTTAAAAATTAAACACAAATAATGCCTCGATTTTTCTAATAAAAATCTTGTTTCAGTTTTAATAAAAATAAAATATCCTAAAATAAATTTAATGAATAAATTTAAACTCTTAATAGTATTATACCTTCACAGTGTGGAGATCCTTGAAAGTTGGAGATGTTGGATATTTGAACCTCCGTGATAGCTTGAGTCGAATGGTAACGAGATACATCAAAATCCATGTATGCATAAGCTATTGAGCCATGCCAGAAAATATGCTCTTACAAATCTCCACCTTTTGGCTATTCCGGTACAAACATAAAATCGAAGTAAAAATTACATAAAAATCCCCTAAGAAAATGAACATATCCTAATACCCTCCCAAATCCTAAAATGGATATGTATAAGATAATGATGATGCCTTAAAAATTGTGTCTTCAAATCTCCACTTCTTCTCTATCTTCGCTGGGGAACTTTGTCTTCGTCGAGTGTATTGCAATATGATCTCCCAAAATTACCTACACACATAAAACAAAGGAAATACCCGTGATGCATCAAGTTTGACATATAAGATAACATATATAAATTTCTCCCCCATAAACCAATATCACTCCCATAATTTGTTCTCTCCTTTTTATTTTGTCCAAAATAGACAAAGAGTCAAAACTAACCATGAAATATAGGGAACATCATCGAAAAGAATAAGATATAATCAAAAAAACATATGAATGATAAACATGCAATGATAATCTCAAAGGAACCACAAACTATTTTTGAAAATTTTCAGTTTTTTTAAGTATAAGAGTTTGACAAATACAACACACCATGGAGAAACACAAAAATACCCCATCATGGAAACCAAATTTAATGGTGTGAACATATCCTGTGGGTTAATCAATGTAGACAAACATAACATATGTGTATGAAAGAATGTGACACCACTAACAAAAGATCTCAAAGTCTATCATAGGTGCAAAAATGGTGAACTCGAGTGAAATTGACTTAACCTAATCAACCAATCAAGATCGAAAGTGATTTTCACACCAATAATGCCCAAAACTATGTAATGCTTTATGAGATTTTTATAGGATGTGAAAACTCATTGATCTTCAACTTAACTACCTCAAATCTCACATGTTGAATAAATCTCTCAAATATTTTTGAAGAAATAAATGCTTATATGTAGTAAAGCATCAATGTTCTAAAAATTGAACACACACTTCTGTTTTTATGTGCCCTTAATCTTTTTGGCTATTTTCTTTGCAAATGATGGATTTTCATGCAAAGTCAACCTGACTTTTGCAGCCCGATTCCATTGCATAATATATACCAATCTTACCGAAAAAATGGTTTTCTATTTTTTCATTTCGGGTAATGGTTCTTACATGCACTACTTTTATTATCTCATTTATCACATTTGGTTCATTTTAAAAGCAGGATTGAGATGAAAACACTATAATTGACACGTGAAAGGTAAGTGCAATACTCAAGTAAGTCAGTGCTCATGTGCATTAAAGTTGACAAGGAATCAAACATGTAGCAAGTTTCATCATATCACATCTTAATGACTTGACACATTATAATGCACATAAATGAAATGATGTCACGTCTCAAAACACTACAAAATAGCCATATGGATATGGAATGAAGGAGTGATTTGGACATCTTTAATGTTCATCCACATATGGTGTTAAAAAAAATACAAAACTCTTTGGATTTTTCAAAAATTTTATCAAAAAGAAAATCTATTTGTCTTTTTCACCTTTTCTTTAAAAAAAATCGAAAATCTATTTGTATTTTTCAAAAAAATTCTAGAAAACAAGACTTTTATTGGATTTTCTAAAAAATATAACAAAACGAAAAATATAAGTACAATGTTAGTACACACTAGCAATATGCATATATTATATGAGCATCAAAAACATCATATTCTAGCAAACAAGTCTCAACCTCAACCATTAGGTCCAGAGGAGTTATCCAAAGGAGATGACATCCTATGAAAAACAACCATCAACTGTTGTGAAGTCATGACTAAATACTCTACTTTCTTTCGAAAACTCTCAAAATCTCTCATGTGATGTGCAGGAGCATGCATAATAGCATGTGTGTGAGTGTGTGTGATAACTCGTATGGTAGCATATCATGGAAGATACCTATGAGACACTCTCCTCAACTCAAAAAAAATCCCTGGGGTGACCTCTTTGCTTGCAATGGGAACAAACATACATGATCTTAGGTCTACCTATCTCAAAATTTCTAGGATGAGGATTCCTAGATGGGTTCGGTCGAGGGCCATATAGATCTAACACAAACTCGAGAACCGTCTTGGGTGCCATATGGTAAGTGAACTTACTATCATAATCTATTCCTAGCCTCTCAACGTTACCCAAAGAGGGACTGAGGATCATCTTTCCTACCTTTTTAGATATGTCCTCTAAAGTAACCTTGACCTGCCGGGCACATTCGAGATCTCTCTCGATTTGGGATACACGGGCTTAAAGTTTCTCACGAGTATCCAATGAAAATTAAAGACCTCTCATATGACTAGCCACAGTATCGTTCAAATTGCTCTTTTCTCAGCCTAAAACGATCAACTGCTCACATAAAAAACTTCACCTTTTTGAGTTGACTCGCCGAAGCCTCACACGCCCTCAAAACTTTCTCATCTCTCTCCAAATATAACACCCTATAAGTCAAATCCTTATTAATCATTTTCGTCTTCAACGTCTCCATGTAAAGATCACTAAAAGCCTTTTGGAGATCACCTTCTCCCTCACTTAAAGTACCATCCTCACTCTCACTATATCCCGAATGAGTCAAAACATCATCAAGGATTTCATATTTAGATATGTCCGCATGGACGTGAGACAAACCAGAAGTGCTCACGTGACTAAGCCATGAACGCAACACGTGCTTCATGTGGTTAGTCTCCCTCTGAATGAACCGACTTGATGTCACTATCTCTAAGAGTGGCTTTATTCGCAATCTCTTTGCTCTTTCTCTTTAGCCTAGTGGGACGCTCATGTGACTTGTTCCCTTTACCCTCACTTTCATAGAACCTTATATCTTCCTCTTTCTCACCGTTACTCTTGACCTCATTCTTATTTTTTTTTCTCAAAAATCCTTTTATTGGAAGAATTATTCGAAAATTTTGAGAAACTTTTAAAAAAAAATCTCAAACAAAGCCAAGTCATCAAAATCACAATCTCCCTCACAAACTTTTTCTTTCTTATTTTTCTTAGTTTGAGTCTTTAAAGCAATTCCTACTTTCTTAGTTTTACTGGTTTTTAAGGAACATATCTATCTCATATGTTTGAAGATATCTTACAAGTTCTTCTAACCTAAGAGTGTCTAGGATCCCTAATGAATTAAGCACAGTCACCTTAGGAATAAAACGAGTGGGAAGTGACCTCAAAATATTTTTCACAACTCTCGTTTCTAGAATTTTCTCACCTAAATTAAAACTCAAATTAACAATGTTCGATAAACATGAATAAAACCATCGAATGAATCGAACTCTAGCATAATGATGGTCTTAAATTGGGTGGTCAAATTTTGAAGCTTTGATGATTTTATAGCGTTGGTACTCTTATGTGTGAGATGGAGGGTATCCCATGCTTCCTTCGGCGTAGTGCATATCATAATGTGATGCAAATCGTCAGGGGTAGCAGCTCAATAAATAACACTAAGTCAACAAGAGTTAAAATTACTCCACTTAAATTCCTCATCAGCCTAGGAAGAAACAAGTTTAGGGCCAACAACATTATCAATAGTGGTGGTGGGAGGAGTCCACACTCTTTCACAAACTAACTAGACTCACTCATCTATGGCTTTCAAGACATACCTCGTCCTAACTTTCTAGTAAGCATAATTGGTACCATCAAAGATGGCCACTAGATTATACAAAATTTCCATTAAAATCCGACTTTCCAAAGTTCAACAATTTTTAAAAAAAAAATTGATGTCAAAGAACAAAATAATTTTGCGAAAAAATATCGCACAGTAATTTTTTGTAACAAGCTCTGATACCAATTTGAGAGTGCGCTTGTGCTCTTAATGGTATTTAAATAATTAAATGTCCAACACACACAATATCCAAATTTTATCTTTTTACCCTTAGACATGCATCTAGATGATAAAATATATAAAGTAAAACTTGCATTCAACGAAGGTAATTTGAGAAAAAACTATTATTTTCAGCACTTTAGAGAGTTTACAAGACTATCGACTTATAGACTACTTGATATCAGACACAAGTATAATATGCAGTGTCTTCGTAGAATATCCAAAGATTACTACTCGATGAGGAGCAGTCCACATATGGCCTTCTTCACACGGTATCCACCGATTAATCTTTATCTTCAGCAATGATCCCCTAAAGAATCACAATGGTCTGCCGTGAAAAAACTCTATCCACAAGAGTTGTGTATGCAAAGATAAAAACAATAGGGTTTAAACAGATTCACACAAATATATTTTAGGGATGTGATTTGTGAATAAAAATATGTTTTCTAATCTTAAACGGTTGAAACTTTTGTGAAAAGTAAGGAGAAATAGTTTTGGCAAAAGTATAAAAAAATATGAACATGAAACGGGTATTTATATGGCATCCATAAATTTTAAGACGAAAACTCATACGAATGAACATAGGGATCATTCGAACAAGAATAGAAGTTCATTAGAACGAGATAAGATCGCATTCAAATGAAATAATTATCGCATTTGACCAGCTTCAAACGAAGCAAAAACAGTATGCTCTCGTTCAATACACGTTCGATGTAGACTTCAAATGAGACTTTACATAAAAAGGATAACTTATTCGAACATGAATTCCTTCTCATTTGAACGAGGCAGGTGAATTTTGAAAAAAAAATTAAACATAAAAAATGTCTCAATTTTTAAAATAAAAAATCTTGTTTCAGTTTTAATAAAAATAAATATCCCAAAATAAATTTAATGAATAAATTTAAATTATTAATAGTATTATACCCTCATAGTGTGGAGATCCTTGAAAGTTGGAGATGTTATATATTTGGTCTTATGTGATGGCTCGAGTCTAATGGTAACGATATACGCCAAAATTTATGTAAGCCTAATCTATTAAGGAATGACAGAAAATATGTTCTTATAAGTTGGTATGGGAGAGAGTCAAAAGGGCCTTTTAGATGGGCCTTTAATTGAAGTTTAAAGAAATGCGAACGTGGTATTAAATAGCCAATGGAAGGAGAATATCCAAAGGCATTTACGTATGGTGGAGTGCAGTGACACTTAGTAATAAATTTTGGTGACTTTTAAGCTCGTGGGAGAAACGTTATAGTGGTGGGAGCTAGTCACCGTGTCTAAAGAGAGAGACACCTTAACAATCGAGTAATCTTAGGTACGGTTCAATCACAAGTTATTTCCATCTGTTGTTCAGACAGAGATGCGAAGGAGATTTTAAGACTTATCACGAGAGGGTAGGACAGTGGCCAAATATGAGGAGGAATATACTTGTTTAGTGAAATTCGTACTCGACGAGGTTGATACGGGAGAGAAAAGAGTCCTTAGTGTGACTATGGACTCACGAATAGAAGTATCCAACTTGGAAGGCATATAATGATGTCGTCAATGTCATACTTTTACAAGGTCAATATCAACGCTTCCATGCGAAGGGAGCTAAGAGAATTGGAGATTCTAACCAGTAGAGTAAGACTGGACGTATCGATATTTGTGGAATAACACATATGGGATAACTAGTAAAGGGACCCGTTTAGGAGATTCAGATCAAGGGAATTTTGACTAAGTGAATGTGGATTTAGACAAGGAAACTAGGGCTATAACTATGTTCTATAGGGCTAACAGAGCCAAGGAAATAACTGGGGTTGCCATTAGGGTTAAGGCTACCAGGGCCAAATAGAGTAAGGTATCCCCGACATGGATAGTAGGGTGAGAGACAAGGAGATTACACAGGGAGGTGTGTATTTACAGAGAGGAGGACCATATGCATTGACCTTTTTGACAGTGAGTTAGGGTCTAGGAGTAGGGTGCCCAGCAGAGGCGACTGTTACGACAGTTTTGGTTCAATTTAGACGTGAGTACTATGTCTAGGAACCATTTAAATATCCAGTTCTATTGGCAATTGAAACTATATTTTTTATTAATGAGTAAATTGCTTTAGTTTTACGTGACACGAGTGCGTCATAGTATTTTGTTAACGCTAGATTCGTGCGTGAGACGGGTTTAGTGGATATATCGTTAGTATTACTACTATGTGTATATAATTACTATTAGGTAACGGGGTTCTCTTTGGTTCCATCTATAGCAGAGTGGGTGTTAACACTAGGAGGATATGTTTTTATAGATCTACTCATTTTGGATAGATGTAATATGCCAGTATGATATAAGGATATGGACTTATAAGGACACAAATTTCTAATTGAGTCCTTTATAGTTTTGGTTCAATTCTGGACAAAAACGTTTGAGTCATAGGATAGAGTTATTGACCATTCTTTAATCCTATGACATTCTAAAGTTGAAGACGTAGCGGTCAAGTTCATAAAGCTTCATCAAATGTCGTGTTTGTAGTGCCTCATTTCTACGTCATTAACATGGTTCCATTGCTCCTAAGGTATGAATGAATTTGAATATATATATATATATATAAATATATATATATATATAAATATATATATATATATATATATATAGGAGCTTGGAACAATTTTTGATTCGGTGAATTTTATTTTAAACTGCTGTTTATTTTTTAGAAAGTTTTTATTAATACTTTAAAATAAAGTATATAAAGTTTCTAGGATAAAACTCAATTTTTTTAGCTTTCTGGAAGTTCGTTCGAAGTTGTCGTTTTTTCGTTCGAACGAGAATGTCGTTCGAACGAGGTTTGCCAACGAGTTCCCATATTGCCCACTGAAATATCGTTCGAATTGTCGTTCGAACGAAAATGCTGTTAGAACGAGAATTCCAATGAGATTTCTAACGAGTTTACACTGGAACTTTGTTAGAACACTTCGTTTGTACAAAAATCTCGTTCGAACGAGATTTGGAGAAAACAGTTTATTTGGCAGTTTGAGTAGTTTTTTCCCTGTTTCCCACATCTTTTTCCACTAACTTTTTACCTGAATAACTAAGTGCGGGAACCAAGTTTTTCAACTTAACTTTTTCACATCTTTCCATCTCCAAGAGAGAGTTTGAGAGAAAAATTCCAAAAAGAAAAAGTTCAAGTTGGAGTGTTCATTTTTCAAAGAAAAATCCTTAAAATACTGCTGTTTTACACCCATAATTTGTTTATTCCAAGTTTCAATATATATACATCTTTTTTTGGAGTGTTGGCACCGGTTTACTCTACCTATTGAAGAGTTCGTTTGGATTTTCTTCTAAATCTCTCAAAGAAGAAGAAGTTTATTTTGCTGCGGCATTCTCACATGGTGAAAGGCATAATGTGTGGTTGACGGTGTACCTATGTCTCATTGGTGAAGTCTAAGGTTTCGGTGGAGCTCCGGGGTTATCGACTAGGCGGAGGTGTTTACAAGAAGACGCGTAAAGGCTTGAAAGGGGTCGAGTCGAGGAAGTAAGTCATCTATCTTGTAATTGTAAAACCATACTTAGTGGACTTAAGGCTAGGGACATCCGAGATTTTGTTCCCATTGTAGGTTTTTCCTCGTACATCGCGGCGTAGTGATTCATTGTTTATTTTATCTTTCGTAAAAATCACCTAGAACGCATGCTTAGGTAAAAAGATAAAATTGGTTTAAAATCACTACTTGTTTAATTTGGTGCTAAATTAATTTGCGTAATGTTTATGTTAATTTAATTCAAGTCATTTAATTTAATTTGATAAAATTTGATTTGGCCTAATTTGGTAATATTGAAAATATAACTTAGGCAAATTTCTAGGACTTGAATTGAATTAATTTGGTTTAAGTGAAATTTAAATTGTGTGTGTTTCATCTTATTTCACTTGGTTTAATTTTAATTTGAAAGAAATTAAAATTTGTTAATTTGTTTAATTGAACCATCTACGCTTCCGTATATCTTCAAAAGGAAATTACTTTTTGTAGTAAATATTTTAAATTTGGGGGCCTCGTGTTCCAACAAGTGGTATGAGAGCATTGAGTCAAAAATACTCTACTTTTCAAATTGGTATGAGAGCCGGAGCGCTAATTTATCCCGTCAAAGATCCATTTTTCGGCTTTTATAATTTTTGTGCTCCTTGTATTTTTTTTAGGTGGTTCATTTTTTTACTCACTCTCATATTTTTGTATCTCTCGATGGGACGCCTTAATGATAATTTGTCCATTTCTAATGATAATGAGGTTTTTGCTATCCGAGAGGAATTTAATGGGCTTAATAAGTGTAATGAAAAATTAAGAGAATTAAATTTGAGATTTGCAAAAAGAATTAAATTTCTTGAAGATGACAATTCTTGTTTTAAAGATAAAGTTGAATTTTTGCAAACCTCGCTCTCTTAAAAAGATATTTTTTGTGAAAAGCTCATGGACATAAATCACAATTTTAATATTTTAAAAATGTCCAAGATTGAGAGTGATTGTCGAGAAAAGACTCTTAGGGACAAGTTTGCTCACATTGAGGGGGAGCATGATAACCTTCTAGGCGTTATAGAAAATTTAAAGAAGGAGTCCCATAAAATTGAGGAGTCTATTTTATTACTTGAGTCCAAAATTTTAAAAGTGAAAATTGATTTACAAGACTCGAGTAGTTGTGATAATGGTTCTAGCTCATCTTGTTCAAATACTTCCGTTGCTAAAGCTAAGACCATTGTTTGTTTTAGAGGGTCGACTTTATTCAAGGACTTTAGAAAAGGTCACAGTGTAGGTATCATTCCTCGTGTTTTCACATGCTTGCATTGTGGTAGGAAAGGTCACCTTAGGTCATTTTGTTTTGATCTTAAAAGATGTCCTAGGAAGTCTATGTCTAGCATTTCATTAATTTCTAAATCCCATCATTTTAAATATACATATATATGGGTTCAAAAATTATTCTTAGATGCGCTAGATATTAGATTTGTTGATTCTCATTTGCTTTCACATGAAACCTCCCTTGCAAAATCTAAAGGTTGAATGTGTTAGTTTTGTTTGCATACTTTAACTTTTGTACTACATGCTATATTATCATGCTAAATGTACGCTTGTTTAATCATTTTCTAGTCTATGCTCCATGCTTAAACACATGCTAGAATAATGATTTTTGTTTATCTTTTGTATTCTATTTCTTTCATTTTAGCTTGCATTAAATGAAAAATACAAAAAGATTTTTGTTTATCATTTGGGTTTTTATCTCTTGGTAATTTAAGCTTAATGAAAAATTCAAATGATTTTTGTTTGTCTTTTGAGTAAATATTTCTATTTTTGGTTAAAAATTTCAAAAACTCAAAAAGATTTTTTTTTGTACTTTAGTTTGACACACTCTATGTGGCATACACTTGTGTTATAGAATCCCATCTTTTTTGCTCCCATGTGGCTAGAACTTTTGGTTTAGATTGTCAATCCTTATTATGTTCTTTACCATGCTTACATAGAGTGGTTGGATTTTGTGTTGATTAAATGGATTCTATTTTTATATGCCTCCTTTTCACACATGCACGAGTTCTTTTGAAATTTAATCGTCACATGTTAGATTTGAGATTTGTGAGGTGTTCTCCTACCAATCTAGTCATCTACACATTTGTGACCTAGGATGACTAGTGCATGTCAAAATCCGTTGCACGTGAGATTTGTGTGAGATATAAAAAAATGATAAATACAAATGTGCACGGGGAAACGCTCTGAAAGGATTTATTATCCTTTACAAATAGTAAGCCACCGTTTGTTTGGACTTAAAAGAAATACGTGGTCCAAAGGCCTAAAAATAGAATTATGGCATTAAAAAAAAAAAATTGCCAAGGCCTATTTTTGTTTGATATATTCATTCAAATAATATATGCTTATTGAGGGAGATTGGATGGTATATCAACGATTTGCACAATGTCCGTTTATCCTAGTTGTATTTTCAATGTCATGACTCTATTGGTTTGTAGAACCGTCAAAATTCTAGGCTTGTATGCATTGTGTATGTTTGTTCATTGAGTTCAATTTATATTGTCACATGAGGTTATATTCAAATTTGATGAAGTTTGCAATCAATTGAGAACTCCGTGAACATGTTTTAAGTGATTGGGTCTTAATTTAATTGTTGCTAGTTCACACCCCAACACTTTCGTTTCCATATGACACATTTTTTCCATACGAGTGTGAAAAGCTTATCTTATTTTGTGTCATTTGTGTGTTTATATCTATATATATATATATATGTGCGAGTGCATCTTTGATATATCTAGAGTATGTATATATATGATATTTTTATTTAGTCTTTGCATTGCTTTCTAGTCCATCTATGCTTTAATTCATAATTGGTATATATCTTGTTGCATTCTTTGTTGATATCACATGCTTAATAGTTATGTATCATATTAGTATCATTTTCTTGCATCTTAGTTAGTATCCACCATTATTTGCATGCATTATTTGTGCTTTTGTTGCCCATATGCTTTCATGTTCTTATCACTCTAAGCATCATGTTTAAATTAGTTTGTTATCCTTTGTCTATTCCTGAACAAAAGGGGGGAGAATGATAGGGGGAGAAATGGTATCTAATCCTATTGTAATCGTATCTTAGTTTGGGGGAGATTTAACTTAGGAGGAGTCGCTATCTTCTTAGGTTGATGATAGTTGATAAAGGGGATAATTAATTTAGGGGGATTATTTATTTTAACTGCAGTTAATATTCTTGATATTCCCTATGCGTTTGATAGTTTGCTTAAGTGTGAATGAATTCTTCAAAATGCCAACATTCATCATCAGGCAAAGATATTGATCCTTGGGTTGTTTGAGTCAAGCTATTGTAACTTTATTTTGGGTGGGACATTTTTGTCAGTCTAGTAGAGCTTGACGGCCCTTTAGGATTTTTGTTGGTTTTTGTCCCGGAATAGCCAAAGGGGGAGATTTGTAAGGACACAAATTTCCAATTGAGTCCTTTGTAGTTTTGGCTCAATTCCGGACAAAAAAGTTTGAGTCATAGGATAGAGTTATTGACCATTCTTCAAGCCTATGACATTTTAAAGTTGAAGGCGTAGCGGCCAAGTTCATAAAACTTCATCAAATGCCGTGTTTGTAGTGACTCGTTTCTACGTCATCAACATGGTTCAATTTCTCCTAAGGTATGAATGCATTTGAATATATATATATATATATATATATATATATATATATATATATATATATAAGAGCTTGGAACAATTTTTCATTGGGTGAATTTTATTTTAAACTGCTGTTTATTTTTCAGAATGTTTTTATTAATACTTTAAAATAAAGTATATAAAGTTTCTGGGCTAAAACTCAATTTTTCAGCTTTCTGGAAGTTCGTTCGAAGTTGTCGTTCGAACGAGTTTTTCGTTCGAACGAGAATGTCGTTCGAACGAGGTTTGCCAACGAGTTCCCTATTGCCCGCTGGAATATTGTTCGAATTGTCGTTCGAATGAAAATACTGTTCGAACGAGAATTTCAACGAGATTTCGAACGAGTTCACACTGGAACTTCGTTAGAAGGCTCGTTCGAACGAGACTTCGTTCGAACAAAAATCTCTTTCGAATAAGATTTGGCGGGAACAATTTATTTAGCAGTTTGAGTAGTTTTTTCCCTGTTTTCCACTTCTTTTCCCACTAACTTTTTACCTGAATAACTAAGTGCGGGAACCATGTTTTTAAACTTAACCTTTTCACATCTTTCCATCTCCAAGAGAGAGTTTGAGAGCAAAATGTCAAAAAGAAAAAGTTTAAGTTTGAGTGTTCATTTTTTTAAAGAAAAATCCTTAAAACACTTCTGTTTTACACCCATAGTTTGTTTATTCCAAGTTTCAATATATATATATATATATCTTGTTTGGAGTGTTGGCACCGGTTTACTCTACCTATTGAAGAGTTCGTTTGGGTTTTCTTCCAAATCCCTCAAAGAAGAAGAAGTTTGTTTTGCTGCGGCATTCTCACATGGTGAAAGGCACCATGTGTGGTTGACGTTGTACCTATGTCTCATTGGTGAAGTCCAAGGTTCCGGTGGAGCTCCGGGGTTATCGACTAGGTGGAGGTGTTTACAAGAAGACGTGTAAAGGCTTGAAAGGGGTCGAGTCGAGGAAGTAAGTCATTTGTCTTGTAATTGTAATACAATACTTAGTGGACTTAAGGCTAGGGTCGTCCGAGGTTTTTTTCCCGTTGTGGGGTTTTCCTCGTACATCGCGGCGTAATGATTCATTGTTTATTTTATCTTTTGCAAAACTCACCTAGAACGCATGCTTAGGTAAAAAGATAAAATTGGTTTAAAATCACTACTTGTTTAATTTGGTGCTAAATTAATTTGGGTAATGTTTATGTTAATTTAATTCAAGTCATTTAATTTAATTTGATAAAATTTGGTCTGGCCTAATTTAATAATATTGAAAATATGACTTAGACAAATTTCTAGGACTTGAATTGAATTAATTTGGTTTAAGTGAAATTTAAATTGTCTGTGTGTTTAATCTTATTTCACTTGGTTTAATTTTAATTTAAAAGAAATTAAAATTTGTTAATTTGTTTAATTGAACCATCTACACTTCCGCATATCTTCAAAAGGAAATTACTTTTTGTAGTAAAGATTTTAAATTTGGGGGCCTCGTGTTCCAACAAGTGGTATCAAAGCATTGAGTCATAAAGACTCTACTTTTTAGGACTGGTCATCGATGGTTTGAGCGATGGTGGAATATTACAGTTTGGCTATTATGTTTGCTGTTCCAGGGCATGATGTATTATTTTTACGATGTCTGACCTGAAAGAGGGTCGAGCTCGCGTATATATTATATTATAGAACAGACTTTGGAGAATATAGTTGTCTTGTTATATTCAATCCCGTTACATAGGGACTTTATCGATGTAATTCTGGGGATATCAAGTTTACCGTCGAGCGGAGAGAGTTAGTTCGTTATTGATTTAGCATTGGGGACTTAGTGATAGTGTGAGCATCGTATTGTATGACACCTTTAGAGATGTGATAGTTGAGAATCAGACTTATATGCGTAGGGGCAGGATATTGACTGTTCCGGTTATGTGCTTAAGGACAAAGGATCTCGATGACCGACGATGCTAGGTGATAGTGTATCGAGGAAGTTTTTGGAGGTCATTGGCGGGACATTCCATGCATGAACCTAATAAACGTCGAAAATTGGGAGACATTTTCAAATGTTATGGAATCGATTTTGAACATTAGTTATTATACGCTTTGAGAAAATACATTGATCTAAGAGCTATTATATGATATAAGGCCAGTGGAGATGGGTAGTGCTGTATAGGAAACACTTTTTTCGTCGCGTCAAAACGCTAATCGTTGAATTCATTTCACCGCGTTAATATAAAAACCTAAACTGCGACTGCACTTGCGATTCAAGTATAGTGGTAAGTCGGGTATCGAAAATACACAGAGACGAGTTGCTAGAATTTAATTTATTTAATACTTCTAAAATAAAAGTGTAAAAGGGTAATTGCTAACAAAATAAAAGATAAGCAAGGGAAAAGATTATAGTAGGTGAGTGTATTTAAACTAAAATTAACAAAGCGAATTAAAACTATAGGTTGCATCGAATATCCCTCACCCCAAGTTAATTAGTATAAAATGCTTACATGGGTTCACTAGTTATTAAGATTGCGTCTCATTTCGTCAATTAATTAAATTAAGGGTTGTCACACCCCTAAATTCGTATAAAAGACTAATATGATTTTGGCATCAACAAATACCCCAAAAACTACGCACGTAAGGTCATAAATATGGAGTATACATGATATACCCCGTTAATCTCCTAGGCGTAATAACTAGGATACCCCACTTGAAATAAATACGTAAGAAACAATCACCAAAGCAAAGCAACCAATCAACCCTAGGTAAGTTCAATCTGACACAACCTATACTAAATTAGTTGCTACACATAATTAATGACATAAATAAAATCAACCAATTAATTAAAGAAATAGCAACTAATTAAATTAACACTACAAATTAAATTAGGCTTGAAAATAAATGAAAAGCATGAAAAACTAGGGCACAAAGCACAAAAGAAAGAGAGAAGATAATAAATTGTATCCACTTACATTAATGGTTGTCAAACCACCAAGAAAATGGAGGAGATGGGGTGTCTCCATAAATTCCCCAAAACTATTTATCAAACCCTAGAGCTAAACTGTAAAAAAGGAACTAAAACTAATATATATGTTGATTTAAACAAGTCTTACGACTTATATACTAAGTTACAATAAAGAATTAAAAGAAAAGGAAAAATAAATAAAAAGGTGATAAGTTTTGGTTAAAGGAACAAAAGAAAATAAAAAAAAATAGAAAAAGGGGTAGCAGCAAAGTCGTGGCAAAGAGAAGCAGGGGACCGGTCGACCGGGGCCTCAGGTCAGCCGACCGCGAAAAAGGGGAGGAGCACACTACCTAGGAGCCAAGGCAAAATAGCAAAACTCGATCGACCGGGGTGATAGGGTCGGTCGATCACGGGCAGCAGGCTAACCCATAACACATCGCAGCCAACTGCAAACCGAGACTAGCCATAAGCCACCAAGCCCACAATCATAGACCTGCTATTGAATTCGTCAAAAGCCAAAACCATATGTGTGTGTGATATGTTCAAAAACCAAAGACCCACTTTTAAGGTCCAAAAATGGCCAAAAAGCTCCACCTCCATTAATGGTGAGCCAAGACCTATTTCAATAAATTGGCCAAAGACCAACGATTCATACGCGTGTGTGGTACAAAAACATGCTCCAATTTTAAACGGAAACCAAACCTGAGCACAAACCCGAGCATAGACCAAAAATCGCCATTTGCAGAAAAGCTTGCTGCAAAAAAGAGAGCTAGGGACATGGTGGGTATTATTAGAATTGTAGTGTATTAAATAAAATAATAATAAAAAGTTTTCTTATATTTCTTCTACGATTAAAGCTCCGTGATTCCTTCGTTTGGACTCCGATTCGAGCACCGTTCGCAACCACGCAAAATCTTGGCCCGCTGGCTACAAATTCTGTGCAGACTTTGGTAAAAAATACCAAAGTGTAAAATTACAAAAATTGCCCCTGAACGTGCGAATCGCGACGAAACTTTATCGGAACACGCTCAAACTTCATACTAAGCACCATAACACCTATAAAAGATTAATTATATCTCAAATAACATTTTATCATATAAAACAGAGGTTGTCTGATTAATAAGCATATTTATAGCAATTACGGTACCCAATTTGGCTAAAATGCCTAAGTTCGAGGGTAATGAGTGTTATGATTCGGGACGAATTAGACCCCCTAACTTACACATTGATAGTACCTAGTAATGAAATTCAAATCAAGAAGAATAATAAGAAAACCACAAAATGAAAGATATATACAAAAGCGATAAAAAAGATAAAAGCCACTTTCGTGGGCGAGCGATTGCATTTAGCATATGCAATAAGCCGTTAAACCTTAGGTTATCCTAGTGGACGAGTGTCGTCTCGTGGGGGTTTTAAGGGATGAAAACCACAAACATCATATGGTTTCCTCAAAATATTCCAAATCACATGCAATAAACTCAACAACAACGAATAATATTTCAACACGTAATTAGAAAGTGAATGAATTAACACAAAAGTCCGTATTATTAACATTATAGAATAAACTTCGTTAAATTGAAATCTTAAAATGTGGGAGGGGAGCGAGCACATGTAAAGTATGATTTGGCAAAAACTTAAATAAATAGGATAAAAATTAAAGCAGGCATATATTCAATCCTCACGGGCATTACACTCATCAAATGAATTCACTTGAAACAGGGAGTTAACATACGGAACATGCGGGCATAAAGAGTAAACATAAATGAAAACTAGGCCGCATACATGTCACAAATGAAGAATGCTATATATAAAATGAAAAATTGTAATCTCAATGAAAGATACCATTCACTGAAGGAGGCAAATTGCATTTTCACAGATTATCAAAACCATTTCAACTTTTAAATAGGAATTGAATAGGGTTATAATGTAGGCTAATCTAGGGTATGAAATGAAGGATAAGTATATACGGGTTCAAAGTGCTCGGATATGAAAACTCGGGATAATGGAAAAGTGCGGGCAATTTCAAAATTGGAAAACAAGTTCCAAACAAGCATAAATATAACAACTGCAGAGCAATAAAAGCTTATTGAACTATATACACAACATATACAAATTTCTCTTTATTTTTCTTTTCTTCTTTTTCTCACTTTTTCTTTTGTTTTCTTTTGTTCTTTTTCTCTTTTGTTTTCTTTTATTTTCAACTTTCTCTTTTTCTTCTCTTTTTCACTTATTTCTTTTCTTTACTTTTCTCACTCTCGCATGCCTAAATTGCAACCACATAGCAAAAACACCATTCAATCCCAAGTAACATTCCAAACAAAGGTAGGTAAGTGTATATCTGGTTTATAACTCCAATGTGGAGTTGGTTATGGGATTTTGGGGTAATGAAAAGAAAGGCTATATTAAGGCTCAAAAGGATTGACGAGGGAAAACATTTAAGGTGAGGTCAAGGTCAATATGTGTGATATAACAAAGATGGCCTATGATCATTTCCTAAAGTTTATGCAATTCTTGAGTCAAAACAAACTTTGAAAATCATGCTCAAGTAATACATTTCAAGATATAAACTCAATTAATGAACGCTCAATGAAAGAATAGTGAGATTACCAACAAATTCAACATTTTTAATGAGTAAAGAATAATGTATACACTCACAAGCGACGAAAGGTACAAATCTTACTCGGTGTAAGTATATACAATGCAACAAAACATTACCGAGTTAAAAAAATCTTAAACCAAATAAATTGAACAATAAAAATGCATGTGCTCATGGGATAAAGTTTAATTCATGAAGTTATTCATAATATCAATGATTTGAGGACTAAAGTCTAATAACTTCTAAAATTGAGAACATGCATTGTTGAGTTGTCTATTGGATCAGGCAATTATTAAAATTTATCATCGGAAACAAAGGCAAAATGCCCAACAAAGTATTGGAGCGGAAGTCCAAGAGTCTATTGAAAACGCATATAGATCGAATCATAAAAAAAATTACACATGGTGTATCTACATAGTATATTCAATATCTCACACCTTTGTGGTTCCTTCTGGCTTGAACCGTAGAGATTTGATCTCTATCATCTTACACCGACCCGTGTTGCAAATTTAACGGTGTGTCAGCCAAAAAAATGAAATGATTTTTTTCAAAAATTATAACAACCTCAAAAAACGTTATTTCACAAATTTTTATGCCTTTTTACCTCTGGAACCCGTAGAAATTTTTTTAGCTCCATCCGATCAACGGTTCTCAAGTTATGGCTCTAACATGCAGACACCATGACGTGTCGCGCATCTGTCTGGATAACTGAAATTTCATAAAGATGTGTGAGGAAGGCGGATCAAACGACCTCTAAATGACTTGAAATTTCTTGTGCCTCTTACTCTATATGTCAAGAACCCATGATTCTAATTTCAGAATTTTTGGACTCTCCAATTATCCATAAAAAATTTTACAATATAAGAACTTTGAAAGAGACCTCGAGATCTTCCATGCTATTCCTTTAAGACAATACATGTCATTGGTGTGTGGGCACCAATGATCATGACCCTACTAATCCTTTTTAGGTGTTTTTCATGATCTATATTGATCCCCCACTTATTAGGAGACAAGGGGTTGCTTATATAGGCTAGCACGGGGACCCCCATGAGAAATAGAAGACTAGCTTCCTACAGAATTTAGGAATTCTAATTAAAATCTATAATTAATTCCATAATTATATAAATTATTATTCATTCCACTAAATAATAATAATTACACTCTAATCTACTATCTCAAAATTATAATTTCGAGCTCCACGTTATTAAATGTTTAATAATATCCCCATGTTAAGATTACAGATACCCGTCGATTAAATTAAATTAGTGACAACTATATTTAATCGACCTCTTAGAAATTCCTTGAGACCGTTCGCTTAACTTATTTGATATATCGGATAATTAAATCCACCGACCGGGTTTGACATAATCAAAACTTATAAGCTAAATCAAGAGGGTAGCATCAATCTCTTTATTGTGACATGGATTCCATTAATAATTAACTTTCACCATACACTAATAGACATTACCCAATCTATCAAGCTTATTGATCCATAAATGAATCTCACCCAATAGGTCAAAGTAACGAACAACTGATGCACATGTCCATCAATTATGTTTGGATTAAGAACTTAAGCAGTCATAACAACCATGAAATGTTCATTATCTTTTATAGTCAGTATAAAGACAATTATCTCTAATTGGTCCCGTTCAATACACACAAATTGTATTAGCATAATAAGTCGAAACTATATCGTTTTCCGTAATCAAGATAGACGTACTAAAATAGTGTGCTACATTACTACTGATGGTGTGTCCATCTCCATCTAAGATTGTGAACCAGACTTATATTCTACAAGGACCGATGATCTGATCTTCTGTGTGTAAGCCGAACTCTACACACTAAATCATCTACTCTATAGAATAAAAGACACATATTTATAAATATATAAAATAATATGATACAAACATTACTTGTGAAGATTCTCAACATACTAAAATTCACTAGTGAACCATGACTTTTAGTATACAACCTCAACAATCTCCCACTTATACTCAAAGACATGGAGTCATGCATCTATCAACCAAACCTCACACCAAAAGTAAAAGGCTTACCAATTTTCAACCAACGCAATCACAACCACTAGAAACTCCCTTATGTATAATTTCTTATACAAGGGGTACTATATACTTTCTAAAATCTTAAATCTGACTGAATGCATGAGTTAGTAACCTACAAGTTACTTATCGGTTTACTTGGCAACCAAATATATATTCATTAATCCTTTTCAGGTACTTGAATATTTATTATACCAAAACCAATGTTCTATTCTCAAGTAATACAAATTTCCAAATCTGAAAGACCAAATGTCTTTCTTTGAATATTGCATAACAAAGCCTCAAAAGAACAATATCAATATGATAACTTAGATAAGTAAAAGTATATTTTTTCTAGTGATCAATTGTTAATTTGATCCCAAAAATGTAATAAAATTTTCTAATATTTTCATATTGAACTTATTGGACTGCCACAGTCTAATTGTATGACATATCTCTACATCGCGTGCGACGATAAATATATCTATTCATCTAGTAGCTAAAAACACCACCACGCTTCCATCACTCCTTTTGTACACACTAAACACATCTAACCATTTATCAAAATAATGAATTGGATTACCTCTCTTACTTGATTCATTTACAACTGATGGGTATGACCCCATCTTGATGAATCTATATGGTACCAAATATCATAACTTTTTCAAGAATGGTATGCATCCTTCTGAAGGAATACCTTATTATAGTTACAGGGTTTGTTATCTGCTTCTCCAGGGGTCACGATGGGTGACAATCCTAAGAATAAGAAATGCTCCCACTATGATAAAGTTATCCCTTTACATGTGTACAAAGCGTGACGTGTTTATATGGTTTTCACCATTATGATAATTGACAATCCTCTCACCATTATTTGTGATGTTTTCACTTATACTGGTGGTATAAAAGAAATTCTCATAAGCCTATTAAAACTTCTTTGTTCCGAACAATGCCTTTAGGAATGTGATCTAAAATATATATTTAAACGTCTATCCTTGTTCCAACTTGTCAAATTTTTTCTCAACACAAGTGTTGCACTACCCATTATAGAAAATACTGTAATTGAGTTGAAAATGATCCACTATTTTTAATGGGAGTAAAGAAAACTGACTTGGAAAACGATCTTGACATATAAGTATCTATATCTTATAAATAACCATCATGAATTTTATCACGTGTAAAAAAAGCAAATTCTTCTTTCTTTGGCACACTGTTACTGAAAGTAACTTGTGGCATAATCTTCATGGATATAATTCGAACTAATGATCTGTAATTCTTAAATTCCTAAATAGGTAGTTCTAGAATTACATCAATTATAATAAACCAATTCTAATATTTCTGTATCTATAATACACCCTGATCATTTTTCATCTAAACCATATTCATTAACTAAAAGTGCCTCCACTTCCGATGAATGTAAGAATCCACCTTCCACCAGTTTAGAATTCATTTAGACAAAATGACATGAGTATTTGGAGCTACAAATATATTATGGTTTGTAGAGAATAATCTTATCCATTTAGTGATAAATCATGAATATTATTCAAAAACTACAGTGTACATAATATGAGAATTATTTTATAATGATTATCTTCTTTAGTACCAAATATGAATACATTGTTTATTACCATTAACAACACACATGTGTTATTAAAATAAAACAAATATGCTTTCATAAAAGAGTAGAAGCTGAACTAAAGTTCCTTCTATTCTTACATACTTATAAGCAATCATTTAAAATTAATCTCTAATTATCAAAACTGAGACTCACATCTCCTACTGTAATTATAAATTACCAATAGTAGACAAATTCACCTATCACTAGTTGACTGGTTTCCTGGAACCAATGATTAATGGCTCACGTTTTTACAATCCAGGTTACCGTAGAATAAACCATTAAATAATATTCAACTTTTTTTGCAAATAAAATGTATCCACCTTGTTCTTTTATACAAGACAAGCTTATGAACTCCTACTAGTATTCTGACTGCTCTTAGTGAATTCACTTACGATTACACAATTTGCTAACTGTCTTTAAAACCTAGCCACTGCTTGAATTCCGACTTAATAGTTTTTTATTTAACTTTAGCTTCTATCAACCTTTCGACTAAGAAGTGAAGTTATTCAGTAACTTGAATACTTATATGATATCATGATAAAACCTTTTGTTGAGGAGGATATCGACATGGTTTCCCCGTCTATTTCACCTCTTTAGATTTGAAGTTCCTTCAGATGAGAAATCACCATCAAAACATAATATTATAACCAAGGTTATATCAATCATACTAATATTCCTTTAAAGTCATTCATAGAAACTTGCCTAAATATATGCCCTAATTATCAAACATTATATGTGAGATAATCATCATATTATAGGCACCGGACACTGATTAATATTAATGTCACAATATATCTAACTTAATGAACAAGTCATATTGTGTCAAACCATTAATCTTTTCCACTTATATTCCATATTTCCTTATAGAATTCTTATAATGTGACTATTCAAGACAACACTAAGAAAATACACATATGCATTAATTTATCGTCAATACTATGTCCAATTTAAATTCAGTCTTTTTAGTTTTTACCAGAAGGTATATAAAACTGAGTATAAAATATGTGAATATTGGAGTTACCATTTAAAACTGGAGAATTAGATAATAAAGAACATATTATGACAAGTTATTGACTTTGAATTCAATTTAAATTTGGTTCCCTCTACCATTATAAAGAATTCGTCAGGATCCCAATTACTGTTTGAATAGCATTCCTCTTTGGAGAACCTACTATACATAATCATATTAGGCCGGCCAATTCCTTTAATTTAACCATCTAAGCAAAGATTATGCTAAATAAAATTAATAGCTGACACTCCGGTCCCATAAAATAATAACATTCCTCTTTGGAGAACCTACTATAATTTTGTGTCTAAGTGTATACCACCAACTAATTTTAGACTATCCCATATCACATAGACTCCACTTTTGGGGGCCGCCTATATGAATATGAGCCTAAAATTACCCCTACGGAAATTTGCACTAGTTACACAATAATTAGTATTCCTCTTTGGATAACCTACTCATTATTGAAAACCTACAAACCGTTGGTGGAGACCGTGGGATTTGTTTGTGACCAAATCCCTCTCACACTTAGTAATTTAAAATTTCTATGAAGGTTATGAAAAGAGAACTTTAATTTAAATGTTCTAGAAAATACAGGGTAACTGACGCATGTCAAAATTTACGGTTGCCTAAATTTTTGCGCATCCAAAACATGTGTAATAAGTATAAATTCTAAATTCTCTTATATTCACAAAATAAATCCAGAAATTTAATTTATATTTTCTAATTGCACATTAAAAATAAAACCCCATAATTTAAATAATTTAAATTAAACATATAACCATAGAGACTGTTCAATTTTAAATTGTCCAATTAAAATAATGGGATTTTCTAATTTATTTATTCAAATTAAAATAACAAATTTCCTTATTTTAATTATCCAAAAATAATAAAATTATTTTAAATTAAAATAATTCTGGAAATTAAATTTAATTGGAGTAATAAATAAAACCCATTAAATTTAATGAATTTAAAATGAACCACCAAAAAATTTATTTCCAAGAAAATAATGATCTAAGGCAGGGTCGATATTCCATGTTGTCCATAATTCTAAGGGTCATTAACACATATTAATAACATATCAATTAAAATATGAATGAAAAAATTGAGATAAATTAGGATTCCCAACTATTATGGTCAACATGCAATTATGTTGAGAACTCAACAGTCATCCCTGAACTGAACTCCAAGAGTCTTGAACCCAAGAGTCATCCTTAAACTCAACAGTCATCCTTCAACCCAAGAGTCATGAACCCAAGAATCATCCTTGAACTCAACAGTCATCGTTCAACCCGAGAGTCATGAACCCAAGAGTCATCCTTGAACTCAACAGTCATCCTTCAACCCAAGAGTCATCCTTGAAATCCAAGAGTCTTGATCAAAATAGTAACAAATTACATATATCCTATGCCTCCATTAAAGAGTTCACATTCTACATCAATATTACATTAATCCAGAATAAAAAAAATAACCACGAATAAACTATCGTGGGGTCTAATCACATAAAATAAAAATAAAATATGTGACCATAATAGTGGGATTAGGTCGCTGCAAAATAAAAGTTAGCACATATCTAAATTCTACCCAACATTCATGCACATATTTGATTATTTTATTTTTATTGGACAAAATGGCTGAATTCAACCTATATGCGGTATCAACATGGCTCTGATACCAATTGTTGGAGGGGAAGTCCAAGAGTCTATTAAAAACGCATATAGATCGAATCATAAAAAGAATTACGCATGGTGTATCTACATATTATATTCAAGATCTCATACCTTTGTGGTTCCTTCTGGCTTGAACCGTAGAGATTTGATCTCTTTCATGTTACACCGACCCGTGTCGCAAATTTAACGGTGTGTGTTAGCCACAAAAATGAAATGATTTTTTTAAAAATCACAACGGTCTCAAAAAAAGATCTTTCACATTTTTATTATGTCTTTTGACCTCTGGAACACGTAGAAAAAATTTCATCCCCATCCGATCAATGGTTGTCAAGTTATGTCTCTAACAAGCAAACACCATGTCGTGTCGCGCATCTAACTAGATAGCTGAAATTTCGTAAAGATGTATGAGGCAGGTGGACCAAACGACCACTAAATGACTTGAAATTTGTTATGTCTCTTTGAATATATGCCAGGAACCTATGATTCTAATTTCAAAATTTTTGGACTCTCCAATTTACCATAACAGATTTTAAAATATAAGAGCTTTGAAAGAGACCTCGAGATCTTCCATGCTATTCCTTTAAGCCAATACATGTCATTGGTGTGTGGGCACCAATGATCACGACCCTACTACTCCTTTTTAGGGTGTTTTCATGATCCATATTGATCCCCCACTTGTTAGGAGACAAGGGGTTGCTTATATAGGCTAGCACGGGACCCCCAGGAGAAATAGAAGACTAGCTTCCTGCAGAATTTAAGAATTCTTATTAAACTCTATAATTAATTCGATAATTCTATAAACTATTATTCATTCCACTAAAGAATAATAATTGCACTCAAATCTACTATCTCAAAATTATAATTTCGAGCTCCACGTTATTAAGTGTTTAATAATCTCCCCACATTAAGATTACACATACCCGTCGATTAAATTAAATAACTGACAATTATATTTAATCGACCTCTTAGAAATTCCTTGAGACCGTTCGCTTAACTTATTTGATATGTCGGATAATTAAATCCACCGATCGGGTTTGACATAATCAAAACTTATAAGCTACATAAAGAGGGTATCATCAATCTCTTTATTGTGACGTGGATTCCATTCATAATTAACTTTCACCATACATTAATCGACATTACCCAATCTACCAAGCTTGTTGATCCATAAATGAATCTCACCCAATAGGTCAAAGTAAGGAACAATTGATGCCCATGTTCATCAATTATATTTGGATTAAGAGCTTAAACAGTCATAACAACCATGATATGTTCATTATCTTATATAGTCTGTATAAAGACAATTGTCTCTAATTGGTCCCGTTCAATATGCACAAAGTGTATTAGCAGAATAAGTCGAAACTATATCGTTTTCCGTAATCAAGATAGACCTACTAAAATAGTATGCTACAATCCTACTGATGGTGTGTCCATCTCCATCTAAGATTGTGAACCAGATTTATATTCTACAAAAACCGGTGATCTGATCTTCCATGTGTAAGCCGAACTCTACACATCAAATCATCTACTGTGTAGAATAAAAGACACATATACATAAATATATAAAATAATATGATGCAAACATTACTTGTGAAGATTGTCATTCAATAGACATACTAAAATTCACTAGTGAACCATGACTTTTAGTATACATCCCCAACACAAAGAAGAAAAAAAAGAAAGAAAATCTTTTTGAAGTTTTAAATTTTTTATAAGAAAAGCATTGTAATACCCCGTATTTTTATGCTTTCTAAATTTGGGGATTTATTACATCTAATGTGAGTTATTAATTTAATATAAATCTGGAAATTAAATATTTTTAATTACTAACGTGACGAGAGTTAGTAATCATTGGAAACTTGTTGAATATTACTAATGAGTAAAGTAATATAATATTGGTACTATTAAATCTCACGAGTGAATAAAATGACAATTTTGGAAATTTAAGTCGGGACGCGCCCATGTCGCGTCGGGACTAAATATTGATTAATAAAAGTGAATAAATTATAAGTCGCTCGTATGGTCGTTTTAAGTGCGCCAAAGTGTCCGAAAGGGTCGAGATAGTCAGAAAAGTGTACCCGAGGGTTTAGTTTGGGTCTCGGGGCGTTTTTAGGCCTATTTAGCACCCCGAGAGGGAATTTTGGACATTTTGCATTTTTGGGTAATTAAACCCACGAAATTTATTAGGTTATATCAGCCATTTGAAATGGTCTTTTAGGGTTAGCATACTTACAACCTTAGAACGACCATTAGAGAGGAAGGTAGAAAGCTTTCCAAGCAATCCAAGGCCAAAAATTCATCCGGTTGCACCGCCACCACCACCAACGCGTAGATCGCGCGACGGGGAACGCAACCACACCAAATTCGTCCACAAATCAGAAACCTGAAATCTACAGGCAAGTATTTATCTTGCTGAATTCTAGTTAATGTTCCTCTCATGTTAGTCTAGGAATAAAAAATTCGTATTTTGATTGAAAAATTATATGTTTTGGAAGAAGAAATCGCATGTGTTGTAAGGAGAATCTGTGTAGCTTGAACCTTGATCATATGTAGAGGTTGTATTATGAGATTTGGAATTAATATGGATGAATGAATTGATGTTGATTAGGTTCTTTAATTGAAAATTTGGGAATTAGGGTTCTTACGAATTAATTTGGGGATTTCATGTAATCTAAATGATTTTTGATGAATTAATGATTCTAGGATGTTATTAATGTTATATAATCATGATACTATTGATTGGGATTGAAGAGGAGACGTTTGGGATTAAACTATAGAGGTTTTTAGGCTTGAAAATGGTGAAAAACGAATCTGCCAAAGGTTGAAGACGAAACAGTGCAATTCGCGCGATGTCGCGCGAAGTAGTTCGAGCGAGATGTCAATGTCGCGCGAAGTCGTTCGAGCGAGATGGACAAGTCGCTCGAAGTAGTTCGAACGACACGTGGAAGTCGTTCGAGCGAGAACCATTCTGGTTCGAGCGAGATTTTCAATTTTTAGGGAAATTCTTATTTTTACCCCTATCTTAGAAATCGGTTAATTTGAGTGAGGAAAACCAGTATTCGAGGAATTCAGATTAGTACAAAATTTTTGGGGTTGTGTAGGTGTGAAGATTTAAGTATTTGGGACGGTGAGGTTACTTTAAAGATCACGAGAGGGAGATAACCGTAATAAACGATATGAGTCCGTTATACGGGATAAGTGAGTAAAATGTCTTCAGAACAAGAAGTTATAATTATAGGTTGTGGGTACACCAAATTGAGAAATGTGAATAAGTGTTGTATATATATGACTATGTGATTGTGCATATATTATAAATGTGTAAAAACCATACCCGCGCTACTTGCTATCCCTGAGGTTACCGCGCTGGGACAGTCTTATCTCGATGGGACCTTTATGGGGGATATTGACTTGTACCCTAGAAGATAGAGATCTTTTGGTACAGGCTAATCGGATCGATAGTCAGACGGCCTAAGAGACGTGGGGGCATGTGCTGACCTCTTAGATACTGGGACTCTATGCTTCACCTCAATGTTGTTTGTGTTTATGTTAATACAGTTCGAGAGTGCTTCCGAACTTGTATTTTCCTTAGTACGAGTGATACGGGGACTGGATAGCAGAGTATGCCCGCACCATAATTTTTATGCAGGGTGCTGTTAGAATATATATATTATATGAGTATTTAATATATATATTTGAATTCTGAAATTTGAGAACTACCTCCTGTGTTTATAGTAAGTAAGAGATGATAAATGATTTCAATTTGGAAATACTTTTTTGAAAAATATAATGTGATATTGGAAAACTTTATTAAAAAATAACGTTAAATTGAGAGTTTTGTTATTAAATGAAATTTACTTCTTAAACAGTTGAATTGCCAGCTTAAATCTTACGAGTAACCTAAGATAAGACAAGTTTAACCGTTGGTAAGGTTAGTGCGATATGTGTGCACATTAGAAGAGAGGTGATAATTTCTCAAGGGAGTGTCGCACTAATATGTTGTTGCATTGACCAGTAAATATTTTAAATACTTGCTAAACAAATTTTAAACCGTTTTTACAATCGGGCTCTGACCCGTTTCCATTTTCTTTTTCCTCTTGTATATATATATGTATATATTACAGGTGCCCAGCCACATGGGCGTCTTGCATAGGATCCTTTGGAAGGAACGCGCTGCAGCTTAGGTGGGAGTTGCAGGCCTCTTGCTTAGACGACCTCACTTCTTGATTCCTCTTCTAGCACTGTTATTTCAGTTGAGCATGTGTCGCCCTTTCCATTATTCAGTTGTTTCATTGGATATTGTAATCCATTTATTTCCAGTATTTTCACTTTGGGATTAGTATTGTCAGGATGTTTTTTTTCATTTAAGTATTAAATGTTGGATTCAATTAATTGAATGTTTGGCTATTTGGATTTATATATTCCAGGATAGTTGTTGTGTGATTCTTTATCTATGAATGATGTCCAGTTTAAATGTTGGTTTATATAAATAAAATTTGGAAAGTAATGTCTAAAATGGTTTTGGCACTTAGCTTAATTATTTAGGGTGTTAAATTGGTAAAGTTATTTTTACGAGAGTGATGCTAAGAATGAACCAACCGTCACCTTGATTTTAATTTAATAAAGGACTGATCACTCACTATTTAATTAGGCGGGGTGTCACAGGCATGCTTGGAAATAACATATAATCAAAATCATGGTCACCAAGAAAAGCATGATTAAGGTTGAAAAGTCGTGCGTAGTTAGCACGCCGATCGTTGTTTTCTGTTCATCTCCTTAATACAAAAACCTAAATTATGACTACACTCTTTTAAGGGAGTATAGCATCCAGTCCGGGTATCGAAAATCCATAGAGACAAGTTGCTAGAATTTAAATGGTTTAATATTCCTAAAATAAAAGTGCAAAAGGTATTTTCTAATAAAAAGGAAAGATAACAAAAGGAAAAGATTAATTTAGTCATTAATAAATTAAACTATGATTAGTAAAGCGAATAAAAACTACAGGTTGCGTCAAATATCCCTCACCCCGAGCTATTTAGTATAAAATAGTTACATGGGCTCACGAGTTATTAAGATTGCATCTCGTTCCGACAGTTAATTAAACCCATAATTATCACACCCCTAAACTCACATAAAAGTCTAACAAGATTTTGGCGTCAACAAATACCCCGAAAATTACGCACGCAAGGTCGTAAATACGGAGTATGCATGATATACCCCGTTAAATCTCTTAGGCGTAATAACTAGGACAACACAATCAAATAAACAAATAAAACTCCATCACTAAAGCAACCAAATCAATCCTAGGTGAGTTCAATCCGACACAACCTAGACTAAACTAGACTCTAAGCATAATTAAAAGCATTAAATAAATTAAACTAAGTAATTAAGACAACTAATTAAATTAACTACACAATTTAAATTAGGCTTGAAAATAAATGGAAAGCATGAAAAAATAAGAACAAATCATACAAAAAAGAGGAAGACAGTGAAAAGTATCCACTTACATTGATGGGTGTCAAACCATAAAGAAAATGGAGGAGAGGAGTGATGTCCACAAGAAACCCCATATTATCTCTCAAACCCTAACCTAAGAACTAAGTAAATATGATATATCTCCAAAAAAACAAAGGTCTCCTTTTATACCAAGTGGGAGAAAAGGAAACAAAATTAGAGGAGAAAGAAATAATAAAAGAAGTTAGATGGATAAGATTCCTAAATTAAGAAAGAAAAAGAAAAATAAATAAGAAAAGGGAAAGAAGGAAGTAGCAGAAAATATCTCGTAAAAAATGGGAACCGGTCGACTGTGGAAAAGGGGAGGAGCTATTGGATGGATCATAGGCAAAAAGTGGAACAACCGGTCGATCGCGAGTTAGCCGCTGGTCACCTGGCGCGGGCAGCCCACCAAAATGCAGCAACCCGAAAAATGGCCAAGGAACATCGTTCATGGCCTATTCGAGCACCGTTCATAGCCACGCGAAGATTGTCCTGAGGTCTACAATTTCTGTGAATACTTTGGACAAAAATTCCGAAGTGTAAAATTAACGAAATGCCCCTGAATGTGCGAACTTATACGGAACTTAATCGGAATGCGCTCAAACTTCACACTTAGTACCATAACACCTATAAAAGCTCAATAATACCTCAAATAAATTATAAGCACATAAACGGAGGATGTTTGATTAACGACCATAATTATAGCAATTACGGTACCCGAAGAGACTAAAATACATAAGTTCGAGGGAATATAAGTGCAATATTTGATACGAATCACACCCCCTAACTTACACATTTCTAGTCCCTTGTAATGAAATTCAAAGCAAGAAGAACTATAAGAAAACCGCAAAATAGGAGATATATACAAAAGAGGCAAAAAAGATAAAAAACCACTTTCGTGGGTGAACAATTGCATTTAGCGTATGTAATAAGCCGTTAAACCACTAGGTTACCCTAGTGGACGAGTTGTGACACCCCGACTAATTAAATACCGGGTAGCTACTCCTTTATTCAATTTAATACAAAATGTCAAGTTGGTTCAGTTCATAGCATCACTGTCGAAAAATATTTTAACAATTACTAGCCACCTAATATTTAAAAAGTGAGTTGTCAATTTTAACTGAATTAGATTAACATACAACCAAATTAAATTATGAAATATTAGTACCACAACTAAAATACAGTTGCAATATAAAATAATATAATAAACTGAATCCGGAGGAATACTCCTCACAACAATTCGAATACTGATATAAACCAAATACAAAGCCTGAATCATTAATTAGTTACATCAAAAACTGCAATAAAACTGCATAAGTAAATTGTCTCTAAGAAAAGGGGAGACATTCCCTACAGATAAACAAGTCTGAACTGGAATCAAGGTAGAAAGTGGAGGCGTCTATAATCGAGGTCCTGTAATTTCCACAGCTGGTACAGCACGTCACTGGAATGGAACTCCTAAGTCTGGTGTCCCTGTGGCTGGGCACCTAAAAGGTTTTTACAAGAAAATAGATTTGAAAGAAAACGGGTCAGAGCCCGAGTGTGAAAACAGTTTAAAATATAGCAAGTGTTTAATATAATTAAATAGTGAATATTAAATTCATGATAGTGCGTGCGCTCACATGAGTTCCACACCTCTCAGCTAATAGTGCACGCCTAACGTACCCGTACCCGTTCTGGTCATTTCACTATCTAACTAATCCAATTTACCACCCAATTTCGGTAAACTATTGAGGTTCAATTCTCGACATCTTAATATAAATAGAAAGTTTTACTTTTTATTTCTCAGAATTTATCATAATACTTACTAAAATGTTCCATCTTTAACTCTACTAAAAATGTTACGATCATTCACACTTACATTTATAACAACATTTCATTACAATTATCAGTATATTAATCCCATCATAAATGTACAATACTGGCACCCCGAGACTAAGTTGCGGTGTACACATACTCTGCTATCAAATCCCGGTACATCACGTACATTAGGATCGCGTATTCCAAATCACTCAGGAACCGTCTCAATAAGTAACAATCACACACAATGGAGGTGAACATAGCTCACATCACATGGGTTATGCACATACCTACGCTCCCATGATCAGCTTACTTATTAACTCCCCAATAATCCATTCTCTGACCTATGTTCTCCAGGTACCAATCTAAATCCCCCCGTAGGCACACAAAGATTAGATGGTCCTGATCGAACGCCGACCTCCCGTGATAGCAAGTATGGTAGGTATGTTATACATAGATAAACACATATACTAAGCATTTACACATCTTAGATATCTTATAATATTAATAGAGTCATATGTCACACTCCTATACCGTCATTAAATGTTTCACGTTTACAAGTCCCCGAATAACATACATTAAAGTTGTCAACTCTTCTCACATCGCAAATTTAAGTACTTACAACCTAACCCGTATGTAACACCCCACGACTTTGGAGACTGAGAAATTTAATTTTGGGAAAATTAAATTTAATTAAATTGGAGAATTTTAAAATTTGGGAATTTAAGTCCAAAAATAGAGGACGTTTCAAAGTATTCCGGATGATATTTTTGAGGGTACCATCGATCCCGGAAGGGTCGAGATAGTCAAAATGACTGTCATTGGGTCTTATTTCGGCTCCGGAATGTTTTTAAGTTGTTTTGACTTGAATTGGAGTCAACGAGTCATTTAAAGTGTGTATTAACATTTAAAACTGGGTTTGTTGTTTTAAAGGATTTAAGGCTTACGGATGAAGCCTTCTCAAATAGAGAAAGAGAGAAAGAAAAAGGAAGAAAGAAAGAAGAAGGAAAAGAAGAGAGAGAGGAAGAAAAAGCTTGGGATTCCCGGCCCAACCGCAACATCGAGGATGATCCAACCTCTACAAATTTGAGGCAAGTGTTTAATCTTGCTAAATATCTATTTGTGTATTTCATTTCATAATTTGTGGGGTAAAGAAATGGATTTTTGGGTATTAATGTCAAAACCTAGATTTTTAGGTTTAAATCTTGAAATCAATGATTAAATATGGATTTAATGGAATAGAAAAGTTTGGGATCAACTTTGGGTTGACTTATGGGCTTAAAATCATAAATTGATGAAGGTTTAATTGTTAGAAATGAAAATTTAGGGTTTAGAATTCGTGGGTTTTGAAGAAACAGAAGAACCCTTCAAAAATTGCACGTCCGAATCGATTCGCCCCCTCAAGCGAATCGATTCGGTTTGGTAAAAATGGCAGGTCTGCATTGACCGAATCGATTCGGACCCCAAGCCGAATCGATTCGGCCTATTGCAGAAGCCCAGGTCTTTGGACCCGAATCGATTCGCCTTGGAGGCCGAATCGATTCGGAAACAGGGCATTTTGAGGTATTTTCTCCATAGTGAATTCAAACCCTTTTTGGTTGGGTTTATTTGATTTGGGGCCTTCTCTTATGATGAAAGAGATATGTTCTTGGAGACACATAAGGGGTTTCTCACACATTATAATTTTGGGGACTCCTTAGGGTAATTTGGGAGAAATGTATCCATGTATGTATTGGAGTTATGTATAGAGATTTTGGGGAAAACCCTTTGGGATTGGGAATCCTGATTGTAGATTAAAAGTAAGTGTAGATGTGATGTGAGGCTAAGAACTCTTAGAGAGATCTTAGATTAGGGTATTCACAAAAGTGATCGAACCATAGTCGAAATCGAGGGAAATGAGATTATTTGATGATTGAAAGAATGAGCTTGAGGCTGATAGACTATTAGTTATATGTATACCGATAGTCAAAATGATTACTAGATTCTTTAATGTACTCGGAGATATAGATGATATGTGTAGTGAAAGATTCCTACACAAACTCTTGGGTGATAGCCCTAATGTTGAATATATATAGGTATAGATATATACATATGGTTTTTGGGAGACTATTCATCATAGGAAAATGATTGAATATGTTTCAAGTATGGGATTATATTCACGTATCGAGGTAAATTAAAGGAATTGTGGTGACGGCTTGTATATTGAGGACTATGTATACTTATAGCCAGATATATATATATATATATCTTATGCATATGAACGAGAATTAGTTTATATATATAGATAAGGATATGTGAATATGTGTTGATATATATATATATATATATCTGTATGTATATGACTATATGGATATATTTATGTTGTGGTCATACATGATATGGATATTTAAACCGTATAGGATGGTTTATTATTTGATCATATGATTGGATCATATGGATTATATATATTATGCCTGTAAATGATATATATACTTAATTGGTTAAGCATACCCCGCTCATGCTATCATTGGGAAGTTACGCGCGTAGTGGGTGAGCATCCTGGCTAGAAAAGCAGGGTGTGGATATTCCCCAGGTCATAGTCGTCCCGTGTGTTACCATATGATATATATATTTATTTTGGGATGAGACGTGATGGGTATGTTTCGTCTCATTGCCGGTTTGGAGCTATGACCGCTTCCCGGGACGTCGTGTGCGTGAGTTTACCACGAGATGGGTGTCGTTTAGTCCCACCATGGTGGCCCCAGTTTTGCTACGTGAGCCGGGCACTGGGAAGATGATAGCATTGATGCAGTTTATCGGCGATATATATAGTCGGGTATATTATGTGCATGGCCTTGTACATCATATGTAGAATGTACACTTGGCTATTGGATTGATGATGATATATATATATACGGTTAGAAATAAATACCTACATATATATATATATTTATATATATCCTATAGATGAAAGGATATGGACTTTTATTAAGTACATCTTAGATGATTATGGTGTACTAGATTGAAGGGGGTTGATGTATCGCACATAAGGTATTATTCGGTTACGTCATCCCAAGGATATTATTGGAGGTTCTTTTATTTTATTTTTATTTGTTTTCTTTCTTTTCTTTTCTTTCTTTCTTTCTTTAGTAGTTATAGTTAGTAGTAATGGTAGTATTAACTTGTATGTTGAGGATTATGGATCTCTAGGATCGACATTGCCCAGGAGTAGTGTAACGAGGTGGTTCCTTGTTTGGATTTCGCTTTGCGAGACACCTCACGCACGAAACGCAGTGCCATGTCGAGATTTGAGAGAAGTAATTCCATAGGTGGCATCTCGGATCTCTGGTCTTGACCTTGTCAGGAGTAGTGTAACGGGGCGGTTCCTTGTTTGGATTTCGCTTTGCGAGACTCCCCACGCACGAAACGTAGTACAATTTTGGGATTAGAGAGAAGTCTTGCCAATATTCCATGTGCATATTATTAAGTATATTAAATCTTACATTTTTAGCCTATATAGGTATATATATATATATATATATGTGTGTGTGTATGTATAGGGGTAATGTTTTAGGAATTATGATAATTATAATTCATGAGATTATTAATCGGAAAGTCATTAAGCCTTTTATGGCATAAATGTTGTAATCATAATCTAATAGGATTAGAAATGGGTGGATCCTTAGATTATGACGGGAAGGTAGCTCTCGTGGTTATAGGCTAGGCCTGATAAGTTTTGGTTGTCCTAAAATCAATGGGGGTAATTTAACTAAAATTTATGGACGCGAATAGGTGCGCGCCTTTAGATGAGAGGTGAGTTGGGGTTCCACGAGAGTGCGGTCTCACTTATTTATGAAATTAAGTACACCGGTATTTATTATGCACGGTTAACACACTTGCTAAATATCTTACACATTCGGGGCTCTGACCCGTTTACTTTTCCCTCCTTCTTTTATATACATATATATTTCCACAGGTATCCTACCGCATGGATGCCGGATGACTTTCTATCCAGAGTCTTGGGAGCCGTGACAGGTGCGGACTGTTGCGGGATGTTTCATGTAGCCGCTTCCTACTTCTTTAAAATTCTAGGTAGGATTCATGTTGTATATCGGGTTCGTATCATAGGGATATTTACATACATGTTTATATTTATTCCATTCAGTTATTGTATTGGCTGTGATCCGACAGCTTATTCGGGTCTACTTTTTGTAGTACATTCGGTTGATGTTGAGACTGGACCATCTGGAATTCCTGATTTAATATAGTATAGGGCTGGCCACCCGTTATTATTTTAGGCGGGGTGTTACAGATGGTATCAGAGCATCAGGTTCTAGAGTCCTTAGGATCTGTGCGAGTTTCTGCATTCTTCCGTTAACGTTCTTGACATAAAGCCCTATAAATAGGACTGTTGTGTTCATTACGTTGCTTTCTTCTGTGAAATGTATTCACTTGATTGACGTTCTGATAACAATTGCTCTTGTTTCATTTCAGACGTCGCCTAGATTTTGTCGTCTAGGAAAGGATAGGATTAGAAGTACAATACCCATAGTATATTTTGAGTACGCTTCAATCGGGGGTATTTGTCTTCCCCGATTTTGGAGGAGTTATTGAGGAGATTTCTAGCAATGGTTCGAGGTGATTTGTCGGCAGTTGAGTAAGAAAGGAAAATTACTCGAATGACAAACCTTGGACTTGATAAAGTAAGTCTGAGGAGAGGTTATTGTAGTCTTTGGGAGGTTTGGATTTAGAAACCCGTCAACCTTCGCTAGGAAGGATTTTGAGGAAGATGTTTCTCTTATGGAGAAATAGGTTTAGGAGAAATGATTGTCCTGGAAGAAGTAGAGGGTCTTGAATTGAGATCCTTGGATGAGGTGAAACCATTAGATTATGGAAGTATAAGGTAGAATACCTTTCTTTGGGTTTAAGTCATACTTTGTGCGATACCGGGAACGTCGAGAGTTATAATAATGAATTCCGGAGGTGAGGAATGTTAAGGTTCGCTGAATAGTGACTGTAAGACTATTGTCTTATGGGTAGGTAGGGCATGTGATTATAGGGCGCCTAAGAGGGGAGACTTATATTGTGGAAAGACGTTAATGTATGTAAAGAAGTTTTAGAGTTGGGAGATTTAAAGTTTAGTAGGGGTATGTTGAGCGGATAATTTAGCTCATAGTTGTGCTAGTTTTGAGAACTAGATATTGGCTAGAGTATTGTATTTGTTGAGGCCTTGTGTCTTAAACATAAGGTGTTTGTTTGGCGTGTCGAAAGACGCGGAATATATTTATATTGTATTATTGTATAGGCCCTCGGGCAGTATCTAAAATTTGAAAAATCTTTTATAAAACCGTAACCCTGGTTCAACTAATCTCAATCCCCGACCTAGCTACACAGTAGTGTATTGGGAGGGTTCCTTGTTTGGATTTCGCTTGCGAGACCTCCCCCGCACGAAGGTGGCTAGCGTCAGGAATTGAGGAGAGTTCAACCAGTGGAAATTTTCAAACTTTTATATATTTAGTATATTGTTATAGATTATATTACCGAGGGTTATCTTACAATTTTGAGGCTAATGGAGCCTGATTAAAATTCTACGAGTGGAGATCAGGTACGGGGTGTATGGGCACCCTGAGTAGTTAGTTTGTTTTAAAGGCTATATGGTTCGACATGAGAACTAGGGAGGATCGGTATAGTGATCCTAAGATTTGATGTTAGGACTAGATGATATTGAGGTCCTAGGCATATCTTAAATTTCGCGGACGAAATTCTTGTAAGGGGGGAAGATTGTAACACCCCACGACTTTGGAGACTGAGAAATTTAATTTTGGGAAAATTAAATTGGAGAATTTTAAAATTTGGGAATTTAAGTCCAAAAATAGAGGACGTTTCAAAGTATTCCGGATGATATTTTTGAGGGTACCATCGATCCCGGAAGGGTCGAGATAGTCAAAATGACTGTCATTGGGTCTTATTTCGGCTCCGGAATGTTTTTAAGTTGTTTTGACTTGAATTGGAGTCAACGAGTCATTTAAAGTGTGTATTAACATTTAAAACTGGGTTTGTTGTTTTAAAGGATTTAAGGCTTACGGATGAAGCCTTCTCAAATAGAGAAAGAGAGAAAGAAAAAGGAAGAAAGAAAGAAGAAGGAAAAGAAGAGAGAGGAAGAAAAAGCTTGGGATTCCCGGCCCAACCGCAACATCGAGGATGATCCAACCTCTACAAATTTGAGGCAAGTGTTTAATCTTGCTAAATAGCTATTTGTGTATTTCATTTCATAATTTGTGGGGTAAAGAAATGGATTTTTGGGTATTAATGTCAAAACCTAGATTTTTAGGTTTAAATCTTGAAATCAATGATTAAATATGGATTTAATGGAATAGAAAAGTTTGGGATCAACTTTGGGTTGACTTATGGGCTTAAAATCATAAATTGATGAAGGTTTAATTGTTAGAAATGAAAATTTAGGGTTTAGAATTCGTGGGTTTTGAAGAAACAGAAGAACCCTTCAAACATTGCAGGTCCGAATTGATTCGCCCCCTCAAGCGAATCGATTCGGTTTGGTAAAAATGGCAGGTCTGCATTGACCGAATCGATTCGGACCCCAAGCCGAATCGATTCGGCCTATTGCAGAAGCCCAGGTCTTTGGACCCGAATCGATTCGCCTTGGAGGCCGAATCGATTCGGAAACAGGGCATTTTGAGGTATTTTCTCCATAGTGAATTCAAACCCTTTTTGGTTGGGTTTATTTGATTTGGGGCCTTCTCTTATGATGAAAGAGATATGTTCTTGGAGACACATAAGGGGTTTCTCACACATTAGAATTTTGGGGACTCCTTAGGGTAATTTGGGAGAAATGTATCCATGTATGTATTGGAGTTATGTATAGAGATTTTGGGGAAAACCCTTTGGGATTGGGAATCCTGATTGTAGATTAAAAGTAAGTGTAGATGTGATGTGAGGCTAAGAACTCTTAGAGAGATCTTAGATTAGGGTATTCACAAAAGTGATCGAACCATAGTCGAAATCGAGGGAAATGAGATTATTTGATGATTGAAAGAATGAGCTTGAGGCTGATAGACTATTAGTTATATGTATACCGATAGTCAAAATGATTACTAGATTCTTTAATGTACTCGGAGATATAGATGATATATGTAGTGAAAGATTCCTACACAAACTCTTGGGTGATAGCCCTAATGTTGAATATATATAGGTATAGATATATACATATGGTTTTTGGGAGACTATTCATCATAGGAAAATGATTGAATATGTTTCAAGTATGGGATTATATTCACGTATCGAGGTAAATTAAAGGAATTGTGGTGACGGCTTGTATATTGAGGACTATGTATACTTATAGCCAGATATATATATATATATATCTTATGCATATGAACGAGAATTAGTTTATATATATAGATAAGGATATGTGAATATGTGTTGATATATATATATATATATATATATATATATATATATATATATATATATATATATGACTATATGGATATATTTATGTTGTGGTCATACATGATATGGATATTTAAACCGTATAGGATGGTTTATTATTTGATCATATGATTGGATCATATGGATTATATATATTATGCCTGTAAATGATATATATACTTAATTGGTTAAGCATACCCCGCTCATGCTATCATTGGGAAGTTACGCGCGTAGTGGGTGAGCATCCTGGCTAGAAAAGAAGGGTGTGGATATTCCCCAGGTCATAGTCGTCCCGTGTGTTACCATATGATATATATATTTATTTTGGGATGAGACGTGATGGGTATGTTTCGTCTCATTGCCGGTTTGGAGCTATGACCGCTTCCTGGGACGTCGTGTGCGTGAGTTTACCACGAGATGGGTGTCGTTTAGTCCCACCATGGTGGCCCCAGTTTTGCTACGTGAGCCGGGCACTGGGAAGATGATAGCATTGATGCAGTTTATCGGCGATATATATAGCCGGGTATATTATGTGCATGGCCTTGTACATCATATGTAGAATGTACACTTGGCTATTGGATTGATGATGATATATATATACGGTTAGAAATAAATACCTATATATATATATATTTATATATATCCTATAGATGAAAGGATATGGACTTTTATGAAGTACATCTTAGATGATTATGGTGTACTAGATTGAAGGGGGTTGATGTATCGCACATAAGGTATTATTCGGTTACGTCATCCCAAGGATATTATTGGAGGTTCTTTTATTTTATTTTTATTTGTTTTCTTTCTTTTCTTTTCTTTCTTTCTTTCTTTAGTAGTTATAGTTAGTAGTAATGGTAGTATTAACTTGTATGTTGAGGATTATGGATCTCTAGGATCGACATTGCCCAGGAGTAGTGTAACGAGGTGGTTCCTTGTTTGGATTTCGCTTTGCGAGACACCTCACGCACGAAACGCAGTGCCATGTCGAGATTTGAGAGAAGTAATTCCATAGGTGGCATCTCGGATCTCTGGTCTTGACCTTGTCAGGAGTAGTGTAACGGGGCGGTTCCTTGTTTGGATTTCGCTTTGCGAGACTCCCCACGCACGAAACGTAGTACAATTTTGGGATTAGAGAGAAGTCTTGCCAATATTCCATGTGCATATTATTAAGTATATTAAATCTTACATTTTTAGCCTATATAGGTATATATATATATATATATATATATATATATATATATATATATATATATATATATATATATATATATATATATATATATATATATATATATATATATATATGTGTGTATGTATAGGGGTAATGTTTTAGGAATTATGATAATTATAATTCATGAGATTATTAATCGGAAAGTCATTAAGCCTTTTATGGCATAAATGTTGTAATCATAATCTAAAAGGATTAGAAATGGGTGGATCCTTAGATTATGACGGGAAGGTAGCTCTCGTGGTTATAGGCTAGGCCTGATAAGTTTAGGTTGTCCTAAAATCAATGGGGGTAATTTAACTAAAATTTGTGGACGCGAATAGGTGCGCGCCTTTAGATGAGAGGTGAGTTGGGGTTCCACGAGAGTGCGGTCTCACTTATTTATGAAATTAAGTACACCGGTATTTATTATGCACAGTTAACACACTTGCTAAATATCTTACACATTCGGGGCTCTGACCCGTTTACTTTTCCCTCCTTCTTGTATATACATATATATTTCCACAGGTATCCTACCGCATGGATGCCGGATGACTTTCTATCCAGAGTCTTGGGAGCCGTGACAGGTGCGGACTGTTGCGGGATGTTTCATGTAGCCGCTTCCTACTTTAAAATTCTAGGTAGGATTCATGTTGTATATCGGGTTCGTATCATAGGGATATTTACATACATGTTTATATTTATTCCATTCAGTTATTGTATTGGCTGTGATCCGACAGCTTATTCGGGTCTACTTTTTGTAGTACATTCGGTTGATGTTGAGACTGGACCATCTGGAATTCCTGATTTAATATAGTATAGGGCTGGCCACCCGTTATTATTTTAGGCGGGTTGTTACACCATAGAAGTCACCCGGTCTATTATATAATTCCAAGTTTTTAATCCTCAACTTACTCCAATCTCATAACTATACCCACTAATCACAAGGGAAGGATAATACTCAATAAAATAAGCCTACGGAAAACTCGAAACCAAAATCAGGCCTAAAAAGACCATTCTGTGAACTCGTTAGAAGTCCCAGAAATCTCGTTTGAACGAGTGTCGTTCGAACGAGTGTCTTCGAATGAACTCTGGACTCGTTATAAGGGACACTGGCATCTCGTCAGAAGCTCGTTCGAACGAGGTCATTCGAACGACCTTGGTTGGTCTTCTAACGAGATGGCAGGGAACGCCCAGAATTTTTCCCATTACGTTTTTCATCATTTTTCTCTTCTCTAAACCCATCCTAAGATCATCCCAATTAAGTTTTAATGTTTTTTAAACTATTCTAAGTCGCCTTAGGTCACTCCTTCACATATTTTTGGGGTCAAACCTTACTAATCAACATGCAATAATCATAAATTCCCAATTCTTGCCCCAAACCCTATGAACATGAACCCAAAATTTAATTGTCTACAAAGACTCCTTATTAATCCGTTTTCAAATCATCAAAAGTTATGTTTTGTGTATTGAATTCGTCCATAAGTATTCTACATGCAATTTCTATCCCAAAATCATAAGTTTCACAATAATCCCATTAGTTTTCATCAAAACTTTCAAGGCAAAAATAGTTTTTACACTAAACATGGAGGAAATATTCAATGAAATTAATAACATCAAATTAATTGCATTAAATTCGATGTTCTGACTCGTTGTTGACGATCAAGGTTGGTTCTTTCTTCTTCCCGGTCACAAATTCCTTCCAAAATGATGGTGGAGAGATGGTTTGGTTTAGATCCTCCTTTAACTTCTCTTCTAACTTCTCTCAAAAACCTCCGTAGCCCACTCTCTCACTTTTGGCTGATAATGGCCTTAGTGGTCCTTTTACAAATATCTAAATTACCTCTAAAATTCGTGGGTTTTAATCCCTTAATTTTTAAAATTACCAAAATACCCTTATGGGTAACCGGTTTGGCCTAAAAATGCCCCGGGACCCAAACTAAGCCCCCGACCAGTGTTTTATGACTATTTCGACCCTTACGGACAGATTGTCGCACTCAAAATGACCATACGGTTGATGAAAATATAATTTACTTTTTAATCTAATTAAATTCATTCCTGACGTGACTGACACGCGCGTCCCAACTTAATTTTCCAAATTATCGTATTTATAACTCTCGACAATTTTAATAAATTCAATGATCACATATTACCATAATCACTCAGTAATATTCAACAGCACAATAATAACCAAATACTAACTCTCGTCTTGCTAGCATTTATCCGAAATAAATTTTCCAATAATAAATCCCAAATTAATTTCATATGTCCCAAATTAATTTAATAAATCCCAGAATTAAAAGCAATTCCATTCAATTAACTTCATAATTAAAAGCCATAAAAATACGGGGTATTACATACTCCCCCCCCCCCCCCCCCCCAATAACGGAATTTCATCCCGAAATTCGAAAAAGTAAGGCATACTTTGAAAATTAGGTATCCTCCAGTATTCAAAATAAAATATAAAGAAAGGCTCAATCACTAAAGCCCTCGCTTCACATTAAGCTTGTTTAATAGACTTGGTACTTTATCAGAATACACTTTAATGAATGCACCTCACGTTGTGCTCTTATTAAACAATATTTCAATAAAAATAGCCTATACATCATTAGCCGCATTATTTTAATATAATTGTGAGTCCGCATCTCACTACGCATTAACTCTCGCGTTTAGCAACACACCAAACTCCCATCCTGGAAGAAATCAATAACACATCTCGCTACTCTTGCCCATTCTTTGGACCTCTGTTCCCGGCGTTGTTACCTTTACACAAGGGAAAACTTCTTCAGCCGGGTGGTGTTACACAAAACAATTGTAAGCACCTTGTCCACTATAAAATAGAGACGGGTGCCTTCACCCAACTCTACCATTAGATAATATCTTCTCCCCATTACCACAATGTACAACACTTACTAGTTTTACCCGATTTGGAAATGAAAAGATCACACTGAATCCAAAATTTCTTTTATACAATCCACCCGTCGTCAATCACCTTGCGCCTACACCTCGGGCTATAGGTGATATAACATTCTCCAAACGAAACATATTTCCACTACTTCTTGCTACCCCCCATTGAAGGTGGATTTCGAGGATCTCCTCTTAGTTCTGAATAATACTGCGTCGAACCACGTACCGGCGTGTTCACTATCTAATAGTGTAAATCACCCAAGTATATAACAATTTCTCTCCTTCTGGACAACATGTCCCACGTATTTGAAGGAAATCGTTACTTATCAATAAGTTGGCTACCCCTCAAGAAAATTTACTAACTTGACTCTTCCATCCCTGGATTCGTCGGTTTGATACAAAATTATCCAGTTGATCATCTTACCCCCAACCGATTTACTACTTACTATACCCCTTTCAATGCCGACTTTCACATATACTTCTTCCCGTTAAGTGATACTTAATGATCTTTTTCTCTCGGCGTACACAAAAACTTTCGACATTACACTTTTCACCACTTTGTATACATCTGGACTCTTTATACCTTATTGACATCCTCATCCTATTACTCTTGAGTCACCCTCAACATTCGATTGGTCGAAACTCTACTCCAAATTGTCCATAATAATTAAATATTTGCCTTCTCAAGATACACCTCCTTATTAAATGGTTTTCCCACTGCCTTTTTACCAAATTCGGATGTGCTACAATGATTACACATGATATTCATTAACACCTTCTCTTACGACGCTTAATCCCATAAGTAAAAATTTTACCCATCTATATCCCTTCTTCCGGCAATTACTACATTAGTAAACCAAGACGTCTACCCCCTTATAACTCAATCATACGGTCTTAATCATTAAATACGCTTCATACGTATTCCCAACTCTTTATTGCCGCTGCATTTACAACGTGGCTATACCACTTGGGCGTACTCAATCACCTCTGAATTTGAAATCCTAAATTCTCCTTAACCTCAATGCACCCTTCAACCCGCCGTAACAAAACCAACATTATCAGTACTTACATCTTAATTTACTAACAGCTGGCTCTAATGGCCTTACATCGTAATCTACCTTGTTAACCTCCCGTTATCACTACTTACTTCCATATCTATCGAGGTATCCAATTTATGGACGAATGGTTAAACATCTCCCTACTACCAACCTTACGCTAAGTTTCATGCGTGGGATGTCTCGCAAAGTGAAATCCAAATAAGGAACCCCCAGATACACTACTACCTAACATTGTCGGTTATTGGGATCCGTTAAGCCCCCAGTCCATAACACGTACCCCTATATTCCCGTCTCTTAACAACAAGTTACATCTCCTTCCTCAATTTCACTTAAACAAGGAACTCTTTCCGAAAGACACATTCTCTTGACATATATGGTAATCACATTCCATATACACCATGCAAATATAATCGGAGCTCTCAAAATCCCGTCCCCAGACACACAACTATGAGTATAAACTCCCAAATCTCTAAAGGCTATAAAACAATGCACCTCTACTTATTACGACATCCTGAGCGTCAATTATGATAACCAATTAAACCTTTTCGCTGACTAGTAAACCAATTACATACGAATTATATTAATTAAATCTCTACGCATACCGAGATTAAATATTTGAGACCATTATACCCCTTTTTTTGTTGTTGCTGAAATCTCGACAATACACATATATATATATATATATATATATATATATATATATATATATATATATATATACATATATACAAAAGTGCAATTACGAGTCCGGCCCTCTCACAGATGGGACCTCGCAAGAACGAAACATTCTACCCCAAGGTAGTAACCCCGATAAGCTTACAATATCAGCACACTACCGGTACCATTATATATAAAACCACAATTAGGATAATATCATACTCGTATAAAACAACACTAAAACGAGTTATTTCAATAAAGTTTATACCGCTATCAATATACCCATTCGTCCTCCACGGATGACAATAAAGGTAACCCCACACTATCAGGGAAAATATTCACATAAATAATAAATTGCCGATACTTACTAAACTCGACTCTCAAGAAAAAATAACAATAATAACAATTGTAGCAACTCGTTCATGCCATAAACAACATGCAACATCATCTGAGAATATAACTCATTCTTCTATCCTGAGAATCGTCCTGACTGTTCAAATGGTTCCTGGACTTAACACACATATCCGTACCAAATCGAATATTTCAATAGCTGTTGCCCTTGCCAGGCACGATACCTTTATCCTTACACTTGCATCGGGAAACATTTATAACGCACGGGTTTCACTCCCCATAAAATACCTACACACATACTCCACTTATCTTCGGTCACACTGACCATGTTAAGGTGGGCCTTCTCTCGGACGTTAGTAGTCTCGGCTCTGTTGACTACCTCCATTGTTCCCTTAGCTTAACGAACCTAAGGAACACGCTACTAGTTTCCACACCTCTTACTGAAATCACCATCTCTTGGTAATAATTCAGCTATTCGAGTCATTTTAACAGGTCTCCTGATGGGTCTCCCCCGTTGTGGTGCTTCACCAACACCGTTTTCTCCAGTCTTATTCTATATAAAGTCCTCATTTCTTGCATCTCCCCACCCAAGGTAATGTTTACCTCCAAATCGACACTACGCGACATTATTAACATCTGCATTAACCATCCAAGTAGAATTCCCCAAAAGAGCTAACAATTCTTCTTGTATGTAAATTCTCCCTTTAATATCATCTTCTCTATTTCACCTACTTCACCCGGTGTAAAGTTCGCTACATAATAAATTTCTCCTCACAAAGTGGCCTCTGTCCGGCCCTCTGGTGTGAGTTCAGGAAAACATTCACTTTTCACCCTGAACATCTGATGAAGGAACTTATGGTCAAACCATACGTGTACGCCTTCTCTTAACATCACATTACACTTCTAAGTGTGGTGATTACCTCTCACCATTGACACTCTGCTCTTACGAGCTAAGAAAAAATTTCCCCAAATTTTCAATCCCGATTGGCCATACCCCGACATATGTCCAAACCTTTGGATATATTACATTCATTTGGCTAGCACACGCCATCTCCGCATTTTGAGTATTTCCACTGCTAGTTCTCTTCAATATTTCACCTAACTCTTTCTCTTCCATTCCAGCCTTGTTGGGTGAGTCTAATTTGACCCCATCTTCTACTATAGTTGTGCCTGGAAGTCATAAGTCGAGCCTTGGCCGACTGCACCGTCCAGGACTTCCGTGCCATAATATCGGTGACTTCAACTACGGTCATCCTTCCTTAAATAAATCAAATAACCTCAACTGATCTTTGCCTCCTACTATTCGCCCAACTGTCTTCGCCTGACTTACTACATTGTTTGGCGCACAAACATACCCGATTGCCAATAAGATTCACTATCATATATATCAAAGCAGGAGAACAAAATTTTACTAAAGAAATCAACAATCCTAAACATAGGGCTCTATATCAAAGAAAGTTACGATGGAAGGAAAATAAGCTGCACAGATCCTAAAGGACACTAGAACCTGATGCTCTGATACCACCTGTGACACCCCGACTAATTAAATACCGGGTAGCTACTCCTTTATTCAATTTAATACAAAATGTCAAGTTGGTTCAGTTCATAGCATCACTGTCGAAAAATATTTTAACAATTACTAGCCACCTAATATTTAAAAAGTGAGTTGTCAATTTTAACTGAATTAGATTAACATACAACCAAATTAAATTATGAAATATTAGTACCACAACTACAATACAGTCGCAATATAAAATAATATAATAAACTGAATCTGGAGGAATACTCCTCAAAACAATCCTAATACTGATATAAACCAAATACAAAGCCTGAATCATTAATTAGTTACATCCAAAACTGAAATAAAACTGCATAAGTAAATTATCTCTAAGAAAAGGGGCGACATGACCTACAGATAAACAAGTCTGAACTGGAATCAAGGTAGAAAGTGGAGGCGTCTATAATCGAGGTCTTGTAACTTCCACAGCAGCTACAGCACGTCACTGGAATGGAACTCCTAAGTTGGTGTCCTTGTGGCTGGGCACCTAAAAGGTTTTTACAAGAAAATAGATTTGAAAGCAAACGAGTCAGAGCTTGAGTGTGAAAACAGTTTAAAATATAGCAAGTGTTTAATATCATTAAATAGTGAATATAAAATACATGATAGTGCGTGCGCTCATATGAGTTCCTCACCTCTTAACTAATAGTGCACGCCTAACGTACCCGTACCCGTTCTAGTCATTTCACTATCTAACTAATCCAATTCACCACCCAATTTCGGTAAACTATTGAGGTTCAATTCTCGACATCTTAATATGAATAGAAAGTTTTACTTTTTATTTCTCAGAATTTATCATAATACTTACTAAAATGTTCCATCTTTAACTCTACTAAAAATGTTACGATCATTCACACTTACATTTATAACAACATTTCATTACAATTATCAGTATATTAATCCCATCATAAATATACAATACTGGCACCCCGAGACTAAGTTGCGGTGCACACATACTCTGCTATCAAATCCCGGTACATCATGTACATTAGGATCACGTATTCCAAATCACTCAGGAGCTGTCTCAATAAGTAACAATCACACACAATGGAGGCGAACATAGCTCACATCACATGGGTCACGCACATACCTACGCTCCTATGATCATCTGACTTATTAACTCCCCAATAATCCATTCTCTGACCTATGTTTTTGAGGTACTAATCTAAATCCCCCCATGGCACACAAAGATTAGATGGTCATGATCGAACGCCGACCTCTCGTGATATCAAGTATGGTAGGTATGTTATACACAGATAAACACATATACTAAGAATTCACACATCTTAGATATCTTATAATATTAATAAAGGCATATGTCACACTCCTATACCGTCATTAAATGTTTCACGTTTACAAGTCCCCGAATAATATACATTAAAGTTGTCAACTCTTCTCACGTCGCAAATTCAAGTACTTACAACCTAACCCATAGAAGTCACCCTGTCTATTATATAATTCCAAGTTTTTAATCCTCAACGTACTCCAATCTCGCAACTATACCCACTAATCACAAGGGAAGGATAATACTCAATAAAATAAGCCTACGGAAAACTCGAAACTAAAATCAGGCCTAAAAAGACCATTATGTGAACTCGTTAGAAGTCCCAGAAATCTCGTTCGAACGAGGTCGTTCGAACGAATGTCTTCGAACGAACTCTGAACTCGTTAGAAGGGACACTGGCATCTCGTTAGAAGCTCGTTCGAACGAGGTCGTTCGAATGACCTAGGTTGGTCTTCTAACGAGAACGCCCAGAATTTTTCCCATTACATTTTTCATCATTTTTCTCTTCTCTAAACCCATCCTAAGATCATCCCAATTACGTTTTAATGTTTTTAAACTATTCTAAGTCGCCCTAGGTCACTCCTTCACATATTTTTGGGGTCAAACCTTACTAATCAACATGCAATAATCATAAATCCCCAATTCTTGCCCCAAACCCTATGAACATGAACCCATAATTTAATTGACTACAAAGACTCCTTATTAATCGGTTTTCAAATCATCAAAAGTTATGTTTTGTGTATTGAATTCATCCATAAGTATTCTACATGCAATTCCTATCCCAAAATCATAAGTTTCACAATAATCCCATTGGTTTTCATCAAAACTTTCAAGGCAAAAACAGTTTTTACACTAAACATGGAGGAAATATTCAATGAAATTAATAACATCAAATCACTTTCCTTAAATCCGATGTTCTGACTCGTTGTTGACGATCAAGGTTGGTTCTTTCTTCTTTTCGGTCACAAATTCCTTTCAAAGTGATGGTGGGGAGATGGTTTGGTTTAGATCCTCCTTTAACCTCTCTTTTAACTTCTCTCAAAAACCTCTGTAGCCCACTCTCTCACTTTTGGCTGATAATGGCCTTAGTGGACCTTTTACAAATATCTAAATTACCTCAAAAATTCGTGGGTTTTAATCCCTTAATTTTTAAAATTTCCAAAATACCCTTCTGGGTTGCCGGTTTGGCCTAAAAATGCCTCGGGACCTAAACTAAGCCCCCGACCAGTGTTTTCTGACTATTTCGACCCTTACAGACACATTGGCGCACTCAAAATGACCATACAGTTTATGAAAATATAATTTACTTTTTAATCTAATTAAATTCATTCCTGACGTGACTGACACGAGCGTCCCAACTTAATTTCCCAAATTATCGTATTTATAACTCTCGAAAATTTTAATAAATTCAATGATCACATATTACCATGATCACTCAGTAATATTCAACAACATAATAATATCCAAATACTAACTCTCGTCTTGCTAGCATTTATCCGAAATAAATTTTCCAATAATAAATCCCAAATTAATTTCATACGTTCCAAATTAATTTAATAAATCCTAGAATTAAAAGCAATTCCATTCAATTAACTTCATAATTAAAAGCCATAAAAATACGGGGTATTACACGAGTGTCATCCCATGAGGGTTTTTAGGGATGAAACCCACAAATATCATATAGTTTCCTCAAAATATGCCCAACCTAACATGCGATAAACTCAACAACAATGAAAAATATTCCATACACAGTATTAGCAAAGTGAACTAATTCACACAAAACAGTCTGCATTATTAACCTTATAGAATGAACTTCGTTGAATTGAAACCTTAAAATGTGGGAGGGGAGCGAGCACATGCAAAGTATGATTTGGCAAAAACTTAAATAAATCGAATACTAAACATTAACGCGTGCATATATCAATCCTCGCAGGCATTACACTCATAAAATGAATTCACTCGAAGCAGGGAGTTAACACACAAAATATGCAGGCATAAAGGGTAAATGTAAACGGAAACTAGGCCGAACACATGTCACAAATGAAGAACCCTATATATAAAATGAAAAAAATTTAATCTCAATGAAAGATACCACTCATTAAAGAAGGCGAAATTCATTTTCACAAATTATCAAAACTATTTCAACTTTTAAATTAAATTCACCCTAAGATCACATATGCCTTGTATAGGATTGTAATGTATGCTAGGCTAGGGTACGAAACGAAGGATATGTATGTACGGATTCAAAGTGTTCGGAGATGAAAACTCGGGATAATGAAAAATGCGGGCAATTTCAAAAATTAGAAAATACAATCCATTAAAGGCATTGAATATAACAATGTGGAGAGTAAACAAAGCTTATTGAACAGTGTACACAACATATACAAATTTCTCTTTCTTTTCTTTTTTTATTTTTCTCACTTTTTTTTGTTTTCTACTTTTTTTTTGCTTTTTCTTTTCTTCTCTTTTTCTTCACGTTTTCTTTTCTTTTCTACTCTCACATGCCTAAATGGCAACCACATAACACGAATATCGTTCAATCCCAAGTATCATTCCAAAAAAAGGTACGGAAGGTAATATGTATGGCTTATAACTCCAATGTGGAGTTGGTTATGGGATTTCGGGGTTATGAAACAAAAGGCTACTATTTAGGCTCAAAGGAGTTGACTAGGCATATTCGAGGCGTGAAAAGTTAAGAAAGTTTTCTCCAACATATTTGAATCCTCTACCTTTTATTCACATAGCATTAGCTTGGAGGTAATCTTCAAAGTAGAAGAATTTTATTCAGACACAGTCTTGAAATCTTGAAATTTCAAGTTGAGCCATTTATGGCGTGCACGTGGAAGTATGACTGATTTATGGTTGTCATAACGCTCCTTCAGGCAGTTCCATAAATAAAGAGGATTTTTCACAGTCAGGTGCTCACTTTTAAAAACATTGTGTATGTGATGCCTAAGGAATATCAAGGCCTTAACTTTGTCATGCTGGGATATGGTATTTTCAAATTTTATTACATCACCAAGATTACGATCTTGGAGGTGGAGTTCAGCGCCATGAGACCAATTAAGATAATTCACTCCAGAAAGTTAAAATGCTTCAAATTCGAGTTTAGAGATATTTGACATTTTAAAACTGTTCAATAAATAAATTACAATAAAAATATGTAATGCAAAATAAAGAAAAAAAATAATTCAATATTGATTGGAATGTCATGTGTGCAATTAGAATTTCAAATCCTTTATTTAATAATTAGAACCTCAGGTTCATGCTATTTATTTTTGGGAACTTCAGATCAACACATAAAATAATTGAACTTCATGCCAATTTTATTAAGTGTAAGGATTTTAAAGTCTCTACTCGATTGTGTCAAAACTTCATGTTTGATCAGAGTTAAAAGAAAAAATATTTGAAACTTCAGGTCCAAATTATAAATAACAATAAGTCTAAAATTTAAAGGTAATTGAGAACTTCAGGCCCCAATTACTGGGAACTTCAGGTCACAAAAATCAAAATATTAGGTTTGATTAAAGAAAAATTTGTTGGAACTTCGGTTCCAAAATTGAATAGCAATTGGAAACTTTACGCTCTAAATATTATAAAATAATTGGGAACTTTAGGCCCGAAATTTTAAATAATAGTTGGAATCTTCAGGCCCAACATTTTATATAGCAATTGGAAACTTCATGCTCCAAATTTTAAATAACATAAAAAAAATCAGGCTCTATTATGTTGTTATATTAAAATAGAGCATATAACTAAAATTTTGAATTTGTCAAATTATATAGGATCAATCTTAATAAAATAGAATTCTGGGCATTCAAATCTAACAATTACAAACGAAAAAAAAAATCATAATAATTATTCAAATTTGTTCCAAGCAATAATTTAACACAAGATTAAATATATTATAAAATTTAGATTTCTCAAAAGTTCATCAAATGGTACAAATTGAATACATTATGTGATTTAAAAAATCCAGATTTTCAAAATGCTTGATTGTACAGATTAATAAAAATAATAATGTGGTAATATCATAGGATGACAAAAAATAAAAGAGTTTTGCTACGGAGACCCACTAATTCTACACAATTCATGGACACACCTACGTGGAACTATCCACGTAGGAAAGAGAAAAAGAAATATCTCACCAAGCTCACCAAAATCCAAGCACACCAAAATCTCTCTCCTCACCAAAACTCAACAAGTTGTTTTGTGTTAGTTTTTAACTTTATGTTTGGAATTACTTAAACAATATAATAATAACAATTACAAAATTATTCATTTGGAATGCATTCTAATATAAAAAAAACATCAACAAAAACAGTTTTTTTACATTAGAATGCATTTTTTTCATAACTTTTTTTTCCCAACAAAAACCCATGAACAAAATTATTAAAATCTCTCTCATAACTCTTTTTTCCCAACAAAAACCCATCAACAAAAGAGATGAACGTTTTAACTCATAATTTTTTTTATATAACTGTTTCTATATAACACAGTGACAAAAACAAGAAAAAAAACTTTTATATATATATATAAATCAAACTTCTTTTTATATACGAAAAAATAGTTTTCTTTTTATATATGAAAACTGTGACAAAAACAGTTTTTATTGTTAATCAATAAAAACTGGGATAGAAAAAGAAAAAGATGGGAGAAAAATAGAAAAATAAGTTTTTAATTTTTTTAATAGATAAAAACGGGATGAATGTAATAACAAAAAAAATTATATATGAAAAATGGGACGAAAAAACGTCCATATATTTTTTAAATAACGAAATGGTATTTTTTCTTAAAACCTTTGTATAAAATAAGTTTTTTTTCTTAAATAACAAAATAGTATTTTATCTCTTGGGTTACAATTTCAATTAGAACAAGAACATGACCTTATTAACATGGGTGTAACCAGGATTTTATATCCGGGCGGGCTGACTTAACACTGACTTCCGGGGGTTCGGGGGCAGGAGCCCCCGATTTAATTTTTTTTGAGGTTATTTTTGAGTATTTACTTAAAAATAATGAAAAATAATGTTAATTAAAAAATATAGGCGCAAAATAATGCACAAAATAATGGTTCGTATAGTTTTTTTTACCTGACATAAAAACAACCCAATTAAAAGTGACACACAAATAAGAGCGTCCCAAATAAAAACAATACAAATTTCTATTTTTTTTACTTGACATAAAAACAACCCAAATAAAAGCGATCCAAATAAAAACAATCCAAATATATTTTGTTTGCGATGTAAACATAATTTTGTATACATTTTATTTTGTTATTTAAGAAAAAAACTTGTTTTATGCAAAAGTTTTAAGAAAAAATACCATTTCTTTATTTTGAAAAATATGGACGTTTTTACTCCCAAATTTTTCTCATTTCCTTCCCATTTTTCATATATAATTTTTTTGTTATTATATTCATCCCGTTTTTATCTATTAAAAAAGTTTAAAACGTTTTTGTTCTATTTTTCCTCCCATCTTTTTGTTTTTCTATCCCAGTTTTTATTTATTAACAAAAAAAACTGTTTTTTGTCGCAGTTTTCGTATATAAAAAGAAAACTATTTTGTCGTATATAAAAATCAGTTTTATTTAAAAACAGTTTTTCATATATATATAAAAAGTTTTTTTCTTGTTTTTGTCACTGTGTTATATAGAAACAGTTTTATAAAAAAAATTATGAGTAAAAATGTTTATCTCTTTTGTTGATGGGTTTTAGTTAGGGGTGTGCACGAACCCGATTGGACCGAATGGACCGAAAAAATCGGACCGAACTGAACCTACTTTTACGGGTTTTTTTAAATTCGATTTTAATTCGGTCTTAAAATATGTAGAACCGCATTATTCGGTTCGGTCTCGGTTTTGGCTATTAAAAAACGTTTTTGGACCGGACCGGACCGCATTTTTTAAAAATATATATATATATTTTTATACATATATATATCTACCCCAATTTCCCCCCCCCCCCCCCCCCCCCCCACACACATTTTCACCCCAACCCACACGCACGGACACAAGCCACAAGTTGCAACTTACAACCTAACCTAACAATTATCACAGCAGCCGGCCACCCATTTCTTCTCTCTCTCTCTACACACACATATTTCTTCTCTCTCTCTCTACACAATTTCCCCCCACACATACATTTGTTCTCTCTCTCTCTACACATCACAGCAGCAGCCCTTCCCATCTCTCTCTACATACACCAGCCATCGGCCAGCGCATCGACCATCGGCCATCGATCAGTCCGCTGCCCAACCATTCGACCATCGCTAAGCGCCATCCATCGCAGCTAGCCACCGGTGCCACCGCGCATCGCCCATCTGGTATTCACTTGTTTTTCTAGATCTAAATGTTTGTTAACCTCTAGATCTAACTTTTATAAGAAGAAGTAAATGGATTATAATCCCCAAATTCTTCATTTGTGAAGAACCTTTTGTACAGGTACTTGTGTGTAATTTGGTGTCAACCAAAGCTGTTGTGTAATTGTGTTGACCTGTGCTTTTATATATTGATGTCTCTGTTCATCATTTGTGAAAACGCCCATTTTTTTTTCCCGTTTGTTATTGTGTTTCACTTTATGAATTATGAGCAGTACATGTTGAATCAATATATAAAGAATCCATTTACTTCTTCTCATAAAGAATCCATTTCCTTGTTTTGACAATGACAATAATCATACATATTTTTTTCCAGTTTGTTATTGTGTTTCACTTTATATATTCTTGGGGTAATGTGCTTAGTGAGAGTTAAAAAATGCTTACAAGTTTTTGATTGATATACTATACCCCCTTAAAATATAAATTAAATTTTGAATCTAACCATGTTGTCTAAATTATTTGCTAATTTGCAATTTGAATCTAACAAGTTTTTGATTGATATACTCTTTCCCCTTTAATACATTACTAATTTGCAATTTGACTTTAATACAACTTAATCACTTTATTAGACTTTGACTACATTTTTCGTCACTAAATTATTTGCTTAAGTAGTAATTATTTGTTTGTTTTGATTGTAGGTCGAATTTCGATCTCACATATATATTTTTTATGGCGGAACCACCCTCAAAATCCTAGGTATGGTATCTTTTTAGGGAGATTTTTTTTTAGGGAGATATCTTTTTTTTAATTATATTATTGTTTTTTATTCTTTTCCGATCTCACATATATTTTTTGATTTTAGGTTGATGATCCAAAGTCCGTCAATGCTTCCGTGCATGGACCAATTGACCTTGATACGTCACCACAGAAAAAGAGAAAAAATGGCTCTACGGTATGGGATCAATTTACTAAGAACAATGATAAAAAAAAATCCTAGGGCATCATTTAACTATTGTGGTATCACGTATGCTTGTCATGCTAGGAAAAATGGGACTATAAATTTATTAAGCCATACTCCCTCATGACAAGCGTATCGAAAAGTGTGTTTGGATGTTTTAGATGACAATAACAATGGACAACAAAAACTATCTTTTATTCGAAAGAAAGATGATGGGGGAAATGGTCCAAGTTTAAATCTTTTACCCATGTCGTTTAATGCCGAAGCTTGTAGGCAAGGACTTGCGGAAATGTTGATGATTGATGAGCTTCCATTTAATTTTGTTGAGAATGAAGGTTTTAGGAGATTCATGGCACTCGCGCAACCGAGGTTAATTATACCGAGTCGTACCACGATTGCGCGGGATTGCATCAATCTTTAAAAAAAAATTGAAAAAAGAGTTAAAAGTTGGATTGAAAGGGCAAAGGGTTTGTCTTACAACCGATACCTGGACATCGATTCAAAAAATAAATTATATGTGTCTTACGGCCCACTTTATTGACAAGGATTGGAAGCTTCACAAAAAAATACTTAACTTTTGTCAAGTTAAAAGTCACAAGGGTGAGGAACTTGGGATGGTTGTTGAGGATTGTTTAATTAATTGGGGAATTGAAGGTATTTTCACAATCACGGTTGATAATGCTAGCTCTAATAACGGTATGGTTCATCATTTAAAAAGAAAAACAAAAAATTACAAAGGCACCGTATTAGAGCATGAGCATTTGCATATGAGGTGTTGTGCACATATCTTAAATCTAATTGTAGGTGATGGTTTGAGGGAATTTGATGAGTCAATTGCGAAGGTGAGGAGGGTCGTGAAATATGTTAAGTCTTCTCCATCTAGGTTGGATAATTTCAAGAAACATGTTGAAAAGGTAAAAATAGAATCAAAAAGTCTATTATGCCTAGATGTACCAACTAGATGGAACTCGACTTACATGATGTTGGAGTTCGCTTTAAATTTTGAGAAAGTCTTTGAGAGAATGGATGAGGATGACGAACAATACAAAAAATATATTAGTGAGGAAGATGAAAATGATGATGATATTGGAGGGAGAGGGGTGGGGGCACGAAAATTGGGTTCGCCAAATAGTGAGGATTGGGATAAGGTGAGAAGTTTTGTGAAATTTCTTTCAATATTTTATCATGCAACTTTGAAATTTTCCGGAACTTTATATGTCACCTCAAATGCCTTTTTCCACTAGCTTATAATGATTCAAAGCAAGTTGATATCTTTGAGAAAGAATGGAGATTATTTTTTGTCTACTATGGCGGCGAGCATGCAATTAAAATTTGACAAGTATTGGAATGTCGAAAAAATAAACTTTCTCTTGTTTGTTGCGGTGGTTCTTGATCCTAGATATAAGTTGAAGTATGTTGAATACTTTTTTGGAGAGTTGCATGGGTTTGTTTTGGCAATAGACTTGACTAGGAAGGTAAGAGAGACTTTAGTTCGACTTTTTGATTGGTACCATGGAAATAGTTCTTTTAGTACAAATTCGAGCAATATAACTCCAACACCAACGTTCGTCGTGCTTAATGATGATGGTGATATGGATGGGCGTGCATTTTTGTTATCTCAATATAAAAAACATTTGGAAGCGGAAGATAACTTTGGTGCTAAGTCGAAAGTTGAAAAATATTTGTTGGAAACATGTGAGATGGATAGTATAGATTTTGATATTCTTAGTTGGTGAAAAAATAATCAAAATAGATATCTAATCCTCTCTCTTGTTGCTCGTGATATATTAGCTATTCTCGTGTCTACCGTAGCTTCCGAATCCGCATCTAGCACAGGAGGTCGTATTCTTGACCCTTTTCGTAGCACATTATCAACAAATACGATGAAAGCACTTGTTTGTGGTCAAAATTGGCTACGCTCCTCAACAAAGCCAATAAATATTCGAGACTCGTTGGATGACATTCAACAACTAGAGAAACTTGATTCGGGTAACAATTTGTTATTTTGTGATATTCCATCTTATTTGATTGTTTAAATTCTATTATTGATAAACTTGTTTTTAATAATTTGTAGAGTTGTTGGGAACTACAAGTGGAGAAGTTTAATGTGTGGCGTGGCGGCATGGATGCGTTGGATGTTTGAAAATTTTGTTGAATTTGTAATACTTTAGTTAAACATGATACTTTGTTATGGGTTGTATTAATTATGTGGTGGACATATTTTTGTATGTGGGTATTAGTTGTTTGTTATTTTTCGTGGATATAACAATAGTGTGCTGTTCTTTTTTTAAAATAGTGCTGTTTTTTTTAAATAGTGTGCTATTTTTTTTTTAAATAGTGTTGTTTTTTAAAAGAAAAGTGTTGTTTTTTAAAAGAAAAGTGTTGTTTTTTTTTAAAAGAAAAATAGTTATTTTTTACAAATAAAATAGCTGTTTTAATGCAGTTTTTAATAAAAAAAACATATGTTGTTTTTAATGCAGTTTTACATGTGCTGTTTTTTAATAAACAATGTAGTTTTACAAAAAAAAAAGTGTTGTTTTTAATAATAAAAAATGTGCTGTTTTTTATTGGTATGGATCGAATAGGACCGAGACCGAACACGGACCGTTTGAAAATCGAATAGGACCGAGACCGATAATTTCGATCCGATCTCGATCCGTAATTTTTTAGGACCAATTAATGTGATCCGGTCCCAAAAATACCCCAAAACCGGACCGGACCGCGAACACCCCTAGTTTTAGTTGGAAAAAAAAAGTTATGAAAAAAATGCATTCTAATATAAAAAAACAGTTTTTGTTGATTTTTTTTTATATATTAGAATGCATTCCAAATGAATAATTCTGTAATTGTTATTATCATTTTGGTCAAGTAATTCCAACACAAGATTAAAAACTAACACAAAACAACTTGTTGAGTTTTGGTGAGGAGAGAGATTTGGGTGTGTTTGGATTCTTGTGAGCTTGGTGAGATAACAGATTTCTTTTTCTCTTTCCTACGTGGACAGTTCCACATAGGTGTGTCCATGAATTGTGTAAAATTAGTGGGTCTCCCAAACAAAACTCAAAATAAAATAGTTACCTTATAGGGCATCCCTATGTTAGGAGCGTTGACAATGCTTATGGAGGTATGGACGCATATATCATGATGCAACAAAAGAAAGTGGCTCCTCATGGTTGATGTCATCACTATCATCACTTCACTACTACTTAAAAAGCGGAAATATCTGTTATAGTTGTCATTTGACAATTTTACCCCTGTATAGCTTTGAATTCTCATGATTGCCAATACAAAAGTTATTTACCAATCATTGATGACAATTTACCCTCTTTAGCAATTAAAATTTACCTGTAAATGAAACACACCAACAGTCACTTTCTTTCTTTATACAAGCCTCCTCAGCATCTTTCACTCTTGGTAGAATCACCTTCTGCCATCAATGTTTTTCACATATTCTCTCTCTGTCTGTCTCACCCTTGCTTCCCTCTTGTGTATTTGTTTAGTTTGTAGTCGAAAAAATGTTTTCTTGGGTTTCATTTTTTTTTACGTGGGGGGGGATGTTTTCATTTTGGTTCTTTTAAAATAGAGTTCTTTCATTTATGATTTTTGGAGTTGATTGTTTTTTTGGTTGAAAATTAAAATTAATTTTCTTGTTTCATATATGATTAGAGCATCCACACTAGGAATGAAAAATGCCAAATAAATTTGTAAATTTACGAAATGGGACGACTCCAGTGGTGGGTTTAATTCAACAGATTATGTCCCTCGATTTGTAGTGGTTCTGCAAAGTTACAAACTGGGAGGAGAATTTGCAAAGGGTTCCTACGAACTTCATTTGTTCGTAAGAATTCCTACGAACAAATAAAGTTCGTAGGAACTCGTATCAATTATAAATAATTATTTTTTATTATATATTTGAGTTCTTACGAACTTTAGTTGTTTGTATAATTTCTTACGAACTAATGTTGTTCTTAGGAAATATGACGAACAACATTAGTTCGTAGGAATTAAACTTGCAGAAGATGGCTCTCCACCAATGTGGAGTTATCTCCAAACGAAAGCTAAAATTTTGTAAACTTGCCTTTCATCCTGTTCCACCAGTAGAGATGCTCTTAGGTTTATGGTCTTGGAATAGGGTTTTATGTCATGGGTTGGGGTTAGAGAGGTTCTCTATGTTCGTACCTTAGTATTTTAAATGAGTTTCCTTTTTTTTCCCTGTTAATGTTGATGGTTGTTTCATGTATGTAATCAAGGGATTGTAAAACCCAAAGAAGGGATTCTTAATTTTCTACCCCAACCATTTCTCTCTTTGCATGATTTTCTTTCTGTTTATTTGATTTAAGATCTGTACATTAGATGTGAAAAAATATATTGGAGTTTGTTTCTGTAAATTGATGATTTTGATTCCATATAAGATTTCGATTATGTAATAGGTTTGATAAATTCGTGAGACAGACTTCTCCATATAAATATATTGATTATTATTGGATTTGTGAATGGAAATAATTCTAATAGGAAGAATGAGTGATAAATGCTATGTATTTTGGATTTAGTCTTCCTAATTGGCATTTATCTTTTTATAATTTTTGTTTGGAATAAAGAACATTGGTCAATCAATGAAAGTTTCAATGAAAGTTTGATGTCATTTCATAAAGTTGTCCACAAAATGTAACTTTTCTTTCCATACTTATAGTGAAAGTTTTATGAGTATTAATGCAGATATTTTCTTTGCATACTATAAAAAGAAAAACTGATGAACTAATCATGTGTTGGGAAAGTAATATCCTGTCCTCTTGATTTAAATGGAATAATTAGTGGATGAAGAATTACAGAACAGACACTAGGATTAGGTAATAATCCACATTATCACACCTCTAAGATAACTGATGAAACATGAGTAAGCTGAGATAGATATAACAATTTTTCTTAAATTTTGTTATGGTTATATTCTACCATTTTTGTGCTTAAATAATGCATACTATATGTTTGTGCATTTGCTTATGTGTTTCTTTCCATTGCCTATATTTTTTTATGTACCAGGTATCTTAGATACACATACTATCCAGCACTCTATTTTTCTTTATTGTTGTGAATTTCGTTTCGACACTTTGTATTATCTAGAAAATATAATATTATTATCGTTGTTATTTTATGTATGGGCATTGTATTCTCTTATATGTTTACTTATTTATCCACTTGGATTTCTCAGTTGGTAATGAATATTTATAATTGCTTACTTTTAAAGCTTTATTTGAATACCCAGATTCAATCACACATGCAACGCAAGTGGGCACACCAAATTTAAAGAAAAGAAACAAAAGGCTAGCATTACACAAGTAAGACAATTAAAAGGGTGTTGGAAAATTGGAGCTGTCCAGAATTTTTTGGACAGAATTTTGAGCAACTTTGAGCTCAAATTAAAGTGGGACCCACACTACGAAAATTGTGGGGCCATATACGAATGCGTTCACCTCCGCAAGGAGATTAACGTAGTATATTCATATGTCCAATTTCAATAAGTTATGAATGATAAATATGTCCCCAAAGTGACTCACAAAGCAATGAAAGTTAATGAATTGTGTATGTTTTAACTCGTCCCACATTGGAAGAGTAGTGGAAAGTTGTTAGTAACACACGCGCGCGCCGACTCGGCGTGGGCTTGGGCTTGGGCTTGGGCTTGGGCTTGGAAAATTCTCCTACATTAATTACGGAATTAATTAACTGTTTTTGACAATTAATTTCGGTTGACTGTTCCAACAGTCAACACAAAAGCTATAAATTAAGCATTTACTACTGAAAAATTTGTCCTCCCATAATTCAGAATTTATGCTGCATCTTTTCCCAAAAAATAATTCCTTGTCTACTGCATACATTCTTGCATATTATTTCTTTCGTCTGGTTCAGTATAAACACATAATTGTGTTCGAAGAAATTAATCATTGTTGTGCTACTTGATTAATTTGGAAATTCGTTCTATCTTGGGAGACAATTATTCATTACCTTTGGCACTTTGTGGAGGGAATAAATTTGTCTTAAGGAGACTGTTCTAAACAGATCTCGGATTATTTTTCTATTCTATTATTGTTTATGCAAATTCAAGTAAGTTTTTATTTTCTGTAATTTCATATTATTTTTGTAATTTGATTATAATTCGTAATTTTGTATTTATTTATTTATTAAACAGTAGACATAACAAAGGGAAATATGCCATCTATTAGCCTTTCAATGTAAAAACAAGTTAATTGAAGATGCGTATCAAATTTGATAATGTGTTAGAGCATAGAGATAATTTTAGAAAGAGATAGAATTTTCATTAATTGACGTATCAAAAATAAATAAATTACAAATTGATAGTCATAATAGAAAAGGACATTCAATATTTATTACAATAAATAAATTATAATACCAACTGTATCGTTGCAAAGCACAAAAACCCGATCTTATTTTAGCTGCCCGATCTTTTTTGAGCTGTATGATTGTAGCACACAAAAAACCGATCTATTTTTTAGCTGTAGCTGTGTTATGCTTATCACGTCATACAGTCCACATCTTAATATTACTTTAAGTAGTCATCTTTGTTGTGCTCTCTATATATCCCTTTCATCAACTATTAACCCTAATCTTCCCTTATCCATTTCCACTACACATCTTGACATCATTAAGCAAAAAACTGTCTTAGAAAAAGAGACAGACAAAGATATGAGGAACCCATCTTCATCAAGCAGGACTACACCTTGTTGCAGCAAGGTGGGAATAAAGAAAGGGCCATGGACACCGGAAGAAGACGAGATCTTAGCCAATTACGTCAATCGAGAAGGTGAAGGCCGGTGGCGAACTCTCCCTAAACGAGCCGGTTTGCTCCGTTGTGGAAAAAGTTGTCGTCTCAGGTGGATGAATTATCTCAGACCATCTGTTAAGAGAGGCCATATAGCTCCCGATGAGGAAGATCTCATTCTGCGTCTTCATCGCTTGCTTGGAAACAGGTGTTTATTGCTTAATTCCATAAAACAAATCACCTTTTCATTTCTAGAAAATATAACTTTTTAAATCTTGTGGTTATGATGATTATCAGGTGGGCTTTGATAGCTGGAAGAATCCCAGGACGTACAGATAACGAGATCAAGAACTATTGGAATACACATCTCTCTAAAAAACTCATCACCCAAGGAATAGATCCCAGGACTCACAAGCCATTGAACCCAAACCCTAATCCAAAGCCAAACCCTAATTCCTCAGCAACAAACCCTAATTCTAGAGGAATTGTTGAGGTTACAATACTAAACCCAAATCCAAATCCTAATTCTTTATCAACTGTTAATATTTCACCACCAATCCCTACTTTTTCGGGAACTATTAATGTTATTGCACCAAACCCAAATCTCAATCCGAACCCTACTTTTTCTGAGCTACAACAAGTCAACCAAGATGGCATAGCTCCTTACTCTAATCAGTTTCAAAGCCAATTGCACAGCTTTGATGGGTTTATGGCAGGATTAGAAAGCGGCCATGAAAACTATAACAGCATTGAAGAAGAATTTATCGGGTGTTCTAACGACGATGCATTCTGTTCTTTTCTTAATTCTTTGATGAATGAGGATGTGTAGGGAATCAAACAAATGCGGTGTTATCGCAGCCTGTAACCTCTTCTATGCATACGCTCGATCATGAAACTCAGTGGGAAGCTGCATTTGTATCCATCGTGACTGCTTTGGACTATCAGCATCAAGATTTGAAATAATCTACCAATACGATACGCAAATTAGTATAGACATTTAAATTAATGGTTGGGTTGTTATTCTGTGTGTAATGTATTTATATCATATATATGTCATCTAAGGAAACTCTAAACTGCATGGTTGTTGACGTTCATAATAGTTTGAGGAGTGGAATTATATGTTTGTTGTATATTGTAAATACATCGTGGTCTCAATATTTTTTAAAAGACAGAAAAATCTGCGTCCTTTGATTTCTTCACTTCATTTCCTCATTCTCAAATGATAATTTTTGTTCATTTCGATTTGTCATACAGCACATTGATGTGCATGTGAGATCCATGAAATTTTAGTAAAATGATTAACCATTTAATTTAAACCACTTCAAGGTATAATTACTTGTTTGATTCCACCATGCTTATAACTATATCTTGAGATATTGCACATAGAGAAGTGGTAGTGAAGCTGTTTTCTTACGAGCAATATGGTGATTATCCCTTTACTGTAATATTTTTCGACACCTCTCATTAATGATGGATGGTTTGTCACCTTTTACTTTCATTAATCTATGTGGCATTAGATGGCCAGTAAAAGTATGAGTAATATATTAGTTTAGCACATTATATTTAGGGATAACTCAATACTAGTTTTGTTTATTGGATCAAAGATGCATCAAATTTCATTTTTTTTTTTTTTATTTATTTTTTTTTTATTTTTTATTTTTTTAGTTTCACTCTGAGGTGTAAGTTGGCTTTCCATGTGGGTTTTTTTGTTATTTTTCCATTGTACTTGTTGATTTAGTTTTTTGTATACTCCCTGTATACGGGTTCGCTCCCTTAGCGTTGGTTTTATATATCATTTACTTATCAAAAAAAAATTTCATTTTTTTTTTAACGCATCCAGTCATTTTTCATTATAGAGTATATATATATTTAGACAAATGTACCCTCACATATATCTATTTTAAATCCAATTACTCTCTCTCTATATATAAAAATAAATGCATAATCCCACACTCTTTCTCTCTCTAGCACTCCTACCCCCACTCCATCGGAGACTCGCTGGAATTCTCGTCGGAGTGTTTTTCTTTCTTTCTTCGTCAAATTCTTTGTTTTTATTGGTCTGCGCCAACGACGCCATCGTTTGCGCTAGAGAAGAAGAGTTTTCGTCGAAAAAAATAGAGTTTTTATAGAAAAAAATTGAGATTTCATAGTAAATTTATACGTTTCGATTTTTCGTCAAAAAATATCGAATATGGGTCTTGTTTGATAGATCTTGACAAGTAGATTCCAAATATATAATTTTTTTGAATTTTGGATGTGTAGATTTGAAGTTATGAACTTTTAAAGATTTGATTTTTTTGGGCAAAAAACGTGGTAACAATTGTCAAAAATATTTTGAGGGTGTATTTGTCATTTTAATGTACTGAGTTGATAAAATAGGACATCTGACACTATTAACTTAATCAAATGATCTCTTACCCCATTGGCCAAGTGAACGGGACTTGGTAACTATTACTCCTTATATTTACTTGTTAGTTGCTACTAGACTTATGGTTGGCTATTTCAGACAACCATGATGCTAATGGACAAGCGAGTTAAGAAATTAGGATTCTAGAGTAGAGAATTCATTGGCAAAGGTGATTTTTGCCTTGGTAGTAGCCAAGATGAGATTTCAACATAAATCAGATATAAAGTGCACTCACCCTTCATGTGTCCAATACAATCAAATGTGAGGTTTTAAGTGGATGTATAAGAACAAATATTCAAATCGAGTCAATTTGTAAGTATTATTTTACTTCGTGTTTGGACAAAACTTGTTTGACCCATAGGTTTGAATTTGAGTTGTGTCCTTCAAGCTTTTGATGTGTGATTGAAGACTATGCGGCAAAGCTAAAGAGACATTTAGTAAATTGGATTGCGTGCTGAGTTTTCGTCTTCAACATTCGAGGGATCTCAATAATGGTAGGCATACATATTAGTGTTTGATACCTGGATACGTTTGGGTATTGTTTTATAAAACTTGTTTAAGGCTTTTTCATAAAACGTTTTTTTTTAAAGAAAAAATATTTTTATTTTTGTTCGTTCGAACGAGTTTAAGAGTTTGTTCGAACGAGATGTCAATGTAGCTAAAATGAACATCAAACGAGGTACTTTTGTTGGACAGATATATAGTCATTCGAAGATCATTCGAAGTTGGTTCGAACAAGATTTTGTGCTCGTTCGAATGATGTTTTCGTTGGTTCGAATGAGATAGTGTTTTCATTCGAACGAGACATATGTTTTCGTTCGAATGAGTTTCCTCGAAAGATGTACCGCCTCAAAATTCGTGCTTTCTATATATACTCAGGTCTGGCATCAATTTATCATGGTCTTTTGTGAAAACGATTTTTCAAAGTTTATCTATTGCCTCTCAAATCCTAATTTACACTCAAGTTTGAGATCCAAGAATCTTACATCTATATGCTTATTTGAGATTTCTTTCTTTGTTCCACCATATATGTTTGCTCTTCATACAGTGGGCGTTTCAAATGATGAAAATCGTGTTTATGTTACGTGACTGCCAGACCGGTCACGAGACAAGTAAAATCGATGGGGTATCGAGACATGAGAATGCGCCTGTATTGTGTGATTGTTGGAAGGCGCCCAACAGTGGCTGCGAAGAAGGCTACAAGAAATGGGGAAGCGCATTAAGGCTTGAAGGCGTTGATTCTGTAAGTTAGTCTAAGTTGTTCTTGTAAATAGACATATATCATAGTGGACTTGTGTGATTGGGCCGTTCGATATTTTTTCCATTGTGGGTTCTCCTCGTACATCATCGTATTGTGATTTGCTTATTTTATTATTCCTTATTCTAACTTAGATGCATGATTAAGTCAAGACTAAAATTGGTAAAAAAATATGACACAACACTTGTGATTTTAAAACATGCAAAGTTAATTAAATTGTGAAAAATTAAATAGTTGTATTTTTCTCTATTACCCTAGGGGCATATAGCGTTCTCAGATTCGTATATGAGTGGGTTACACTAGATTACTGTGTTAGATCCCTATTTAGTGCTTAGTTAGGGTTTAGATGTATTTGAACTAAGAGCGTAGTTCCATTGGCCTACATCGGTTATTTGATGGGTCAAACTATCCTATTGGACGGCTCAGATGCGAATGTTTAGAACTCGATCGAGTTTGGATGGACTTCTTCCACTGAAGGTGGTGCTCCCAAATCATATGCCTCCTGGATAACAGCTTAAAAGAATGCCATAATTTTTAATTCTAGGGGTGTGAACACTATTTTTTCGCTGTGATTGCAAAAGAGTTTAGACGTATTGTAACTTGTGAGAGCTCTAAGGATGCTTGGAATATTTCACGATCCACACACAAGGGAACAGATACTGTTAGGGTTTTGAAGTTATAAAATCTGATGATTAAGTTTAATACCATTAAGATATTAGCGAATAAGTCTTTTGATGAGCTATATGCCAAGTTGTTAGATATTGTCAACTCATTTTTTAACTTAAGTGAGTCGATCCCTGAGTCTATAGTTGTGCAAAAAAATCTTAAGCTCATTGTCTAAAAGATTTAACGCCAAAGTCACGGTCCTAGATTCCTTAGGTGGTGTCAAAACTATTAAAGTCTAAGAACTTGTAGGTGATTTTCAAACTTATAAGATAAACACGTGTCCTCCAAAAAAGGAAGAGAATCGCATTGCTTTGAAAGCCCCAAAAGAGAACATGTCAGATTTTAATAGTGATGGTGAAATTAATGATAAATAAATAGCTAGGTTGTCTAGGAAGTTCAAGAAGTTTCTTAAACCTAGAGATGAGAAGAACTTTGAGAATAGTTTTGAAAAAAAACCTAAGAACTTTACGACCGTGATAGGAAGATTCAGGGTGGTCCTAAGAAGGTGGATGATCGAGATAAATGTTTTGAATGCTAAGGTTTTGTACATTATTCTCATGAGTATCTCACTAGACTGAGAAAGGGTAAGAAACTAAAGGTATACAATACCACCCTTAGTAATAGTGAGTCGCAAGAGGAAGTTAATTTCCCAATTGAATGTAACTACACTACGTTCATATTCAGTCATATAGCCTACATGAAGTGTCTTCCACCATTGAAGATGGTCATGTTCATGATGATTTCGAGGCCCATTCTTTAGGTTCCCAAGAGAGTGATGAGAGGAAAAATGAAGATGAAGAAGAGGAGGAGGGTGAGCTTCAAGTGCCCTATCGAGAGTTGTACATCGAGTCATTGAAGTTTAAAAATGCCAACTTGCGTTTAGAAGCTAAGTTAAAGGAATGTGTCATAGGTAATGATGATAGTGTTTTGATTGAGGATCTTAGGGCACGCGAGAGGACTCTTAAAGAGAAATTAGTGTACATTGAGGGAGATAGAGATAGTCTTCGTGGTTTGATGGATTCTTTGAAGAATGAGCTTTTAGAGTTTATAGAGTCTGGGCATTTGCTCGAATAAAGTTAGAATAGAAGTTGAGAAACTCGAGGATAGTCAAATTTGATTTGGAGTCCAGTTCGGAGAGGATGGATAAAATGCTAGGCACCATCCGAATCAAAGATGAAAAATGTGGCATTGCCTTTGATGATATATATACTTCCGCTGCTAAAGCCAAGACCATGCATTTGAGAGAGCCAAACAAAGCTAGGGACGTTAGAAATGGTCAACCTAAAGGTAACATTACTCATATCTTCACTTGCACGTGTCATGGTAAGAAAGGTTACCTTATGCATTTCTCTTATGATTTTCGAAAATGTCCTAAGAATATTAATGCTGGTGTCACCAAGGTTTCCCAAACTCAAGTTCGTCACGTTACACCTATGTGGGTTAGGATATTTGATTTGGAAGGGATAAATGTTAGGCTTGTTGACTCTCATTTGCTTTCACATAATTAATCCTATGATATATCTTATAAGTGATTGTGATTGCATATTTGTCATACACTATTGTTGTCCTTCATGCTATACGCTTACTAATGTTATGACGTGTTTATCTTTTGTAGTTTGATTTTTCATTTTTTGGGCCTTAATATGAAAAATACAAAAAGATTTTGTTTGTCTTTCGAGTTTATTTTTTTAAATTGGTATTATATTTAAAAATGTTTAAAAACTCAAAAATATTTATGGTCTTTATGTAGTTTAGTTTTACACATATTGTGTGGTATATCGGTGTGTTTGAATCTCATTCCTTCCATGTATCCATGTGACTAGGACATTTATTTGATTTTCAATGCTTAATTTGTTCTTAATCATGTTTACATAAAGTAGTTTGAACTTGATTTGCATAATGGATTCACTTTGAATATCCCTCCGTAAACAGTTTGCACAAGCTCTTTTGGATCTTAACTTCATATGTCACATGAGCTAAGTGAGGTGTTCTCCCAACAATGTTATCATATACATAATTTTTTTACTAGGGGGGAGTTGTGCATGTAAAACCCATTGCCCGTGAGTTTGTTTGATATTTTTAAAAAAATATGAGTGTGCACGGGAAAGGGTGCAATAAAAACAGAAAAAATTGTAAGACCAAATTTTTGCATTGATGTTTCAAAAAATTTGATATCTTCAAAAGAAATAGAGTGAGAAAAATGAAATATTTTTTAAGGTCTTTAGTTGAAGTTCATGGGTTTACACAATGAATCATAGTTGAACTTAATTGTTTTGACGCTATTGATTCAAGAATCATTAATATTTTTAGGAAAGTGTATATTGTGTTTGTTTACTTTTGAGTGCTTTATTTGACATGTGAGGCTAAATGAAAATTTGATAAATTATTGCGGTTAAATAGATCTACTTGGACATGTTTGAGTGATTGGGCCATTTTATCTTGTTTCAAGTTCACGCCCCTTCACGTCATTCTAGTATGTTTAAACACAATGATACTATGCAAGTGTGTAAAACTTATGGGTTTGTCTTTTGTGGTCATTTATTTCTATATATAGTTCTGTTTTATTACTATATTTGTGATTATATATGGTATGTTTTAAGTGTTGAGTCTTTACATTTTCATTTAATCCATGTGGGCATTATTCTTACACTGTGACTTATATTGGCATGTGTTGTGATCATCTTGGTATCTTATACTTAAATGATTGCATCATAATTGATATCATTTATTCGTTGTTTGGATTATTTGTGTTTGTGTTGTCGAGTTGTTTGTCGTGGCATGACTTGATTCACGCTATTGCATCAAATATTTATTTTTCCTTTATGATTACTCATGCTTCACTTAGGGTGATATTTGTTTTGTTGGGGAGAAAAGTTTTATTATTTTGCACCTTATTCTTTGTCTATGCATGAATAGAAAGGGAAAGAAATATTATCTAAATCTTTTAGTGTGGGAGTTCTTTAACTTAGGAAGAGACATAATTTATTAGGTAGAGATGATTAGACAAGTGGGGAGGTTTTCTCGTCTACGATTTATGTATTGTTATATTCTCTTTGGATTTGAAGATGTGTTTAAGTGTGCAGGTTAGCGGTGACGCGGTAAAGGCTTACACGAGAGCAAAGCTACTCAAGTTTGTGTCAGTCAAGTGTTTGTAACCTTTTTCCTTTTGGAGTTGGGAATTGAGTCTTCGTGAGCATGATGACCTAATAGTTTTTCTATTTTGTCTCGAAATAGGTAAAGGGGGTAATTTATAAGGATAAATTTTCGAATCGAGTCAATTTGTAAGTATTGGCATTATTTCGTAATTGGACAAAACTTGTTTGAGTCATAGGTTAGGAGTTGAGTTGTGTCCTTCAAGCCTATGATGTGTGATTGAAGACTATGTGGCAAAGCTAAAGAGGCATTGAGTATATTGGATTTCATGTCAAGTTTTCGTCTTTAACATTCTAGGGATCTCAATGAAGATATGAGTGCATATTAGTGTTTGATCTCTGGATAGGTTTGGGTTTGTTTTATAAAACTTGTTTGAGGTTTTTTCATAAAATGATTTTTTGAAAGAAAAAATATTTTTATTTTAGTTCGTTTAAATCAGTTTAGGAGTTCGTTTTAACACGATGTGAATGTCGTTAGAATAACCATCAAACGAAAATCAAACGAGGTACTTAGATTAGATAGAGGTATATTAATTGAAAGCTCATTCGAAGTTGGTTCGAATGAGATTACTTATTCATTTGAATGAGATTTTAGTTGGTTCAAATGAGATAATATTTTCATTCAAACAAACCATATGTTTTTATTCGAATGAGTTTTCTCGAAAGATGTGACGCCTCAAAATTTGTATTTTTTTACATATAATTAGGTCCAACATTAATTTTATCCAAGGTCTTTTGAAAAAATGATTTTCCAAAGTTTATCTAGTGCCTTCCAAACCCTAGCTTGCACCCAAGTTTGAGATCCAAAAATCCCACATCTATATATGTTTTTGAGATCTCTTTTTATGTTAGATCATATCTATTTTCTCTTCATATTGTGAGCATTTAAATCTGTGGACACCATGTTTGTGTTGAGCAGTGGCTGGACTTGTCATAAGACAAGTAAGATCGGTTGGATATAGAGACACGGGAAAGTGTTTGTGTTGTGTGGTTATTGGAAGGCATCAAACAGTTGCTGTGAATAAGGTTACAACAAACGAGGAAGCTCATTAAGGCTTGAAGGCATTGAGTCTGTGAGTAAGTCTAAGTTATTCTTGTAAATCGACCTATATCGTAGTGGACTTGTGTGGTTGGACCATTCGAGGTTCTTTCTGTTGTGAGTTTTTCTCGTACATCGTCACGTTGTGGTTTGTTTATTTTATTCTTGCTTATTCTCACCTAATTTCATGCTTAGATCAATACTAAAATTAGTAAAATTGTCTCGCACAACACTTGTGGTTTTAAAGGTGAAAAGTTAATTGAAATTGTGAAAAATTACATAGTGGTGTTTTTCTTTACAAACTTTAGGGGCACATAACGTTCTCAGGATGCCTAAAGGAACGACCAATTCAAGGATCCTAGGTTAGACACTTAAATAACAACTTAATTTAGAGTCACATGGTTTGTATTATCAAAAATACATCCTCATGCAACATGTACCATATTGTAAAATGTAAATCATACTACAACTGACAACAAGTTGACCATAGTAGGAATGAGAATCAATCCATGTTCCTTCACTATATAAATAAATACTATCTTAGGTGAAGGGAACAATATGTCCGTGCTCAACACATATAAGGACACAACACGTACGTGATATGTGTCTCACATGTTTCTCACTATACAGGCAAGAATTTTAAATGTGTGTACGTGTCGTTTCGTATCGTGTTCGTATTTGTGTTGAACAAAGACACATGGTGTTCTCCATGTATATTATTATTTCTCAACTATATGATCCCTATTTTCAAAACCTTAATTCTGTTAATTTTTCCATCGATTATGTCATAAGTAAAGGTTTGATGTTGCTACTTTGGGATGTTATCCATAACCATTTTTGATGTAGTCTAAAGGAACATATCTAGTAAACAAGCCAAATCAAAACCGAGGGGCATGAAAGCTAAAAAAAGACATTTTAGAAACACAATTTGATAGATTATGGTGTTTAATGATTATTAATTTGTAACATGTATTAAATTTTTTTCCAAAATATAAATAGGAAGTAAAATTATAGGTATGTGCACGTATGTATATGTATGTCTATTTTAAATGTTTATAATGAGAACATAACTACAAATATGGGGTTAAGAATTATTTATTTTAACTTGTGTTGGATTATATAGTGAAATCTCTATAAATTAATGGCCATTGGACGAAGGAAAACTATTAATTAAGCAAATAATAATTAATCAATAAATTGATAAATTATTAATTAAATGATTATTAACAATTCCATTTATTTGTTTCACCAAGTAAAATTCGCGAATGTACTTAGTATTCCAAAATATTGTGCTTAATATTTCATTTTACGAACTAATTATTCCATGTATTTTTTTAACCAAGTAAAATTCACAAAACTACATGGAATTTATCTCACACAAATAGGCACGCAAAGCGATAATGACATTCAATAATTTCTTGATGTGATATGAGAACACAACACCCGAACTACTTGTCATGCTATAAAAATGTAAGAGATGATATCCAAGTTGGCATCAATCTCCACTAGAAACAAGCAACATTGGACACATATTTTAGGATGGCCTCTTAGTTGGGTTATATGGATATAGTATCAAGAAATTATTATTTTATGTACTAAGAGGCTCCTAAACGAACCTACAAGGTTTTTTTTATAATGCATTATCTTATGGATTTATCAAATTGTTGACTTCATATGTCGGCATAAATCGAGGTCGAAAAGATATATTTGATTAAGGTTATTAGTTTATCGAGAACTACACCAAATTAGATGCACGATCACGGGGAGGTAATCACGGTCCAAAGACGAAACCATGATGAATAGAGGCATGACTAATTCCATGACCAAGTGTGGTTATGGATTCCTTTGACACTAGTCACGACTCTAATCCATGACTATAACGAGTCACAAACATTAGCCCTGACCATGGCATGACCACCATGGCTCCAAATTCGAGCCAAATTTCTCTCCAAGCTGGGTCACGGATGAAGGCCGTGACCAGGTCCATGACTGATGTCAAAATTCATCAAATAGGGTCACTACTCAGAGTCATGACCAGTTTGAAATTGTCGCGCATGTGGGTCACGGATATAAGCCGTGACCATATCTATTTTGAAGACCTGGTCACGACTGCTGATGTGGAAAAAATAGTCACGAGTGTGGGTCACGGTTTTAGGCCGTGACCAGGGTCTTCATATTAAAATCCCAGCACCAATTTTTCATTTCACCCGAAAAATATCTCTCTCAAACTCTCAAACTCTAACTTCAAACGGCTCTCAATCTCAAACCCTATCTTTAAATGGCTCTCAATACCTCTCTCAATCTCATTTTTGGTTCAATCTGAAAGGTAACCCTCATTCTTGTATATATATATATATATATGTGTGTGTGTGTGTGTGTGTGTGTGTGTGTGTGTGTGTGTATTGTGTATGCGTATTTGTTTATTTATGTGTGTGTGTGTATTTTTTATGTGTGTGTACTATGTGTTTGTGTGTGTACTATGTGTGTATGTGTGTTTTATTTTTCCATCCTAATTTGATTTTTTGGTTAATGGACTAATATCCATTAAATGGATATTTTTTTATTAATTAATATTTTTTTATTAATTGCTTAATACCAAGTTTAATTAATTTCATGGATATTAGGTCATTAATCAATTTACTTGCATAATATCCATTTAAGGAATTATGTAGTACTAAAAAAATCATTTTAACGGCCTAATATCTCTTAAAATGATATCTTTCAATACATATTGGAATAAACATCATTTAAAACACGAAAAAATACGATTGACACGGTGCCAAATTCGCATCAAATTTCCCTCTAAGTGTGGTCACGGACTAAGGTTGTGACCATGTCCATGACCAATGCCAAAATTCCATCCAATATGGTCACGGCTTTGGGCCGTGGCCATTTCAATGTGGTCATGCAAGTTGGCCACGACCTATATATCTTATATGTTGAATTTATTTGATATATGGCATATGATCCATTAAATTGATTTTTTTATTTACTTTCTTTTAATACATATTAGAATAAACATCATTTAAAACACGATAAAATATAAGTGACAGACATAATGAGTACTACACCTAATTATAAGAGATAATACATGAAAATACGAGTAAAATTGATACCCCTAATTTAAATAAAGGATTCCTTTTAATTCAAGCCAATTGAAAAAATCCTCCTGTGGGCTAAAACAATAAATAAACTAACACATGGAGTAATGAAGAAGAAGAACAACAAAATCTTATTATAGGATAGATATATTCAAATGACTTCTATCTTACAATTAATTATAAACTTTTAGGATAAAATTAAAAAATTCTCGTAAGTAACAAATTGTTGTAGGATAGATATAGTATAATATACCCTAGTATATTTTTCACATGAAAAATAAGGCACGATGATAATCACTGACAATAAGAGTGCGAGATATAGCAATTGGATTACACATATAACTCTTTTATTAGTGCGCACCATATAAAGGGTACTCCTATTTATAGGTATGGAAATAAAAAGATTGAAGAATTTAACTACCTTGCAAATCATGGAGTTCATCTCTAGCAAGAGTGCTTATTCGATCAGACTTTATTTTCCCTACCAGAAAGCTAGGATGACGCTATATAGGATATATATTTCAAACACATAATCCCGACGTAGCTCTGACCTTGCTTACGTTATAAGAGAAGGCACAAAAAAATCCACATGGTATGGATACAATTGTGTACAGAGAGCATTGACATAGACTGTGATGTATCGTGACATATGCACATAAAATTGGATCTTGCTAACAAGTTGAAAAAGATGGGATTTCGAGTTCATGTCATGGATATCTACACATCAATCATAAATACCCTTACTCCTAGTTGGCCAAGTGCAAAAATTCATAGGTTTTTAAAAACTAATACGAAATGGATGTAGATGAGACATAATGAACCTATTCTAAAGTCTTACTCTGAACAAGTGTGTGTGTGTGTGTGTGTGTGTGTCTATTAATCATAAGGTTGATTGATTAGTTATAATTTCATATTATTATAATTATTAACTCGCTTAAGGTTTTTCATATTTGTAGATAATGCCGGGAGGAAACAACAATCAAAATGTACTAAGTGATGAGGTGACACCTCAACGAGGTTCCTCATCTTATGCACAACCCGAATTCTTAACACCAATTGCTGAGGAATTCATAACTCCACTAATGGTTAATTCCACTACACCAAGTCTAACTCCAAGTGATACAATGAACCCATCTAGCGCTCCCGTTTCTCTAACCCCCCATTCCAGTGCTCTCGATACCTTCCGCTCAAATGAAAATAATCCCATTGGGTTCTCCATTCTCCGGAATGACTCCACGGGTGATAAAAATCATGAGCTGAGCTTTAAATCTCGGTGTTTATCACTGGGAAAAATGAAACTCGGAGTCGGGGGACCAGAAAACTGGAACCTTGTTGATCAAGCCATCAAGATGACATATATGATCAACTCTACAAGCGTTTCTCATTTTTCGACCATTCGAAGAGTAAGGTTCTTTCTCGGGTTGTTTAACAATTGAGGACATATAAGAGAAAGCTTCAACTGAGACATCTCCCAAAGGAGGAAACGAGCTCCAATATTTTGGTTCTGAAAGACAGAGTTCCTCGCAATGTTGAAATGACGGTGGAGCAGTGGATTTTTTTTAGATAATGAGGCGAAGGAGAAAAAAAACTGGTCCAAAGGGAGAAAAATAAATAAAATAGGGCTAAAAACTGATGTCCACAAGTTGGGCTCTAAATCATATGAGGATGTGAAGAATGAATAGGTGAGTAGGACAAAGGATAGTCCAGATGCCAGTAAACAACTAAATTGGTCCAACTTATACGTTCATGCTCAACGGGACAAAGATAATAAATTCTAGCCTCACTTGGCTAAGATGCTAGAATAAATAAAGTCCATTGGTAGTCAGTCAAGTTCGATCACTTTTGATGAGCTTGAAAATGATGCACTGACCCAGACCTTTGGAAAGGACAAAATGGGGAGGACAAGATGTGTTGGCTCACATATGCCAAAAACTAATTTAAAACACATTTCACCTCTCGTGGATGAGATTTCTTCGGTTAGAGATCGTATCTTGACCCAAGAGGAACAACAGTCAAGGAACGATGGGGATGTCCAGGAGATTAAAAATAACTTGGGATTCTTATCAAATCAAATTGGGAAATTTCTGCCTTTTTTCTAAGGTTATAAGTCCATAATACCACCTCATGGTTTCCCTGACCCTCTTCTTCCTCAAAGTTTTCCCTATCCTCCCCCTTCAAGTCTCCCCTTCCAAATGAAGGTAAATTAGCTTCATTTTATGAAGATTGTATCAAAGAAACTAATCAAAAAATGTATATATACAAGAATACGTCAGGGGCTCCACGATCAATTGGTCTAATCGCACATTCAGAAGACTCAATTTAATGGACTTCTTGGATTGCAGGAACCAGGTATTCTTTACTTTAACTGATGTAGTTATATAATTGATATGCATTATCTTTTAAATCTTTTAGATGATAAAAGGAGTACGAGATAATTATTTGTTTGGTTTGGTTTGGCTGTTGGGTAATTATTGGTTGTTGGTTGTTATTGGAAAGTATGTTAGAAGGAGTATGGGATAATTATTGGTTTTATTTGGTTTGACTGTTAGAGAATTATTGGATGTTGGTTTGCTGTTGGATAGTTTGTTAGAAGGAGTACGGGATAATTATTGTTTTGGCTGTTGGATAATATGTTGGATAATTATTGGTTATCGTAGTGCATAAGTTCTCCAATTTCTCCTTCCATCTCTCTCAAATTAATGTCCTGATTACAAAACTCTTGAGCTCTAAATAGTTGCAAAACTCACGTTCTCTAAAAAGTTGCAAAACTCTTTAGACCTAAACAGTTGAAAACAGGACATTAATTGGAGAGATATGGGTGGGAGAAATTGGGAAAACGAATTGATTAAGTTATCTACGACAAAATCGTGAAATACGATCGTGTAGGGTTCCCATGCATTATAAGGATTTTTTTTGCAATTCGAAACGAGCTTTTTTAAGGATGGAATTTCTTTAATTTATAAAACGTGTCGCCAGAGGGCGGAAACCACCACCCCCACCCGTAAACGGTACCATTGTAACTTCGGCATCACCAACAAAGGCATTACAGTTTTGTATTTTTGTAAATAAGTTTGAAGCGTTTTTTTTTAAATTAATGAAATTTCGTCTTTAAAAAAAATCCTTTTAAATTTTGAAAAAGGAAAAGAAAATTCCTTATAATGCATGGGTACCCAGCAAGATGGTTTGGGGGTGTCCACATCCAAACGACACCATGAGTGGCACGAACACCTCGTGTGCGTCCAACGTAACACAAGCAACCGGTTACATAGTCGCGGGACTCCCGGTTTGAGGGCAGGACACAAATTTGAAAACAGGCACACTTAGGCTTAAAAATGTACCGTGGAGGGGGGCACCCCCAATGGCCACCAAATGTCACCGCGAGTAGCACAACCACCTTGTGCGCATCCAACGTAACACATAGCAACCATCTATGCAGTCGCGCGACTCCCAGTTTGAGGATGGGATAGGAATTTAAAAATTGACACCTTAGGCATGAAAACGTGTCGCGGGAGGGGGGCACTCCCAGTGAACCCCAAACGGCACCGCAAGTGGAACGAACACCTCTTGCACGTCGACATAATATGTAGAAACCGACTGCACAGTCACGGAACTCCTGGTTTAAATATAGGATACGAATTTCAAAACATGCACACTTAGGCTTATAAACGTGCTCCAGGGATGCGAGAACCCCCAGCGGCCCCCAAACGGAACCACGAGGGTCAAGAACACCTCATGCTCATCTGATGTAACACGTATCAACTAACCGCGCAGTCATGGGACTCTCGGTTTGAGGATAGGACATGAATTTGAAAATAGGCACACTTAGGCTTGAAAACGTCCCGCGGTGGGCGGGCACCCCCAGCGGCCCCTAAATGGTACTGCAAGTGGAACAAACACCTCGCGCACATCCAACGTAACACGTTTCAACTGACCACGTAGTCGAGGGACTCTCAGTTTGAGAATAGGAGACAAATTTAAAAACAAACACATTTAGGCTTGAAAACGTGTCGCGAGGGTTCTGCCACTCCCAACAACCCCCAAATGGCAACATGAGTGGCACGAATACCCCGTGTGCGTCCAACGTAACACATATCAATCGTATGTGCAATCACGAGACTCCCAATTTGAGGATAGGGCACGAATTTAAAAATAGGCACACTTAGGCTTGAAAATGTGTCGCGGGGGTGGGCACCCCCAGCGGCCTCTACACTACCTTGCAAGTGGCAAGAACACCTTGTGTGCATCCAATGTAAAACATATCAATAGGTCGCATAATCGCGAGACTCCCGATTTGAGAATAGGATACAAATTTGAAAACAGGCAAACTTATGCTTGAAAACATGTCGTGAGGGTGCGAACACCCCGAGCAACCCCCAAACGGTACCACAAGTGTCACAAACACCTCATGCGTGTCCAGCGTAACACTTAGCAACTGGTCGCGCATTCGTGATACCCATAGTTTAAGAATAGGACACGAATTTGAAAATAGACACACTTCGGGGGGACCGCCAGCGGCCCCAAATGGCACTACGAGTGGTGCAAACATCTCGTGTGAGTTCAATGTAACATGTAGCAAGTAGTCACGCAGTCGTGGGACTCTCGATTTGAGGATAGGATACAAATTTGAAAATAGGCACACTTTGGCTTGAAAACATGTCGGGGGAGGGCACCTCTAGTATCCCCCAAATGGCACCGTGAGTGGCACGAACACCTTGTGCATATCTAACATAACACGTAGCAAGTGGCCACGCAGCCACGCATCCACGAGACTCCCGGTTTGAGGATAAGACATGAATTAGACACACTTAGGCTTGAAAAATGCCCGGGAGGGGGACGGACACCCCAAACGGTCCCCAAATAGCACTGCAAGTGGAACAAACATCTCGTGCATGTCCAACGTAATACATAGCAATCGACCGCGCAGTCACGTGACTCCCTCTTTAAGGATAGGACACGAAATAGAAATTAGGCTCATTTAAGATTAAAAAAATGTTGTGCCCCCCCCCCCCCCCCACAACAGCACGTCCAACGTAACACTTAACAAGTGACCGCGCAGTCGCAGGACTCCTAATTTGAGGATAGGGCATGAATTTAAAAACAGGCACACTTAGGCTTGAAAACACATCAGAGGACCCCTAATTCTCCCAAAACGTCACCGCAAGTGGAACGAACACCTTGTGCGTGTCATACTTAGCACGTAGCAACTGTTCACACAGTCGTGGAGGTACTTATCTGAGGAAATAACACAAATTTGAAAACAGACACATTTAGGCTTGAAAATGTGCCACCAGGGGGAGGCGGGGCGGGCATACCTAGTGGCCCCCAAATGGAACCGCGAGTAGCACAAACACCTTGTGCGTGGCCAATGTAAGTCGTAGCAACTGGCTGCATAGTCGCGGGACTCCCGGTGTGAGGATAGGACTCGAATTTAAAAACAGGCACACTTAGGCCTAAACACGTGTGCGCGGGAGGGAGAGAGCACCCCTAGTGTCTCCAAAATAGCACCGCAAGTGGCATAAATACCCCGTGCGCATCCAACGTAACATGTAGCAAGAAAACATGTAATCGTGGGACTCTCGGTTTAAGGATAGGATACGAATTGCAAAACAGGCACACTTAGGCTTGAAACGTGTCGCGCGGTTACGAGCACCTCTAACATTCCCTAAATTGAATCGCGAGTGGAACGAACACCTCATGCATGTCCAACGTGACATGTAGCAACTAGGCTCGGGAATCCTTATGTGACACCCCGCCTAATAAAATATCGGGTGATCAATCTTATATCAAATTAAACACAAATCTCATCTGGTTCATTCTTAGCATCACAGTCGAAAAATTAATAATTACTAACCACCTAGTCTTTAATTAAACTGGTGTCAAATTTTATCTTATGAATTAAATCGAAACCAACCAAAATAATAGAAATCCAAGATAACTAACATAATAGGAAATCTAAACATGCCACACAACTGATAAAAGCATTAGTCGAATAACATCGGCGATACAAGCAATCCACTAAGAGTAAAGTATAAAAGAGAGTACTGATACATGCCAAACTAAATATATGTGTACAAGTCCAAATGGTAAAACTGAAATGTCCCTATCTAGAGAGAATGAGATAGGAGTCTAAGCAAATATCCCACAGCATCCACATATACTGCAGCTACGCATCCTGTAAGAAGATCCAGCCTGGCGCCCCGATGGTAGGGCACCTAAAAGGTTTTGAAAATGTTTTTATAGCAAGGGTTCGAACCCAAAACATTTCAAAAACATTTAGCAAGTGAATTTAAATACAGGAAATCAAAATGCAAGTATGATCTTCATATTTAAGTTAGTGTTGTACACTCTCTTGAGGACACCTCACCCCTCCACTAGTGTGCAAACCTAAATTACTGTACATGACCCACCTAGCTAACCACCTCGTAATCACATATAATCCACAACTTCCCCACTTCACTAACTCGAGTGAGTTTAGTATAAATTTTATAAGTTATTAATCACACTAACTTGTTTAATTCAATTCTCATTTGATACCATATAACCGTTTCACAAGTTATATAATTAATACAATTCTCATCCTGTATTATACCATATATAATTATACCATATATGCATACTCATCCTATAACATTCACACATACATGTCGTAGATATATACTATCCCCCAAGTAGGCACTCATTGGGTGTTCTCTAGATGCTATCACAATCGGGTATTCTCATCCACCCGAAATCCTGAAACGGTTAGCTCCCCGTTTTCGAAAAATAAACAAACGCTGTGGAGGCGGCTACAGTTTCCCACGGTAGTGAGATCGAATCAGACACCATTCGTCGCACTCCTAAATCGAACGCTAAGACCTGGGAACTATACTCACCCTGCATTCATTAGCCAAGGGATTCACCCACATCGCTCAATCTCCCTTTATAGCACTAAAATAGGTATAAATTTATTCACACAAATATATATATACCCAACACATCACCGTATATATATAGAGAGAGAAATGCAGGCTACCGGTGTACTATGCCCATACACAAGCCTAAAACATGCAAGTCTATCGTCCGACTTCATTTCAATTAATTATACGCTAATTAATTTTTATTATCTTGGTGTCACTCTACCAATTATACCCGGAATATCTCTCTTGACCCGAAATTCGAAATCCCCAATTCATTATTCAATTTCATTCCATTAAATTTACCCATTTAAATAATAAGATTTCAAATCACTCAATATAAACCTTAATTCTCAAATTGGATTTATCCTTTACTTAATCCGAGGGTAATTTTTCATAAATTCAAACCCTAAATTATAATCATCAATTTCATATTTAACCAACGTAGGAATAATTCATCATAAATTTACAAACACGTCTGAAAGAGGGGGGAGGGGAGGAATCTATCAGAACTGCACCTGTCGTTCAAACGACCAGCCATGTCGTTCGGACGACAATGGCTCTCGTTTAAACTAGACACCAGGTCGTTCGAACGACCCTGGTGTTCTCCCTCTTCTTTTGTTGCCCAGAAAACCAGTCTGCCATTATAGATTAAAAACCTCCAGTTCTGCACATTTTAAACCCATATTTCATCCTAAATTCACCCATTTTCTTCACTCAACCCAACTACATCATCTACACCAAATTGGGGCATCAAATTCACAAATCTTAATATCTCTACAGATTTATAAATCCAAAACATGAAATCCCCAATTTCTAATTAGATTAAATCCTAACATATTAATTAAATCCCACCTTCTTTAATATGAATAGGAAAATGCAAATTAACAAATGCAAGTTAAACCACTTGCCTTAATTTGCAGATCAAAGCCTTTAGATGAATATGTTGGATTGAATTCAAGGATCTCCTCTTGTTCTTGAAGCAATCTCCCCAAATCTCCAAATTCTCTTCTAGGGTTCTCCTCTTAAGCTCTCCCCAATTTTAGTCTTCTAAAATGATTTCAAGTTGCCTTACCCTTTCACCATTAAGGTTAAAAAACCAAATCCCATTTTTGGGCCTATGGGCCTCCTAAAATGGGCACAAACACTTATTTTATAGCTCAATTAAGTCTCAAAATTTCCCGAAACCCAATATATATTTATGGCCACTCATTTCCAACTATTTCGACCCATGTGAACTCAACCTTGTACTTCGAATTTCCATCCGAATTAATTTATAACATTCTCCAAATTCTTGACCTCAAAATGCGACACAAAATAATCCAAAATATTAAACCTCAATTCGTCAAATTAATAAATTTAAAAATTTCTCAAATCATGAATTTAATTCCTCCAAATAAAATAAATCCCTTTTCTCCCAAAATATTATTTAATTAAAGGTCCATGAATTTACGGGTTGTTACATACTCATCCCCTTACAATGGAATTTTGTCCTCGAAATTCGAATGATCCTAGTACTCCTAATCTTAAACTAGCCCCACAATCACTTACCCTTAGCATTACTACACAAAGTTATTAAACGAATGTAATTAACCAGAGTGCCCATACACCCTGTACCCATGCTTTACTGCACGAAAAGAAACCCAACATTTACTAGCCCTTAATCCATAATATAACTTCAATCCCATCGTTATAACATTCCAAATACCCTCATGTCGGCATGAAAGTATAAATATCCACTCTTATATAAAAAAAAACATACTCTATCGCTCCCTTACTGTCACTAGTTTCCTTGCGCAAAAATAAAACTCGTGTTATATCTCTTCGCTCGACAATAAGTCCAACCACTCTGAATCACATCAGAAATGTCCCTACTCCCCGTGATTTCAATTAACAATTTATACGTTAATATGCAACACATTTAACATACATAACCGCATATATGCGCTAGACTCTATCTCAGGTGGAACCTAGCAACGATAATTCATACCCTGGTACCGCGAATATTCAATCTTACCATAACTAGCCACTATAGCCCCAAACTATAACTATGTAGTTGAAACTTGGAAAACATCCACGCTACTCCCATAATTCTTGGAAATAGGAATCTCTCGTATAATGCAACCATCCTCTTAGTGTAACCCCCCACTCTCACGTGGTTAAAAAAAAGAACCCCGTTATCCCACAGTACTTATATATATATATATTATGGCTCTTAGGGCCAACACATCCACTAATATCCGTGTCACTTACAAATCCTAGTGATAGAAAATCGTAGGTTGTGACGCACCCAATGTCACTTTCAAACACATCCACGCTCAATCATTCCATAATTTAAGGGACCACTTAGTTCCATTCCTCCGGAATATGTCCAAAATTATTATCTTTGCGTCTTCTCCCCGAATCTGCTAAGTATCTGCATAGTAGAGGCTTTGGCTCCTCCCAGGGTGCCCATACACCCTATATCTCATGCATAATTGTACAAACCTCCGATCATAACTTACGTAACCATATTTATCTCAAGTTTTTCTCCCGCATTCTCGGCGAGGCTATATACTCCAAATGTTTCCGATGACCTTACTCATTACTATTAAATTCTTCCCGATATTACCTCACCTATCAACTTGTTGTGCAAAACTTTGCAGTGTTTCTTTCGCAACACTTCCCGGCTCCACTGGCTATATCTCTTAGTGACTTTCTACTCAACGTAATTTCTCCACACGTTCACTAATTATCATTAAATTCGATGATGTTGAATCTAGTGACGTCTTCCCACTTTCGGCATATTATTAAGGCTTGTGGGTATAACGCCTCCCAGCAAAGCCTAAAAGAAGTTTTCCTAATGCATTATTACTAAGCATTTTCGGTCCTTGATTTTTGAAGAACACAAAGCATATTCCCGGGACTCTCAAACCTTGCCCCTATACTCATAAGTATATCATGGATTCCCGTGTCTCTAAAGGAGTCATATATTACTGCGTTTGCACTATCACTAAGCCCTTAGCGCTAAATCTTAATAACAAGCTAAATCTTTCTGCTTCACGGCAACCCAACATACCTTGAATCTCATCAATAAAAGACTTATGCACCGGGATCCAATATAACTAGACAACTTGACTCTATGAAGCCTACTTCACACAATATTATCACAAACTCAAACCTCTTTTACGTGGAATATAAAAAATATACATCCTGCTCAAGAACAATGAACCCGATAGCCTTACTATAACCTCCCACCATGGCAAATCCGTCCGTACCCAAGATAAAATCACACCTCGAATATCCCCTTACAGGGGAGTTAATCTTCAGAAAAAATATATTGTCCCAATGTACCCACCCATTCTTTCAGGTGGGATCGAAAAGTACCATGCTACTCCATGGTAAAAATACACATACTAGTGATATTAACGATACTTTCACTAAATCCATTTCTCACCCGAATTTAATACTAATACATTTTCGTGACCTTCTCGCATCACACCAAACAAACCACAATCATCTCAGAATAAAACTCATAGTTTCAGTTGCCCCTCACACTACTGGCTCAATGGTTATTAGACATAACACCCTCGTCCTAATCAAATCAAAAATATTTCCAACATATTCCCCTATTAGGCACTTAGCTCATGTCCCCTGTCTCTCCGCGGACAAAATCTACCCATGTCTTTCTACTCTTTTACACATATGACACCTCCCTCTGTCATCCCCCTTTATATGGCCCCACCGACCCTGTGGAGGTTGTCCTTCTTACAGACCTAGTATTCTTGACCCTGATTGCTACCCCAAATGTCCATTTGGATCCGTTTGTCTCTGGGACTTGTTGAAGGCCTTGACGGCCCTAACTGAACCCACCGTCACTTGGTAGAAATTTTATTGATCTAGATCATCAATCTGGGTTCTTTAATAGGTATCCCTTCCCTTAGTGCCTCACTAACACAAAAATCCAATCGTACTCTTCTGATAGATTCTCCAACTCTCTTAGCTCCCCTCTCTCGAGGGCATTGATACAAATGTAAATGTACAACCTTGAAGACAACGACACTAGTCATCCTAGTCGAATCTCCTATTTGCGCTTGTATTTTCTACCCACGGATCTATTATTAATTTGTAACCCTACTTGATTCTTCGTATCCCTCTCATCGCTTACAAAGTTTTCAAATTTCGTCAACTTTCCTTGCCATCTGGCCATTGTCCGATAGTTTTGGAAAGAGTACTGAAGTTTTCCTTATCTCTCAATTTAACCTCTAGTGAGAAGATTCGTAATACTCCGCCCACCAAATCCCTTGTTATTCAAAGTACCTCTTCATGGATGTGGTGACTGGCTCCCATCACCCCATACTGCTTCTAAGAGAAAACATCTTTGCTCAAAAATTTTACTTGAGTGTTACTACACTCCCCCACATATGATCCCAATTGGATGTTCTCTACCCACTGGTAAATCACCCTTCCGCACCTTCCTCGAATTCTAGCGGATTATTTTTCTCAAACAAAATCTTCTTCGACCCTTACCTCTTGTCATCTACACTTGGGGTTTTAACTTTGCACCATCGTCCTTACCAACGGTTCTTAGAGAAACTACTGCTCCCCAACGGTTACTCCAACTTCAATTATTCGAACAATTATCATGGTGACTCCTATTACATCACTGTTTCCAGAATATTCCATGGCTTATGTTGAGTCCTCCCTCCTGCAATCCTTCTAACGTCCCACGTTTGTTGTTCTAAAAAATGTTCGATTTCCCACTCTCGATCGAACTCGTATATGAATCACATGAACTGTACCCTATAGCAGGAGAACGTAAGTCGTATACATAAAGGAGTATAACAATCCTATACTAAGGCTCTATATAAAAGAATGCTACGCTGAAACGTGAAAAGCTACACAAATCCTAAACACACTAGGACCTGATGCTCTAATACCATCTGTGACACCCCGCCTAATAGAATACTGGGTGATCAGTCCTATATCAAATTAAATACAAATCTCATCTGGTTCATTCTTAGCACCACAGTAGAAAAATTAATAATTACTAACCACCGAGTCTTTAATTAAGTTGGTGCCAAATTTTATCGTATGAATTAAATCGAAACCAACCAATATAATAAGAATCCAAGATATCTAACACAAGAGGAAATCTAAATATGCCACACAACTGATAAAAGCATTAGCCTAATAATATCGACTATACAATCAATCCAACAAGAGTAAAGTATAAAAGAGAGTATTGATACATGCCAAACTGAATATATGTGTACAAGTCCAAACGGTACAATTGAAATGTCCCTATCTAGAGAGAATAAGATAGGCGTCTAAGCAAATATCCCGCAGCATCCACATATACTACCGCTACGCATCCTATAAGAAGATAAGGCCTTGCGCCCCAGTGGTAGGACACCTAAAAGGTTTTGAAAAGATTTATATAGCAAGGGTTAGAACCCAAAACATTTCAAAAATATCTAGCAAGTGAATTTAAATGCAGGAAATTAAAACGCAAGTATGCTGTTCATATTTAAGTTAGTGTCGCACACTCTCTTGAGGACACATCATCCATCCACTAGTGTGCATGCCTAACGTACTATACATGACCAGCCAAGCTAACGACCTCGTAACAAGCCTTATCACATATAATCCATAACTTCCCCACTACATTAACCCGAGTGAGTTTAGTATACATTTTATAATCATACTAACTTTTTTAATTCAATTCTCATTTGAGACCATATAACCGTTTCACAAGTTATATAATTAATACAATTCTCATCATGTATTATCCTGTATATATTTATACCATATATACGTACTCATCCTACAATATTCACACATACATGTTGTAGATATATACTATCCCCCGAGTAGTTACTCATCGGGTGTTCTCTTGATGCTATCAGAATCGGGTATTCTCATCCACCCGAAACCCTGACACATTTAACTCCCTGTTTTAGAAAAATAAACAAATGTTGTGGAGGCAGCCATAGTTTCTCACGGTAGTGAGATCGAATCAGACACCATTCTTCGCACTCATGAACCGAACGCTATGACCTGGGGACTATACTCACCCAATATTCACTAGCCAGGGGATTCACCCGCATCGTGCAACCTCCCCTGACAACACTAGAATAGGTATGCTTTATTATAAATATTATTCACACACACACACACACACACACACATATATATATATATATATACACTACACATCACCGTATATATATAGAGAGGAATTCAGGCTACCAGTGTACTATCCCCATACATAAGCCTAAAACATGCAAGTCTATGGTCCGACTTCATTTCAATTAATTATATGCTAATTAATTTTCATGATCTTGGTGTCACTCTACCAATTATACCCGGACTATCTCTCTTGACTCGAAATTCGAAATCCCCAATTCATTATTCAATTTCATTCCATTAAGTTTACTCACTTAATTAATAAGGATTCAAATCACTCAATATAAACCTTAATTCTCAAATTGGATTTATCCTCTACTTAATCCAAGGGTGATTTTTCATAAATTTTAACCCTAAATTTTAACCCTAAATTTCAGATTTAACCGACGTAGGAATAAATCATCATAAATTTACAAACAGGTTTGAATCAGGGGGAAGGGGAGGAATCCGTCAGAATTGCACCTTTTGTTCAAACGAACAAGTTGTTTGATTGAGACACTAGATCGTTCGAACGATCCTGGTGTCCTCCCTCCTCTTTCGTTGCCCAGAAAACCAGTCCGCCATTATAGATTAAAAACCTCATATTCTATACAGATTAACCCCCATAATGTTCCTTTATTTCATCCTAAATTCACCTATTTTCTTTACTTAACCCAACTATATCATCTACACCAAATTAGGGCATCAAATTCACAAGTCTTAATACCTCTACAGATTTATAAATCCCAAACATGAAATCCCCAATTTCTAAATAAATTAAACCCTAACATATTAATTAAATCCCCCCTTCTATAATATAAATAGAAAAATGCAAATTAATAAATGCAAGTTTTACCACATGCCTTAATTTATAGATCAAAGCCTTTGGATGAAGATGTTGGATTGAATTCAAGGAACTCCTCTTGTCCTTGAAGCAATCTCCCCAAATCCCAAAATTCTCTTCTAAGGTTCTCCTCTTAAGGTCTCCCCAATTTTAGTCTTCTAAAATAATTTTAAGTTGCCTTACCCTTTCACCATTATTGTTAAAAACTCAAATCCCGTTTTTTAGGCCTATAGGGCTCCTAAAAAGGGCACAAACACTTATTTTGGAGCTCAACTAAGTCTCGAAAGGTCCCAAAGCCCAATATATATTTATGCCCACTCATTTCCAACTATTGCGAACCATCCGGACTCAACCGTGCACTTCAAATGGTCATATGAATTAATGTATAACATTTTCCAAGTTCTTGACCTCAAAATGCGACACAAGATAATCCAAAATATTAAACCTTAATTCGTTAAATTAATGAATTCCTCAAATTTAAAAATTTCCCAAATGATGAATTTAATTCCTCCAAATAAAATAAATTCATTTTCTCCCAAAATATTATTTAATTAAAGGTCTTTGAATTTATGGGGTGTTACACCCTATTTGAGGATAAGACGCGAATTTGAAAACTGGCACACTTAGGATTGAAAATGTATCAAGGGGGGCTAGCACCCCCAGCAACCCCCAAAAGGCACCTCGAGTGGCACGAACACCTCGTGCGCATCCAACATAACACGTAAGGTTTGAGGATATGACACAAATTTAAAAACATACGCACTTAGGCTTGAAAACGTACTGTAGGGGAGGGGGCATATGCTGTGGGACTCCTGATTTAAGGATATGACACGACTTTAAAAACAAGCACATTTGGGCTTGAAAACGTGCCTCGTGTGGGCGGGCACCCCCCAAACAGCACCGCTAATGGCTGTAACACCCCGTATTTTTTAGGATAAATAATTTAATTAATTCGGAGAATTAGAATTTAAACTAAATTAATGATTTGGAGAAACTATTTAATTTCAAGAATTTATTTAAATTGGAAGATTAAATTTATTTGCGAATTGAGATTTAAATTAATTTGGGTAATTTCTTTTAAAAATACATGTGTCCTAATTTGAGGTTGAAATTAGAAATTTTAGTTAAGTACCTCAGATGATGATTCTGAATGTACAGTTGAGTCCGGAAGGGTCGTGATAGTCAAAATAAAGTACCCGAGGCTAGAAATTGGGTCTAGGGGCATTTTTAGGCATAATTGGACCCCACACGGGAGTGTTTGGGCCATTTTAATTAAGCCCATTAGTCTAAAAATGGGATTAGCCCAATAAAATCCAATTAAGGGAGTTGGGGGCAGTCATAACTCAATGGGAGAAAACCTAAACATGCAAAGAAAGTTTGGGAGAGCAAATTGGGCATATTTTGGGAGCCAAATCAAGAAGAGGAGATTAATATGTTCTTCGTCAAAATCTCTGTCTACATCAACGGATAAGACCCTACGAAATTATCCAGGAAAGTAGTTAAACTTACTTTCATTTAAATTGCGTTATTGCGATTCATATCATGGTGGGTGCAAACTATATTCATTTTGGGATGGGTTATTATAGCAAAATTCACTTTTTGAGGGTATCACATGTTAAATATGGGTTTTGGGGATTTAAGCATTAAGGGTGAAATTAATGTTTAATTGATGTGAGAATAATATCATATGAGACTAGATTATGATTTAGAATTGAAAACCTATAGAATTTTTTTTTTAATTTTGATTATTGAATCGAATTGAGAATTATGATATAAGGGGTATTGAGAAAAACCCAATTTATGAACCCTACATTTTTAATGAAAATCACTGAGGATTAATGTCATATATTAGTGTTTGAATATGTTTATATATGGAATAAATATGGGAGATAAAGTAATCGAGGTCTGGATTGAAGTTAGAAAGCTTTGGAGTTTAAAAATGGTGGAAACAGAATCGGGGAAGAAGATGGATATCTGGTCGATCGATTGATCGACCTAAGGAGTCGATCGATCGATCCCTTCAGTTATTGTAAAACATGATATTGTATATATTTTCATCACGGTCGTGTGGGCGCCAACCTCGTATTTTTCTATTTTTTTTTATTTGAAATGATTTTTCTACGATAGGGTGCCCGAGACCGACATCCTTAGGAAGAAATAAATTCGGGTTATTTTGAAATGTCCGTAGATGAGTCAAGGACTTTGGAAAATATTAAGGAACATTAATTTATCATTGGATTAAATAGGGATGAATTTGGAGTATGGATTTATGAGTGTTTAGGATGAACAACACTCAAAAATATATGTCGAAAATATATGAGCGTATTCGAATGGGAACTTCGGATGAATTCAACATACCGGATGGTATCTTAAGATGAATTTAATTGATAGAAATTAAATGGAACCAAATACTTAGAGTCTTATGGTGTAAGTATTAATGGATTTAAGAGTTAAATAAGGGGGGAACTTTAAGAAGTGAATTTTGGGTATTAAACTCATAAGTATGTAATTACGGGCTAAGTGAATGTGTATGGGCATTGTAGTTGAGCGACGCTACTTTAATAAATTATTTTTTATGAAATTGATTAGATTAATCGGTGTAATTCATAATGCAATGAATTCGGGGGTTAAGAATGAGTCACGGTGAAGGTGAGTAAACTTACGACTGAGACCAGTAAAATATGAGTGAATTACCTACTGAAATATTTAAAGGTTAATTGACACACTTCGAGTAGTGAGGGATACTCGGGAATATACGATGAGATGTATAATTGAAATTTAATAGTACGTAGGTTGTTCGTGAGATATATATATTAATACTACGTATGAGACACATACTATAGGTCGCGTGAATACATATACGTCTTATAGTAATTTATATATATGGGTTGTGTGAATACCTAATGATTATTATAGGTTGTGTGAATACTTATTGGTTGATTTTTTATGTGTATCACATACCTATGTTGCTTGCTATCCGGGTGGAGGTTGCGCGTTGGGACGATCTTATCTCGAGGAGCCGTCGGGGGTATTTTAGACCCGTGCCCTAGAACATAGAACCTTAAAAACGTGTTATCCGAGATATGATAGTTTGACGGTCAAATGGGAACGTAGGTATCTGCGTGACCCATGAGGCTACGGACTATGTTCGCCTCCAATATATGTGATTTGTATTGATGGTTCGAGAGAGATTGAACCAATAGTCCGTTAAGCAGTGATTGATGCACCAGGACATGATAGTAGAGTATGCATTACACCAAGTGGTTCAAACCTAGGGGTGAAGGATTAATATATATATGCTTGTGATTAATTCTTATGTGTGTATTTAGTAGATACGAAAACACTGGTATTTGAAGTAATCTTAATGGAAAAAAGATTAACTATAAGAATGATGAATACATAGTTGACTGCCCTGTATAAATTATTTGATAATGAATTAGTGTGTGTATATATATATATATATATATATATATATATATATATATTAGTGTGATAAAAATATATACCGGGGATGGTCCAACTGGTGGTACTTAGTTGAAGAGTAAGATAGTGACATCTAAAACAACTTTAATGTGTGAAGAATTAAATATAAAATGAGAAAGTCATAAGTGGTTATTCGATATAAAATATTTAGTAATGTATTGTGTGGGCGGTATGGGTGAACACATCGAGTTAGTGTGAAGAAGGAAACTTGATATGGTTAGTTAAGGGGGGTAGCTTAACTAGAGAGAATTAGTAGGCAACATTAGGTGTGCACATTAGATGAGGGATGTGATTTATCCCAAGAGAGTGCGACACTAACTTAAATATGAAAAGGGTGCATGCATATTTAACTATTGCAATTTAACTGTTTGCTAAATATTTTCAAAAAAAAATTACTTGGGCTCTGATCTATGTCAAAATATTTTTCAAAATATTTTAGGTGTCCAGCCGCAAGGACGCCCAGTTTGAGGATTCTATACAAGGGTGCGTAGATGCAACTCATGTGGAAGTTGAAGGACTTTGTTATAGACGCTTCGTTCATTTGTTTCTAGTATAGGGACTTTATTTCAGTATTCATTTGGGCATGTCGCCCCAAGATTTTGTATTCATTTTATTTATTGGACTTTGTGTATCCAGGTTATTGTTCTCGTTACTGTTGTATTTTATTGTTTAACTGATAGTGGATTTTGTTATCTTCATTTATAGTAGTCATCTTGTTTGATTTAATTATTATGGTGTGTTGATGTCTTAATTTATTATTTATTTTCGCATGTCGTTAATTAATGAAAAATAAAATTTGTCACCGGTCTAATTAAATTACTAGGTGGTTAGTAACTTTAAAAATATTTTTGATAGTGAAAGAAGCCAATTTCTTCCAATCCTACTCCCCATCCAAGTTAAGGCCATCGGATCTTTAGACAAGTGTTGGTTTTGCAAAAATTAAAGATATCAGTAACACTAGGTAATATATAAAGCAAGAAAACTTAAAAGTTTGTGTTAAAGCTATTATATCCCCCAAGATATGGACCATCTCCTTTGCATTGAACTTGTCCCCAATGTCTTTTTGAGTCTAAACCAGAGGAAGGAAGTTAACCTTCATCATAGACTTAAATACATCCTCATCCAAAGCACAAGTGTGTAGGATCCTAGAGTCTTGTAGATGATTGTAGTGGCATAACTTCTCTAAGTATTTATAAGGTCAAGGGACCCCTTAGAACCAATAAGGGACTTCCCCTCACCCTCAGTTATCTATTTACACTTCTCCTAGGTGTTAGCGATTACTTATATGATAATAACCTCCTTACTCTTAAGAAAATATATTGGAGGCACCACTACCCCCATCAAGTCTCTAAACCTTAGAAGGAGTATCCAAGATTTAATCCACCTTTTCCTAAACCCCGACAGGTGATTTGGTCTCCTCATTTGTGGAGACCATGGCCTGTAATATCCCTAGAATATAATACTCACATTGAACTAGTTTTTAGGATCCATCAACCTCCTTAACCACTTATAGTGGAGGTCGAATTTGGTTTGGTCCCTCGGTGGGAGAATTAACAAAGATCTCAGCAAGGGAAAGCTTAGCATGAAGACCAACTGCCTTAACAACCTTAGTGGTTGGGTCGTTGACCTCTATGGGAGATTGTCCCTCATTTTCTTTATCCTTTTGAACCTCCAAAGGATAACACCTTCAAGAACATCACTTTATTCATCTTCATCCATTTCATAGTTGGGGATACTAGATCTTTCTCTTATAAATGCTTGGTTTTTTTACGAGCTCTCTCATCGACAACAAGCTCTAAAAAAATAAAGTAAAGTCGGTGATGAAAATAAGATGTGTAAATAACAATCTCAAACTGGTCGAAGAAATTTACTAGGGTTGGGTTCAAAAAATCCAACAGAGGCTAGAATTATCTTATTGACCACATTATCAAGGTTTGGGTGCGAGTAAGATTGACTCGGCAACTCTACCTTCTTCATCGTTGGCTTTAGGGACATCAACATCTTAAGAGACCCTTTCGAAGGTAATGGTATCATTAGGGGATTTTTAAATTTGGTTTAAGGTATACAACTTTACATCACTGAAAATTAATGAAGGGAGTCAGACCCTTAGAACTTAGGTTTGGTCCCCAAACCTACAACAAATATCCTAGCAAGTATCACAAATATATCGAAGGCAAGATTGGTCCACTTACTCACCTTATCGATCCAGGAAACCTCCTTAGGAGTCAGTGGAAGGTCCTTGACCACTGGGATCTCATTCTAAAGAGTAGAAATACTTACTCTCGAAGTACTCTTTGATGACCAATGAAGAAGCTCTTCTTACATTTTTGGGGGTATTATGATTATATTTTACAAAGCTATGAACCCCTTACTTAGGCTCTAAGTATCGCAGACTAGCATTTCCCTTCATCTTATGGTCCTAAGATTATTAATATTAGAAGAATTTAGCTGAGGTCATGTCAGATTCCCAACCACTATATTCTTTAAAAGCCAGGATGGCACCCATCAATGGTTTCCATGGGTTATCCACCAATGTAGTAAAGGTGAAACCAACAGTGATAAGAACCTCGTCTATAGCCAAAGGTAGAGGAAAATGTCCATGTAATCCAAAAATAATTTTTTTAAGCACATGTAACCAATCACCCTAGAGCATGACCTTTTATGGGACTCAACAACCCTTAAAAGAATCGCATCTTGAATTCTGTGATTCCATCTTAAAGTGATGAGGGCCTTGGAAGTAATGATTGAAGACTCTTGAGTCCCACCAGTAAAATTAAGGTCTAGGGGACCTCACTATTTGATCACGGTAATACCAACATGCCACATTGATGGCTAATATTCATACATATAGGGAAAAGAGATGTTTTCCCCGTTATTAGGCAAGAGGTCGTAGGGTCAATCATAGCTAAAGAGGCAAGGTTTAGCACCTTAGGAGACGACTTCTTAGAATCCCAGGAAATTACTAATAGAATATTTAATGAATGAATATGAGAAGGAGGAAAATATTAAAGCGAGAGAAATTTTGAGAATTCGAAATTTTTGTAAGAGTGAATAATGGAAATGTGTGAAGAGTATTGAGATTTTATAATGACAAATGACTTACCCATATCAAGTAAGACAATGGTCTAATCAAAATGGTATGTCAACCTATTCATTATAATGTCTAGTTTACCCCCATAAAATCTCATTTATGACAGGATCCTCAATTAAAATACCCCAATACCCTCAAAAATAATTTTACTAACTATTTCCCCTTTCATAGTTATGAAATAAATAATAGGGGATACTAATGATACCAAGTATAATCCTCAACTACAAATCTTATGAAGAGGTCCCAATTGTTAAGTTGAGGTATAAATATAAGAGGGGAGACATTATCCTTAAACTCAATGACATCAACATATGGTTGGATAAAATCCCTTAAGAAATCTCCTAAGTGAATGTCCAAGACATAAGACCCTTCAATATACTTTATCCCAATTATGAACCCACAATAATGAAGAAAGGACCTCATCGCTCCCCCACGGTAAGTGTTTATGAAGAGAAAATATTTTTAAGAAGGTTCCAATCAATTATAAGGTCTTCATATCCCGAGGCCTACAAAGATCACAAAAGGATGAACTAACCTCATTTATTCCTCTCAAACAAAAGTAGGGAGTTGAATTCATCCGTATAAAGTCGATTCATCCTCTTCACACTTTGATAACCTCATGCCCAAGAATGTTAATAAACAACCATACAAAGATCTCTAGACCAATCTGACGAGTTGGTGGAAAGTACGAACACAATTCCACCAACCGCCATAACAACTAACCTATAACTCTTTTCACTAATACTCAACCCTTATACTATAGCTGTAAAAATCAACCAAGGCCACTTATGCTTGGATCATCACTTCATAGCTACCTTTAGCAAATTGGTTATATAAGGGACTCTCAGGGAAGGTTGAAAGAATCATGATTCAAGTCAATACTCATTAATAAACCATCAAAAGTGTTGTTTAGTATATTTATAAGGAGTTTTAGACCACTTTATACCCATACATTGTACTCTAGACACCACTTGGGTTTTATAGCTTAGTTTCAGTCTCGTGAGTAAAAAGTGAGTAAGAATTGCTTAGAGAAGCCAAATAGTTTATTCCTAAGGGATCTTTTCTCACCACAAAGACCTCAACCTCCATCAATTTGTCTTAGACAAAGTCCAAGGACGGTCCTAATTGTATTATTCACCTTCATATTGAATATACTGGGAAGAAACACCTTCATAACGGGTTTTGTGAGAAGAATCTTGGAACTATTTAGCGAGGCTCAATTTTTCACTCTTTTTCCTATAACTGATTTAAAAATATATCGAACACTGAACTCGGCGCCTTAAAAATGATCTCGCTAACATTAAAAATCTCAAAAGATGCAGATGTGGGATTCAAGTTACCTATGAAACTTTCCTTAACCTCATAGGATAAAGTAACTAATTGTATAATAACCTATTTATACCAAAAAGGGGTTGTTATGATTATTTTCAATAAGAAAGAGGTGAAGGTTCTAAATATAGGAACAAAATTAAGTGAAATTATATCGGGCTTAAGGTGATCTAAACCGAAACTTCTTCTTAGATCCCAAACTCTTTGGAGAACAATGATGTTCGTGAGTCTGGGGTGGACCTTATTTTTCTTATTTGTATCTTCAAAGCAAACAAGGATGATAAGGGATTAACATAAAAAAAATAAGAGATAAGCAAAATTATAGGGATAATACCAAAGTGAGGAGGGCTTAATCCTATTACTATCCCCCTGTCGAGGGAATTCGGGCCTACTATAGAGTTCCCACCTAAATGTGGGCATATGTTATTCCAATGTATGTGAATGATTTTTTTTAGAATATAGAGAAATGTATAAACAAATAAATTAACTCGTAATGATGTTGAAGATATTGTATCATAAACTTGCAAAGACATAATAGATTGCAACTAGTGTATAATATTGTGGCCTTAAGATAGATTTTTCCCACGACGGTACTTCACGGTTGTTAGCATATGACCCTCAGCTTCAAACGATCCTCTTTTCTAGTAGTAGCACTCCTAAAAAGAAGAACCACTAGAACCAGACTCGAGAATTGTAAGTTTCACTCTCTCTTACACCCTATCAAGAAGTCCTAAGTTGTGAGAAGGTGTCTTTTTAGACTTTTGCGACACTTGCAAAATGTAGTGATAATTCGCATATTAATGAAAATTCACTTATGTAAGGAAAAATTTTCAATTGAGTCAATTTGTATGTGTTGGATTAATTCCGGATAAAACTCTTTGAATCATAAGATATAAGTTGTATTTGTGACCTTACAAGCCTATGACATTTTTGTTGAAGACTTAGCGGCGAAGTCAAAGAGATCACATCATATGCCGTGTTTCGTCATCAACATTCCAAGGATCACTCAAGTACGAACACATATTTTATGTGAACCTTGGAAATTTATTATTAGGTGTTAGAATTTTTTCTAAATATTTTTAAATGACTTTATAGTTTTTCAAGAAAAATAGTTTGATTTTTTCCATGTCGTTAGAACGACTTTCCCAGGTCACTCGAACAAGATTTGTGGTCGTTCGAATGAGACATCTAACTAAGTAAATTTTGGCTTGTGATGATTTCTCGTTAAAAGTTTTGTTTTTATGTCATTCGAACAAGATGGTTATGTCGTTCGAACGACCGCAACAATTTTTAACACAATACAGTTTGTAAAGATGTTTTTCTCTATAGCCTCCCACTATTTTCACAACCATTTATGTAGTGCGGGACTGCAGTTATCAAAATGAATTTTTCCAATCTTTAGAGAGAACACAATCTTTCAAAAAGTTCCTTGAGCTTTGTTAATCTATAACGATTACTTTTCAAAAACACAAACTCAAGTTTACACCCAATTGGTTTATATCCAAGTCTCTATATGATATATATGTTTTGATATCATAGTTTTGGCATCATGTTTATTTCGTACATTCCTACTGATTATTTCTTGTGGAGGATTTCGTGTTCGTTGGTGTACATACAGTAGACTCCGTATGCATGACATTAGTAGTGATCCATCGGACTCCGAGATGTAGGTGGACTCCTGTGTTGTCACTATGCGGAGGTGGAAGGAACAAAGAGCGTCAAGGTTTGCGAGGGCGTCGAGTCGTTGAGTAAGTCTTATGTCGTGTCCTTGTATTAAATCCGTAGTTGGTGGACTTCTGGATGGGTCGTCCAAGGTTTTTCCCGTTGTGGATTTTTCTCATACACCGCGGCGTTGTGGTTGTGTATTTTATCTTGAAAATTCTCACCTAGATGTATGCTTATGTTTAACAAGAACAAATCGGTTTAATCATAAAATGGTGTAATTGGTACTTAATTAATTTGGGTTGTGTAGGTTTACTTTAATTCAATTTGGAATTAAGTTTGTTCAAATTTGGTTTGTGTAAATTTGAACTTGAATTGAAGTTGTGTTTAAGTAGTGAAAATTTATTTGAGAAATTAAAATTTGGATTTTATCAAAACCATAATCCCATATTCATATAGACGTTTTCAAGGGGTATCAGAGCTTTTATAATTTAAGAAAATTCCACACTTATAAGTGGTATCAGAGCGGGTGTATTAAATTATTGTGTTAGATCCTTTTAGGCTTGAATATGAAAAATTTATCATTTTTAAGTTTTTCTATTTTTTATGGTTCTCTTTTTCTTGCACAGGACACCTCCCATGATAGATCTAAAGGTTGATTGTGTTAGCTTCGTCTACATACACTAGTTGTTCTTCATGATATATTATTACTAGTTATATATTTGTTAGTCATATTCTAGTCTATGATTCATCATATATATTTTGCTAGAATCATGATAAGTGTATCTTTTGTATTTTGATTTTGGGTTTATTGGGTTTTATTGAAAAATACAAAAAGATTTTGTTTATCTTTTGAGTTATCTCTGTTTTAAAATTTTTAAAACTCAAAAAGGATTTTTATTTGTATTTTAGTTTTAAACATTATGTGTGGCATATCCGTGTGTTTGAATCCTATATCACTCCGTACCCATGTGGCTAGAACTTTTGGTTATGAATTTAAATTCTTAATTTGTTCTTTATCATGCTTGCATAGAGTAGTTTGACTTTGATTTGCTTAATGGATTCTCTTTGTATAAGCCTTCGCACACACATACACGAGCTCCTTTGAATATTATCTTCACATGTATATTTGAGCTTTGTGAGATGTTCTCCCATCAATTTTTCCATCTACATATTTTGTGACTATGGAGAATTTGTGCATGTAAGAGAAGTTGCCCATGAGATTTATTTGAATAGTATAGAAAAGAAAATAGGGTGCATTGGAAAAGGGTACAAAATGAGCAAATCTCATTTGCGAGAAAGCCACCGTTAGCTAGAGCCTAATGGAAAGATTAAAAGGCAATAAAAATAGAAAAATTACCAAAGGACAACATAGTTTAGTTTGATCATTCAAAAGAAATAGCTTCAAAAGAATAGAGAAAAGAAAATAAAATATGTAATATGTTTGTTTTTTTAGGGTGTTTAGTTGAAGATCAATGGGCTTGTACAATGAATCCTAGTTATACTTATTTTATCATGACTGGATTGATTTGTAGAATCATCAAAATTCTAGGCTTTTTTACATTGTGCTTATTTGTTCTTTGAGTTCACATTATCTTGTCGCATGAGGCTGAATCTAAGTTCGATAAAACTTTGCAATCAAGTAGAATTCCTTAAACATATTTAAGTGATTGGGTCATAACTCTTTTATTTCTAGTTCACACCCATTCACTCTGTTTACCCCACTTAGTTTAGATAGATTTATGCCATATAAGCGTGGAAAGCTTATTGTGTTTAGTATATTGTGTGGTCTTTATACCTATATATGTGTGTGTACTTATGCTTCATTGATATTTTTGTGTATATTTATATATATAGTATCATTTGTTTTGAGTCTTTATTTTTACATTTAGTCCTTCTATGCTATTCAATATCTATCTTATTGCAATTTTTCACTCGTATCCCATTGTTATTTTAGAACATTCTAGTATATATCATTTTGCTATAGTAGCGTAGTTGAAAAATATATTATGCTTTATGTGGATTAGTTGTTCGTGTGCTGCCATGTTACTTTGTTGTTCTTGTATCACTATACACCATTGCATGATATAATTCTTTTTTCTTTATGATTACTCCTTGTTTCATTTAGGGGGAGAATTAGTTTAAATTGGGAAAAAAATAAATATTTTATGCACCTTAATCCTTATATATTCCAATACAAAAAGGGGGAGAAATGGTATCTAACTCTTTTCATTTGGGGAGATCTAACTTAGGGGGAAACATCATTTCTTATGTATACATTATTAGACAAACGGGAAGGATTCAATTATACAATTTATATTGTTATATTCTTTATGCATTTATGGTGCGTTTAAGTATGCAGGTTTGCAATCATGTTGCAAAGTTTTAATGCAAGCATAGTTTCTCAGAATATGTGTCGGTCAAGCGTCTGTATTTTTTCTTTTGGGTTGGGATTGGGTCTTTTAAATGAGCTTGATGGCCCATACGTTTTTATATTTGGTTTTGTCCCAGAATAGCCAAATGAGGAGATTTGTAAGGTCAAATTTTCAATTGAGTCAATTTGTATTTTTTTAATCTCAGATAAAACTCTTTTAGTCATAGGATAAAAGTTGTATTTGTGACCTTTCAATCCTTTGACATTTTTATTGAAGACGTAGCAGCCAAATCAAAGAGATCACATCCTATGTCGTGTTTCGTGCCATGTTTTCTCATCAACATTCCAAGGATCTCTCAAGTATGAACGCATATTTTATGTGAGCCTTGAAAATTTATTATTGGGTGTTAGAATTTTTGCTAAAATATTTTAAATTGACCTTATGGGTTTTCAAGAAAAATAGCTTGATTTTCCCTAGGTTGTTCGAACGAGACATCTAACGAAGTCCTTTTTGGCTTGTGCTAATTTCTCGTTAGAAGTTTCATTTTTATGCCATTCAAACGAGATGGTTATGTCATTCGAACGAGATTGGTTTTCGTACGAACGACCGAAGCAGTTTTTCTCTATAACCTCCCACTACTTTTTCCAACCATTTATGTAGTGCGGGATTACTATTTCCAAAAGTGAATTTTTTCAATCTTTAGAGAGAACACACTCTTTTAAAAAGTCCCTTGAGTTTTGTTAATCTTTAATGATTACTTTTCAAAAATAAAAACTCAAGTTTACACCAAATTAATTTTGATCCAAGTCTCTACATGATATATATGTTTTGAGATCATAGTTTTGGTACTGTGTTTGTCCCGTGCATTCCTACGAATTATTTCTTACGAAGGATTTCGTGTTCGTTGGTATACATACAGTGGACTCTGTTTGTGTGACGGTAGTAGTGCCCCATTGGTGGATTTCTAGATGTAGGTGGACTTCTGCGTTGTCACTAGGTAAAGGTGGAAGGAACGAAAACCGTCAAAGATTGCGAGGGCGCCGAGTCGTTAAATAAGTCTTATATTATGTCCTTGTATTAAATATGTACTTAATGGACTTGTGGCTGGGTTGCCCAAGATTTTTTCAATTGTGAATTTTCCTCATACATCGCGGCATTGTGGTTGTATAATTTATCTTGTAAATTCTCACGTAGCTGCATGCTCAGGTTTAACAAGATAAAGTCGGTTTAATCATGAGAATTGTGTAATTGATACTTAATTAATTTGGGTTGTGTAAGTGTACTTTAATTCAATTTGGAATTAAGTTTGTTCAAATTTAGTTTGTGTGAATTTAAAGTTAAATTGAAGTTGTTTTGAGTAGTGAAACTTAATTTGAAGAAATTAAAATTTGAAATTTTTCGAAACCATCATCCTATTAAGAATTTACAACTTCACATTATAAAGGGCGCAATATGTGAGCTTCTAGGCTTTTAGAAAAATGGATGCAGGAAAATAAATGATAAAGGATCAAATTTTAATTAAATTCGGCCCAAAAGATAATATCTTTCAACCCGGATCTGGGTAGAGGACGATCGGACAACGGTGCATGCATGTGGGTATTGGGTCAAAGATTAAACTATACAATTTGTAAGTCCTCTCTCATTCAAAGACTTGGGCTACCCTCATGGGGCTCGAAACCCATGTGCACTTTTTGAGTTAGATATACCACTCACATTTGAGATATTCTACTTCTGTGAGATAAACCAAATCTACCAACATTCAATCAAGTTTCATCACTTCAAGTGAGTCATTCAGAGACAAATTCTCATTCAATCGTTAACAGTCTTGAGATTATGAATATACTACATTGATCTCCTCACATAGGATAATGCGCTCCAATGTGGATCCCTCCCAATAGATGAGTGGATTCCATTTTTTATTTTGCTTAAAGTTGACTAAAATTAAATAGTTAGCTACTTATGCTCCAACAAAATATGCGTGATACGTATAACGCATGTATTGCATATGTATAATTGAGTTCAAATTTGTTTATCCTTATTAGTGAGTGTTAATATGATCTTATAATATGATTGATTAAAATATGAATAGCTCATTTAAATTCATAAGATTCATTCTTGAGTTATCCATATATTTGATAATCATATTAGAGGGGAATATAAACTCTGATTTTGATAGGGTTCAACAAATTTATACCAAACATAACTAGTCTTGAGCAAATTATTTTTCTCACTAGAGATCACCCACTGTTTACATGTCTCGGCCATTGCTTAACTATTTTCCGACAATTTCTACTTACTCGTGGCATTCCACCAAGTGGGGACCATGGTTTTGATTCTTTCCCTTCTCCTTGTGAATTTTGTATTTTATTTCTCTATTTCTATAAATAGCTTTTTATTTTGCCATTACTTTTATACTTTATTTTTCATAATAGTTTTGGTGTTTTAAAAAATGATCAAATACTAAAAAGTCCCTCAAATATTTTTGAATACATACTTAATCTAACCCTTTTATTTTACACCAAAAAGTCTCGTATTCTCTTATCTTTAAAGGTCCGCGCCAGCGGTATGATAATGCTTTTTGGCATGGTGAAGAATTTTTTGGTGCAAAATAAAAAAATTTGAACTAAACGTGTATTAAAAAAAATTTAAGAGACTATTTGGTACATGTCCCTTTAGAGAAAGGCTAAAATGTCTGAAAATGTCGTTTTCTTGTATTAACTTTATATTACAATCGTTTTACAAAAACAAAAAAACAAAAAACAAACATATCCATACGACCAAACCTGCTCTACACCCTTTACTTAGAGAATTGATAAGATTTTGACAGAATCTAAGAAAATTCTTAGCAATTCTTAACATGTCAAGAGAATGAAAAGACACAAAAAGATGATTATGGAATAAATTGCGAAATTCGGTTCTACTGACCTGAAATGCAGCAAATAAAAGGTGTGGTGGTTAGCTGTTGAACTCCCAAAAAGAAGCACAAAAATTTGAAGCAGATGAATATATGGAGTGATGTTTGATATTAGAAACATATGAGCTGGGAAATGTATAGTTGCATACAACCAAACTGACGGGTAGAGATGGTGGTAGCTCAGCTCCTAGTTTGTCGACGGAAAGGTTGCTGTAGCAGTTCATGGAGTAAAAGTAAAAGATATATATAGAGTGAGCTTGACTTGACACGTGCAATTTAGCTTGGGCTTGACGAGTAGATTCAGTACGCACGTGAGTACAAGCTGAAACAAATTCACTAACTACCATCTTTCCCGTCTACCATTTTTTTTTTACACTAAAATTGACTTTTTAACATCTGCCTTTTAATTAACGATTTTAGGATATATATATATATATATATATCATTGTTCTAAAAAACTCGCCTAGGCTCCGCTTAGGCACGCCTAGACTTGAGGCTTGGGGGAAACGCCCGCCTTAAGATTTTGACGCCTTATGCTTGGTAAAACCCTTAAGGCGTACTTTTTCTCTAAAAACAACAATGCTTTAGTTAAACGATATCCCCTTTTAAAGATTTTTATACAAACCGAACCATTATCTCATCCAAAATAATCAAATAGTATTTTTATTTGCAAATATTCAGACATATTTTTATGATATGTACAATTTTAGTATTTTAATAGCCTTGTTATGGTTAAAAAATATTAAAATATATTAAAAAGACTTAAACGCCTTTTCACGCCTTTTTACGCCAAGGCCCGCCAAGGCTTCTAAGGCTTAAGGCTTGGCCTCCACGCCTCGATCACGCCCCGCGTTTTTTAGAACATTGATATATATATATATATTGAATGTGGAAAAAAAATGATAAAATTCATGCCAAAACAGAAATAGGTTTGGCAACAACTAGAGAAGGCCAAAACATGTTTGCACGGAAGTTGAATTGTCACGGAAACATTTTTCTTTTTCTTTTTTCCGTCTGTCGCCTCTCTCGTGACAATTCAAGTCTCATACAATTTGTTTTAGTTCTTTTCTTGCCTCTTCATTTACCCAAAATTTCCAAATTCTCTTGTGTGATGGTCGTAGGAGTTGGAAGAGGGAGACTCAAACCATCTTCACTTGAGGATGAGACACCCAAAATCATTAGGAATCTCAAATTTCCACAAAAATTTTATCTAATATGGACAATTTTGAACACGGGTTTTTTTTCTTACAATAAAGGGTAAACACATTTTCTGTTAACTACGAAAGTTACGATACTGCAAATTTTTATTCAAAAACACTCTTCTAAACAATCACCCTACCCCTATTTTGGAAAAAATTTATCTCATCCCACCAATTTTTATTCAATTCTTGCAACTCACTCATTAGGTGGGTGAGTTTCTCAATTGCCTTATTTACCAACTTTGGATCAATTTTCAATTTTCTTCATTTCTGATATCCAACAAAAAATTAAAACATCTAACAAGTTAGAATTTAAATATATATATTTTTCCCAAATCATATTCATTTATGGAATTTGATATCAAATTCATATACGGTTCAACACACATCTAATTAAAAAAACGTATATATCTAATTAAAAAAACTATCGACGTACAATTTACGAAAAATCACATGTAAACTATCGAGGTACAATTTTCTTTATTTACTAAAGACACTATGATAAATTATATATTAATTAAATAAATATTGTATTAATTCATTTTTTAGTAAATAAAACAGTTGTTTTAATAAATAAAAATTATGTTTTGTCTTAAAAAGGAAACTATTGTTTCACTTTTATGTCCCATTAATTATTCATTAAAAGTAAGGAAAAACTGTTTTTTTTTCATCTTTTTCGTCCGACTCCTCTTGCTAAAAAAATATTTTTTTCCCTTTTTCATCTCGGTTTTTTATTTATTGAAAGAAACAAAAATTGCCTTTTGTTTTTTCTGTCCTATTTTTCATATTAAAAAAACAAAAACCGTTTTTTATTGTTCTCGTTTTTTTCCCAATTTATATGGGGTAAAAAGAATGTTTTTAGAAGCCTATTTTAGAAAATAGAAATGGATTTTTAATAATATGGCTTGTTTACTACGTTTATAGTAAAATAGGTACTACATGAAAAAAATCTTCATTTCGTCCCACTAAAATACATTTTTGTTGCAATAGGTTTCATTAGAAAATAAATAGTAAACTTGTGCAAAACATATAATAAATATTTAATAGTAGTATTATATATGGAATGTAGTAATATTTATTATGCGTATAAAACATATAATAGGACTTATTGGGAAAAAGGGGACTTGTTGTACCTTAAATATAGTGTACTACATAGATCTGTCAAAAGGTGACTCGCCTCATGAGAATTGATTAAGTCAAGTGACTTAATCACATAAGGAGTCGAGGTGTGGACATGAGGTCGGCTTTGACCTAGAGTAATCAAAAGGGTATCTCTCTTAGTTAAAATCATTTAGTGAAGCATGAACCGTGTGATTGGATGACTTCAGTAGTGTAATACCCTAGATTTTTATGGCTTTTAATTATGAGGTTAATTACATGGAATTGCTTTTAATTATGGGATTTCTTAAAAATTAATTTGGGATAATTAATTGGAAAATTAATTCGGATTTAAATGCTAGCGAGACGAGAGTTAGTATTTGGTTATTATTATGATGTTGAATATTACTGAGTGATTATGGTAATATGTGATCATTGAATTTATTAAAAATGTCGTGATTTGAAAATACGGCATTTTCGATAATTTAGTTGGGACGCGCGTGTCAGTCGTGTCAGGACCCAATTTAATGGATTTAAAAGTATTTTATTTTTATGTCATCCGTATGAGCTTTTTGAGTGCGCCAACGTGTCCGGAAGGTTCGAGATAGTCAGAAAATACTAGTCGGGGGTTTAGTTTGGGTCCCGGGGCATTTTTAGGCCTAACCGGCACCCCGGAAGGGTATTTTGGTAATTTTAAAAATAAAGGAATTTAGACCCACGAATTTTAGAGATTATTTATATATTATTAGAAAGTCCATTAGGGCCATTATCAGCCAAAAAAACAAAGAGGTGGGCTACGTGAGTTAGAGGAGAGGTAACAAAAAGTCCCCAAACCAAAACCCCCATCCACCACCACTAATTTGGATGGAATTGTGACCGGAAGGAAGAGAGGACCAACCCTTGAACAATAACAACGGATCAGAACATCATATTTACAGGCAAGTGGTGTATCTTGCAAAGATTCAAAGCATATAGTTTACATGTTTTTATAGATTTGAAGATTTATCATGAAAAATGGAAAATTGAATGGATTTGAAAGGTTTAAAATCATAATCGAGCTAGGACTTGCATTTAGTAAATGTTGGAGATGATAATAACCACGAATTTATGATTTATGGGTAGAGAATTATGAAAATATGATTGAATTATGTGATGTTCTTGAAGAAATAGGAAAAATTGGGTTTTTATATGTAAATTGGGTATTATGATTCAAGTAATTGATGTTATAGGTTGATTTGATGAATCTAAAATGTGGGGAATGATGTAAACATGTTAGGGGGTTGATTAGTATATTTAGTTGTGACTTTTGAACGTTATAATGAAGAGTTTGAGGTGTAAATAGTGGAGAACCCGTAACTGATAAGAATTTCTGGGCTGATACCTGCTTGGTCGATCGATCGACTCAAGAATGTCGATTGATCGAACCATCGATCGATCGACCCCTTTCCTTCGATCGATAAATCCCTTCTGAGTTTTGACAATTGTTTCCCTTTGAGGTTTAATGACTATTCCAAATTCGATGTTGGTTATTAGGGAGATTAATATGATATTGGGGGACTTAACTAAAGTCAGTAGGGCCTTAGTTATTATCGGAGAATGCTATAACATATGGGATTGATTGATATTTCTTACGAGGGTCGGTCGAGTGAGGTACGATTAAAAAAAACGTTCGAATTGGAACTATATTGAGAACTGAGGATGAGGTAAGGTTAAGGGCAGGAATGGAGTGACTTTAAGTGCTGAGATAACCTTTGAAATTAACAAGAAATCTAGTAACCTTTTGAGATAGGTTTAAGTACTCAAATTGATACGACGAGAGAGTTATCAATCGGAATATATATTATGTGTAACGTTTTGGGGTAAACTTGATACTTACGAGATTAACTAGATGAAATATGTGAACATCTATATTGATATATGATTACTTAGGTTGTGTGAATGCCTAGTGTATGGATTTCTTATGTGTATGACATACCTACCATACTTGCTATCACAGGAGGTTAGTTTTAATCTGGAAAAGGACCCTCTTATTCTTGTGTGCCTTCGGGAGGGATTTAGACTGGTACCTTAAGGACATAGTACTGTGAATGACTTATTTGTGAGTTGATAAGTCGGCTGACATTGGGAGCGTAGGTATCTGCGTGACCCATGGGTATGTGAACTATGTTCGCCTCCAATATGTGTGATTTGTATTTAGACGATTCCTGAGTGATTCAGAACACGTGATCCTTACGTACGTAATGTACCTGTATTTGATAATAGAGTATGCGTGCACTGCAGGTTAGCCTAGGGGTGCCATATTTGTATTTATGTACTGAGAGTGATGTACTTATGTACTTGTGACTGGTTCATTGCTGCTTAGTAGATGTGAATAACTAAGATATTTGAATGGGTTAAGTATGAGAAATTAATTAATACTTGAGTTAAGTCATTTAATGAATGTGAACATGGATTATAAATATGACTAATTTGGGGGTTACGTGTAGATACTCAATGTTAGAATGCGAAGGCAGGAGTGGTACAAACTAGTTAGATAGTGGCATAACTAGGATGGATTAAAGGCATACGTTAGGCGTGCACAGTAGTTGAGAGGTAAGAGACTCATGTGAGAGTACGCTACTAACGTGTTTATAATATGTGATGTTTAATTGTAATTTAAGTCACTTGCTAAACTTTTAAACTATTTTCACATCGGGATCTCACCCGTTTCCCTCCAAATCTATTTTTGTTTTGTAAAAACCTTTTAGGTGCCCAGCCACAGGGACGCCAAGCATAGGAGTTCCATTCTGATGACGTGTTGTAGCTGCTGTGGAAGTTACAGGATATTGATAGTAGACGTTCTCATTTCATCTTTGATTCCTTTAGAGTCATTTGTATCAGTTAGGGCATGTCGCCCATTATTATTTAGAGGTTGTAGTATAGACTTTCATTATTTCAGTTTCTGGTTTATTATTTATTCGGACTCTTGTATTGGGACATTATTTATTCTGGCATCTTTATTATTGGAGTGTTTACTCTAGACTTATTTGATTTCTTCACGATGAGAATTTATATGAGATTGGTTATGCGATTGTTGGTTTATTAAATAAATTCTTATTTATTGGTTAACTTATTTAATAAAATTTGACATCTCTCTTTTAAATATTAGGTGGCTAGTAATTAATTAAATATTTTTCGACAGTGATGCTAAGACTCAACCAACTTGATATTATGTATTAATTTAATAAAGGAGTAGTTACCCGATATTTAATTAGACGGGGTGTCACAAGTAGCCAGATACACTTGCAACATAAGGAGATATGAAGATATTCTCCTTCATGTGGCATAATTAACTTGTGATTAGTCTCTCATGCAACATATAAAATGTGATCTCCATGACTTATGAAGGTGAGAAATATTTCCCTCTTTTTTCAATCTTGGTGGACTACATATAGCAGCCTATTACCCTCAATAGGGTATGAGATATTACTATACTATTGTGCTGCCAAATTATAGAGAGATAGATTGTACTCGACTATATTTACTTGGGGGTTGTTAACTAGTGGAATACAAATCACGGCACATGTGGACATAGGCACCTAGTTGGGATGAAACACGTAAATGCGAGTCTCATTATTTAACACTTTGTTCTCTACCTCATTTATGTGCTTATAATTCAGTAGTGTGTGTTATTTATCTAAATCAACTTAATACTAATTTCCAGCAACAACGGTTTTGTGTCGTTTGTGGGAAACGATCGAGCTCTAAAATAGATGAGAAGAATGGTCGGGAGACAGTCCAAGTTAACCAACCATGGAAGGGTGTTATGCAACAGATGGAGGATAAATTATGGAATCTCACCAAAAATAAAAAATAAAAATAAAAACTCTTAAATGGGGATATGTTGAAGGGTCTCCTGGTAAGTTTAAGCCACCAGTTATCTTATTTAGATAAAATGGGAAAACGGATCTCATGCACCATATTGAGCAATAACAAACAGTTTTAGATTTTATTTAATTTTTTATGTGATGCGATGTAGATCATTCTCCGGTACTTTGGATGACTCGGCTCATGTGTAGTAAATATGGTCGACTCGTTCATAAGTAATTTTAGTTTCGGTATGAGACCGACCAAATTGGTGGATCATAGCTTGAGTGTCAGGCAAAAGGAGGATGAAACCACTAAATAATATATCATAAGGTTCAACACAAAGAAGTTAGAATTCATTGAGTATAGTGAGAATATTATCATCACATTAATTATGAGTGGCTTGCAGCCAGAAAAGTTGTACTTACCTCTGGCAAAGGAGCCCCCAACCACCATGTCTAATCTACTAGAAAAGGATAGGAAAATTATGAATGTGGAGGAGACCATGACGTCCAAGCAGTTAGGCCAGGCCGAGGCCGAGGCCGAAACCAACTTGAATAAGAAAAATAAAACTAAGAAGCATAAATAGGAAAAGTATGATAAGAAGTCAGTTAAGTATACCCTACGTTCTATTAAGGTTCACTATATTTTGGAGGAAATTCGAGATAAAAAAAAAATAAGATGGCAGGAGAAACTTAAGACCCATGTTGGAAGGAAGAATAAAAAAAATGTGTGAGTTCCACAAAGATCATGGTTATACAATAGAAAAATGTATGAGGTTGAAGGATGAAATTGACATCCTAATAAGGAGGAGAAAGCTTAAAAAATATATATATTGTTCAAGCCATGTCACCAAGCCAAGAGATGAATCAAATTAGAGGCGACGATCGAAGTCACATGTAAGAGAATAACAGGGGAAAAGTGCAGACTTGGTGATGATGACTCATAAGAAGGTACGACAAATGAAATCTCTAATAATTCAATGGAACCAAAAGAAATAATCAATACGACCTCATTCGGTGTAGACTTCATATCTGGAGGAGGAGTTGGAGGAGGATATAGACTGTTTTAGAAGAAAGAATACTTGAATGAGGCTAAGGAATACATAAGAAGCGTCCGAGCCGAGGTTAAGTTAGCCAAAGTAGAAAACATTTGTCCCCGTAATAAAAAATGAGATTGCCTGATTGTGGGATTCTTAAAGGCCAACCTAAGTGGCCTCTTGTACCCATATAATGATCTTTTGGTGATAAACCTGATGGTCTACATGCATACAATTCAAAGGGTTTGGGTGGATACTAGAAGCTCTACTAACGTGTTATTTTATGACTGTCTCAAAAGGTTAAAACTATCAAAAGGAAACTTACAGGCTTATTATTATCCCTAGATTAGTTTTTTGGTAGAGAAAGTGTTCCCCTTGGGAACGATAGCACTAGAGGTGACAAAGGGGATATGGTCGACCTGTAGCACTCAAATGATGATAATTCTTATCAATGATAAGAATGTATACTAGGCCTACAACATCATCTTTGGTTGCATGGGGTTGAAGAAATTTGAGGTTACGGATTCAACTATTCGCCAAGTAATAATATTCCCAATCGACTTTGGCATAGGTTAAGTTAGGGTAATTAGGAAGTCTCTAACGAATGTTACCTCACTTCGATTGAATATAGATAGAAGCAGACAACCACATATAGGTAGAGACATTGGACCCACGGGATGAGGAAAATTAGCAAGCGGTGAGGAAACTAAAGTGATTAACATGTTATCTTGGATAATGAGCATTTAGGACAGACCGTTCAGATTGGCTCATCTCGTTAGATAAAAATTAATAAGGAGATGGAAGAATTACTCAAGCAGTAATGCGATGTGTTCGTATGAAGCCACGAGGAAATGTCAGAAATTGATCCAAAAGTACTATGCCACAAGCTCGAGATACTGAAAGAATCAAAACACGTAGAGTTTAAGTGGAGAGTTTTTTGCTAAGGAAAGTCATGTGGTTATAAATGTTGAATTAGACAAGTTCTAAAAGGAAAAATTCATCACGGACATCAAATATCCCACCTGATTGTCCAACATGAGGATGGAGAATAAGCCAAATGGGAAATGAAAAATTTGCAACTAAACAAAGTATGTCCTAAAGACCACTACCTCTTGACCAGTTAGTTGACGCTATAGTCGGGCACGAACCTTTAAGTTTTCTGGATGCGCACTTAGGCTACAACCAGAATTCAACGAAGTTAGGATATAGGTTAAAGACTTTGTTTATAACTAGTAAGGGAACTTATTACTACAACTTTATGCCTTTGGGGATAAAAAAAACGTAGTGGTAACATACCAGAGACTAGTGAATTCGATTTTTAAATCTCAAATTAGGGTAAATATAGAGGTGTATGTTGATGACATACTCATAAAGAGCAGGAAATTTTAGGACCACATACAGGACCTTAGCCAATGTTTTGATGTTATGGAGAAATATATAATGAAGTTGAACCCTGCAAAGTGTTTGTTCGGCATCAATTCTAGTATGTTTTGGGGATTTATAGTCAACCATCGGGAGATAAAGGCAAATTTGGATAAGATAAAAATTATCATCAATATGTAGTTTCCAAAGAACAAGGAAGAAATACAAAGGCCCATGGGCCGGGTAGCATATATGAACTGATTCTTATCTAGATCCATATATAAATGTCTCACATTCTTCAAAGTGCTGAAGAATTTTTTGAGTGGAATCCGGAGTGTGAATCAGCATTTCAAGAACTAAACTGGTATTTAGGATCCCCCCTTACTCTCCTAAGAAATCTTGGGGGAGAAATTGTTCCTGTACTTAGCCACGTTAGCGTCATTTGTCAATTCATCACTTTTGTGGCATGAAAATGGAGTTCAAAAGTCAGTGTACCACATCAACAAGGCATACATTGGCACAAATATTATATATATAACGCTAGAAAAGTTAGCCATGGTCCTAATTTAATCATCGAGGAGGATTAAACCTTACTTCTAGGTCCACACAATGGTTTTTTTCATTGATCAGCCCCTTAGGTTGCCTATTCACAAGGCTGAGAAGTCTGGTAGGTTAATGTCATGGGCAGTCGAACTAAGTGAGTTTAACATCAATTATGATCTAAGGATGGCAGTGTAGATGCAAGAAGTGACCAATTTCAGTACAAAATTTACATATGAAGAGGAGATCCCAAAAAAAATGCAGGGTCTGAGGCTCCACCACTATAACTGTTATCGAGGAAAAATCTTCCATAAGGGTAGCCGAACAAAGTCGAGATCATGAACAGTTGCGAAAAGTATTCAAAGAAGTCATGTTAGTTGATTGTGGGTTTGATGAAACCACCCCCATTTGGAAGTTATTCATTGATGATTCATCTTTTGTGAATGGGAGTGGGTTAGTCTCATTATCTGCATTCCCGAAGGAACAAATGCCAAATATGCACTCAGGTTCAACCTTGAATCTTCAAGTAATGAGGCTGAGTAAGAAACCTTAATTACATAACTGAGTTTGGATTCATCCCTCAGGGTTTTGTAGGTATCGGCCCACAATGATTAGTAGTTAATTGTAAATCAAGTTTTAAGTTCATATGAGTCAAGAGAAGATAAATTGGCAAAGTACCTGAGCAAAGTAAGTAAATTGATGCCAAAATTCACTACGGTGCAGATAGTAAAAATACAGCAAATAAAAAACTCATAGACTAACTTTATGGCTCGTCCAACATCGATTACTCGATCCGGTCTATGAAGGATTGCCCTATTAGAGAGACTCCCTTTATTCTAGCATTTGGACCCGAGGCTATTGTCCTAACAAATGTCGTCTTACCAAGCCACCGTGTCCGAAATTTTAACTCTCTTATTAGTGTAATGCCCTGCCCTAGAAATATACGTATTATAAATAAATCAGGCAATTTATTGACGAAGTGTTTGGAGAAAATATATGCAGAGGTGAATAGGTTACTATTTCACAAGAAATAACACACTTCTTGTATAGTATTAGCTCGCTTGTCTTATATGGGTGCGTATGGGAATGCGCGACATCCATTTTAGGTTGATATAATTTAATTGGTGAAACGAGAGGTAAATAACTACGAATGATATGATGTTACATACGTAGGAATTAGAAATTAGTTGCGAGCGACCCCTTAATGGATAACTTTGCACGATTTCTAAAAAATTCACCAAGAAGGGTAAAAATAGTTCAACCTAATAATTGGGGTTCTAAATAGGGTTCTTGAGGGATATGTGGTCAAAAATGGAATTTATGTAGTTATTGGAAATTATTTGATTGATCAATGAAAAATAACCATTGGGACTCGATCTATCGAGCCATCAATCGATCGATGGATTTCGGTCGATCGATCAAGCGTAACAGCTGTGCGAAAATCATCCCTTGTTTTTATGTGTTGTTATAATTATAACCCTTGATAAATTGAGATGTCGATTGGTGGGAAACTTAGGACCTGATATGGAAATATTTGGAGATGAGTGTTGATGTAAAAAATTAGATCATATCTAATTATTCAATCACAGATAAATAAATGAGACAAAGAATTTTTAAAGTGGTTCAGCCTTATAAGAATGGCCTACGTCCACTGTTATGGTATTGCTGATTGTATGGGAATTCTCGATTACAAGTTATCTCAAGAAATTCCGGTCCCCTTACAATGAGGATTGTACAATGTATTTATAGCCCTGGGGCTGTAATGTGAAAGGGTAATACATTAAATGATGTACATATGAAAGGGTGATACATTCAATGCTCCTTAAGCGTATGCGTCTGAATGATAAGCATTTAATGAACAGTCAAACTGTTGGTTATCCCGCTATTAATGCTTTGTTCGAGGTGCAGGTCGGACCGCCTGAGTTGCTCGGACCGCCTAAGCTTCTCGGTGCTCAAGAGTTCCTCGGAGAGTTCTCGTTCCTCGGAGCGTATGAGTTCCTCGGGGAAACAGTGTTCCTCGTTGTAGTATGGTTCCTCGGAATGTGTGAGTTCCTCAGAAGTGTTTGTTGTTGCCACGTAGACTACCACGTGTCTTCACTTTATTGATCCAAGTCAGCAGACTAAATTTGGTATCAACAATGAGAATCTTTCCATTTATGCCATAGAAGCTTATATTTTGGTTATAAAACGAGACATAACCGTAGGGGGCCATGTACACACAAACCCACTAGCTTTCTAAGTCCTTTTTTTTTATCTAGATTGGACTACCATGGGGGAAAACCTTCTTCCCTGGATTGTTACCACCCAATCCTACCACTCTCGTGCCTATTTTTCACCATTAAAGGCCACACCTAAGCTCCCAAACACTTGAAGAAAATCCTAGGAGATCTTGGTAGGTGAAGAACATGATGTTCATTGTATGTTTTATGGGTATTTAGATAGGGTTCCTTTAAGATACAAGAAGGATTTCATGGAGAACAATGGGAGTTGCAATGGAGCTTCCATGGAGCAAACTTGGGAAGAGCTTTTGGTAACACCTTAAGGCCACCTTTTGAGGTGGGGTTTGCTCCTCTTACACCACTATTTCCACCACCATTTGAAGAATTTAAAGGTGGGAATAATAACCTTGGTTTAGGTTTAAAGATGTGTATATTTTCATCTAGTTTATTTACATATATTAGGCTTAACATATGTAGTATATATGTTAGTTTGCATCCATAGATTAACTAGTTGCATTCTATGATTTTATGTGTAAATGGGTTTCAAAAAGATGATTTAAAATTGATTTTAAAAATGAATAAATCTTAGAATATATACCTTCAACATTTTTTGAAATAAAATGTATTAGAATCATGTTTTAAAGATAAACAATGTGATTTTACGCAAAGAAATGAACTAGGCTTATTTAAGCCATTTTATGAGCTAAATGTGATTTTCTTCTTGGATTATGAAGATAAATATAGAAAATGAAACTTTCACTTTAATGGATATTTAAAGTGTGTGAAACACATGTAGAAATTAAAATGGATTTAATGTGTGGATATTTGAAAAGTAAGAATTTTCCATAAGCTGTGGGTTAAAAGTTAATAAGTGAAAGTTAAAGGTCTCAAATGTGTAAATAGTAGCAAAGTGGGTGTTAAGATGAAAAATTTCATAAATAAAGTGTGTATTTCAAATGTTTAGAAAATGGGACTTTAATATGTAAAAATGTGTTATTTTATATATTAAAGGTGTTAAAGTAGCAAGTAAGAATGTTAGGTTAGTTGTGATACTGAACAAGTGTTGAAAATGGCTAAAAGTATTTTAAATGTTAAGTTGAAAACTTAATAACTATTTTTGGAAAATAGCACTTGTTAAAGGACTAAATTTCATGTTTTAGAAAGAAAAAAAACGATAAATTGGTAAATTTACTTGAAGTGGACCATTTTTATAAAATAAAATTGTGTTAATGAATGGTGCTACACTAAGATGAATGAAACTGGTATAAGTCCTTGAACACAAATGGTTTTGGTATAAAATCAACGATTAAGTGTGAAAGAAAACGACTTAAAGGAAATAAATGATATTCAAAGTGTGACACGGGTAAAGGGGGTAGTAAAGTCCCTGATTTTAGCTTCGAACGGTAAAAAGGTGAAAAATGAAAAAGTAGCGTGAACATTTGTAAAGTGTTAATCAAATAAAAGGAACTCGGATAGCACCGGGACAATTAAGGAGGGCCTGGAGCCCTGGGGTGAAAAATTCAAAATCACTGGCCAGAGCATATGGTGGCGTCGCCGGCAGTGTGGATCATGTTAAAGTATGCAGTTATTAGAAGATTTCGAGAAAAAGATAAAGGAATCAGGAACATGTCAAGAAATGGGTTGTATGGTTAAAATGTGTTAACACGACCTAACTTTAATGAATTAATAAATGTTTCGATAAAGATTAAAATGGATAATTAAATGTGTAAAATGATTAAGGTCCATAAGGTAAAGGAAAGTTAAAGTAAGTGGGTAAATGTGTGGCTAAGCAACTTAAGTGGTTAAACCTATAATTAGCACAAAGGTGTGTTATGAAAGGTTTTCAAGGGCTAAATAAGTATTTTCTAACACGTTGTTAGCGTGTGTTGAAAGGTTGATTTTCAATGAAAATACTAATGTGCAGCAGTTAGAATGAAAAGGATAATTTCGGTAAAGAAATGGCTTTCGGTCAAACCAAGTGTAATTATTTCAAGTATTTAACCATGTGTGTTAAATAAAGTGAGAAATGTCAAATTCAGAAAAAGGAATTCTTTTACAAGATTAAGGTGAACTAATCTGGATAAATGAGGTTTTAGAAGAAAAAAGTTTTTATGCATTAAGTATATCTATATGTATGTTTATATATGTATACAAGGTAGTTGTATGTGCATGCAGGTATAACGTGTAGAGTCTTCTTTATGCCGTTCATTTCTATACTGTATTTTATATATTCCCACTGAGCATTGGCGCATACCCTCATTATTTTTGTGGAAGGTTGTATGTTATCCCGTATTTTAAGAGTGTTGTACAGGTAAGTATTTAATTTGAATTTATGTTAGAAGCTCTGTATGCTTGGACTCCAGGGATGCTTCACACAGGTCCCTCACGCAGTTTGAACTTGAAATTAGAATCGCATGCTAAACAAGTGAAACATTAATTAAAATAAAAATGGAGTACCAATATTATATACGTTGTTTCATTTAACTTCACACCTAACGCTTGGGTCGGAATGGGTTGACTATGGGTAACGCATAAATCCGGGTCTAGGCGTTATAAATGATATCAGATCTCAAGGTTTAAGGTTCCTTTCGGGAGTGACGTGGTGAGGTCGGTAGTGGATCTTTCGATGTCGGTGTTGGTATGGGACGATCATACTAGTTTTGGTGATGATTTAGTTTGTGTCCTCGAGGATAAAGTAAAAGAGGTTAGCACGACAAGTAAGTTAGTTCCAGGTGGGACGCGATCAAGTTGATAGTTATTAATCGCTTCCTCGTTTCTACTTAGATATATGTTATTAATTTACGGTTGTCCATGCAAGCTAATATTGATGATAATGTGGTTAATAGTGTGACGTGATTATGTTCCAATACTGGATGACGTAGATCCTTCTGAGATATTAATAAAGTGAGATGACACCCATTGGGCAAATGGCACAAATTACGTATAGTCAACAGTAGAGGTTGATAGTTAGGGTATCATGACTAATCACTGGTGATTGGTGATTAAAAAGTATATATGAACCTTACATACGGAGCTTACAGGTAGTTAACATCGATAATGTAATTAGGAAAATTGGATCCTTGGGGTAATATCATAATTTAAGGTAGTCCAGTGAATATGTGAAGTTATGTAGACCAATAGCAGCAACACCGTGATCTCTTATGTGAGATGTGTTGTGTGGTAATTTTGATGATGAGAGTAGCCTTAGTAGTAGTAGTAATGTCAGGTAGTGTTCATTGTGAACTAGCTATAAAGGTTGTATATTTCATCTGTGGAGCTTAGGTGACTGAGTGGCATTCATAAGTGTTGATTTTTTGGTGAGAACGTATTAGGTCCCTTCGTTGAGGACTTAAATTGAGTGTATCTTGGTTATAATGTGGGTCCAGATAATCATGATGATTTAAGTGACCTAGGAATGAACCTAGAAAATCTTGGTAATTTACTTTTAAGTACTAGCGTTGTGATGTTCTAGAACAGTACCTTTTGCGGTGTCATTAGGGCGAGCCTCCTTTTAGGCAATACCCGACGTCCTGTAACCTACCACAACTCTGGCGGTGGTGATTTATAGTTTTAGAGGTAATAATGTGGTATTGAGGAATAGTATCCCTTGTGGCGTCTATGGTGTGGTCCTTCGTGTTTATAGGAAATACCCGACGTATCGTATCCTACCAATATATATAGTTGTGTTAGCTTGTAGATTAGCACGTAGTGTGATGTTTACATAGCGAGGAAATTTAGTTGTTATGGTTGAACACTAATTGAGGATTAAATAGTGTGGTCTACTAAATTTGGTTTGGGGTTAGCCCTTTGGATAGGCATATTAATCCATATTAATTTCTCTTTGGAGATGTGCACTAAGGTTTAGCTAATGGAGTGTTAGTACAAGTAATAGGCATTCCCTAGTAATGGTGAATTTAAGGTTATGTACCGCATACTAGTGTAATGTGGGCGTCTCTCATTGATACTGTTAGATTTCTTATGACTCCAAGGATATAAACTTACAGATGGTGAAACATATAGTGATTAGTATTAGTATTTATCCATTGAGGAAATAAAATAGTGGACATGATCGTCGTTATACTTGATGGGAGTTGGTCATGATAACAGCTAGATTAGGAAGTGTATGTTCATTAGAGATGATTGAGTTCCAAGATTTATTGTGTTTAGGTCTATATAGTTATGATAATCTACTAATGATTGTAATACGGTTTAGTCATATCATTTGTGGCAGTACTTTGGGGCAGTACCATGGCTTTGTTTGTAAATTTGTGTTATGATATGACTTTGAGGATAATGTCAAAAATAGGTTGATAAGTTCTAGGTTATGCACCTGTGAGACTTAATTAATGATGATGTTCACCATGGTTTAGAGATAGCACTTGGAATGGAGTGTTGGGCTTGATTATAACACCTGCATGTGCTACCTGTATGGTTTGATATGGCTCTAGTGAGGAAATTTTTTGGTCTTAGGCATGGGTAATGCTTGAAAGTTTGAAATGACATTAGGATAATTACGACTTAGGATCATGTAGTATGTTGGTAGTAGTCATAGTATTGGTCCGTGAGTTCAATGTTTAAAACTATGGGGGCATTGTGTTTCACATGGTGAGAGTGATCTCGAAAATGAAGGTTAGCTATCGCATGTTGAATTTTGGGAGACCTAGGTATGATAGGTCAGTGGCTAATGGTAAGCGTTGAAAAAAATTAATTTCACTTGATTCAGATGGTTGTGCTTTCCAATGATGGAGATTTGGCATTAATCTTAAGGAGGGAATCCCAGCGTTTTAGCTTCCTAAAGAAATCGGTTGCATACTTTGTTTATTCTCCAAGGATGGACGATTCATGGTTAAGACCCATCAGGGTTAATGGGCCAAACCATGGTATGTCGTAAGACTTAGACTTTAGAATATATCATTGAGAGTTATAAATTTCAAGTGTACGTTATGGGTTTATACTTTGTGGGGCACTGTTCATTATCGAAATTTTATTATTTCCTTTTGGCATGGCAGTCGCCTGGTTCGTTGCATTCCTTGCATCTTCATTGATCTTAGTAATAGGAAGTCGTTGTACAGTTTTGATTCGGATGTAGCACTGCATAAGCTTAGTAGTTATACTTAAGGCAGTTATAGCTGATGCATCACGGTAAATGAGTGCGCTCTTCGTCGGAGGCATCTTTGTTCTACACCAGTTTGTGTGTATGCATGGTCTCGCATTTATTTCATATAGTTTGCATATGTTACTTGATTTCTTTAGGTTAACATGTTCCATTAGTTAACTGGTATAACTAGTTACGACTTGGTCATGGGTTTTGAGGTTGTGACTCAAGGATATTATGAGCATTAAACCCTGATAAAACAATAGATGTGAGAGTTGCACTTTTCCAGGGATTATACGAATTGAGTATGTAATTTCTCATATATTTTTAGGTTATGATACCTAGGATAACTCTAGAATAGTGTGAAGGTCTCGTAGGAGATATCGATTGAGTGGACCAATGTGAGAAGGTGACGGTATCACGATTATTGAAGTGAATGACTAGTAATGCTAAAATTGTATCAGCCTAAGCTAGGCATGGTCGAGCATTTTGAGGAAACGTAGGTTTGTGAAACCAAAAGTTCAATATGATTCATGATGATGAGCTTATTGATAATAGCTTGACATTTGGGTAAGTTTAAAATATTAAGCGGTATTGTTTAAATGGATGTGTTGGCCATGCTTGGGAGTTATAAATAAGACCTTAGTGTCCACCCATAATTGGGGTAGCATAATGGTAACTCGTGAGGATGAGATGTTTGGGTTTGTAATGTAATGTTGAGGATACCACAGGGCCTAAACCAGGATACTAGTTAATCAACCTCCAGATTTTGATGAACTAAGAATTTCAAGGACGAAATTTCCTAAGGAGGGAAGGTTTTAATACCCCCGCCATAAAAATATACGTTTTAAAAATAAATTGGGAGATTTATTGACAAAGTATTTGGAGAAAATATATGAAAAGGTGAATAGGTTACTATTGCACATGAAATGACACACTTCTTGTAATGTATTTACTCATATGTCTTTCATGGGCGCACAAGGGAATGCATGACATCCATTTTAGGTTGATAGAATTGAATTGGTAACACTATAGGTACAAAAATACGAATGATATGAGGTTACATACGTAGGAATTGGAAATTAGCCGGTGCACGACGCGCAATTGGTAACTTTACACAACTTATAGAAAATTCACCGAGAAGGGTAAAATTGGACCAACCTAATATTTGGGGTTCCAAAATAGGGTTCTTGAGGCCATGGGGTGAAAATGGAATTTAGGTAGTGTTTGGAAATTGGTCGATCGATCAATGAAAACTAACCCTTGGGACTCGATCGATCGATGGATTTTGGTTGATCGATCGAGCGTAACAGGTCTGCGAAAATCGTCCCTTATTTTTATGTGATGTCTTAATTGTAACCCTTGATCAATTGAGGTGTCAATTGGTGGGAAACTTTGGACCTGATAGAAAAAAACATTTGGAGATGGGAATCTTCCCATTTATGCCATAAAAGCTTATAGTTTGGTTATAATAAAGAGAGAGAACCGTAGGGTTCCATGTACACACAAACCCATCAGATTTTTAAGTCCCTTTATCTCTAGCTTGGGCTACTAAGGGGTGAAACCTTCTACCCTAGATTGTTCCCACCCGTTCATACCACTCTCATGCCTATTTTTCACCATTAGTGGCCACACCCACACTCCCAAACACTTAAAGAAAATCCTAGGACAGCTTGGTAGGTGAAGAAGATAATGTTCTTGGTATGTTTGATGGGTATTTGGAGAGGATTCCTTGGAGATAAAAGAAGGATTTTGTGGAGAACAATGAGAGTTGTAATGGATCTTCCATGGATAAAGCTCGAGAAGAGCTTTTGGTAATGCCTTAAGGCCACCTTTTGAGGTGGGGGTTGATATTCCTATACCACCATTTCCATTACAATTTGGAGACTTTAGAGGTGGGAATACTAACCTTGGTTTAGATTAAAGATGTGTATATTTTCAGCTAGTTTATTTACATATATTAGGATTAATATATGTAATATATATGTTAGTTTGCATCCATGGATTAACTAGTTTCACTCTATGATTTTATGTGTAAATGGGTTTCAAATAGATGGTTTAAAATTGATTTTAAAAATGAATAAATCTTAGAATATATATTTTCAACATTTTATGAAATAAAATGTGTTAGAATGATGTTTTAAAGATAAATAATGTGAGTTTACACAAAGAAATGCATTAGGCTTGTTTAAGCCATTTTGTGAGATTAATTGTGATTTTCTTCTTGGATTATGAAGATAAATGTAAAAAAGGAAACTTTCACTTTAATGGATATTTAAAGTGTGTGAAACTCATGTAGAAATTAAAATGGATTTAATGTGTAAATATATGAAAAGTAAGGATTTTTCATAAATTTTGGGCTAAAAGTTAATAATTGGAAGTCAAAAGTTTTAAATGTGTAAATACTAGCAAAGTGGGTGTTAAGATGCAAAATACTATAAATAAAGTGCGTATTTCAAATGTCTAGAAAATGTGACTTTAATGTGTAAAAATGTGTTATTTTATATACTAAAGGTGTTAAGGTAGCAAGTCAGAATGTTGGGTTAATTGAAAATGGCTTAAAAGTATTTAAAATGTTAAGTTGAAAACTTAATAACCATTTTTGAAAAATAACATTTGTTAAAGGACTAAATTGCATGTTTTGGAAATAAAAGGGTAAATTGGTAAATTTACATAAAATGGAACATTTTTATGAAATAAAAATGTGTTAAGGAATAGTGTTATACTAAGATTAATGAAACTAGTATAAGTCCTTGAACGTAAATGGTTTTGGTGTAAAATCAATGATTAAGTGTGAAAGAAAAGGACTTAAAGGAAAAAAATAATACTCAAAGTGTGACAGGGGTAAAGGGGGAGGTAAAGTCCCAGGTTTTGTCTTCAGAAGGTAAAAAGGTGAAAAATGCTAAAGTAATATGGACGTTTATAAAATCTTAAGCACATAAATGGAACTCAGAAGACACCTGGATAATTAAGGAGGGCCCGAAGCTCAGGTTGAAAGACCCAAAATCAATAGCCAAAGCATATGATGGCATCCCCGGCGGTGTGGAGTCCGTTAAAGTACGTGGTTATTGAAATATTTTGAGAAAAAGATAAAGGAATGAGGAACATGTCATGAAATGGGATGTGTGGTTAAAATATTTTAAGATAAACTAACTTGAATGAATTAATAAATGTTCCGGTAAAGATTAAAATGCAAAAATAAATGTATAAATTGATTAATGTCCGTAAGGTAAAGGAAAAATAAAGTAAGTGGGTAAATGGGTGGCTAAGCAACCTAAGTTATTAAACCTATAACTAGCAGAAGGATGTGTTGTGAAAGGTTTTTAAAGACTAAATAAGTATTTTCTAACACGGTATTCGCGTGTGTTGAATGGATGATTGTCAATAAAAATACTAATGTGGATCGGTTAGAATGAAAAGGATAATTTCGGTAAAGAAATGTCTTTCGATCAAACCAAGTGTAGTTTTTTCAAGTATTTAACCGTGTGTGTTAAATAAAGTGAGAAATGTCAAATTGAGAAAAGGAAGTCTTTTACAAGATTAAGGTGAAATAATTTGGATAAATGAGGTTCTCGAAGCAAAAAGGTTTCATGAATTTAGTATATGTATATGTATATGTATGTTTATATATGTATACAAGGTAGTTGCATGTGCACGTAGGTATAACATGTAGTTTATTGTTTATGTCGTTCGTTTCTATGCTTCATTTTGTATATTCCCACTGGGCCTTGGCTCACACCCTCGTTTTTGTTCTGGCAGGTTATATGATATCCCGTATTTTAAGAGCATTGGACAGGTAAGTATTTAATTTTCATTTAGGTTAGTAGCTCTGTATGTTTGGACTCTGAGGATGCTTCCAATGGGTCCCTCATGTAGTTTGAACTTGAAATTAGAGTCGCATGTTAAATAAGTGAAACGTTAATGAAAATAAAACTGGACTAGCAACATTATATAGGTTGTTTTATTGAACTTCACACCTAACACTCAGGTCGCACCAGGTTGACTACGGGTAACCCATAAATCCAGGTGGGGGAATTATAATTAGGGACTTCATTAGGCGATTAGACTAGGACCATGTCATAGAAGTATGGGATTATGTTTCACTCAAAGTTGCGGCCTTCAAGTAGTTGACAACTCGAAATTTTAACAAGAGGGTCAAGTCGAGGACACTAAATGAATGGATCTTGTGCTAAAGAAATTCACTCATAAGGTAAATAAGCTAGAGTCATCTCATAAGTCTGACTAAAAATTACCAAATTGAAATGCTGGAGGGAGAAGCTTTTAGGAAACCATGGAATATTGAATATATGAAAAATTATTATCACTAGGTTATGTTTTATGTAATGGAAACCTAGAACTTGATAAGAACAAATGTGAGTATCGATGAAATATCATTTATTCTCCTCGACAATTGTTAATTATTCGCCTCTCTTTATCTATTATAACTTGATAAAAATTCTAAGCCTTAGAGATGGGCAAGAGGACTCAGACGAACGCATCTCAAGGAAGAAGGAAAAATAATTGTAAAACTTATATAATTGCACCTTAAGTGGAAAGCAAGCCCTAAGAGTGATTGTGCTCCTACAAAGTAGTGGTCGACTACATAGGTCAACACTTGTTCAAGGGGAACTACATGTCTAAGTTCAAGTGCTAGTCCTCATCCAAAGATAATGTATAAACTCAAATTAATAAGGGAAAGTTGAATAAGGAGAGGCTCATGAGCTAAGAAACCTCTCACTTAGAACAACCTCGTAAGGATGCCATTTTATGAGTGATCTCATCCCTATGACGAATCCGGGCATGAAATTGGCCTGCCACCGGTAGCTAATGCAGTCATTAGGTTAGGTCGAACACGAGCGAACCTAAAGGCCAACAAATGACCAAGGCATTGAGTTGACCCTAAAAATCTCTCAAATAAAAATGGTCATGAGGATTAAAAAGCCTAAGACGTACATGTAAATTATTTTTCTAGAATAGTGATGCGATAACTCAAGCCTAGAACATATTATTTAAAATGTAAGAAATGGAAAGCAAGTAACCAAATGGAGAAGTAATAAATTTAGTTAAAGTCATTAAAGGTTAAAACTCATTAAAGGAAAACATTAATTCACTCAAAATATAGACGAACACACGTAGAGGCCTAAAGTCCTTGATAATATTGTTGTAAAATTGCGAAAATCCAACTAAGGGGAGAGGTTTCAAAAGGAGTTCAGATAAAATCTTCAAAAAACATATAGGCCTTAGAGGAAGTGGTAATCGGGGTATCAACAGTAATTGTGGCTTGGAGCCAATTCATGTTAACAGTATCAGAGTCCAAGACCACGATCATCTTGGAACCATTAGTTCCCTGGGCAGGAGCATAAATCTCCATCTCCTTGGCCTCCGCCAAGGACATATCCTCCTCCTCATCTCCCTCCTAGGTCTCAATGACCCTCGATATCCATGGTTAATTATTTATTACCCTCTTCTTTATCTTGGCTTACCCATAATCAAAGTTTTCTATCTTCTCCATCATGCATTCGAAGGAATCCTTATACTTGGCAACTATGTCATTACAGGCCTTGGCCAAATCCTCCTTCATACTCTATATGATGGTCATATCTTTATTCCTCTTGGCCTTAATCTCCGTTTCATGGGTATTAGACTCAATTAGATTATTCTTAGACTTGGTTACGTTCTTCTCTATATCGGTCATTTTATTCTTTAGGTCAGCCACCTTGTATCGGAGTTTAACATTCTGCCTCTTCTCCACCTCAAAGGTTTTCAAATTCTTCTCCATGGTCAAGGGCTTTTCTTAAATAATAGTGGCCAACATATATTGCTTAAACAAAATAAGTATCAAGTCAGAAGATGCAATAATTTACAAGAAGTAAATAAAGAAAGGCCAAATTACTACATGTATGGCCCAATACTAGGAGTAATCCCACATGGTGTTTGTATCCAAAGACTTGAGAAGCCTATAGTTTAGCTCATACCCCAAGTAACTAATATTTGGTGGAATTAGTATAGTTGGCTCACACAGTGTTCTTCTCCTTCCTTAAATTCTGATAAAAGACGTGAAGGGTGGTATCCTTGACATAAGGAGGGTCCTCAAACACCTCAGTCACTGGAACCTCTGTAACTTATTACTTCTAAAGAGACCTGGACTGACCCCCAACATTAGCAATAGGCTCTTGTGTGTTGGGAAAACAAAATGGGATTGACATCCAAAACGTGTAAAAATTTCAGTCCTAAGATCTTTTATTACTCGTGAATTGGAAAGAAAACAAGAACTTGGTTTAAATATCATACATGCGGTTTTAAGAAACAATACCATTATAAATATTATTATGATTCGTACGTGGAGAAAAAGTTTTATGAAACATGAAGATCTTGATACCCTCCGAGGTCTCAAAAAACCTTGTTAAAATGTTATGAACATCTCAAATCTTCTAGTACATGATCCACTAAAAGTAAGCCACGTGTGTGGTCACTCTTGGAGATAACACCATGGTGAATATTAGAGAAATCACTTTCTCTCTCCTCATCCCTAGACACAAAAATGTGAATAGTGTAGTTCCTCTCCCTCTCTAACCTTCCATAATGGAACATTGACCTAAAACCCTACCTTACACTAGTATAAATAGATGTAAGTCATGGGCTTAGCTTTAAGTTGGCTTCTAGAGAGTTTCAGGCCAACTACTTAGGTATTGGACTATACTAGGGACCCAAGACAAATAATTAAATTATCTTCCAAATAAATAATTGGATTTCCTAATGACCTTTACCATAATTATTTATTTTCTTCATTTAATTGCAATTAACTCCACTAAATAATCACGACTGCACTCCCATTTATTTATTTCTAAAATCACTCAGATATAAAGAGGTCTTATTTGATAATTTGATTATGGTACATAATATAATTTCCCACGTTAAGTTTTCAATACCTGCTGGCCAAATCAATTACATGTTAATAGATTTTAACCAACCTCTAATCAATTTCTTAATTATCAGATGTAATTTATTTGTTACTCCACCGAATTATGAATAATCCACCGATTGGGTTATACTAGTGATAATAAAACATATATGTCTATCAAGGGGTATCACAATCCAATATATCTCCTTGACACAAATTCCTATAAATTATGATAGCATACCTATTGACAAAACGATTTCCTAATCTACGGGGGTCTATTGACCCAAGATAAAATTAAATTGCACCCATAACAGTAAAAAAAAAGAATTGTGCAAGCATTACAATCCTCATAATTCTCGAGATTAAAAATCTATGCTCGCTTTGCAAATGGTGGGATATTACCTAACTCCAATCAAGACAACCCTTAGACTTACAATCTCACTCGTGGTCTTGGTCAATACATTCTTATATGTATCGATCAAAATCTTATTTTGAACTATCGCACAAGTTCCTGAACCTTTAGATAGGTTCTCACAGTTTAAGATAAACCACTAGGATTATGCCACAACCATTCTGATAGTATGTTAATTACCTATATAGCTTGGGAATTGTTCAATTGTACTAGAACTGAAATTCTAATATCATGTGATCATGTTGAACCTAACTCACTGGAATTCTTACTAAGTACAATTGATTGACGTGTCTATAATATATTTAAAGAATTAATATAAGGAATTATCATAACCATTATCCTTATTTCAAAATTAACTAACACACCTTTATTGAAAAGTAAATGCCATACATGGTTTTAAGAATAAAATCCTAACATCGTTTACTCTAGCCTAGACCAGCCTTGTCCCTCTTTAAATCAGGGGTAGTAGCAGATTTAGCTAGCCTTTTCTTAACCTTGGCTTATTTCTTTTTTAGAGAAGAAAGGGAAGCATGGTTAGGGACCTTATAAGACATTTCCAAAGTACATTGAGTCTTCAATTGAGAAGCGAAGGAGGTAGGTACTTCATGAATAAGATTTAAAAGTTAGTAAAGGAAAAATCGAAAGTTTATGTGTAAGCACTTGGTGGAATTCATTTACTTTCTTCGACTTCTTCATCGAATTAATTTTTAGCTTAGGCCTTGGTTCGAACGTCGGTTGAATAATAGCCAAATTGGGAAAGATTGTCAAAGGAGAAAATGTCCTCAAACACTAAGAGGTCAGATTGACAATACTTATGCACCAAACTCTTCTCGACAAGAGTAAGATGAGGAGAAGTTTTCTTTGTCAATAAGAAAAATGAAGCAAAAGTTATAAGCAAAGTACAAAAAATAAGAAATGTTATCCAAGTGATAAAAATACATAATACCAATTGAAGAAGTATCACTCTACTCGTAAGGAACTTTCACAGTTATGTCGGTCTCTTTAAAGAAAAACTCACAATTACTATAATACCCCATCCCGTAAATTAATTAAATTATGTAAATGGATTGCGCATGAGAAGAAATAAATTATGGTTGAAGAGAATTATTAAAATATGGATTTTTATGTGGATCGTAGTATTACCATTCGTAAATATAGGGACTTGGTGAATAGATATTGGAAATTTTGGGTAAAGATTTAATTACAGAAAATTATTGGATAACGATTATATAGGAACTATATTTGGATTACATAATGAGTAATTATAAATTAATTAAACCTTATACACGAGTTACGTGTGGGAATGAATAGTATATAGTTGGGACGTATGTTATTGCTTCCCCAACTAGTGAGAAAGAGGTATAGGAATATAGGGTATTAATAATTCTATATATATATATATATATATATATATATATATATATATATATATATATATATATAAATAAAATAATGCTCTTGTGCGGACTAGTTCGCATTTTAATAATGCAGACCGGATATGTATCACCTAACCGTATGCCTAGAAATTATCGCCTAAATTATAGTCACACTCTCTCTCTTTTCTGGGCTCACCGTCAAGTGACACATGTTCTGTCCGCACTCTTAACATGCGGACCGGTCCGCACAAGAGCATGACTATATATTTATTTATTTATTTATTTATTTATTTATTTATTTATTTATTTATTTATTCATTCATTTATTTATGCGCATCTCACTTGAGAACTCAGAACTGCTTGGCAAAATAAGCTGAGTTAGAAGACGGTGAGGTAAAACAAAAGGGGCACTCCTTGAATTTCGGGTTTTGCAGAAGGGAAAATGGGAAAGTAAAAGATTTGATTCTCTTTTAGTTGTCGACTGCTCCTTCGTCAACATCAATTGCAAGCCAACGTCAGAACCTTTGGATCAGCAATGTTAACATATGAAAGGTATGTGTCTTTATACATAGGGACGTTCTGATCAAAGTCAGCCATTGGCTTCTTAACGTGTATAAAAAATTGAGGGAATCGTGGGAAGTGTAGTCTCCCAATGTTAGGCCCATTGATTAACGTTCTAGTTGAACGACGTGTGAAATCAATCTCTCTCTCTCTTCGCTGTCAAAACCCCATTCACCCAACTCATTTCTCTGCTTGCACATGGTCCTGATCGTACGTTGTAAGGACATAATTTTATAAATGTCCGGGGTAGAATCTAGGAATTTTCTGTTTACCCTAGATCATAATATGTATGTCTGATACCGCTACATTTGGCACGTCATCACGATCATCCATGACGGCCTTGATCTGAATCCATGCATCCATAATCTTCACACGTGCATCATGCTACATACGATGTGCTGCTCAACCGTTCCCATTACTCCACTTCGCATTATTGGTAAAATGATTTCTTGGAGTGGTTTATATTTGCATAAATATTTAGGAATTTTTTAGAAAATATTTTTCGAAGTCTGATTTGTTTTTAACACAAAAGCAAAAAAAATTATAAGTGTAGAAGCAGAGTTGCCTCAGTTGACGAGCTCGTTCAAACGATATCACACTGTCGTTCGAGTGACATGAGGATGTCGCGCGAACTCGTTCGAATGACATCTCTCTGTCGTTCAAGTGACATAGGGATGTCGCGCGATCTCGTTTGAGCGACGTCGTCAACTCGATTTTCGTATAAATATCTGGGTTCATTCTACACGTTTTCCAAGTCTTTTTCGCACACGATTTCTACATTTTACGGCCCAGAAAACAGACTTCATATTTTAAGGTTTCATACCTTGTTTATTCACATAAACACTCCCATATATGTATGTGAATCTGTAAAACTTCAAGAGGATCATTTTTACTCATCTGGAGTAACTTGTGGAGAAGTCGTCTCTTCTTCATTGCTGCCCATCTGGTGTTCTTACGGGAGATTCCAACCGATGACATCGGAACTGACACCTGAGAGTATTTCGTATATCACTCTTATTTTCATTGTAATCCGTGTAAACCGCTTTTTACAAATTATAGTGAAAATAAAAGGTTTTGCCCCTTTGGGGGATTTTCCATATTTGTCTGTTTTATTTGTGATTGACTGATCTTGCATGATCATATTGATTTCAGTCACACCTAGATGCATGTTTTAGGATTTAATTGAAAAACTAAGTTTAATTAAATAATTTCTTTGTTTGAATAATAGCGCACTCTTTATAGGTATAAAGAGATCTCTTAACCTGGAAACACATTAAATTAGTTGGTGTATATAATACAGAAAGATGGGATTGGTGGTCAATTGTTCATCTGTAAACTCATAACCTAGGACTAATAAATTAAACACTTGGATCATTATAGAGTAGGTAAGTTGTCGATTTAGAAGAGGTTGTATTCCTGATGTAGAAAGAAGTTTGTGGAACTAAGGTTTCCTAAATTGAATATTTCGATAGACGGGTTCTTTGGTTCTGTGTATAAGAAAGAGGCGTGAGATGACTTAGAAGTGTGCTGTCATCATTCCCGCCGTGGATTTAATCTCAACGGCTGAGATTAAAATAGAGAAAAAGGACCCTTGTTTGTACATAAGAGAAGGCAGACCCTTGACATTTTTTATACATTCCCCCTTAAGTCTGTCTCCTCCATATTTATTTACAGTGAAGACAATATACTCACCAGATCACTAACCCCCCTCACTGCGTAGAAATATAGCTACGAAATATGTAGTAGTTGTTAGAGCTTCGATGCGTATTTTGATGGGTAATAGAGGGTTATTTTTAGAAGAATGATAGCATATTATTAGGGGTATTTGGAAGAGGGTTTTTGGAGGTTACTTGGAGCTCAACTTAGTGGAAAAAGACAACCCCTTTAAGGCCACCTTAGGGGGTGGGTGTTGTCATCTTCCTTGATTCTTCCATGCCTTTAACTGATTTGGAATTCGTTGAGGTGGGATACCTACTCTTATGTTGAGACTCTATTTTGATAGATATTGCAGTCTTATTGTTATGTATAATTAAGAGTAGGAATTGCACGAAATAATATTAAGGTTTCTTAGCAAACTGAAAATATACATTTTTATGGTAATAAAAGTGTAGAAAATATTATTTGTATATATTTTCCAATAAATCTGATAATATACATTTTTATGGTAATAAAAATGTAGGAAAATATTATTTGTGTATATTTTCCAATAAATCTGATAATATACATTTTTATAGTAATAAAAATGTAGAAAAATATTGTTGTGCATATTTTCCAACAAATCTGACATAAAAAAGAAATTTATGGAAATAAAAATGTAAGAAAATATAGTTAGTTTATTTTATGGATTAAGAGTGCAAGAAATGCAGTTTTGATGAAATTCTAGTAAAAAGAAATAATACTCATTTTTATGGAATAAAAATATGAGAAATGTCAATTCGGTGTACTTCTAGTGAAAAGGAAATATTAAACATTTTTATGAAACAAAAATGAGGAGTGGTGTTAATGTTGTCAAGATATTTATAGAGATAAATATTTTTAGGTTTCTTGCAAAACGAAAATTTGGAAAATTAAGAAGAAAAAAAAGGTGTTATTTTATGCGCTAAAGTGACTAGTGTGACATTAAATAGGTGTTCAGGTGGCTAAATCGTGTTTTTGGGAAATTAACTCTTATGAAATGAAGAAGGTGATTTTGGAAACAAATGGGGAAAATGATAATTAAAGTGCAAAATTTTTATGAAATAAATATGTAAAGGGTGTTGGGAAAAATGCAAAGTGAATGAATTAAGTCCTAAAGAGAGAATGAATTTCGGTATAAAATCAACGTACGTGCAAATAAAGGACTTAAAGAAGAAAGAAGTATTTTTCCTAGTGTTAACGAGGAAAAAAACGGACGGTTAAGTCTGAGCCTTTGACTTCGGCCCGCGAATGTAATTGATGTGAACATTGAGAATAATATTTCGATAAGATAATGATTTTGGATGATGTCGGGTTAAACAATTAAGCATGACTATGATGTCCCTTGATTGAAAAACCCTAAAGCAATTGCAGTTTACTTGGCACTCGATGCCGGACGGTGAAATTCCGCAAAACCGTGGGTGTTCGTGTGTTTGCGGATTCTCTAAAGATAATGCTAAGTAATTAATCAGATATCCATGAAAAATCATAGATGAATGGTAATGATCCAAAGATTCCTTAATGCAAGAATAACGCTTTAAAATGTCTAATGTCATGTGGTAACATGGGATGGTTAAATAAGGTGACTCAATGATATTAAGCTATATAATAAGGTTTGAATCGTAATAAACACAAGCGTGTGTTCATGAGTCATTTAAAGGAAACGAGCATTTTTTTTAAACACGGTATGTGCGTGTGTTAAATGGAAGTCCTGAAATATGGGTAAGCAACTCTAGCATGAGTTAATGAAGGTTATGTAATAAACGTTTTGGATGTAAATAAAAGATTTTCTCTAACAAATGTCATTTGTTTAACTACGTTAGTTAATGGGAACGGATTTTTTTTTCAAAGCATGATAATACAAAGGGACTATTTTGTAAGATAAATGGAATCAAATAACGTTTTCGGAACAAACGGTTAAATACATTGGTATACGTATTTTCAAAGGTATATATGTAGATATATACATATTTTCACTTGCATGTAGTGTAGCGTGTGAGTAGTCCTTTCTAACGCTTATTTTTATATTACATTTGTATATGATCCCACTGAGAATTTGGCTCACATCCCTTCTCTTAGGCAACATCTGACATCGTGTGTCCTACCAAGACTTGAATGGCATTAACTTATAGTTTAGCAATTGTGAGTGTGGAATTTAGAAATGGGATCCCTCGTGATGTTCATGGGCATAAGCCTTGGTGTCCGTAGGCAATGCTAGACGTCCTGTATCCTACCATATATATAGTTACATTAATTAGTGGATTAGCACATAGTATGATGATTACATGGTGAGGAAATTCAGTCGTAATGGTTGAGCATTCATAGGGGTTCAAAAGATATGGTCTAGTGAGATTCACTTTAGGTTAGTAACATGGTTAAACATGTGAATCTATATCGAAGCTTCCTTGGAGATAAATACTAAGGTTTGTCTAGTGAGTTGTTAATGCGAGTGGTACACGTCCCGAGTAAATGGTGAATTTGTGGTTGGGTACCGTGTATTACGTTTGAGATTCATTATTGCAATAAGGCTTATGTAGTAATGTACATTTCATAGTGAGAAAATCAAGGTCGCATAGCATGGGTCCGGTTATGACTTAGGATTTCACGCATGACGATTATTTAGAGAAATAATTGAATTTGATGTTATCACCCATGAGGCACTGGGAATCATTATTGCATTGCAGTTTACATAAGTGAGAGTATACCATTGATGATAGTATGGTTAGACCATGTTGATTTGTGGCAGTACCTTGGATTTAGTGCTACGACTTGAGTTTATATACATGTATCATGACATGACCATCAAGGATAGTTTTGAAAATAGGTTGACCAATGTTGGGTGGTGCACGTGGGAGACTTAGAATAGGATGAAATTTTGTTATGGCTTTTAGAAATAGCACTCAGAATGACGGGTTGGACATAATTACAGCACCTAAGTGTGCTACCTGTAGGGTTAGTGATGATTATGTTGGACGAAATAATTGGGCACAACTGGTATATGAAAGCAGAGATTCCATTCGAATGAGTATAATTTGGGATCATGTAGACCGTGCTGAGGGTTGTAGCAATGGTTTGAGAGTTAAAATATTGAAATCTTGTGCGCATGGTGTTTCATTTCATGAGAGTGATCTTGAAAATTGAGGTTAGTTATCGCGAGTTAAAAATTTTGAATGCCTGGGTACGATAGGACAGTGACTAATGATAAGTGTTGGAGGAATCCATTTGGTGCAGTTGGTTGTACTTACTAAGAATAGGAATGTGGAATTAGTCCTAAGGATGGAAGCTTAGCGTAACAGTTTCTCGAAGAAATTGGTTTTGTGTTCCATTTGTCCGACACGGATGGAAGATTTGTGGTTAAAACTCGTCAAGGTTAACAAGTCAAGATAGGATATGTGGCAAGACTGAAGCGTGATCGTGTCGAAAACCGAGCGTCCGTGTAATACGCTAGTCGCTGTTATCGGCTTCCAACCATAATACAAAAACCTAAACTATAACTACACTCTTGTGGAGTATAGTGGCTAGTCTGGGTATCGAATCCTCAGGGAACTAGGACGAGTGAACGTAACGACGTTGGATAGACAGAGAAATCCTAACCTTGACTCACAAAAAGAAAAGGAAAATTTGATTTGGTTTTGGGAATGATTAAACTAAATGCGATAATGAAAATGAGCAAAGATGCAACTAAATTAATCTACCGAAATGGAGAATGACTGATGATTTCAAAAAACAATTATTTTAACCTATGAGAGAAACAGGATGGGAATACAATCCCCCAACCCTAGTGTAGTGCAGTGATAATGTTAATCATAAATTTATCTGGTTGATCTGACCCGGAATTTAGTACTCCCAAGCATTATGTATACGAGGTTCAAGCCCGCGTCATACCTAATCTGAGGATGAGTAAATCGGTATCGCGGTAATGACACTCAAATTGTACTCTAAATCATCACGCGTACCCAAAGGTAAACGAGATATAAAGATCTGCAATTATTATGTAATTACTCAATACGATCATATTCAATCATTAAATTCATCGGATTAACTTTATACACATGCACTAACACATTAGGTTGGGTTCATGCATCCCAACCTTTTAAACCTAGCCGGACATATTAAACTGAACAATGCATGAAATAATAACGTTGCATGCGAATAAACTCATGATAACACTAGATCGAAATACGTAGCTAAATATTATAAACGCAGAAATTCATTCAAATCATACATAGAAATTACCATGCAAGAATACCAAATATCATAAAAATAAAGCGTGGAATAATACTTGAAAACAAACCCGGAAATGTATTGATCTTGCAGCAATTAATTGAAGTTATGTTCCTAGATGTTTTCCTCTCTTTTTCTCTATCAAAAACTACCTAAACATCTTCAGAACGGCTGTTCCTAAGTTACTACCTACGTTCCCTACTCTCTTTTTTAGAGTTTTAACCTAATAGGACACTTTAGAGCCAATCAGAATGAAGGAGAAAATTCGCGCATCAGGCCCCCCGAACCGGTTCACATGTACCCCGAATCGGTTCGTCCCCCAAACCGGTTCGCCCTTGGGTTCGCGAATGCTTGCTGGTTTGGGGTGCTTATTCAACACTTAGAATTTTTCTTGCTTTCTTTCCTTTCTTCCTTGGATTTTTCTCCGACTTCAACTGGTCATAACTCATCAACTGTAGCTCGGATTTGGGTGCCGTTTCTTCCAGTGTTCTCGTTGTTCCGAGATCTTCAACTTTCCAGTTGACTCCTCCTTCGAGATCTGGCTGCAGAATTACCCAAATGCCCTTGAACTTGCCCTCTTATCTTTTCTTTCATTGTCTCGCTTTCTCTTTTGCGCTGCTTGCATAATTAACCTGTAAAACCAATAAGAGAAGCACGAAACAAGAAATACTTGCCAAAGAAGATTAGTAACATGAATGTGCGTCAAATCCATATAGGTTACATCACTCGGGTTCACAAATGCACTGAAATTAGGGGAATAAATATACAATATTTATGTCCAATCAAACCCCCCTAACTTAGAACTTTGCACGTCCCGAGCAATGTAAAAGAATCCTAACAAGGCTTAACTCTTGAAAATCACATTTTATTTGGATAGAATACCTTTTTCGCGGGCAAGCGATTGCATTTAGCGCATGCAACAAGCCTTTAAACCCCTAGGTCACCCTAGTAGGATGAGTTGTGTCTCGTGAGGGTTTGCAGAGAATATACCCATAAAATTCGACTCAAAGAAATTTCAAAATATGCAAAAATTGAGTAATTCAAACTTTCCAGAAAATAGTCATCATCAAGTCATATTTATGAGTCTCAAACCTTAGTGCGTGTGTGCGAAGCCGAGAATATAACCACCAATTTCCACCGATTGATCATTACGTTACTTATTCGAAAATTCATTTCGATATCAATTTCTCACGGAACGCTCTCACAAACGAATCTCTCGGATTATGGCTATTCTCTCGGCATGCGTGATATAAAGAGTAAATGTACTGGAAGCAAATTCACTCCTGCAATTTAGAAAGACGGAAACTTTATGGTGAAAGGATCTCATCAACGGATTACGATTTAGAAAAAAACGGGAACATTGCCTCTATTTTGCGCATTTAACCTCTTATGTTATCTTTTGGTGTCTTAACTCTCCACGCGGTAATCAATTTTCGCAATTTGGACTCGGTTAGGACTTTTTCGGGTTGAAGGTTGCATTGGGTAAAATGAAGGAGGTATAGAAGGTTGGAATTGGAAAAGTCATTAATGATGTCCAATTGTGCTTTTTCCGGGCTATTGCTCATTTTTTTTTTCTTTTCTTGTTGTTTTTGTTGAGCATACTATTTTGTTTCTTGCCCCTTTATATGCACTTTTTGGACTTAAAATCTGAATTTTTCATTTTTCACAATTCTGGCTATTTTGGGTTTTTCGGGTTGTCAAACGAAAGGGAAAATTATTCGGCTCAATTTGGGTTGCAAAGGATGATTTTTCGCTACTTTTTTCTGGCCAAAATTTTGGGTGACAAACGAGGGCCTACTTCATTATCCAAAATCCCAATTGCGTTACTATATGCGTTTCGAGGTGAATTTAAGTTTAGAGGCTAATTTGGCACGTTTTTCAAGGCAATATTGCACACATTTTTTAAAACCGATCAAAATGAAAGGATTGAGATCCTTGACAACTTATTAAGCGCTAAAAAGAACTTTGAGTTAACAATTAACTCGGATTGATTTAAAAACTCGCAAAACGTGATAGGCTCGAATCTCACCGGGTTTGTTAATCTCCACATTCGTTCGTTAAGTCGTCAATTTTCGCTCAATTTCCATCTTTGGTCAATTTCGGCTTTGTGTATGTTGGATGTTTACAATTTGAGACTCCAATTCGACTTTTAATGATATTTTTGAAAAATTTGAATTCCAATTTTTATTTATTTTGAACAAAAAATATTTTTGGATTTTTCAAAATTTTATGATTTTTTTTGAAAATTTCTGAGCATTTTTTGAAAATTTGTGAAGTTTTAGAAATACGCACTTGTGACCCCCCCTAACTTAGACTTTTGCATTGTCCTCAAGCAAAAAGGACTAAAATCTAAATAAGGCGAAATAATAAGTGCGATAAATAAAACAAACAAATGGGAAAAAATTCAGCAAGACACTATATGACACTCATGCATGACTCAAAAATACACTAATAATCACCCCATACGCGTCGGGGGTGCGACGACCTCTCATCTCTCCACAAACTCACCCGACCCCTTGCACGGGGAATGATGCTCTCCTTGTCACTCTCGTCTTCCTATCATATACTAACAACCGGAATAAGTTGGGACCTCGCCCATAGATAAAGGATAGACCGGGAGACTCATCGTTATTAATTGGAAAAGGATCCTCGTGATGCTGACTCAAACCGGGGTCTGCGTGCGCTGACTCGGAGGGAACACCTAGGTTTCTTTCAATTTTTAAGACGCATGGGTCGAGCTCTAAGTCGGATGGACCACAACTTTTTTCCTCACTCGCCTTCAGGACCTCTAGTGGTATGGGTGGATGGTCACAAAGAAGGAATTTATCGATTTTAGCTTTCCATTCGCTTTCTTCTAGGTGACGAAATGAATCCAATAGAGTTTGGACTCCGTCGTTAAGGCTCTCATCCACCGGACCAAATTCTTTTTCAAATTCTTCCATGCTCATGTCCCCTAGCTCTCTCCCTCGAGTAGTGCCTACGTCCTCTCTTACTTGCTCGATCTCTAACTCCACCATTTTCCTTTCTTCTAACCCCTCTCTCTCTCTCTCTTAATGACTCAGTGCTCTCACTTGGTGTGCTCGAGGTGTATCCTAAGAAGGGAAAGGGAGTGTTATCGGAGACTGAGTGCGACGGTGTGGTAGGTGGGATCCAAAACTGTGGGGCGTTTGGAGTGTGGGGACTATTAGGATTATACTCAACAAGTGGATTTTCGTGAATACTGGTTGGAGTATTATGGGGTGTGGGAGTGGTTTTAGAATTTTTCATTAAAGCTTAAGAGAGATTATGGTGAATCTTTTTGTGTTTTTTTTTTTTTTTTTTATGTTTTTGGATTTTTGAAATTTTTTGTCAAAGCTTTGGATGGACTCAATCTAATCCTAAGTCTACCTAATTCCCCGGCAACGGCACCATTTTGATCGTGTCAAAAACCGAGCGTCCATGCAATACGCTAGTCGTTGTTATCGGCTTCCAACCACAATACAAAAACCTAACTTATAACTACACTCTTGTGGAGTATAGTGGCTAGTCTGGGTATCGAATCCTCAGGGAACTAGGACGAGTGAACGTAACGACGTTGGATAGACAGAGAAATCCTAACCTTGACTCACAAAAAGAAAAGGAAAATTTGATTTGGTTTTGGGAATGATTAAACTAAATGCGATAATGAAAATGAGCAAAGATGCAACTAAATTAATCTACCGAAATGGAGAATGACTGATGATTTCAAAAAACAATTATTTTAACCTATGAGAGAAACAGGATGGGAATACAATCCCCCAACCCTAGTGTAGTGCAGTGATAATGTTAATCATAAATTTATCTGGTTGATCTGACCCGGAATTTAGTACTCCCAAGCATTATGTATACGAGGTTCAAGCCCGCGTCATACCTAATCTGAGGATGAGTAAATCGGTATCGCGGTAATGACACTCAAATTGTACTCTAAATCATCACGCGTACCCAAAGGTAAACGAGATATAAAGATCTGCAATTATTATGTAATTACTCAATACGATCATATTCAATCATTAAATTCATCGGATTAACTTTATACACATGCACTAACACATTAGGTTGGGTTCATGCATCCCAACCTTTTAAACCTAGCCGGACATATTAAACTGAACAATGCATGAAATAATAACGTTGCATGCGAATAAACTCATGATAACACTAGATCGAAATACGTAGCTAAATATTATAAACGCAGAAATTCATTCAAATCATACATAGAAATTACCATGCAAGAATACCAAATATCATAAAAATAAAGCGTGGAATAATACTTGAAAACAAACCCGGAAATGTATTGATCTTGCAGCAATTAATTGAAGTTATGTTCCTAGATGTTTTCCTCTCTTTTTCTCTATCAAAAACTACCTAAACATCTTCAGAACGGCTGTTCCTAAGTTACTACCTACGTTCCCTACTCTCTTTTTTAGAGTTTTAACCTAATAGGACACTTTAGAGCCAATCAGAATGAAGGAGAAAATTCGCGCATCAGGCCCCCCGAACCGGTTCGCATGTACCCCGAACCGGTTCGTCCCCCAAACCGGTTCGCCCTTGGGTTCGCGAATGCTTGCTGGTTTGGGGTGCTTATTCAACACTTAGAATTTTTCTTGCTTTCTTTCCTTTCTTCCTTGGATTTTTCTCCAATTTCAACTGGTCATAACTCATCAACCGTAGCTCGGATTTGGGTGCCGTTTCTTCCAGTATTCTCTTTGTTCCGAGATCTTCAACTTTCCAGTTGACTCCTCCTTAGGGATATGTCTGGAGAATTACCAAAATGCCCTTGAACTTGCCCTCTTAGCTTTTCTTTCATTGTCTCGCTTTCTCTTTTGCGCTGCTTGCATAATTAACCTGTAAAACCAATAAGAGAAGCACGAAACACGAAATACTTGCCAAAGAAGATTAGTAACATGAATGTGCGTCAAATCCATATAGGTTACATCACTCGGGTTCACAAATGCACTGAAATTAGGGGAATAAATATACAATATTTATGTCCAATCATCATCCTTAGGAGTGTTTCCAAAATAGTATGTAAGTGCTTGCCGATTCATAAGTCGTTATGAAGGAACGCTTGCGTATATAGAACAAGACGCAATCAAGTAAGCATATAAAATGTATATACCATGAATATATGATGATAATAAAGTAACAAATATATATGGGAGGACTCGACTTGAGGTATTTACCCAAGATGCCTATGTAGCCTAGGGGCATCAAAGTCCATGCAGTTTAAAGACAATACGATGTGGAGTTTAACCCATAAATCCAACCGAGGATTTTATTATATGTGTGTGTAGAAAAAGGTATTTTAGTGTGCAAAAATGGGATGAGAAATCCCTGTCTGGAATTCACAAGTGAACCCACTTTTCTTGTTTTTGGTTTTTCGATGAAAATAAATTATGTGTGAATACTAATAATAAAAAGTATAAATTAAAATGTGTGATGTAATGAAGTATAGTACTAAAGCAAAAATAAAGTAACTAATGCAAAAATAAGAGAATTTAAAGACAACGGGGAAGAAATAAACCTCCTTGTGAAAACTTAAAGTAATTCTTGATTGTAGATGTGTTGACTTCAAGCTGAAGTGATGGTGGGTTAAGGAGGTGGTGAGATTTACTCAAAAGAGTATGAAAAATGATGGAAGGAATGTGGGAAATGGTCTTTTAGGGAAAAAAATAACTTTGAATTCGAGGAAATTCTCTCTGAATTGCTTAGAGGGATGTTCAAGAGTTTCTTTCAAAGTGAGGTCGTGGCCTCTAACTATAGGGCCAAGGAGGGTGCCGATCATGATGGTCCTATACCTACCTATCGGCATAGAACCCTAGACACACAATGATAGGCAAGGCCCTTGGGTTTTCAATTGGCCTTCTGAAGCAGGTTGTTTGAAAAACGGTCGTAAAACATGAACCATAAGCCATAATCACGCACGGGGGAGGACCATTGGAAAAGGCATTTAGATCCATTTAAGAATTTATAGAGCCATCCCGAGTTCAGAGTCGATCGAAGTCAAACGTGGCTCGAGAGCGCCCGCTGGTCACTGGACAGGAAATTCTCGGAGGAAAAAGGACGTTCTTCTGAACTGTAAGGTTAATTAACGCACGGGACAGACCATTGGAAAGGGTATTCCATGCCCTTTGAGATTTCATTTAGCTTTGTTTGGTTCGAAGAGTAGACTTTTGTGAAACGTGGCCCGAAAGTGTTCGACTACACTTTACAGTAAAATGGGTCGATTGTTCGTACCGTAAGGCTAATTTGTGCACGGGGTGGACCCTTTGAAAGGGTATTCAGATACCTTCAAAGATTCATTCATCTTCATTCGAGTTAAATAGTTAATAAAAGTCAAACAAAACTCGGGAGCGCCCGATGGCCTCTAAACGTGGTAAAACGGACCGTTTGTCCGAACCATAAGGCCGATTTATGCATGGGGAAAACATTTGGAAAGGGGATTCAGAGCCCTTTGAATATTTATTGAAATGTTTCTCAGGCAAAAAAGTTAACCGAAATCAAACGGGGTTTGAGAGTGCCCGGTGACCTTTACATCGGTTTTTAAAGAAAAACGAACCGATCGTCTGAACCGTAAGGATGATTTGTGCATGGGGTGAACCATTGAAAAGGGGATTCAATGCCCTTTAAAGATTCATTGAGCTTCACTCAGGCAAGAAACTTGACCAGAGTCAAATAGGCTCGAAAGCACTCGTTGGCCTCTAGATCGGTACTCGTTGTATGACCTAGGGTTTGCGGTGAATGAGTGAGTGATAGGGACCTAAGGAGGTGCTTAAGGGAATCCTATGATCGGATGCCTATAATTTGGAACTCTATTTTTCATCTTTGAATGTTATCACACTTCTCTATTGATCTTTCATTTTCGTCTTCCACATTGTACTCTTGTTATACTGTATACTATTCCCACTAGATTACGAGACTATATTACTTATGTTAGCGTGGTACCTAAATAGGATTAGATAGAAAAATTATATAATAATTCCTTAACGATCATTAGAAATTTCTTTAAGAAAAACTAGAAGCATTAGAAATATTAAGTTAAATTGTTCTACTCTTTAGAGCGTAAAGGCATTACTTACTGGATCCTATCCCACAAACTATAATTTTCCCAAGTTTTACACAAACCTAGCTATGAATTATGAATTACTAACCAAATAACAGATACCTTATAACCACTGTTAATTACCTTTCAAAACCACCATGATTTAGGATATCACTAAAAATTTAATGTCCTCATAAACATTACGGGTTCCGTAGTGAAACATAACTTCTTACCCATAAACAACTAAAATAGAGGTGATCAGATGAAACCTCGCATAATTCCTCTACATGACCTTGACGCCATAAATGTGTTTCCCTTACAAACCATTTTCTAAAAAAAAAATCCCCAATTTGAAAGCTAGATAATCATGTTAATGAGCAGCATAATGAGCAGTAAAAGTCAAACACCAGTGACCTAGTGGAATTTTCCAACCTCTTTCGATCCCGGAAGGAAAATGAAATCATATAGCAATGGATTTTTTTAGTGAGCTACCACGTACGTTCCACGGATATAATTTTGTGTGGATGGTAATAGATCGACTCAACAAATTTTTCGTTATCTCCAAATGGAAGCTGACAATTCTTTCCAAAATCTTGGTACTAGTATTCATAGTAAGGTTATTAACATGAATAACCCATTCGATGTACATAAAAGCTCAGAATTCATTGAATTTTAGAATACAAACATGATCATTTAGATTATACATACCACTCCAAGTGACTGAGTGAGGTTGAACATCGTTATGACCTAATGTTTTCCCACCTTGAGCATACAAATCATTTGCTAGTAAGGTTCCCAAAACATTATTACCTACGACTTCATAAACGTCAGTATTTAGATTCAATATACTTCAAACTATAGTATCATCTTCTTAATGATATAGATGGTAGTAACCTCCCTCACATAGTTGTATAAACTATATTTAAGAAACCATTTTTATTCTCATTAGTACACCTTAGATAATGTAAACCCCATCCATCTATCTAGTCCAACAACTATCCAGAAATTACAGGATGTGTCTGGAGGCGCACCAATGTATTATCCTTTTACTTCTATATGTCTATGGTAGATTCCATGAGATGATTTCTACAATATTAGACACCATACCTCTTATAATCCTTAATAAGAGCATGCAGATCTGAAAACCAAACAAATAAACAAATTTATTTGAATACCTAAAACTATCAGACATTACATTTTGTCCCAAAATATTGGCTTAATAAAAGTTAAATCTTATGTATATATTATTCTGGTATTCAGGAACTTAAGTAAACCCCACACCAAGATACCAGATATAGTTTCTCTTAGTGTTCAAAATTCTAAAGAAACCTCCTTATCGAATTGTCAACAACATTGAATAGTTGATATATTTTTCTGATAACACTAACACATGACTTCACAACCATAGTAAAACCATCTAGTAGTTTCCTTAATTGTTCGCTATTTATAGAAATACCAATAAAAGAAACAAGTATAGAAGTACTATAGCACTCGGATGGGAATTGAAATTCTAATAGTATTTTACATAAAAAAGAAATTTTCTTTTGATCCACTACCAGATTTCTAAGTAACTTGGAAAAATATGACTTACAATTCGGTTATCATCAATTTCGTGTTAGTCGAATTTAGGAAGCTAATCTTTAACAGTTCAAGTATAAACTGTTGACCTACCTGTCCCAAAAGAACTTATACTTTTACTTACCCATTATGCAAACGGATGTGAAACGTTGTTATTATAAGATCAATATGCAATCTATGATATCCTCCTACCAATACCACCCTTTTTATAATATGAATTGTTTATAGGTGAAACAGACTTCATTCAACCTGACTATACGTAAGCCCTTGTTACAAAACCCTCGGTTACAATATACGACATATGCAAAGCTTGTAAAAATGTCAATTAATTATCTTAAACTCCATTTGTTTTCAATCATGGTTATGTCAATATTCATTATAAGGTTGTGTTGCGCAACTTGCAAATTTCGAAAGAAACGACTTTAGTAAATCGTCATAGTTAATGATAAGCCAATAAATCCCAAAATTTAGAAGTTATTGCGTTAAATATATTGTATAACTTAGACGAGATAAGTACCATGAGAATTTGAAAATCTAAGAATACAGGAATTTCGGGGACAATTTTTTTTAAGGAAGGTAGATTGTAATAACCTACATTTTCCTTTTATTAAACAATTTTAAAATTGAATTATTTAATTCTCAGAATGACATTTTAATTTTTATTAAACCGGGTCAAAAAATAAATAAGTACCGAGTATATATTTTTATAAATTTCTACACGTATAAAATATCTTGTATATTTAAAATAAATTTTTATATCAAATTACATGATAACATAATCCGAAATTATTTTTAAATCAAATTAAAAGTTAGGTGTTAAAAACTTAAAGGACATAATGTTTAAAATTGTAAACTTTAAAGTTTGGGGATAAAAATTAAAATAACAAAAACAATCATAATCAACACATTTGCCTTTTTATACTTGTTACGGATTGGAAGAGGATATAAAAAAAAAAAAAAAAAAAAAAAAAGACAAACCGCCCTTATACCTGTTACGTGTTAGATAAGAATGAAAAAAAGGAAAATTCTAAATCTAAACTGCCCAAACGAAACCGCATTTTCTGTGTATAAAAAGCCAAATGAGTTTTTAACAAAACTCATCTTCTCCATTCTAAGCCACGCGAACGGGATGGGGAAAAAAGAAGAAAAAACAAACAAAATGAAAATCAGTCTCTTCATCCTCTCCAACCATACGAGCAGGTATACAACCAAAACCAAACAAACCTTCTTCAACCATGGAAGCCTTGATCGGGTATGATTTCCCCCCTTTGTTTTTCCAGTTTTAAACTCGAATATGTAAGTATATACAAGTCTATATATGTTTAAGGTATGCGTAATGGGTTTTACGGGTTAAGCGGCTAGGGAGGTTTAGTGTGCGTGTGTGTATATATATATATATATATAATAAAGTACAACATGAGGTATGGGTTTTTGTCATGCATGATAAACATGCATGACATTTTATGTGTTACATGCCTACATGCTTGCATGTATGCATACATACATATATCATTATTTTATTATTTTTATATTAAAATTATGCATGCATACATACATACATCATTAGTGGCGGACCCAGGATTTTTGATTGGGGGGTGCGAAAAAATTTTACAAAGGTCGGGGGTTCGGGGACGGGAGCCCCCGAGGCAATTTTTTTAGGGTCATTTTTACTTTTTTTTGTAATTTTTTAACCCTAAAAATGTTAATATTTATATTCACCCATTTTTTTCTCCCGCTTTGTTTGCAGATTTTTTTCAAAATACCTCGACAGAATATTACCCTAAATTATAAATAACAATAAAAAAAATTCAACATAATTGCCCTAAATTTGAAAATATATTTCAAATTATGTTTTGACAATTAAAATTAGCAAAAAATGATAAAACTAATTTTTTTCAATGTTTTTAAAATAAACTAACAATGTTGTGACAATAAACTAATTTCAACAATCTAATTTTTAGATTAAATTAACAATGTCAACAATCTAATTTTTAAATTAAACTAACAATGTTAATTTTTACAATCAACTAATTTTTACAATAAACTATATTTTTTCAATGTTTTTACAGTAAATTTTATCATTATTTTTTACAATAAACTATATTAAACTAACAATGTCAATAATGAAGAATGTCAAAAAATTACCTGTGGGTGGCTAGCCTAGGAGGCTCCTGCCTGTCCTGTGCTGTTTGTTAGCTAGGAGAAGAAAGAGGGAGGGAAGGGAACGGCGCTCGCTGGCCTGCCGCTGCCGGCGGAGAGAGTTGAGGTTGAGGCCGAGATCCAGAGAGGGGCGGAGCGAGGAGCTGCGATTGCGGAGGAGGAGGCTGGACCGGCCGGAGGGAGCGGGCGGAGCAGCTGCTCTGCTCTGCTGCTGCTGCTAACTTGCTAAGCCCGGAGCTGCTGCTAGAGAGAACGAAGAAGATGAAGTAGAGCGGCGGCTGTAAATGAAAAAAAATACGTGTGATGTTCTTTAAGGGTAGAGAACTGATTTTAGGTTATTTTCGTTTCTGCCCCCAAACTATTACACCTTCTATTATTAAATATTACACATAGGTCAAAAAAAAAAAAAAACACCTATACTCAGGAAAAAAAATTCCGAAAAACCCGGGTGGGCGGCCGCCCACCTTCGGGACCACCTAGGTCCGCCCCTGCCCCTCACTATCTCCACATACACCCCATCTCCTTCATTATCATCTCTTCTTGACAACATGATGTCAACAGTTCTCCCTATAAATCCTTTTAACTACCACTCTTCTTGATGCTTTCTTTCATTTTAAAAGCGTCAGGTGGTATAAAAACCCAAATGAACCTCACTATCTTCATAATCCCATCATCGAGGTGTCAATAATGCAACTATGTGAGCCAAAAAAAATATAAACAGATCAGCGACTGTGTTAATCATGTCCTTGAGCAAATATTCCTAACTTTTGGGGGTTTTCTAATGCATTGGTTGATGATAACTCGATTTGGATTTGGATTTTGAAGCTGATATTTGGTGGTTTTAACACGCTTGGTGGGAGAATCGGTAAGATGCACCAAATTAGTCACTTTGGTAACTTCAAAAGATGCACTTTATTTGTTCGATTTTTAAAATTCTTTTGGTTATCCCTATTTAGTCCTATCTACATTCCAAACAAAATTATTAGATGAAATTTATAATTCTTCCTTTGATTCATATTCTTTTTCACCAAACGCTAACTACATTGTCACAATGTTGTTTTCATGTTTTCTTTTTAAGTCTAAGAATTCATTTTCATGTAAGTCTAATGATTCATTTTTCATTTCTGTAATATGTTCTTCATGATGTTGTATGTATGCATGTTTTTTTTAGATTTATTTTTAATAATATTTTAAATGAAAAATGCCATAAATTATTCACCTCTTCCTTTCTTTAACTTCTATTAATCGACATACCTTTGTAATACTATTCATTGCTTTCCCTTCTTTTCCTTTTGAAATACCACATGACTTTTTATGTCCTCACCTCTCTCTGTGGATATCTATGGGATGACTTTGTTAGCCACTATCCCAAGTCAAAAGTCTACACGTATAGTGAAAAAAGGTAATTTTTTTATTTGTTTTTTATTTGCATTTGTTTACTAAGGCAATGCAAGGTATTGACATTTTTGGTTGATTCTTATCTTTTTTTTATTGCTATCCTCAAATGACAATCATTTTTACTTTGATTTTGTCATGATTTTAAGATTTGGTTGGTTGGGTTTTGAAGTCGTGGAGAGTAATCTGAGATGTCATTTCTGCTTGCATACAGGATCTCTCTTCCACCTAATACAGTCCCTCGGCCACCTACAACAACCAATTGATCCTCAAAAAATTAATGTGGACATGTGTTTTCACTAATCTGTAGAGCTGGCAATTTTTGACACGATCACCCGTTTACGGTAATAACCCGAAATGACCCGAACATGACACGATTAGCTAATATAGATTTAAGAGTACCCAAAACTTATAATCAAATAAAAATCAAGACGACCCGAAAATGACACGACTAACCCAAATTGCCACCTCTACTAATTTGCAATTCACTTTAATTTATTTCTTATCGAATTTTTGTTTTGAAACTCAAAACATAATTAAAAAGACAACATGATACATCGAAGGAATATATAAATTTTAAAGGCATGACTATCAATGGTATCATTTTTTCCCGAACTAATCAACATTGTAGTCCAAGGGTACCAATTTACATCGTTATTCAATAAAAGTTGAATTCCATTATAATTATTCTACTTTTACTCTGCCATGTTATTTTTCTTAAGAAAATAGAATAATTACATAAAATAATTGTAACCGCCCGAGCATCGCGCGGTTTGCAACCTAGTCATTATATATATATATATATATATATATATACACACACATATATACGACGTAATATTATACACGTGTAAAAAAATATGTGGCAGTGATAATATGTACGAAGAAAATAGTTACAAGATATAAAGTGTATACACATATTTTATAAGATATAAAGTGATAAAGTGTATACGTATAATTACAGAAAATAGAATTTAAATAGTTTGTTGTCATCAAAGTGATAGAGAAGAAATATTTGTTTGTTATCATCAAAATCAATATATAATAAGAAACTAAAATGAACAAAAGTAAAATAATAAATATAATTAAGATAATTTAGCATTAAATGAGGGATTAGTTATATTTTCTTTTAATATTCTCCCCATTTTTTATGATGACAAACAATGACTCCTAAAAATTTAAAATTAATAAATTCAAGTACAATTAGTGAGTCATATATATTTCTCCCCCTTTTAACATTATTATAAAGATTTTTCATAAAGGCCAAATGTTAAGGGTAATAGACAATGCCCCCATATCAAAAGTGATTTATGCATGGGACACAACTATAATTCAAAATAAGCATATATCATCCGCATAAATATCTCAAATAGACAATAGCATGCTTTAACATAAATGATAATATGAGAACATGAAAAACAATGTCTCGAGATAAGAACTTAACGTATACAGAGACATTAAAGCTTAATGTTATAAACCATGTGAAAAATAACTTTAGCATGACCGTCAATGGTAATTTTATTTCCTTTATCTTCCATGACAACTTTAAAAATACCTTCAACCATGTTTTCGGATAAGGAGCAAGACGCATTTTTACCCACGGAGGAATATTTGAGCGCATGTCGGGTGGCAATACAAAAGGGCAGGAGGGCGGTTTCACCCACGGAGCATGAGGCGGAGATAAGCGAATGGAATTAAGTGTATCGCTAAAAGATTCATGTTTTTTGTATTATGAACCACTCATGCCTTTGATTATGAGGATAATGAATATGAGGTGCATAAACATAGAAATTTTTAGCCATCTCCAGAAGTAGATTGGTAATGAATATGAGGTGCATAAATGAGCTAAATTAGAGTTGTATATACAACTAAAGATGTATGTCATGTAATGTAGATTTTCATGCCTCGATATTGGAGAAAAAATATTCCTCAAAAAATTTAAATAATGCATGATGAGATATGAAATTCATAAATCACGAAGACAAGTCATACCTAGTTTACAACGAATGTAGCAAAAGCGTTCTCTGGGAAGGGCTTTAGTGAAAATGTTCGCTAATTGATGTTCGGTGCTAATAAATTCAAGTTTAACATCCCCATTTTGTACATGGTCTCGAAGAAAGTGATGTCTAATTTCAATGTGTTTAGTTCGTGAATGATCAATTGGATTCTTCGTTAAGCAAATAGCACTTGCATTATCACACATAATAGGAGTATTTGAAGATAAAATAATAAAATCTTATAATTATTGTTTCATATAAAGAGTTTGTGCACAACACCTACCAACGACAATATATTCAGCCTTGGCCATAGATAGTGCAACCGAATTTCTTTTCTTACTAAACCACGAGTCTAAAAAATGACCAAGAAAATGACAAGTCCCACTAGTACTTTTCTATCAATTTTGCAACTGGAGAAATCGGCATTCGAATAACTAATTAAGTCAACTGATATATTTATAGGATACCATAACCCTAAGTCAATAGTGCTAATGAGATATCTAAAAATCCTTTCAACGGCACTTAATGAGATTCTTTCGAGTTAGCTTGGAAATGAGCAGATAAGCAAAGGCTAAACATTATATATGACCTACTAACCATCAAATATAACAAACTACCAATCATACCACAATATAAAGTCATGTCAAGTGATTTTTTATTTTCATCCTTGTCAAGTGCAAGAGATATATCACAGGAGTTCCATGAGATTTTGTATTTTCTAATTCATATTTCTTAAGAATATCTTTCATATATTTGGTTTGATTTATAAAAAGTCTATCTTCGCTTTGTTTAATTTGTAAGTCCAAGAAGAAATTTAATTCATCCATTATGCTCATTTTAAAATCTTTTTACATGAAGGAAGCAAAGTCATTACGCATGTTTTCAGTCGTGGAACCAAATATGATATCATCAACATATATTTCACAATAAATATATGTAAGATGTGAGGGCGGATTTGGGGAGGCACCGCGTTGAGCGTGTTTTAGACTTAAGCAACATTATTGCACCTACATATCCATCTCGTTTGTGGAATCAAAGTCTGCATAGTTCGTGGGTCCGTACGATACGTCGAAAAACTCGATTTTGGTGGTTTGGGTGTTTTTGGTGCGTGGGGGTGCCAAATTCGGCTATCCGCCTCTCAAACGCCCTTATACCGCAATGAAACTATGAAAATCTACTTGTACAAACGATTGAGTTGTTGGCAGTCGCACGGTTACCAAAGATGCGAAAGGACCAGCATACTCTTTGGTGATTAGTTATTTTTCAAATTATTTACTAAAATGCCATCGCTTATTATACCGGTAAAAAAATTACAAGTCCAGGAGGTCGGCTACTGACCAACTCCTAAATTGCACACTAAGTAAGATTTTGGAACAAATAATCCATACTTGCAATCAATCATCAAGCATGGGGCATTGGGGGCTTTTGTTGAATGTAGAAAATAATCATCTAAGTGAACCAATGAGGAATGGACACCTATCCTCCTACATGGCTATCCCCACAATACTTACTTTCTTGGTCAGATCTCAAGACACGTGGTCGGCCAACAGGCCGACCAATCCTAAGAATACGAATCACCAAGAATAGCAAGAGTCACTCGAGCATAATAGCTAATAATCATTGTACACATACCATTAAGTACCAACAGTCTTATTTATTGTATACAAATGTAAATGCCTGAATATATAAAGGCATTCCATCTCTTAGGTTCCCAACCAATATAAATACATGATCTCCCTTAGCTCAAAGGTACGATTCAATCAGGCACAAATATACTCAATCCTAAGCTATTATAACCACCAAAAATACTAAAAATAGTGGATGTAGGCTTTTCTCATAGATGAACCACTTTAAAAACCTCTTTGTTGTGTGTTTTTCTTTCTTAATTATCTTTATTTTATCTGTGATTATAAATTTGGAACCACTCCATTTTTAGACATCAATGCCATATCTCATTTGCCAAGTTTATGAATTGATAACTGCCTAAGAAATTGAATTTGACATTGCGGGGCCCAAGGCAGTACAAAGGTTGATTAAAAAGGTCTCTTACGCTTAATTGCACGACATACAGGTAAAAGAAAAAAAAGGGACGATCTACCCAAGGCATTACACGAGTCTCAAGAATGGATTCAACTGATACAAAAGAAGATGAATAAGCACGGTCATGCCCAAAGCAGACCAAACCTGCTTCGTCATTGCCCAAGGCAATTAAAATTGGATCGATATATATAAAAAAAGGATGTCTCCTCCATGCAGTCACTATGTGGTGCATGAAGTGAAATAATGAAAAGATCTACCCAATATTGGTATATATATATATATATAAATATAGTTGTGTGTGTGTGTGTGTGTTTATAACAATATGGAATTTTTATGTTAAAAGAAGTTTAGAAAAAAATCCGCCCAGACACATGTATAATGTAGTAGTAGTTATATAATCTATTAAATATTATAAAATGGAAGCCTTTCATTTATTTTGAAACCCACTTAGCTATGCCACGTGGCACCCTATTTCCCATAATTTCCATCCGATTTTTGCCCCTCTTTCTTTGCCAGAGCCTTCTCCCCTCTCTTTTATTAAAGGACACACCCTAGTGTCTATCACTCATTTTTCTCCCGTTCATTCTACTTCAGGCTTTTCATTTCCTTATATTTAATAAATTACAGTTTAGAAGAACTGAAAAAACAACATTAATCGCCTTCTTCTTCTTCTTCACCCTTTTCAATCCCCACCATCACTTCTTCAACCACCTCATAATTTGTAAATCTCACTCTTACCCCTCACCAGTGGCGGACCCAGGATTTCTGATTGGGGGGTGCGAAAAATTTTTACAAAGGCCGGGGGTTCGGGGACGGGAGCCCCCGAGGCAATTTTTTTAGGGTCATTTTTACTTTTTTTTGTAATTTTTTAACCCTAAAAATGTTAATATTTATATTCACCCATTTTTTTCTCCCGCTTTGTTTGCAGATTTTTTTCAAAATACCTTGACAGAATATTACCCTAAATTATAAATAACAATAAAAAAAATTCAACATAATTGCCCTAAATTTGAAAATATATTTCAAATTATGTTTTGACAATTAAAATTAGCAAAAAATGATAAAACTAATTTTTTTCAATGTTTTTAAAATAAACTAACAATGTTGTGACAATAAACTAATTTCAACAATCTAATTTTTAGATTAAATTAACAATGTCAACAATCTAATTTTTAAATTAAACTAACAATGTTAATTTTTACAATCAACTAATTTTTACAATAAACTATATTTTTTCAATGTTTTTACAGTAAATTTTATCATTATTTTTTACAATAAACTATATTAAACTAACAATGTCAATAATGAAGAATGTCAAAAAATTACCTGTGGGTGGCTAGCCTAGGAGGCTCCTGCCTGTCCTGTGTTGTTTGTTAGCTAGGCAAAGAAAGAGGGAGGGAAGGGAACGGCGCTCGCTGGCCTGCCGCTGCCGGCGGAGAGAGTTGAGGTTGAGGCCGAGATCCAGAGAGGGGCGGAGCGAGGAGCTGCGGTTGCGGAGGAGGAGGCTGGACCGGCCGGAGGGAGCGGGCGGAGCAGCTGCTCTGCTCTGCTGCTGCTGCTAACTTGCTAAGCCCAGAGCTGCTGCTAGAGAGAACGAAGAAGATGAAGTAGAGCGACGGCTGTAAATGAAAAAAAATACGTGTGATGTTCTTTAAGGGTAGAGAACTGATTTTAGGTTATTTTCATTTCTGCCCCCAAACTATTACACCTTCTATTATTAAATATTACACATAGGTCCAAAAAAAAAAAACACCTATACTCAGGAAAAAAATTCCGAAAAACCCGGGTGGGCGGCCGCCCACCTTCGGGACCACCTAGGTCCGCCCCTGTACATCATTATTTTATTATTTTTATATTAAAATATTTAAAAAAATAATTCTTTCGTTTTTTAATTTTTTTTAAAGTTTTTTTTTATAAAAAATACGGGTTATTATGGGTTGAGTTTTATCACGGAGGCAAATTTATCGCCGTGCCCTCGGGCACGGGCATACACTAGTATATATATATATAATAATAATGCTTCCATACGGTACTACCGTATGGGAGGCAATTCGGAGTGCATGCGTAGATAAATGAGAGAGAATTCAGAATCCTCTCTCCTCTCTCATCCTCTAACCTGTCACGTTTCTTTCTTATTATTAAAACAAATGACTGCTTTCATAATCATTCATGTAAAATAATGAATGGACTGCTCCCATAATAAATCATGTAAAACAAACGTTTCTTTCTTATTATTAAAACAAATGACTGCTTTCATAATCATTCATGTAAAATAATGAATGGACTGCTCCCATAATAAATCATGTAAAACAAAGCATGACAAACTATGACAACAAATGATTGCTCCCATAATAAATGACGATAAAAAATAAACATAAAATATGTTTAACAAGTTTCTCACACATAATTAAAGTTGTACCAATCAGGTAATAATTATAACACGAAAAATTAAACGTGAATTGTTGTGTCAAAAAAAAAATTAATGTGCAAAATAAATTATTTCAAAAAAATGCAAAAAATAAAATTTCGTCTAGATATCTTTATCGTAATCTTAATCGTCGTTTTCATCTCCACTCGTTAAATCTGTAAAAAAAGCATGAAATATTAAAATTAAATTACAAATTTAATGAACTAGTCAAAGTTACAAATTATAAACAATTATTAAGTACCATTATAAATTCATATTACCCGTCGTAAAAATATCTTCCATGGATGCATCTCCATAAATATCATTGCCTTCATTGTTTGATTCAGAAAATCTACAAGAAACGTATATAAAATAAAAGAACTGGCGATATTTAGTAATAAAACAGAAATATATAAATTTACCTCGTGTTTAACATTGGACAATTTCTTGAGGAATAAATAATGCGTCAGATTGTTCATCAGAATCCAACAAATCGAACTCGTCCATCACTGAAAAATTATAACAATAATAATTTAGATATATTTTTAGGGGTCATGTGTGCCGCTGGCACGGACCTTTAAAAATAAGAGAATATTTGATAAATGGTTGTTTGAGGTACTAAATGAGTTAAGAATAATTAAAAAACAAATTCTTATTAGAATAGTTTTATTTTTTTTTTAATTATTCTTTACTCATTTAGTACCTCAAACAACTATTTACCCAATATTCTCTTATTTTTATAGGTCCGCGCCGGCGGCACCCCTTATTTTTTGAAACAATTTTTCCAAAAAAAAAATTGTATTAAAATACTGTTTTTTAACAATACAATTATTTTCATTTATAAAAAATATTCTTGTCTAATAAAACAGTTTTTTTGAAATAAAAAATGTTAATAATCCTAATAAATCACTTGAGAAACCAAGAAAAAAGACAAAAAAAATCCTCTCCATTATTAACCCGGGGTTAACTCCCGGCTAGTATAGCATTACTCTTAAATAAATTAAAAGAATCATACAAAAAAATGAGTATCAAATTAGTCAATTTTTTTATAAGTGAATGAGTAACAAAATACAAAAGTATCTTTTTTATTCTCTAAAAAAATGCTATACAAAGTATTATATGAACTATACCTTTATGAAGCTATGTTTGGTGTGAGGAACTTTACTGCCTTCTTTATTATCACTTTGCTGCAAGTGGTTCTGACTTGTTGTTGAATGGTTATGGAAGCAGTCATTTGTTTCAATAATAAGACAGAAACATGATAGGTTAGAGGATGAGAGACGAGAGAGGAGAGGATCTGAAGTTATCTCTCATTTATCCACGCATGCAGTCCGGATTGCCTCCCATACGGTAGTACCGTATGGGAGCATTATTGTATATATATATATATATATATATATATATATATATATATATATGATAATGCTCTTGTGCGGACTAGTCCGCATTTTAAAAGTGCGGATCGGACATGTGTAACCTAACGGTGCGCCTAGAAACTATCGCATAAATTATAGGCACACTCTCTCTCTTTTCTGGGCTCACCGTTGTCCAGTCCACAATCTTAAAATGTGGACTAGTCCGTATAAGAGCAGTATATATATATATATATATATATATATATAGAGAGAGAGAGAGAGAGAGAGAGAGAGAGAGAGAAGTTTTGTGTGTATGTTATATCTATGGGTACATACGCATGTGTTACGGAGAGAGAGAAAACCAGAGGAAAAAATCTAGACTAAATAATGTGATATTATTCGGAATGAAATCATACATATATATATTGTCGAAAAAAAATTACCATCATTTTTAAACTAGCGATGAAATTAAATATACACGTGTTAAAAAGTCAATTTTTCTGTATTTAGAAATTCAAATCTTTTAAACCATTATTCAATTAAATACGCGGAACGTACCGTTGGACTTGTAGTGTCGAATAGAACAATTTTATGTATAAATATTTTTAAATTAACACTATTTTTTACCGTTGTTTCAACTAAGGGAATATTATTTTATTATATTTTTCCAAGGAAATTATCCTAATAATAGCTAGACGGGGAGTGTGACTCAGATCCTATATGTATATAAGTATAAGTTCACCACCCTAATACCCACATCAGCCTAATTTAATTACAACCCAAGCTACGTATAGAGCAAAACGTTTACTTATTCGTAGTAACACTTGCCTAAAAAATCACAGTCGAACATGATGAGTAACAAAGAACCAGTCAAGCTAAACTTCAGTTTCTCGTAGATTTTATCCTTTTAAAATTAAATTACAGTGTAATTGTTTTACTACAATTGATATCACCCTGTGATAGCCCTATATTATTCTTAGTATGTGTATAATACTACCTTACTATTGTGTTGTTATATCTCTAAGGTATTTAATTATGGATCAATTGGATCAATTTTAACCCCTCTCATCTAATAACGGATTTCATAAAAATCATTGTAAGGATTGAATTAGTTCACCCTGCACCTCTGTGCAAATTATTCCTGCAGAAGCATCAGTTTTAACTAGAAAGTAGACTGTCGTATTATCCCATGAATTTTTTCTACTTGGCCTAAGGTCTCAGAGGTTTGAGACCCTGGATTATTGCTATATACGTATGAGTGTCACTTTAATAGTGTGCTTAGATGGTTACTTTTTCCCAAAGACTTTGGGCTGATATTATTTGGTTATACTAATCATGCTTACTTATTTATATACCCCCCATAGTGAATTGGTAAGTATGAGATTATCAGTTCAAAGATTCTTGACTTTTTTTATGATATCCTTGATATCTTTTATGAGAAACATTTGATTTCGTTTCATTTGGCAAAACAATGAAATCCATATACACTCCAACCTCTCTCTCTCTCTCTCTCTCTCTATATATATATATATATATATATATATATATATATATATATATATATATATACATTATAGAACTGGTAAAAATCTACTCAGCAACTTTGTTGGTTCTTTTCCTTCATATTATTTTGCACAAGTACCTAGATGACATGACGAACGCTTCAGGAATAATTTGATACATAAAGACAAGGAGAGATCTTATTGGAATAAACAAAACATAGAGCGACAGGAGAGATATGCATAGAATCTTGATAAAAGGACGAATGTTTTTAAGTACAGTTGTAAGAAAATTTTAGTATCAATACAGTCCTCATTTAGTTTAGTATGCATGGCTCATTTATGGTTTTAAGATAAAATTCGCACCCAAAAAATCAGGGTGTGACATAACGGAATTAGAAATTATATAAAGACATGCCTGGAACTGATCTAGCCATTATCAATCATGAACTCAACATAGTCAAGGAAGCTAAACCAGTGAAACGAAACGACGAGTATTATCGAAAAAGAAAAATATGGAAATACATGAGGAAGTGTCCAAATTGATGAAAGTTGAATTCATTAGAGACATAATGTACCATGATTGGTTGGCAAAAATGGTGATGGTACCAAAGAGAAATTAAAAGTGGAGGCTATGCATGGACTTTATAGATTTAAATAAGGTGTGTTCTAAGAATTATTATCCTTTGCCTTAGATAGACTAATTAGATAATGTAATAGTTGCACATGAGCTACTGAGATTTATGGATGCATATTTTAGTTATAACCAGATTAAAATGATGTCGGAAGATAAAGAGAAGACTTCCTTCATCACCAGTCGAGATACCTTTTGCTATAATGTTATGACTTTCGAACTAAAAAATGCAGGTGTTACTTATGAAAGTCAGGTGAACAAAGTATTTGAAAAGTATATGGGTAAGAACACGAAGGTTTATGTGGATGACATGCTAACCAAGAGCGTAAAATTAGATAATCACATAAAAGATCTCGGTCAAACCTTCATCAAATTAGAGAAATAGTAGATTAAGTTGAATCCAGCTAAATGTGTGTTTGGGGTCAAAGATGGAAAATTTCTGAGCTTTATCATGAACCATAGGGGCATAGGGCTAACCCTGACAAGATCCGGGCATTGATCAATATGAAAACTCCCAGAATTAAGAAGGAAATACAAACAGATCGAGTAGTAGCTCTAAACATAGTTGCATCTAGAGCCACAGATAAATGCCTCCCATTCTTCAAAGTTATTAAAAACTCTTTTGAATGGACGGAGGAATGTCAAACAATTTTATTAAGCTATAGAGATACCTAGGAAAGGCCTCATTACTATCAAGGCCAATCCTAGGGGAAAGACTATACTTATATTTGGCAGTGTCAAACTTAGCGGCATACCCGACTCTGGTCAGAAGTGATGAAGGGGTCCAAAAGTTAGTGTACTACACGAGCAAAGCTTTTACTGGTGAGGAAATTAGATATTCCAAAATGGAGAAGTTGGATCGAGTTTTGATAGTGGAATCCAAGAAGATGAAGTAGTACTTCCAAGCCTACTCTATAGTGGTTAACACCGACATCCCACTCAGACAAACCATCCACAAACCTAAACAAATGTGGCAGTTTAATTGCATAGGAAATAGAGCTTGGTGAATATAAAATTTCATATGAGCCAAGGAGTGTAATAAAAGGACAAGTTGTAGCAGATTTGATCAGAGAATTCACCTACGAGGAGAAAAAAAAGGTTAAAATAACACATGTTACCCCAGTCGAGCAAATTCAACAGCCAGCCAAGCACTCTATTACAGTACCAACTGAGCAAATCTAAAGCCCGGGGTAATCACCATCCGAAGACAACCAGTCTAGATGGTTCTCTAGTAGAAGAAGACTTTAATGGTGAGCTACCAGTATGAAAGGAATTCGTGGATGGATCATCGCGTTCTAGTGGTAACGGAACTGGTATGATATTAAATACACTTGATGGAAATAACATAGAGTATTCTCTACGATTTAAATTTGAAGCATCCAATAATGAAGTGGAGTAAGAGGATTTGATTACTAGGTGGAAGTTAGTTGTATCACTGAGAAACGAGCAGATAATGACTCATAATGATTCACAACTAGTGATGAACCAGGAGCTAGAAGAATATGAAGCCAGAGAGGGAAATAGGTTAAAGTATCTTGAAAATGTAAAATAGATAATACCAAAACTAAAGTCACTCCAGATGATTAGAATCTCCATAACTAAAAATATCAGAGTAGATGCGTTATCTCGACTGGCATCAACCACCCAGGAAAACCTAAAGAGAATCATACCTATAGAAATTATGTTACAGAGGATATTTGATATGGAAGAAATAAATCTCCTAAATTTTATCGTGGGCCCATCCTAAATGGACCCAGTTATCACATACTTCGAAAAAGTCATTCTGCCAGTCGATTAGAAGGATGCGGGGAGACTTTATTACAAAGCTACTAAGTGTATCATGGACAAGGTAGTATTGTACAAAATAGGTTTTATAGTATCAATTATGAGATGTATACACCCCATGCATGCACCAAGCCTAATAAAGGAATTACATAAAGGGTCGTGTGCTGCCCACGCATCAGGTCAGGCACTGGTGAAGAAGATATCCATCTAAGAATATTAAAGAATGCACGTAGAAGAGTGACAAATGCCAGAAGTTCGGAGTGATACACAAAAGTCTAGGAGCCGAGCTAGTGCCAATCATATGACCTTCGCCTTTTTCCATCTGGGGTATGGATCTTGTCGTCCCACAATAGAAAACTAAAGGAAGTTTCAGATATTTTGTGGTAACGGTGAATTCCTTTACAAAATGGGTGGAGCCTGAACCACTCATAGAGATTACCTATGAAGAAGACTCCCACTTCGTATGGAAGAATATGATCAGCGGGTATGGGATCCCTTACGCTTTTATTACCAACCACGGCACCCAATTTGACCATGATGAGTTTCAAAAGTATTATGACAAGGCTAAGAACAAAAAATTACATTCATCACAAGCTCATCCATAATACAACATGTAGATAGAGGTCACGAACCAAATTTTTTTAGATGGGATGGAGAAAAGGTTGGAAGCATCCAAGGGAAATTATATAAATAAACTTAAAAGTGTGTTGTGGACCTATAGGACAACACCATGAATAGCAACAGGAGAAACACCGTACATATTGGCTTTGGTGTGAAGACATGGTCCCAGTTGAGATCGACCTCCCAATCCACAGGGTTCTAAATGTTGATTCTCCCAGAAATTATTTTGCGAGAAGACTGTATCTAAACCTGATTAATGACTTAAATGAGTCATTAGCACTCAGGGTAGCAGCTTATAAGTAGTGCACGAAAAAATTCTACAACAAAAGAGTCAAATCGATAACTCTTAAAGAAGGATACTACGTCTTGACTAAGGTTACACAGAAGTCCAATAAGTTGAAAGAAAATTGGTATGGTCCTGACCATGTGGCTCAAGTTATACGACCTAGCATACATCATATTGAAACTCTAGAAGGGGAACCATTCCAAAATCCTTAGAATTTTGAGCACCTCAATAGGTACTATTATTGAAAATACATTTAGTTATTGAGGAAAAGGAAGATAGTTGGAGTTTGCAAAACTTATACAAACAAAAGTCAATATATGATTATACTATTTACCTTTTATCTCGCTTCTATGATTGTCAGATTATTATGAGGATTTATAAAAATAATATATCAGGTTATCCTTAGCTAACCCAATTGATCCATGCACGTCTTTGGCTGCACAAAACACTTGGAAGAGGGTCTATTGATAAAATCTGATCAAATACCTTTCCTAACTTTGATTATGTATGTCTTTTACTGCACCAATAATTATAGATCAAGTCGGCCTTAGCCAACCTTACTGATCCATGAATGTCTTTAACTTCACAAAACACTTAGAAGAGGGTGTATCGAGAAAATCCAATCATATACCTTTCCTAAATTGGATTATACAGGTCTTTGACTGCACCAATAATTATAGATCAGGTAGGCCTTAGATAACACAATTGATTTATGCACGTCTTTGACTACACAAAACACTTGGAAGAGGGTGTATTGACAAGATCCAATCACATTCCTTCCTAAATTTGATTATAGGCATTTGTGACTGCACAAAAAATTATAGATCAGGTTGTCCTTACCCAACCCAATTGATTCATGCACATCTTTGACTGCACAAAACACTTGGAAGAGGGTGTATCGATAATATCCGATCACATGCCTTTCCTACATTAGATTATGCATGCCTTTGACTCCATCAATAATTATTGATCAGGTCGGTCTAAGCCAACCCAATTTATCCATGCATATCTTTGACTGCATAAAACACTTGGAAGAGGGTGTATCGACAAGATCCAATTAAATTCCTTTCCAAAATTGGATTATGCACGTCTTTTACCGCACCAACAATTATTGATCAAGTCGTCCTTAGCCATCCCAATTGATCCATACACATCTTGAATGCATAAAACACTTAGAAGATGGTGTGGCGATAAGATTAGACCATATAATTTTCCTAATTAGACAGCTGAAACAGCTCATCCCAAAGGGAACTAGTAAGCCTCGGCCAAAAACAAATACTATTAAGACTCAAAATGATATCCGAATTAAAATGGAAAGTTGACCAGATCCATTCATGCAAATCCACATCAAAGAAATATTAGAAATTTTAACATAGTATACGAAGAATGATATAAATAAAATGTTGCTTGTATAAATTCATAAATTGTGAAAATATTCCTTGATTTTTCATTGGTACATGCTTCATAAATAAAGGATTACAAGAAAATATAAGCTACAAAACAGGGGGAAGTAATCTAACAAAAGTCATCTTTAGAATCCAATTCCAGGTTCCTAGCAACAGAAGGATCCTTTTTAGCTACATTCTTCTCCCCAAGTACCTAGAGATCCTCGTTAGAATATGATTCTGCCTCAGCTCAGCGAGTAGCCTCCTTCTCCTCATCTAAGGCCTTCTCTTTATCATCATCTCCTTCCCAGTCCATGACAAATTCATTAATATTAGGGTAGTTCTTACCTTCCCTCTTTTCAAGATCATCTTAACCTTTGAGGAAGGCCACAGTGATGTCAATAACATACTTCTCAGATTCCTTGAAGGCCTTCACAACCTGTTCTCCAGCCATAGACGCAGCGACTAAAGCCTCCAAGAGTTTGACTTTTAGAACATCCAGTTGGTCATTAACAACCTTGAGATACCCTTTAACCTTGTTGAGATCTTCTACCCTACGCATCATCTGATCATTACTTTTATGTAACTTATTATGTGCCTTGGTCAGATCGACCTAAAGGGATTTGATCTTCTTATCAACCTATTTTTTTATGGTACTAAGATCATCACATATATTTTCATATGCTTTGGCTTTCTCCCTCAAAATTATGGTAACAATATTACTCTTCCAAGAAAGAAATTATATAAATTATCTAAAGGAAAAAAGATCAGATACTAAAAAAATACGAAAGATGAGCAGATTTAACTTATAGTAAAGACCTTATAGGAAGAAAAGTTCCACAAATTATCAATATCCAGGGTCCAGACAAACCTAAAATCAGGGTTATAACCCATATATCCCAGGACCTCAGGAGTATTGACAGCATTAAGAAGTATAGAATTAGGGTCTGACAATAGTTCTTCCTTGGTAACTGGAGGGTCAAACTCAAAGGGATCAACACGACCATATGGAGATGATGAGTTTCATCATATGGATAGTCACTGAGTAGTATGCTTGGGCAAATTTATATTCATGGATTTGGGTCATCGAAAGATCTTTTTCTTTTACCTACGCACTCCTGAAAGACCTTTCCTTTGCCCTTGTCAATAACCTTTTTATTCTTGTCCTCTTCTATGGATAGCTTCGTTTCTTCGGCATTGGAAAGCCAATAGGGTTATAATTGCGTTGCTTGGTACAAGCCTCTCATCAAGCCTTTTTAGCAACTACTTTGTTGGCCAGATCTTGGAGTTATTTAGCTTTGATCTCCTTTAACTTGTCCCTGGACACATTTATGGGAGACATAATAAATGATCTAAAATTTAGAGTCAGAGTTGTACCAAAATATGGATAAAATACAGTTAGTAATTAAGTAAGATATGAAGTATATGATGACCTAACACTTGTAAAAATATCTAAACTTTTTTGACCTCCTGGTCGGCCTTATCACAGTCACCTCCTACCTGGTTGACCTCTACCTCATTTACCTCTTCTTCTTCTTCAGAAATCTCTTCATCAACAGTAGAAGGAAATGGCCTATATGTGTCAAGATTGATAGTACTAATACTCAAATAATTCATCATCATCCTAAACCTCTTGGGGTGTAAACATAATTATATTACATGGGATTTGAGGTGTAGATTCATTGTATAAACCTCTTATCTAATGAGGGGGATTTTTTGCCAATCAGGTTAGAGGGACTCCAGTACGTGGGAATGTTAATCACTCTTTATGGGTCATCTAAAAATAACTTCCATGAACTAGAAATATAAAAGAACTTGGTCTACCAATTATGATTGTTGGTTTAAGAAACCTAGAATATTTTAGTGTTGGGATTTATGGGAGAAAAATAGTAGTAGGCCGGGGTTTTTTGCTTATCTTTTAGACCATACATAAACCTAAATATATCCCCATTTATATTAAACCCCTTATTTTTTATAGTATATCCTTGCTCTAATAATTAACCTATAAGTATTAGGAGGAAATTGAGTAAGGGTCAGCCCATACCCCTTTAAGATACACCTTATTGAAGGATGAAGGGGAAGACATACTCAAACTTGAAGAGCCCAAAGAGGGAAATATACCTCATTAGCATTTCTCCTATCATAATCCATATCCTCTAGGTCAAGAATCCTCATGGTTACATCATCGGGAATGGAATATAAGACTCTCAGGTCGGCCAAGTTTTCGGCTACATCATCACTTTTGTATCACCTAGAATTAGAAGTGGTTGGACATAAAAAGGAGTGGGAATCTATCTTAAGTACATTTCTTTATTTATTAAAGGAACCTCTACTAATTTAATGGAAGAGCATTGTTTAACGACCAAAGCTTTCTCTTTAGAATTAATATAAATAGAAGAACTGGTATCACTGGTGTCAGCATATTTTCCCCCTAACTCTTATGTTTACACTAGCAAGGCTCTATGAGGTATGAAACTCCAATGGGTTATACTCAACACTTTGGGGATTGGGAGTTGATGCAGTGGAAGAAGCTAATTTGGGGATAAAATTTGGGTTTTTTGGGTCATTTTCAGGATTGAGAACTTGGAAAGGAGTGGGAAATCTCTCAGAAAAAGCACCAGGGTAAAGGTTGTGCAAGTCGTAAATGTGTTTCCAAATCTTTAATGACTCACTCATATAGGGCACTAAGTACAACCCTAAGTAAACACCAGAAATGAGGAAAAAAAACTAGATTGAAAACCTCAAAGCCCAACACAAAAACCAGTAACGAAGGAATAATAAAAGAAAAAATAAAAAGAATTATGCAAAGAATACCTTAAGATTTTTAGAAGAAATCCGAATCGGAAAGACTTGTCATTTTCTCTCTGTAAGAAGATAGCAACAATCGGTTTCGTATTTCTCTCTCTCAGAAGTTGGAAAGTTTGGTTTATAGTTGATCAAAATGAAATTTTCCCTTGCTTTTATAAAGGACATAAGCACATGTGCTAGACACGCTTTAAAATGCAGGCCCTTCGGATTGCTAATATGTGTCGAACCTAAGTGAGTTTGAAATTTTATCCAGAAAGCATGCAAGTCAATCATGTTGGCCGATCGAGTAAAACACTCGCCACCTGTGGACTAGTAGATGTTAACCCAAGACTGTTTGTAATAAACTTCACTCACTTCTTGATAGTCGAGAGAAAAGTCTTGGGGGCTTTTGTAAAACCATATTTTTAGAACAACTCATAATTCGAAAAGAATCGTATGAAAACACTCAACAGTGTAAGAGACCTCGGTCCTGGTCGAACAGATCTCATGAAGGGACCTCATCTTAGCGAAGAGCTTGGGCTCATTTCCACCTGGGCGGACTGGGTGGATACCAGTAAGGCTAAGGAATAGTTTGTAACGTTAGTGACCAGCCAACAGCATGTGTGTGGCACATCAGACAGCTAACATCTGCAAAACCTATCCCTAATCGATAAAATATTTAAGTATTTATGAGTGCTCCATTAGCTAAATGCTCCCACCTGGACCATGTTTGCCACTAAACATTCCCTCAATGGGAATCATTATAAAAGGCCAGATCCCCTATAAGGTGCAGTGCGGGCAATCATCCATCCTACTCATTGATTTACAGAGATATTCCCAACATACTTATTGACTGGACTAAGATACTACACCATTAACATAATACTATAAAAATAAATCAACATATGGATGTAGGCTCATTCTTGAGGGTTGAATCACATATCTCTTAGTTTTAATCTTCTTATCCTTATCTCCATCTTTATTCATTTACATACACTGCTTATTTAGTATTTGTTATCTTATCTAGCTAAGACAAACTTGAATCCATTTTTAGACGATAGTAGTTATTCCTAAAGCCCAGACCAACTCTAAATAATGGAAAGATACAATGCGGCCATGCAGCCAAGGATTGACCCAATTGAGTAAGAAGTGAGATGCTGGGGTTCACTAAATCGGATTTATAGACCAAGGATGGAGGAAGATGAGAATTCTAAGAAGAGGAATGCACCTACACCTCTTAAGAGAACTTGTAAGAAGGTTTTGCTTGGTAATGGAATGGTGGTTCATAGCCTTTGAATGTGTAAGCGGGAAATCGATCAAGCTGAGGAAGATGACCCGAAATATGATTATTTTCTAGTGGATAATTAATGATAATGCCTTGTCATTGATAATTCCAATATCCAAGTTCTTGTGTAAGACATTGAAGATGAGCCTGAATGTATGAAAGACCAACCAAAGCCTCAAGTACAAGAATTGGAGGAGATTTATCTAGCTATGGGTGGAGAAGAACAAAGTTCAATCTTTATTTAGAAAGACCTAGAGGCTACTAAGAAGCTAGAGCTGATCAATCTTATTCAATATTATAAATATGTCTTCACATGGAAGTACACTGAGATTCCTAGGTTAGACTAATATGTGATTTACCCCAAGATGAATGCCATCAAAAATTCTGGTCAAGCAGGCAACCAAAATACACAAGCCTGAATTAGATCTCCAAAAAAGGTCGAGGTGGAACAGTTATTAATTGTTGGATATATTAAGCCAATTTAGATTTTTAGCATTGTGTAGTGGGTAAGAAGGATGAAAGTCAAATTTGCATTTGTACTAACTTTTGAGATATTAATAAAGCTTTCCCCAAAGAAGATTTTCATTTACCTCCAATCGATAGCTTGATCAATTCAACAATGGGCCGTGAGATGTAAAGTTTCACTGATGGTTATGTATATTATAACCAGATCAAGATGGATCCCACTAACACATAGAAAACGGCTTTTAAGAATCCCTTAGGCAACTTCATGTATAATGCCATGCTTTTTGGTCTAAAAAAATCGGGGAAACCTACAAGAAAACCATGATGGCCATTTTTTATGACCTCTTTCATGATATTTTAGCATTATATGTGGATGATTTGGTCATCAAATCAAAGACTGAGGACTCACAGCTGGTTAATATGAGAAACGTCTTAAGGAGGTGTAGGAAATACAAATTAACCCATTAAAGTGTGCTTTTAGTGTAACGAGTGGGAAATTCTTGGCGTTTATGGTGGATCACAAAGAGGTCGGATGGACTAAGATAAGAAGAAATCCATCCTTGACATGCCTTATCCAAATATGGAGAGGGAGATGATAAGTTTTCTTGGAAAGATTTCTTACCTGAGAAGATTTTTCCTAGGTTTATCTGAGATTTCCCATCCATTGATGCAGCTATTGCAAAAAACTATGAAGCTAAAATGGGAGGAACCACCCCCAAGAAGCTTTTGACAAGCTTAAGAGATTGCTTATTTCTCCCAAACTATGATTCCACCCAAAGTTGGAGTACATGTGTTACTCTACCTTACCTTTACTACGAGGTCCATCGGTACGTTATTAGCACAAGAGGTCAATGGACAAGGGAGTCATGTCTACTATCTGAGTATAATTATTTATGGTCCTGAGGCAAGATATAATAACATAGAGAGGATTTTTTTAGTTGTAGTCTTTATTGCCCAAAAACTTAGACATTGTGTGTTATCTTTCATTATCCACATAGTGACAAAATGTGAACATGTCAAGTTTTTATTAGCATAAACAATCTTAATTGAAAGAGAAACAGAGTGTTCCTTATTCTATCGGAGTATGATCTGAAGTGTGTGGTCCCTCATGTGATAAAGATCCAAGCTTATGCAGATCTTTTGGCCATTTTTCCATTAGGCTTGTCTGAACCACCTCATGAAGATATTCTAGGTGATGATTTTCAAGACAGTATTTGTAAGGTAGATTTAGAAGAATGGTTTATAGAGTTTGATGATTCATTTGCTTAGGAAAAAGGAGGATCAGCAGTCATTTTGTCCAAAATAAAGGAAGATATTACTCGGTCTTTTAAATTGGAATTTCATTGTTCAAATAATGAGGCGGAGTACAAAGCATTGATCTTAAGGTTGCTTGAAGCACTACGAAGAGGCATCCGTTCACTTCGCATCAAAGAGAATTCCAATTATTGGTTAAGCAAGTGAACAGGGAGCACACATTGAAGCATCTGAGTTTGGTGACTTATAAAACCATCATCTATAGGTTGATAGGAAAATTTTATGAGGGCAATTTGGAAAAGCACCTACGAATAATGAATAGCCATGTTGATGCATATACCATAATTCTGCAGAGGGTAATTATGGATGTTGAGTCTACAATTATCATGATCCATCGAATAACGGGTCTATCATTTATTCTCCAACTCTTCCTTAGTAAGGATAATTCAGATTTTAGAGGGGATATTAGGAAGTAGTTAGAGGAAAGGGTTGGTAAGATGAAGCTTATGGAGTTGGCATAATATTTCCTTCTCTGTGGATGTTTATACTATAAAAATTATGGGGGAATGTTGTCTAGATGTACAGGTGCACAGGAAACACAAAAATGAATGAAGAAATCTCATGATGATCATTGTGAAACCACTGATATACCCCCATAGAATAATTTAGAGGGGGGGTAATTTTAGCCAACGGTGAAGCAAAAGACAGTAATAAGACAAGGAGAATGTGCTAAGTGTCAATATTTCTTTCAACCAACTAAGTGTAACTTTTTAGATACTCACAAGGACTGAAGACAGCCATACATCAACTTTATTAAATATGGAGTCATCCCAACAAAGAAATAAATGCCATAGGAATCAGAAGAAGGGCTCCAGGGTTCTACTTGTTGGAGGAGAAGGTCTATAATAGAGGATACTTCAATAGGACATTACGATACATTACAAGAGAGGAAGAAAAGGAAGTCCTCAAGCAAGATTATGGCCCAGCTCATATTAGAGGAGCCAAAATGTACGATCAACTCATGAAACTTGGTTATAATTGGCCAACAATGGAGAAATATTCATCTAAGTTTATTCAAAATTGAAAGGCTTGCTAACTTCATGCTAACCTAATTAATGCTCCATCGATGGAACTTCGTTAACTAGAAACTCCCTATCATTTCCATAGTTGGTCATTTGACCTGGTAGGTGAGATCAAACCCCCTTTTAGGGACAAAATATGGATTATCCTGACAATTGGGTGCTATATAAAATGGGCAAAGGCAGTACCTTTGAAAAGGGCAACAGCAAGTGTGGTGGCACAGTTTATTATAGAGTACATTATTTGTCTTTTTGGGATTCCAATGGTTATTCTGTCGGATAATGGAACTCCATTTATCAACAAAGTGGTGGCAATGCTAACTGGAAAATATTCAATTATTCACCACACCTCAATATTGGCTTACCCAAAAGGAATTGGTTAAGCTAAGGCCATAAAGAGCTTGTTTAACATTTCAGTCGATATGATTGAAGATTTTCCTGGTGCATGGGATGACAAGTTACCTATGGTGCTTTAGACTTATCAAACTACCAAGAGGAAAGCAACAGTCTGCACACCATTTTCCTTAGTCTATGGAGCTGAAGCAATTCTTCCAGTGGATTTATAAGTACCTTCTTCTAGATTTACTTTTTGAGGTAGCATGATTCCATAGAGTATGCACATTCAGCTAGAAGCACTAAATGAACATAGAGACAATGCGAGAAGGTATTTATAGATCTATACGAAACCACTCTCTAGAGCTCATGATAAATTGGTGAAACCAAGAACATTTGTGGAAGGTGACTTTGAAAAATGATCTATCTAGAGTGGTCTGATTATATAGTCAAATGCAGAGTTCATAGATTAGGTCACACACAAGCTAAATTTTATCTAAATTAATTAGGTGAACCTAACATGCAAGATATTGAAACTAAATCGAAACAAGCAAACTATAAACCACAAAATAAGATATGAGGAATTATCCCTTTTAGGTAAAATCCTTTTTCAGCACTATTAGAACTAGGTATTACAGAATGACACAGACAGACTTACAAAATTTATACTCCACTAAGTAACGTATATATATATATATATATATATATATATATATATATATATATATATATATATATATATTCCTTCCTCGTTATTGATGGCAAGTGATGCAGTCTAGCAACGCCCCATAAAAAGCTCCACTTGCCTCGGTGTCCACCGATCATCCTCAGAAAACTCTTTTGCTATCTTCAATAATGGAGAATCAACTGAATGGGGATATGAACACGGTGTGTGTTCTTCAGGGTTTGATTAAAATGCACAAAAAATCATCTAAGTGGTTGGATTGGTAAACAAAAAGGTTTTTGTAAAACTAGAATTCGGAGACCTTTTGGATATGTATGGGGAATTTATTTTGACCAAAAGTCTTATCAGAAACTTATTCCATGACCCCCTGTGGCCATCCTCGATCCTCGCCTCCGGGCGGGCGCGCGAGGGAAAGGATCCTCGGGTCCCGCGCATCCCTCTCGGGAGCGCTTCGATCGGCGTCATTTGAGATGAGGTGTAAAAATATAGAGAGATTCAGAGTCGCCAGTCTATTTTACTCAAAATAGACAAAAGAAAAAGTGGAAGACATCCTGAAGGATGGCATCCAAAGACATGCTGGTGCATGCGAAACCAAAATGATTCGAGAAGGGTTCGGAGGCTAAGTTACGAAATGGGAAGGTGTTAGGCAACCATTCCGCCCTTTCGGTCTCTCATGGATATTTGCTATTTTCCTTTATTTTTCCCCGTGATATGTGTCCATGTGTATATATATAGTGGAGATAGGAATCCTCGACTTGTATCATGGAAGAGATAAAGCGAGTCATCCGTAGGAAGGTATAAAAATAATATTAGAAAAATAAGATTTACGCGATTACCCCTACGTTGATCGTTATAATAGAACGATAACGCATATGGAGTAATACGTCACTAAGACCAAGTATATAGAATATAAGAAGATTGGATTTAGAGAAGATAGAAATGAGAAAAAAATGGGAAAAAGGACTCGAGTCTCGGGTTTTACCCCAAGACGCCTACGTAGCCTATAATGGCATCAAAGTCTACGTAGTTCTCATACAAAACGGGGGGTGGGGTTTATCCCATAAATCCAAATGGGGGGGTCTCGTATTTGTGAGTGTGTGTGTGTGTGTAGAAAAAAAGTATTTTAGTTGTGAAAAAAGTGTGAGAAAAGTACAAGAATCCCTATTTGAAATTTATGAGCAACCCCTATTTTTCTTATTTTTTGGGTTTTTTATTTATATGAAAATAAGAGATGTGTAATAATACTAAATAAAAAGTATATTAGGATGTGTGAGATGAGATAATAAAAGTGTTAAGTAATAAAACAAGTTATTGCGAATTTAAGGGTGCGTTTGATTGCAAAGTTGGAAAATGAATTGAAAATAATTGATTTCTACGAAAAATTATTCCAAAGAAATCTTTTCCATGAAAAACTATTCTAGTGGTTGTTTGATTGCTTTTATTTTCTAACAGGAGGTATTTTCCAACTTTTGTTGTTTGATTCGTAATATTTTCTAACTAGAAATTAAGAGGCTCATGGCAACTATATATATAAAAGTTCATTTTTTGGCAAAATTTCAAACTTAACAAATAAATATTATTCAAGTTTCAATATTAGACCAAGGCACATGTCATTAAAATAGTAGTAACATCAATTCAAATATTAAAGTGCTTAAACGTTCATTCACAACCAAAAAAACTAGAATATCTAAAAAACTACGAAACGTCTAATATGTGCCAACTGTAAGAACACGATATCAATTTGATGACTCTTGTCCAAGCTTGTGAACAATCCAAGCACGTGTAAACTCATCATCATCTAAGCCAATAAATATCCGACCCAACTCTTTGTCTTGCTCAAAAACTTTCATGAGTTGCATTATATCACTTTTCTCTATGTCCATAGCCTTGAGCTTATCCAATATAACTTTCCAATTGATGTGAATTTCCGTAGCTTGCTTTTCAAATGCAATAGCTTGCATTTCCAAAGCAACCGCAATATTTTTTGATGAATCAGCAATAACAGATAAGGCAGCAGAAGCATCATCCATTGGTTGCCTACGTTTACGTCGAACTTTTGAGTTTGATCCTTGCGAGGGTCGTTTGGATGTGATGGAAGGGCCTGCCTCAGTAGTAACATTCTCATTGCCCTCATTTTCATCGTCTAATCCCACCTCAATATTTTCACTGTGATCATTTTCATTCATAGGGGAAAAGTCATTTCCTGATACGGCCCGATCACCCGTTGCAATATCGTCGCCAAAAATAATACCCAAATCATGGTAGTGAATGCACACCTTTCCTTTTAACTTTGATGCATCAGGTTTATCCTAAATACAAAATAAATAAATAAAAAATTCAATAAACTAAAAAATATAAGGAATGTATAATTGTAAGCTTATAAAAAATTGATGATACCTTAATGTACTCTTCCCAAACATTAGGATCCGTTGTGATCCGTCCGGTGTTGGCATCCCACCCAAAACCGCTAACCTTGAATAGCTCACGGAGATCTGTATAATCTTTTTTTAAAGTCTTCAAACATCCTCTTACATTCTTCTCAACAATAGCTACGCCACATCCAGAATATACGCGCTCAACCACCTTCAAAATCTGAGTTGATGTGAATCCATTATCCGCTCTTTTTGTCCCAGTTGGCACTTGTTCAATGAGCGTGTTTACCAATTGCTCATCCATCTCATCAGTCCAACGAACTTGCCCTTTTTTTGCATTACTTGGGACTTATTGAGAAGATGGTTGACTAACTTCCTCAATATCAGGGTGAGGGCACGTGGTTGTTGTAGGTCGTGGGACACGAAATGGAACAGAACTTCCACATTGATGATAAGCTGCCATTAAACCTGTTTGACATTATATTGTGAACATTTTTAGATCAAAATTTGATATATCAAATTAGTCGATTGAACATGCATTCAAATAAATATACATGAAATAATTAAACCAAGATGAACATTAACTGATCTAACAATTGTAAATTAAATACGTAAAATGTAATAAAACTAAAA